>CM019064.1:453707321-454907321 GCA_009667805.1 Leptobrachium leishanense | reverse complement strand
CAGAGCCCGGAGCCCAGCTCGCTGAATGCAGAAGAATCTCCTTCTATGAATGAGTATGGATCACCTTCTCAAGCAAAGAATCTGAAACACCTGAATGCGTTGATCCACTTAGAGCCAGTGTTCGGGCTCCATATTTGTGAGTGCAAACACTGTATAACCTTATTTTGGAATTTGTACAAACATTCTGCACTATTATTTTGTTTTGTTCTGTTTTTTCATATGATCCATGTGGACAAGTGAACTAAGAGAACCATCGGCTACCCTTAGGCGGTTTTCATCGCGCCACCAGATACGTACTGTGTTGTTGTCTAATAAAATAGAGAGGTTGTGCGTGTTTTTATTATTAAAACTTAACGTGAGATAATTGAGATTCTTAATTCTGATGGCTGAATCGCGTGAAAAAACAGTCTGCACACCGATTTCTGCGAGCAACGTTAATGCGCGCGTGTTTTTGCGCATCCGTTTTACGCGCGTTATTTTTTGACGGATAAAAAATGCGCGAGGATTGTAATACCACCGTTAATTTACGTGCGTTAACGTTTAACGCTTCGCGCAAAATTCACACGTTGCGTGTGCGTTTTTGCGTGAAGAATGTAATAGGGCGCTATAGGAGGTAAAAACACATATTGCAAAACTACTAATAAAATGTGGAAAGGATATTCAGCATGTTAAGAGGTGTTTAAAGATAGATATCTTTCATAAATGCTTTATTGCCATTTTATATTTATGTATCTATTCTGTGAATCATTTCTCACACAAAGTAACTGATTGGACGGTGACTCTTTACAAATGTTTATTACATTTTTTTTTTTTCTGTTTTCGTTGTGCTGTCAGAGTACGCTCACATTTTTGTTGTTCTGTCTTTATTACAATTTGCACATTCAGGTGTTTCCCAGCAGGTTAATTAGCATAAAGACAGGAACTCAGCTCGGGTGACATCTCTATTTAAGGCTTGTCAGGGTTATTTGCTTGCTCACCTGAAAACCACAAACTACAATACAGAAAACCCTGTGTGGTTTCTCTACTCTGAATGAGCCTCCTGCTCTCACAGGTTAACCGTTTCACTACCAAGAACAAGTATACTCAATCTTCAAAAGCGCCTGCAGGTGCCCCAATATTAAGTATATTTGATTTGGTCTATTTTTGAGCGACATAAAGGAATTGCATTTATTACAAATTCCTTTGCAAATGAACCAGGGGCGTCGTAACGTGGGGTAGGGAGGTGTGGCCTGCACCAGGTGACACCCGCCCTTAGGGTGACACCGTCACCCTAAGGGCGGGTGTCTCACCCTGCGCCGCGTGTTCGCTCCCTGCGAGCGTCCGAAGCTATGCAGCTTCGGCGCTCGCCTGGGGAAAACACGTCACCAGCCGATTTCTCGCGAGATCGCGGCTGGTCACGTGGCTCCCCCACGCGAGCGCCCAAGCTCCATGCCACCGGACGCTCAGAGGGAGCAGAACACGCGGTGCAGGAGGTGAGCTGGGGGCATTATCCATGAGCTGGGGCAATATCCATGAGCTGGGGCAGTATCCATGAGCTGGGGCAGTATCCATGAGCTGGGGCATATCCAAGAGCTGGGACATATCCATGAACTGGGGCATATCCATGAGCTGGTGCAGTATCCATGAGCTGGTGCAGTATCCATGAGCTGGGGCATATCCATGAGCTGGGGCAATATCCATGAGAGGAGCTGGGGCAAAATCCATGAGAGGAGCTGGGGCAATATCCATGAGAGGAGCTGGGGCAAAATCCATGAGAGGAGCTGGGGCAGTATATCCTTGAGAGGTGCTGGGGCAATATCCATGAGAGGAGCTGGGGCAATATCCATGAGAGCTGCTGGGGCATATCCATGAGAGCTGCTGGGGCATATCCATGAGAGCTGCTGGGGCATATCCATGAGCTGGGGGCAATATACATGAGAGCTGCTGGGGCATATCCATGAGCTGGGGGCAATATCCATGAGCTGGGGGCAAAATCCATGAGAGCTGCCGGGGCATATCCATGAGAGCTGCTGGGGCATATCCATGAGAGCTGCTGGGGCATATCCATGAGAGCTCCTGGGGCAGTATCCATGTGTGCTGGGGGCAGTATCCATGTGTGCTTGGGGCAGTATCCATGTGTGCTGGGGGCATATCCATGAGAGCTGGGGCAATAACCATGTGTGAGCTGGTCTGGGGCAATATATCCATATGTGAGTTGGGGCAATATATATCCATGGGTGAGCTGCTGGGGGCAATATATAATTGTGAACTGGGGCAATATATACATATGTGAGCTGGGGGCAATATATATCCATGGCTGAGCTGGGGGCAGTATATCCAGAGCTGCTGGGGGCAATATATATCCATGTGTGCTTTCACTGCCTTCGAACAGGCACCGTACTTGCTGGCAGTCGGCAAAAATTTGTGTGAGCATATGAGAGAGCTCCACAGCAATAAACCTCACAGTAATGTGCGCTGTGTATGAGCATTCAGTGTTATATGGGAGTACTGATTTAGGAGTAAGAGTAGTTTAAAAAAATCCGTAAAACTCGGGGGGTGACACCATAAGTTACCGCACCGGGTGACACCAACCCTAGTGACGCCACTGAAATGAGCTACAGAAGATGCTCCAAACGTTTTAGCGCCTCTGACAGCCAAGGTGCTAAAACAGCTTGAACAGGTGGGACTCTGTATCTAAAACGTGGCTCTACAGCTCGGTCGGCAAGGAGCCCCAGCTGCAGTAGCACTTTTTGGCCAGCAGATGGCACCATGTGTTCTATACTGAGGTTTTAATTGTATGCAGTAACGATCCATATTCATTTACAGTATTTCACAGTGAGTGAGTACACTCCTCATGTTTTTGGAACTATTTTATTCTATCTTTTCATGTGACAACGCTGAAGAGATGACATTTTGCTATAATGTAAAGTAGTGAGTTAGAAACGAAAAGTAGTGAAGCGCCCAATAGAATAGTAACCAATCACGTTCGCTTGACGTTGTATACGGAGGTTCCTCTAAAAAAACAAAAATAACTGTATACAAAACATAACAACATAGCGCCAATACAGTACTGGTAAACGCAATTAGGCACCATACATGTCCATCAATAATCTTTCTCTCTTCTCTTCTAGAGAACACTCCTTGTACTTCTAGGTCAGCAATACTGTAGGAGGAAATAGAGACCAAGATTGAGCAGTATGTCGATTCAATAGTGTGGGATTAGTTAGCAGATATCCAACTCACATTTTTCTGAGCCTAAATTGGGCTCTGGAATAAATTACGTTATGGGTCTTTTTCTTGTTCAGGCGCCCATTCTCCCCGGGTACAATCTTGTTTTCCACTGCAGGGGATATCGGTTGAAGATCACGATTGTACATGGGGAGAATGGGCGCCTGAACAAGAAAAAGACCCATAACGTAATCTATTCCAGAGCCGGATTTAGGCCCAGAAAAATATGAATTGGATATCTGCTAACTAATCCCACACTATTGAATTGACATACTGCGCAATCTTGGTCTTTATTTCCTCCTACAGTATTGCTGACCTAGAAGTACAAGGAGTGTTCTCTATAAGAGAAGAGAGAAAGATTATTGATGGACATGTATGGTACCCAATCGCGTTTACCAGTACTGTATTGGCGCTACGTTGTTATATTTTGTTTAAAGTAGTGAGTGTACAGCTTGTGTAACAGTGTAAATTTGCTGTCACCTCAAAATAACTCAACACACAGCCATTAACCCTTTCCATGTGGAGGACACGCTCAGCGCGTATGTATACTTCGCTGCGGAGGATGCGCTGAGCCCAGCCTCCGGGACCCAGGCGGGCACGATAGACGTTATCGCGCCAGAGCGATGACGTCAATTACAGGCACCCCCCGCCAGTTCGGGGAAGGTGCCAGAAGGGGAGGGGCGGGTCGTTTGGACCTCTCTCCCTCCCCATCCGTGTGGGCCACAAACTAAAGGCAGGCACCTTTTGGAAGGGCACAGCCTGCCCTTCCAAGCGGCGACTGTCTTTAACCCCTAGGGGGCTGGATCACGATATGGCACCAACAGGCGCCGTATCGCGGTCCCCTCCTGGAGCTGGCTGACATCTTGGATGTCAGCCAAGCTTCCGGGATATCCTCCTGATGACTGGCGTCATCGCGCATAGCGCGTTGACATCCGTTCTGGAACTAACCCTTAGCTGCCACCTGTGGTGGAGATAGGAGTTCCAATGAACCCCCTACCTCCCGATAATATATATTAATATTTGGCCTTTCCATTGATACCAAACATGACCATGTAAAATGTAATAATTTTAATAATAGTATAATAATATTGTAATTTATAAATATTGTTCTCATTTCAATTATAATGTGAACAATGATGCTGTACTAATGATTTTTTCTATAGGGGCGTTTGCTAAAAAACACGTAATTTCCCCAGAAAAAAATTTAATGAGTCCCCATTTCTAATTTTTTTAACAAGCGCACCCCATAGAAAATATAACCGCAAAGGCTCGCATGATAAAATGTAAAAAAAAAAAAACACTTTACACAATGTAGATAATTGAAAATTCTATTTTTATTGCATTTTTTGTTAGGACATGACATATACATGTAATGTAGTCTGCCGGAAAGAACGATATATAATATGTCTGGGTTGTATAATAAAATGTGACTTCAAATCGCGCTTAAACATGATGAGCAAAACCAGTAAAAATGAGCTCAGCACAGAGGAGTGAGATGGCTCAGCAGCAAAAGGGTTAATGTCTAAACCGCTGCCAACAAAAGTGACTACACCCCTATGTGAAAATGTCTAAATTGCGCCCAATTAGCCAAATTGGGCCCCATTAGGGGACAGCAAATTTACACTGTTATACAAGCTGTACACTCACTACTTTACATTGTAGAAAAGTGTCATTTCTTCAGTGTTGTCACATGAAAAGATATAATAAAATATTATATACAAAAATGTTAAGGGGAGTACCCACTTCTGAGAGATACTGTGTATTTCCATGAAATTTTAAAAGCATACATACAGTAATAGCAGCGGTAAAAGGGAACTGATTAGGAACATCAGCTCGTGACGATTTTCTTTTCCGTTTTAGCGTCAACGGCTGAATAGGGTCCTTTAATATTTTCAGTAGAATGTATAACAGTATATGCCGCGTCAGGACAGACCCACACTGCCATGTTGTCCTCTCTATAGCTCTTAACTACCTGTCTTCATATTAGAACGAAAAGGCAAAAGTTGTTTTTTTTCAGCCAATTCCTAATTTTAAACTTTCCCATTACTCGAAGAGTAGCGAGAGAACAGATGGTGAATCACCAGTTGGAAGAAATGTGTCTGAGCTCAAAGTCAAATGTTTTCATTTTATAAATGATTGTTCGGCGGATACAAGTTGACAGCATTTGCTGAGACAGGGAGGAATAAAGTGTTAGCTGGGCAGGAATTTAAGTGGATTGAAAATAGGTTTGCTTTAGAGCAGATCTATTCGGAGTATTTATTTAATGATTTCTACAATTGAATAATAATAATATACTCTACAGGGTTATTCAAAGAGAATCGAAAAGTCACCGCACGTTCGGTGACTTTTCGTTCTCTTCAATTCGGTGCGATTTGGCGATCCCATTTCGGCAACCCTCCGGTGTATTCAGCAAGCACCACAGGGCCGTCGTAGTGCAGGGAAAAGCCGCCGCAAACCCGACAAACACTCAACGCAAAACCCTGCGAACGCGCACCGAAACCCACAAAAACATCTGGATTAACCCCGCCGAACACGCCGGAGAAACCCGAGCAGCCGCCGATCAGAGCGCAGAGCAGCCGCCGGAAAAACCCGACACCGCAGACGAATGGAGTGAAAAAATATAAACAGTACGCTTGAATGTTTGAAAAGTGAAATGCTAAGAAACTACTGAGCGATAATGTCTGAAATTTACATATAAGATCCAATGAATGATAATAAATAGGGCTGTTACAGAAAAAAGAAAAAGAGATAAAAAAAATAAAAATAATTCGCAAAAAAATCCCAAAAAATGCCTAAAAGATCCTAAAAAATCTATAAATAAAGAGACTCTTTCCTGCAGAATATTATTATCAATGGTTTATTAGATATTGGATTAAAACAGGAATATTTTTAACATTGAAGCCTAGGGGATTCGCCCGAATAAACCTGTTGAATGAAACCACCGAACAGCAGGGCAATTCGGCAAGTTTGCTCTGCTGTTTTGTGTTCTCTGAATAGATGAAGCAGTGCTTCTCTATGGGGATTTCAGTGCCCTCGAACAGGCACCGTATGTGCAGGCAATTAGTATAGATGGGTTGTATATTCATTATTTTGGGTATTAGTTTTTCTATAATAGGTTATATTTGGTTTTATTGTTTTAGCTATTTAGCCTGTTTCTGTGCTAATATATTAGACCAACCCCTGCAATGTATGGCGGTTTGTATGAATTTTTATGGTTCAGTCAAGATGGGCTGAACAAACGTCTATTAATTTTGACCATTAGAAGATCTTGATAACCATAAATAAACCGAGCACAGTGACGGCTTATCGGCAGCATGAGAGAAACTCTGTTTGTTGTAGAGATTCCGCCCTGCAGTTTCGGAAGTTCTGATGAGTAAGTTGTGTGTTTTAACTTGTATATATGAAGACGCGCATAAGCACGTTGCCGCCACAGCAGAATTAGGAGGCGGCCATCGGTGTGTCCCAAGGCGGAACGCAGAAGTGAATCCTTTCGTTCCTACTGGAGGACAGGAGAATGAACGTGATAGTGCCACCCGCCCACCTACGCAATCGACACGCCTAGAAACACGTGGATGTCGGCGTGCATACACTTTCAGTTGTTCTTGGTGTATAAATGTGACCCTTTATGGGGGATTCCCTCCTTATTGTGTAATTATTTCCAACTGATGAAGCCCATGCCTGGGTGAAACGCATCTTGGTACCACTTGATTTTATGTGACCGTTTTGTTTATTTTGTGGATTTTTATCAATAAAAACTCCATTACGATATTGGGGTGCTTTTAATGGCTATTTTATTTCAATTTTGAGCAGCATCCTAAGGAAGAAGTCCAGCAGGGTCCATCTGCGCCGACGGATCGATACTAAGTTCCATTATTTTGGGTTCCAAGGATAACTGGATCGATTTGGGCTAGTGGGTGAGCCACCTAAGACACCCGCAGGCGATGTCATCGAGTCTTGAGAGGCTCTGAAAAGTGTGAGTTGAATCATCCACCTTTTAACAGTTCAAGTTTGTTTATTGGACTTCACTATTGTGCTTATTTCTCCTATTTTCTAGAAACGCCCATGGACGTTCAAAAATTACATGTATCGTCTGTATAAAGTGAACATCCTTCGATATTTATTGTATGTATGAAGAAATTTTGTATTTGATGACACGTGAGCGCTGGGCACTTTAACATTTTCCTTTTTTCTTGCCATTCTTGTTTATTGATGTACTGGGGAATACATCTGGGTGCCTCCAGTGACAATGTTTATTACTTCTTTTAGACGGGTTTTTGCTTGCTCTCCACGTTTTTTTCTTTCATTGTTCAGTTACCTTTCGCCAGCAATTCGGATCTCTATGAATAACCCTGATAGTGTCTTTATTTTCACGTGTTGATACTCTCTTACCAACATTAGACGGGAGTTTGTTGTACATTCAAAATCCAGGGTAAATACATTAAATGTCTGAAAAAGTGTCATTGTCAATGCTTTTATTCTAAATTTGGGGGAGGGGAATCTGTTTGTACATATTATAGAGAAATCCTGTTTACATTTGTTCTGTGATATTTATAGATATTTTAGCGGTTATTCAGAGAGCAGTGAAATTTCGATGTCTTTCATTCAGCGCACTTTGGTGAGCTGAATTCTTCGACTCTGTGGTGAATTCGCCATTCACCGCATGTCACGAACCTACCACACTGCCTCCATTATCAACACTATTCAGAAATATCTCCTTACCTTAAACTGGCCACCTGAGTGTCTCATTTGTGTGTAAAGATCAGCATCTCGATGATGTCATCAGAGGAGTGCCGGGGTTACAGAGATATACTCAGAGAGCACCTGAGATCAATCCCACACCAATCAGAGGCCCATAAAAGAGAGGCTTGCTGGGTAAGTCATTGCTCAATTATTGTCCTCCCTACCTTGAGCTAACCATTCTATCCTAGCCTCTTGATCCTGCTGCCCAAGTTGCTGAACCTTTGCCTGTGACCTCAACAACGCTATCTTCTGCTGCCCAAGTTGCTGAACTTTTGCCTGTGACCTCAACAACGCTATCTTCTGCTGCCCAAGTTGCTTAACTTTTGCCTGTGACCTCAACAACGCTATCTTCTGCTGCCCAAGTTGCTGAACCTTTGCCTGTGACCTGAACAACGCTATCTTCTGCTGCCCAAGTTGCTGAACCTTTGCCTATGACCTCAACAACGCCATCTTCTGCTGCCCAAGTTGCTGAACTTTTGCCTGTGACCTCAAGAACGCTATCTTCTGCTGCCCAGTTGCTGAACTTTTGCCTGTGACCTCAAGAACGCTATCTTCTGCAAAAAGTTGCTGAACTTTTGCCTGTGACCTCAACAACGCTATCTTCTGCTGCCCAAGTTGCTGAACCTTTGCCTGTGACCTCAACAACGCTATCTTCTGCTGCCCAAGTTGCTGAACTTTTGCCTGTGACCTCAACAACGCTATCTTCTGCTGCCCAAGTTGCTGAACTTTTGCCTGTGACCTCAACAACGCTATCTTCTGCAAAAAGTTGCTGAACTTTTGCCTGTGACCTCAACAACGCTATCTTCTGCTGCCCAAGTTGCTTAACTTTTGCCTGTGACCTCAACAACGCTATCTTCTGCAAAAAGTTGCTGAACTTTTGCCTGTGACCTCAACAACGCTATCTTCTGCTGCCCAAGTTGCTGAACTTTTGCCTGTGACCTCAACAACGCTATCTTCTGCTGCCCAAGTTGCTGAAACTCTGCCTGTGACCTCGACCATGGTAAACTTCTATTGCCCAAATTGCTGAACTCTGCTTGTGACCTCGACCACGCTAATATTCCTAAATAAAAATTTCCAAGACCAGTTTGGCAACGTCTAACCTTATCTTCTACAGTCATATTGTACAGACCAAGTCTCCATTACACCGGTTCCATATCAGTATATATATATATAACACCGTGACACCGCATTGTTCCTGAAGTGCACTGTAGGGATCCGTGGAATGCAGCCGAAAAAACACTGAACGCCAGCAAAAAAACACCGAACGCAACCGACGATCCGCCGAACAGACTGCTGAATGCCGCCGATCAGCCGACAAAGGACGTCAAAAAGAGCTGACCAGCAAAAAAAAGGCAATTTTAAAAAGCATTTAAAACAAAACGAATGCATGCAAATAATATATAATGTCCTATGAATCACAATAAAAAGGTCTGTTACAGAAGTAACAAAAAACAAACAAAACAGAAGTAAAAAAAAAGCCTTTAAAAAAAGTCAAAGACAAAAATCCAGAAAAATGCATAAAAAATTCTAAACTATAAATAAATAAAAATACTTTTTACTGCAAATGAAAAGAATAAACGGTTGATTAAAAATTTAAGAAAAACTTAGAATTTTTTAACATTGGAATCTATGGTATTCGCCTGTTTAATTCGCCTGTGAATAAGGCTAGGGTCAGACGAGCGTGATTTCTACGGACTGTACGTCCGTGCAGTACGGACATCGTCAGTACGGATGACGCAGTAGTGGTCACACAGTCCGTTTTTTCACTGAAGTTATTTTTGACGGATGTAGGAGGGAAAAATAAATTACAATGAAAAAACATTCTGTCCGTCAAAAATGCCGGACGTATAAATGCAGTCCGTCTGACCATGCTCCATCACTCACACACAAAGCTATGCAGACGTTGTGGACGTGGCGCACTCCGCACGTCCGTTCTAGCAGTATTACGTTCTTGCCTAACCTGCGTCCGGTTGCAGCGTCCGTCAGCCCCCGCACTTCAGTGCGGACGTACTTCATGTGTCAGGCTCCAATGGACTTTCTTTCATGCTATCACGGACGTACTTTTAGGCGCAATCACGGACGTGAACACTACGCTCATCTGACAGCAGCCTAAAAGCAACAAAAATCATTGGTGTATTACGCCAACATTTCGGTGCTGTTCAGTGTCTCTGAATAGATTAACCATTACTTCTCTATTAGGGATTTCACTGTTGCTGAATTGCACCATATTTCGCTGGCAGTTTGTTAATATTTGGCGAATTGCCAGATTTTTGAATAGCCGAATTGCCACGAAATTGCACCGTTCGGTGCAATTCGGTGGCCAATTTGACTCCTTTTGAATAACCCCTTTTGAGATCATAAATGTAGAAAAACTTGCAACCCAAGTCGGCTCTCAATCAAAACCAATCCCAAAGCGTCTCTTCTTAAACATTAGTCATATGTTTATATCACATAAATAATTATCAGGAATGGCACTGTCTAATGATTTTCATTCAGGGTTATTCAAAGAGAGCAGAATAGCTCCCGAAAGGGAACCGAACGCTGATAATCAGCGTTCGGTTACCTTTCTTGGCCATTCGGCTATTCAGAGAGCAGGCAATTCGGCAAATCCTGGCGAATTGCCTGCACATACGGTGCCTGTTCGAGGGCAGTGAATCCCCATAGAGAAGCAATGCTTCAGCTACTCAGAGAGCAAAAGTCAGCAGTGAAAAGTTGCCGAATTGCCCTGCCATTCGGTGGTTTCATTCGACAGGTTTATTCAGGTGAATCCCATAGGCTCCAATGTTAAAAATATTCCCGTTTTAATTCAATCTATAATAAACCGTTGATTATAAAATTCTGCAGTAAAAAGTCTCTTTATTTATAGATTTTTTTTTAGATATTTTAAACATTTTTCGGGATTTTTTAAAATAGTTTTTTAAGTTTACTTATTTTTTCAGTAACAGCCCTTTTTATTACCATTCATTGGATCTCATATGCAAATTTCAGACATTTTCACTCAGTAGTTTCTTTGCAAACAGCGTTTCACTTTTCAAACCTTCAAGCAAACAGTTTTTTTAATTTATTCACTCCATTCGTCTGCCTTGTCGTCTTTTTCCGGCAGCTGCGCTGCATGTGATCGGCTCCTGCTCGGGTTTTTCCGGCGTTTTCGGCGGGGTTAATCCAGATGTTTTTGCGGGTTTCGGTGTGCATTCGCCAGGTTTTGCAGTTAGTTTTCGGCGGGTTTGCGGTGACCTTTCCCTGCAATTCGGGGACCCTGTGGTGCTTCTTCTTCTATAGGAGGTATATAGATGACCTGTTGTTCATATGGAGGGGGGAGGAAGCAGAACTACTGGAGTTCTTGTCTGGTTTGGATAATGAGGAATGGGGTATAAAACTTGAAAAGAAATGGAGTAAAGAAAAAGTCTCTTTTCTCGATTTGGAGATCTATATAAATAGTGGGGTAATAGAGACCAAAACCATTTTTAAAGATGTGGACGTCAACACTTATATCGATAAGACTAGTTGCCATAATATGGTATGGCTAAAGGGAATCCCAAAGGGGCAGTTTACTAGGCTACGTAGGAATTTTTTCCGACGATATCATTTTTGGGGAACAGGTTGAGATCCTAAAACAAGAGTTTATAGATAAAGGTTATGATAAGGTTGAACTAGAAGGACTGATAAGAGATTTGAAAGCGGTAGATCAAAATAGTCTTATACGATATAAAACTGGGAAAGAGGAGATAAAAAGGAGTCCCCTTTTTATGTGATTTTAATAAAAATAGTGCTTTGATTAAGTAAGTTTTTAAAAAACATTGGCATTTTTTAAAGAAAGACAAAGATTTAGATCTAATTCTAGGAGATAATGCCTAGGATTATTTTTCGGGGAGCTAAGAATATAAAAAAGAGATTGGTCAAAAGTAAATTTGTTAACAAGAAGGAAGTTAATCACTTTCATGTAAAAGAAGGTTTTTATGGTTGTGGCCAGTGTTTGGCCTGTAGATCTTCAGGGAATAAGAAACGACACATCGAAAATTTTATTAATAAAAAGACAGGGAAAAACGTTAAAATTAATAAAATCTTAACCTGCTACTCAAAGAATGTTTTGTACCTTTTGGAATGTCCTTGTGGACTCCAATATGTAGGTCGTACCAGCCGGGCCCTAAATGTAAGAATTTCTGAGCATATCAGAAATATCAACAAATTATATGAGAAACACTCCGTATCCCAGCACTTTAAATTAGTTCATAATGGATGTCCAAGAGGCCTTAAATTTTCTGCTGTAAAAAAGGTGAGATGCACTAATAAAGGTGTGAGTGAAACGACGGCACTTGGGAGAGAAGAGATGAGGCTTATTTTTGATTTGGGGACCTTGGCGCCGGGGGGCCTAAACAGTGATTTCGAATTGGTTCATTCTCTTTAGATCTAGATCCATTTTTATATTTATTAATATCGGATTAATATGAGTTTGATGAGCGACATATGCACTTTAATGATATATGCACTTATTGATGATATATGCACTTTAATGATATATGCACTTATTGATGATATAGGCACTTTAATGTTACAAATTCATTTAGTGGTTGCTAATATAGTACACATAATTTATTGCATATGATTTATTAAAATAGGTAGCACTTAATAGATATATTTCTCATCAAGATTGAGAATATAGCATAATTGTACAATAGAAAGCACTTTATTATCGATTGCACAGCATTTGGAAGTTATGGCACTTATACACATACTGTATATATCTTGATAGCACTTTATTCTGCAATATACAACACTTGAATTAGTCACACATCTTGATCCCCACTAAAGGTTAAGACACCTGTGATACAGAGCAAATGTCAGTGTTCTGTCTGATATATAATTTGATATGTTAATTTACACTGTTCTAGTCAGGGCCGGCCCGACCATGGTGCAGGGTGGAGCATCCACGCCAGGCGGCAAATTTAGTCAGGCGGCATATTTTACCCGCCGGTGCCGCCCAGGGCCGCCATCAGGGCATTACGCCCAATGCTGCCGTAAGGGGCCCAGGCCCGGTGGGGGCCCGGGCCGCCGGGGCCCGGGGGGGTCCCAGGCCCCCGACGGCAGCGGCGTCGCCCTTTAACAGCTCCGGTATCGGACTCGATGAGACCGAATCCGGAGCTGTGTCGCTGCTGCTGCTGCTGCTGCTGCTGCAGGAGCCGGAGGAGACACTGTGTCTCCTCTGGCTCCTGGCAGCTTCACTTCCTGGCTGGGCGGGGCCAAGCAGCGTGTGAGGGGCCACCCAAGCACGTTGCTTTGGCTCCGCCCCTCCACTCAGTGAAGCTGCGCGCCGGAGCTGGAGGGACCAGGAAGAAGATCAGAAGATAAGAAGAGAAGAAGATTAAAGAAAAGGTGAAGAAAAGAAGAGCTGAAGAGCAGAAGACAGAAGAAAAGAAGATAGAAGAAAAGAAGACAGCGGACTGGTGAGCCAGGGCCCAGACCCTAAGGCCCAGACCCCTAGGCCCAAACCCAGGGCCCAGACCCCTAGGCCCAAACCCAGGGCCCAGACCCCAGGGCCCAGACCCCTAGGCCCAGACCCAGGGCCCAGACCCTAGGCCCCAGACCCAGGGCCCAGACCCTAGGCCCCAGACCCTGGGCCCAGACCCTAGGCCCCAGACCCTAAGGCCCAGACCTCTAGGCCCAAACCCAGGGCCCAGACCCCAAGGCCCAGGACCCAGACCCTAAGGCCCAGACCCAGGGCCCAGACCCCAAGGCCCAGACCCCTAGGCCCAAACCCAGGGCCCAGACCCCAAGGCCCAGGACCCAGACCCTAAGGCCCAGACCCAGGGCACAGACCCCAGGGCACAGACCCCAGGGCCCAGACCCCAGGGCCCAGACCCAGGGCCCAGACCACAAGGCCCAGACCCCTAGGCCACCTGGTAGAAGTCCCTGCTCGCTATACTCCTGAGAGCCGGTTGTAGGCTCCCCAGAATGTGAGTAAAATACGAATGAAACTCAAGTCCATCGGGTGTTGATGTACTGCGCAATTTTGGTCCTTCTTTTTGCTTTTTCCTGTAGTGCACGTTTTACCATCTACACTACAGAGAAGACTATCGTTTGAAGATAAGAACTACTGTCTGTGGACATACAGTGTGTTTTTCCCACTTTCTCATGGACCTTGGACTTTTGAGCGCTATGTTGTAATTCCTTCGTTTTGCTGAATACACCGCAGGGTGGCCGAAATGCGTTCACCAAATCGAACCGAATTGAAGAGAACGAAAAAAGTCACCGAACGTACGACTTTATTCATTTTCCAATTCCTGTTTATATATTCATAATAGTAAGTTGACAGTCATTAACCCCTTAACGCCGCAGGACGTACCATTACGTCCTGCATTAGGCGGGCCTTAATGCCGCAGGACGTAATGGTGCGTCCCCGGCGTTTGCAGCCCTCACCTCCTCCGGCGGCTCCCTCACTGCTCTGACTCCCGCGGAGTCAGATCAGCGAGTTTTACACCTCCCGGCGCACTGACGTCAGTTTCAGGCGTCCCCCCCGCCGGAGCAGGGGCAGTGCCTGAAGGGGGGGATCCTTTGGATCCCTCTATCTCCCCATCGCTGGGGGCTAGCAGCTAATGCCAGGCATCCCTGAAAAGGTCACAGCCTGGCCTTTCCAGGGATGTATGGCATTAACCCCTTGCTGCTAAAGGCTGTGATCCAGAACCATTGGTTCCATATCACAGCCTTTTTCTGGTGTGGGCCGCCATCTTGAATGGCAGCCCCACCTCCGGGACTCCCCACGTCTACTGACGTCAAGGGGCGTGCCACAATGACATCAGTTAACCAGGGAATCCCTAGTTGCCAAGGGATTTCCTAAGGAAATCCCATGGTGGAGATAGGGGGGTTCTTTGAACAACTTTATCTCCTGATCGGTGGCAGCTAGGGGGTCATGTGGGGTATCGTTTGAAAGGCCTTTTCATGGTACCAATGATACCAAACATTACCATGTTACAAGTAATATTAATGTGCAAAAAAAATAAAAATAATAAAAAAATAAAAACTTGCTTTTTTTTATTTTTTTTAATACAGCACTATTGTTCACATTTCAATTATAATGTGAACAATGATGCTTCACTAATGATTTTTTTGGGGGGATTAGCTAAAATCACGTCATTTCGCCCCCAAAAAAAGAAAAGAAAATGGGTTCCCCATTCAAATTTTTTTAACTAGTCTACCCCATAGAAAATAACCGCAAAGGCTCGGGTAATAAAATGTGGAAAAAAAATACTTCACACAGTGTGGATGATTGAAATGTTATTGAAAATTCCATTTTTTTTACATTTTTTGTTATAGCATTTTGTTATAGCATTCTGGCAGGGCATGACGTTTACATATAATAATGATATATTATTAATCTGCCGAGTCCGCTGGAAAGGACAATATATAATATGTCTGGGTGGTGTAATAATACGTGACTTAAAACCGCGTTTAAAAACGGTCAATATGAGCTCAGCAAACTTCTAGCTCCCAAACTGCGCCGAAGTTGTAAAATTGCTCCCGTCCTTAAGGGGTTAATTATACTTATGATTCATCCATGTTTACTGTGACAGTGAATATGTCAATATTAGCCAAGCGTTTCATTTTTTTTCCTATTTTATTTTGTTGGTGAATGATTGTTAATCCCTTCACTACCAAGCGCGTTTTTCTGCATTTTGCTTTATCGTAAGATTTATTTGAAACATGGGATGTGAAGTTAACAATTAAATATAGGGTAAACAAGAAACATTGCACAGAAACTATTGTTCGGATATGGTTTAAGAAAGTCAAATAAAAAATAAAAAATTAGCAAACTTATGTTATGTATTCAATTATACTTTTCAAAATAGGGCTGGGATGAAAGGTTCGAAACTTTAGCTGGTCTCCCTTATTTATTTGAGAAAGGATTTTTCCAGGAAGGATACATTGAGGTTTCTCTCAAGTATGTCCTGGGTGGCGAGTATGTACCGTTAGGTGTCTTGTCCAAGGACACTTACTGGGGAGGTGCTCTTGCCGGGATCAAACCTGTGTCTCCACAGTCTCTTTCCACGGTTATGGAGCAGTGATGTTACCTCTACTCCACCCAGCCGGCACAAAGTCTTGAACAAAGGCATATGGGGTCTGCATTATCAGCATAAAGGCAGAAATGGCCTTTGTGTCAAATAGGGCAAATGGGACTAAGATAATAAAATTATCATATCTCCTTCTTATGGGGGTTTGTAGTGATCGTAATGAGATTATTAGCAATGCAGCTTCCAAACAATACCAATAGAATATAAAAATAATATATGTATGTGCTGCATAATGCCTGTGTATGGAAATTACAGTAACACCATGTATCTGTACTAGACATGTGCACAGCACAAAATTTTGTTTTGAACTAATGGATTAGTCTTAAAGCGCAATTTATTTAGTTGCTAAAGAAATTTGTTTTCAGTTCTTTAGCATGAAAACTAATTTCATTCATCCGAAAACCAGCGGATACAATTACTATTGTAGTGGCTCCTCAGAGGGCTGAGATCGCTGCTTGTTACAGTATCTCTCACTCTCAGCACAATGTGTCAGGCAAAGCTGTTACAGTAACTGACTGCTGCTCATCACGGCGCTCAGAGTTTCAGTAAAACGAGTAAATAATATTTTTATATATAAGAGGTTATAATAATATTATTTTCTTGTTTTACTGAAACTCTGAGCACTGTGATGTGCAGCAGTCAGTTACTGTAACAGCTGAGCCTGATACATTGTACTGAGAGATAATATAACAAGCAGCCGATCTCAGCACTCACAGCCACTGTATTTAATGGGCTAAAAAACAATGCTCCTCTCTGTATAATTAGTACAGGAGGGGTGGGGTCGCGCCTATTCCCCGATGGGGCGGCTGCAACCACCAAATGTATCCAGCCCAACAACATGTGTAAAACATAACAAAGGAAAAAATGTCAACTGCTCTTATTCCCATTAAACCGTGTGAAACAAAACACAGTTAAAGGTTTGGTTTCTTATTAATGGTCATTATAAGATTAAGCTCTCTGTATAATGTATAGAACATCCTCCTGCATTAATTAATACCCCACTCTGTATAATGTAGATAACATCCTCCTGCATTAATTAATACCCCTCTCTGTATAATGTATAGAACATCCACCTGTATTAATTAATACCCCTCTCTGTATAATGTATAGAACATCTTTCTGAATTAATTAATGCCCCTCTCTGTACAGAACATCCTACTGCATTGACAAGTGGAGAGTGCAGAACTTCAGAATGCAATGCTTTTCCAGCACAGGAGAGGGAACTTTTACTTAAACTTTGTATCTCTGTGGGGGAGACAGACAAGATTATAAAAGCAGGGGAGAGGGAAAATCTTAACGTAAATCAGTCTGAAAGCTCAGAGAAGAGATGACTGGTGCAAATTTATTTTTATAATAAAATAAAGCACTTTAAATCCAGGGAAAACATTCAAATAAATCACACTGAAGGCTCATAATGACAGAGTAACTGTGAGAGCTGGATACTAAATTTATCAGATGTAAAACACCCTTTATAACAAGCAGCACTGGAAGAGGAGAGGGACTTTATATAAAATGTGTATTATAGATGAGGAAAGGGGGATAGTGCTCCTGGATAATATAAAATGTATCAGACCTAAGCCCCTATTATGCAGAGCGGGAGGGGAGATAACACACGTTTTATAAAGTCCCTCTCTTCTCCCAGCGCTGCTTGTTATGAAGGGGATTTTATTATCCAGCCCTCCTCTGTCATTAGCTTTCAGTGTGATTTATTTGAATGTTTTCCTTCTCCAGCTGCTTTTATCATCTTGTCTGCCTCATAGACATGCAAGGGTTAATTAAAGGTTTCCTCTCCTGTGCTGGCTGACTGTGCTGTGAGTGAGTATTCTGGAGCCCTATCACTGTCAGATTTTCGGTTAGGGGTCGGGAAGGATTACGCATACAAACCTTTTCTGTAGGTTTGCAATGTTGCGCTCTTCATTGCTGGTCTCATTCACTCATCAATATAATATCACAAAAAGGACTGAAACTAAAATGTAGTGCATTTTTAGTTTCTTTCGTTTTTTGTACTGAGCAGTTTCGGATCTCTTGAGTCATACGAAAACTAAATTATCCCAAAATTCGGACTAAATCGTTTTAGTACTAAAACAAATGCACATGTCTAATCTGTACTATACAGGGATTTTCAGTCATTATAACCACCTGAATCTTATCCCTGTGACCCCAGATATTCTGCTGTATTCTGCTCAATCACTGGCTGCTGTAATACAGCAGTAAATATTGCTGAGCTTTTTGTTATAATGAGGTTTGGGGCTGCTCCCTGCAGCTTGTTTACTGTAATAAAGGTTGACTGGAGAAAGATAAAACAAAGAATTTCACTTCTACACAAGGGGCACATTAAGCGTGCATTAAAAAGATATGCAAATAGAATTTTGATATACTAACGATTGTTTTTCAAAGTACACTGCAAAAATCAAGCAAACATGATTTTAGTAGTGAACTGGTTAATTTATAGTGTTCTATACGAGACATATGCACAGCATTTTTTTTCCATTTACTTTCGGATTTTTTTGTCCCTTTTTTTTCCCGTTTCGGGTCATTTCAGGTCATTTTAATAATTTTGTTTTCATTTCGGGTCCCTTGTTATTTTACCGTGATTCGGAATTTTGGACTGATCCAAACTCTCAGGTGCCCAGGTATCGTTTTCGGATCGCTTTGTTTTCTGTTTTTATGGTCATTTCGTTTTTCCGATCACTTACAGGGTAATTCAAAGAGATTCGAAAAGTCACCGCACATTCGGTGACTTTTCGTTCTCTTCAATTCGGTTCCTGTTGTCGATCCCATTTAGGTGACCCTACGGTGTATTCAAGCACCACAGGGTCCCCGAATTGCAGGGAAAAGCTGCCGCAAACCCAACGAAAACTAACCGCAAAACCCACCGAATGAACACTGAAAACCTGCAAAAACATCGAAGACGCCGGAAAAACCTGAGCAGGAGCCGATCACATGCAGCGAAGCCTCCGGAAAAAGCCGAGACCGCAGACAGAGGGAGGTGAATAAATTAGGAAAACAGTTTGTATGAATGTTTGAAAGTGAAATGCTGTTTGCAAAGAAACTACTGAGCGAAAATGTCTGAAATTTGCATATGAGGTCCAGGGCTGTTACAGAAAAAATAAGTAAACTTAAAAAAAAAAAAATCGGACTTTAACCACTTCGCTGCGGAGGACGCTGCCGCAGGAAGGGTTGGCTGCGGAAGACGCGCTGAGCGCGTCCTCCCAAAGCAGCCTGTGATGGGCCGGATTCCGGCCGATCGCTGTGCCCCCCCGGTGCGGGCTGACATCTTGGATGTCAGCCCGTCACTCTGGGACTGCTGCGGGCACAATAGATGTCATCGCGGTGGCGCAATGACATCCATTTCAGGCGCCCCCCCGCGTGTGCGGAGGAGGCGCCTGAAAGGGAGGGGGGAGGTCCTTCGGACCTCTCTCCCTCCCGATCGCCGGGGGCCTGAGCTTAATGCCAGGCACCGTTTGGAAGGGCACAGCCTGCCCTTCCAAACGGTACCTGACATTAACCCCATGGGGGCCGGATCACGAATCGGCGCCGAAAAGCGCCAGTTCGTGATCCTTTCCTGAAGCTGGCCGACATCTTGGATGTCGGCCAAGCCTCCGGGAACTCCCCCTGAGGACTGGCGTCATCGTGCATAGCACGATGATGCCAGTCCTGGAGTTAACCCCTAGCTGCAACCAATGGTGAAGATAGGGGGTTCATTGGAACCCCCTACCTCCCGATCCGTGGCAGCTAGGGGTTAATGTTTGATATCGTTGGATCGGCCAGAGCATGGCCTTTCCAACGATACCAAACATGATATACATATGAAAAGAGCAAATCCGAACAAAAAGTTCAGATGTAGTACCTTAAGTAAACCGTGTGAGGCTTCGAACCTCTTTCCTAACTAAATTTTATTGGACACACATACCAAACATGACCATGAAAAACGTTTTTTTTTTTAAAAATTAAAAAAAAAATAATAATAAAAAAATAAACAAGTTTTTTATTTTTTATTTGCTTTTTTAATGCAGCAATATTGTTCCATTTAATATATAATGTGAACAATGATGCTGCACTAACGATTTTTGTGTGGGGTGCGTTTGTTAAAAATAGCGAAATTTTCCCCCAAAAAAAATGTAACGAGTCCCCATTTCTAATTTTTTAAACAAGCGCACCCCATAGAAAATATAACCGCAAACGATCGCATGTTAAAATGTGAAAAAAAACACTTTACACGTTGTAAATTATTGAAAATTCTAATTTTATTGCATATTTTGTTATAATATACAGACAGGACATAACGTATACATATAATAATGACATATTATGAATCTGCCGAGTCTGCCGGAAAGAACGATATATAATATGTCTGGGTCATATAATAAAATAAGGCTTCAAAACGTGGTTAAACATGATGAGCGAAACCGGTAAAAATGACCTCAGCACAGAGGTGTGAAATGCCTCAGCAGCGAAAGGGTAAAAAAAAAAAAAATTAAGAAAAATGCTTAAAATATCCTCAAAAATCTATAAATAATGAGAATCTTTACTGCAGAATTTTATAATGAACGGTTTATTAGATATTGAATTAAAACAGGAATATTTTTAACATTGAAGCCTATGGGATTCTCCTGAATTAACTTGCCGAATTAAACCACCGAATAGCAGGGCATTTCGGGAACCTTTCACTGCTGGTTTTCATTCTCTGAATAGCCGAAGCAGTGCATTTTCATGGGGTTTTCACTGCCCTCGAACAGGCACCGAACAGGCACCGTATGTGCAGGCAATTCGCCAGGATTTGGCGAATTGCCTGCTCTCTGGATAGCCGAATGGCCAAGAAAGGTAACCGAACGCTGATTTTCAGCGTTCGGTTACCTTTCTCAAGCAATTCGGATCTCTTTGGATAACCCTGTTAGTTTTTTGTTTTTATAAGTAATTTCGTATTTTTAGGTGTTTTGTCATTTCGGATGGCCGATATTTCGTATTTTGGGTCACTTTGTTTATAGTTTTAATGTCTTATTCTGTATTTTGAGTTAATTTGTATTTTGTTTTTATGAGTTATTTAGTTTTTTATTAGTTATTTCAGAATATGAAATAGATTACTACCAATAAAATGAATCAATCACGCTCACCTTACAGTCCTCTCCTCCTGTTTCCAACCCCAACCCTCCTAGATTGTGAGTTCCTACGGGAATAGGGCCCTCATCTCCTCCTGTACTGTTTGTCAAATGTTGTTCAATGTATTGTAACTAGACATGTGCATTCGTTTTAGTACTAAAACGATTTAGTCCGAATTTTGGGATAATTTAGTTTTAGTATGACTCAAGAGAAACGAAACTGCTCAGTACAAAAAACGAAAGAAACTAAAATAAAATGCACTACATTTTAGTTTCAGTCCTTTTTGTGATATTACATTGATGAGTGAAGGAGACCAGTAATGAAGAGCGCAACATCGCAACATCCGAAGTTCTGCACCCTCCACATGCCAATGCAGTAGGATGTTCTATACAGAGAGTGGCATTAATTAATGCAGGAGTATGTTCTATACATTATACAGAGAGGGGTATTAATGCAGGAGGATGTTATATACATTATACAGAGAAAGGTATAAATTGAGGAGAATGTTCTATACAGAGAGGGACATTAATGCAGGAGGATGTTATCTACATTATACAAAGAGGGGTATTAATTAATGCAGGAGGATGTTCTAAACATTATACAGAGAGGAGCCTTTTTTTTTTAGCCCTTTAAATCCAGTGGCTGTGAGCGCTGAGATCGGCTGCTTGTTACATTATATATCAGTACAATGAATCAGGCTCAGTTGTTACAGTAACTGACTGTAACAGCGCTCAGAGTTTCAGTAAAACAAGAAAATAATATTGTTCTAACCTCTTACATATAAAAATATTATTTACTAGTTTTACAGAAACTCTGAGCGCTGTGATGAGCAGCAGTCAGTTACTGTAACAGCTTTGCCTGACACGGGGCAGTATTACAATGTTGGTGCTAACTTAACCTGTTGTAAACTGAAAACCTCCATAGGCTATAATGGCTCTGGGAAGGTTACAACAGCTCTGGTTAAGTTAGCACCAACTATGTAATATGGCCCACATTGTGCTGAGAGTGAGAGATACTGTAACAAGCAGCGATCTCAGCCCTCTGAGGAGCCACCACAACAATAGTAATTGTATCCACTGGTTTTCGGATGAACGAAATTAGTTTTCATACTAAAGAACTGAAAACGAATTTCTTTAGCAACTAAATAAATTGCATTTTAGTACTAATCCATTAGTTCAAAACGAAATTTTGTGCTGTGCACATGTCTAATTGTAACCCTGTCTATACTGTGCTTATTGTACAGCGCTGCGGAATATGCTGGCGCTTTATAAATAAAGAATAATAATAATAATAAAAAATACCAGCCGTCAACTGTTCATTTTTTTTAACTGCAGCAAAAAGTTTCTTTACTTATTTATTTTTTAGGATTTTTAAGGCATTTTTCGAAAAATGTCTCTTTGCTGCAAGTGAAAAAAATAAGAAATATTTAATAAAACCACAAATATTTTTTTACATTGAAACCTATTGGGAAAAAAGCCTAGTTTCCTTAAAATAAGTTAGGAAACTTAAAATTTCACCCAAAAAATCCCGAAAGATGCCTAAACAATCCTAAAAAAATACATAAAATGATTTTTTGCTGCAAGTGAAAAAAAATCAACGGTTTAAGAAATATTTAATAAAAACGGGGATTTTTTTTAAACATTGAAACCTATAAATCCTATAGATTTCAATGTTAAAAAATCCCTGATTTTATTTGAAATCATTTTGTTCCTTTTTTTCCCATATTGGGTCATTTTCATTCCTTTTTTTTTTTTTCATTTTGGATCATTTTGTTCTGTTTCGGGTAATTTTCGTTCCATTTCTTTAGTTTCAGGTCATTTTTATTATGTTTCGTATTGTTTCGGATCGTTTTGCAAGAACAAAAAGGACAGGCAGACGCTCCCAGACACAGATAAGAGGGCAAGCAGCCCCTGTGTAGGGAGGCTGTGCCTCTGGTCGTGGTGGATGTGGTGCATCCTCTGAAGGGGCACGCTTGTCCTTTCTAGCTGGTGCTGGCCGTCTTCTTAAGCAGCAGCAACATACAGAGGATTTGGTGGATTGGCTAACCAGGCCACCCTCATCCTCCGAGTCCTCTGCCAGCCAGGCTTGTAGTGCTTTACAGTCCACCTCAGCTGCCAAAGCATCTAATGCAGCTTCCATGTCCACAGCTACTCCTGCCGTAGCGTCGCTATCACACACAGAGGAGTCAGCTGAATTGTTTGACTACAATGACAGTGACATGCTGCTTGAGGATGCGCAGCAACTACAGTGCTCTGATTCAATCTCCCAGGTTGAGGAAGGGAGTATAATCAACCTAGAGGAAGGGGGTGCCAGTGATGACACACAAATAACTGGCACTCATGTTGCCCCAGCAGCTGCAGCATACTGCAAAGTTGGCTCCAGTGACGAGGAGATAGGGGTGAAGATGACATTGATGATGAGGTCACAGCAAACACGAGGCACAACATCCTGTATGACCAACCGTAGCCACTAGCCAGTCCAAGGCATCAGATGTCAGAGCTGCTCTGGTGCAGAGCGCTGTTGTCTCAAAGCACACACACAGGAACTCTGCTGTCTGCTGGGAGTTCTTTAAGAAATGTGCAGCAGACCCCACCATTGCTATTTGTAATCTATGTCTGATGAGGCTTAAAGCGTGGGAAAGACACCGGACACTTGGGTACCACGTGCTTGAGGCGACATATGACCTCCTGCCACACATCCCGTTGGCGCAAAACTTTGCGTAGGTCCTCCTCCTCCTCATCTGTCTCTACCCCCACTGTAGGTCCTGCCATGTCAATGCCTACAACCTCTACTGACAGGGATGATGCTACAGTAATGGATGTACCAGGTCCTTCCTCACAATGTGACAGCATCCCATCAGTTGAAGATTTACGCAGTCAGATTACTTTGACGCAGCTGCTGCAGCGTAAGAAAAAATATAGTCCCAACCATCCCCAAGCACAGCGTCTAAATGCCAGCTTAGCAAAATTACTCGCATTACAGCTGCTGCCTTTCCAGCTGGTGGACTCTGCTCCCTTCCGTGAATTTGCTGAATGTGCTGTACCACAGTGGCAGGTTCCAAAACGCCATTACTTTTCACGCAAGGCTATTCCAGCACTATACCAGCACGTGGAAGACAATGTTATCCAGTCATTGGGAAAGGCAGTCAGCAGCAAGGTGCATGTGACTTTAGACACGTGGTCCAGCAAGCATGGACAGGGTCGTTACATTTCCTTCACGGCACACAGGGTAACTCTGATTGCAGCTGGGAGGGATCCAAGACGGGGCTCTGTGCTGGAGCTTGTTCATCCACCACGCCTCCAGAAAGCTGCTTGTATGAGGCCTGTCTGCTCCACCACCACCACCTCTCCCTCTTCCTCCTCCTCCTCCTCCTCCTTCTGTGTCTCTGGCGAAGTAGCAGTTAAACCGACGCCTGACAGGGTCTACGCAATGGCTCAAGCAAAAAGAAGCCATACTGTGCTTGAGCTGGTTTGTTTAGGGGACAGGAGCCACACCGGGCCAGAAATTCTGTCAGCTCTGCAGGGCCAGGTGCAGAGATGGTTAACACCACGCCAGCTTCAGCTGGGAATGATCGTCTGTGATAATGGCAGAAACCTTCTCTCCGCCCTACGCAAGGGTAAATTGACGCATGTACCATGCCTAGCACACGTCCTAAATCTAGTGGTACAGAATTTCCTAACCAAGTACCCAGGGCTGCCAGAGCTTCTCAGCCAGGCCAGAAAAGTCTGCAGCCACTTCAGACGGTCATTCCCAGCAAGCATTCGCCTGGCAGATATTCAAAGAGAATTCCACCTTCCCACAAACCGTCTGATCTGTGACATGCCCACCAGGTGGAACTTGACATTAGCAATGCTGCAGCATCTGCACAAGCAGCAGAGGGCCAACAACGAGTACTTGTGTGAGTATGGCACAAGGACAGGTTCAGGTCAACTTGTTTTCCCCCCCCAGTGGCTGGTGATCAAGGATGCATGCACTGCACTGTCACCATTTGAGGAGGCAACGAGGATGGTGAGCAGGGACCGTGCATGCATCAGTGACACAATTCCTTTAGTGTTCCTGCTGGAGCACATTCTGCGGGGAATTATAGATGTGGCTCTAGAGGCAGAGCAGTGGGAGGAAGAGGAGGCCTTCCCTAGCTCTGAAGGCCCCAGTCTTTCCACAGACAGCATTCCAGCGGGTCCTACCCAGATCAGACAGGAGGAGGATGAGGAGGAGGAGGAGGAATATTTAAGTAGTGGGGGCATTGAAGGTGGGGATTCCTCAAGAGAGGGTTTTGTGTGCCCAGAAACACAAGGGCTAGTGCGTGGCTGGGAGGAGGAAGTGCACGATGGGGTCTTCCTCATTGACCAGGAAGACTCGGAAGCTAATGCCACCTCCAACCTATGCTGCATGGGCTCCCTTATAATGCAAAGCCTGCTAAAGGACCCCAGGATTCGTGCTATCAAGGAGAGGGATCATTACTGGTTGGCAAGCCTTCTTGATCCACGATACAGGGGTAAAGTTGCAGAGCTCATCCTGCCCGCACAGAGGGAGCACAAGATGAAAAAACTTGAGGACGCTCTAACGCGACATTTGTGTAACACCTTTCCAGGCACTGGTAGGTTACCAAGTGATGACACACGTGCTTCTGAGGCTGCGGATGATCAGAGGAATAGTGGTGAAGGCCAGGGCCGCTTGACTGATGCATTTTTTAAAAATTTTAGTCCACGATGCCCAGGGACGTCAAATGTAGGCACCCATTGCCACCGTCTTTGCCATATGTGCAGGACTACCTAGGGGCAAGGGCAGACCTGGATACGTTTCCAGCAGATGATCCACTGGCTTACTGGGTGTTGAGATTGGATCACTGGCCAGAACTTAGCCAATATGCTATGCAGCTACTAGGTTGCCCTTCATCTAGCGTGCTTTCTGAAAGGACGTTCAGTGCCGATGAAGGTTTTGTCACAGACAAAAGAGTGCGTCTGTCCACCGACTCTGTAGGCCGGCTGACATTTATAAAAATGAATCCGTCCTGGATCAGCAGCTATCAATCCCCTGATGCTGAAGTAACGGAATAGATCGGGGATGTCTTCTGCATTCACAAAACCTCCAGCACTGAACTCTTCCACAATACCACAAAAGGGTTACGGTGTGAAGGCACTTGCTGCCATGAAAGGCGTAATATTTGGCTGCACTGACGCCTGTGCCACATTTATATCATTTTAATTTTTTGAACCGTAGGGTCCAACCCTGCACTCTTCCACAATACTACAGAGGGGTTACTGTATGATAGTACTTGCTGGCCTGGTAGTCTGGCACCAAAAGCACAATATCTGGGTGCACTGACGCCCATTACCAGATTCATATATTTTTAATATAGGACCACATGGTCCACCCCTGCATTCTTCCACAATACCACAGAGGGGTTACTGTATGAATGCACTTGCTTGCCTGGCACCAAAAGCACAATATCTGGCTGCACTGACGCCTTTAACAGATGCATATCTTTTTAATATAGGACCGCAAGGTCCACCTCTGCATTCTTCCACAATACTACAGAGGGGTTACTGTATGATAGTACTTGCAGGCCTGGCACCAAAAGTGCAATATTTGTGTGCACTGCCACTGACGCCTGTATAAGATTCATATCCTCAGAGGGGTTATGGTGTGACGGCACTGTTGCCGACGCTAAAGGCCCAATTTTAAAGCTCCTATTGTTACTTTCATCCAAAGCCTGCATAAGTTTCACAATAATTTAGCCAAAAAAATCACTAAACTTTTTCTGCGTGTCCGAAAATGTCTCCTCTTTTCATACAGACTGCCGCCCCAAGCAGTTGTTTATGGATAGATTAAAGGAAAAGCATTTACCGTCTTTTGAAACATAATTTTTTTGTTTTCAAGTGTTTCTATACATCCTAGAAATCCGCCACTTCATGGGCAGGTTATGGGGACCTCCTAGGCACGATATTTGAAGGAATTTTTCGGTTTTATTTTTAACTCTTATATCATGGAAAACTCACTGTCCCGTTAAAAACTTTTTAAAAAACTTTTTGTCCTTGTTTCATGTCCCCCAGGGCACTACCCGGACCCCCATACACCTTTTATGGCAAATATCTAGCATATATGCCCTCTTGGAGGGCACTCTAAAAATCGAATTTTCAGCCCCATTGACTTGTATTGAGTTCGAGTTCGAGTTCGGATTCGAACATTTGGAAAGTTCGCGTTCGAATACGAACCAAACTCGGGGGTGTCCGGCTCATCCCTAGTAGTAACGCCTTTGGGCCCATGTGAGACAAAAACCCTTCACGTATGTGATTGGCATCATTGGGGTGGGGTAGGTCGTGAGGTTAGAATGAGTTGTTGCTCGATGCCAACACTGCAGAGTAATCCGCATGTAAGGAGAGGACCGGGTCAAGCGGAGGCTCATCGATCTGGATACCCACGGCAAAATCGCCAGCGGAGCCTCCAGCAAAGCCTGCTCTGCCGACTTCCATCTCCTCCGCACCTCATCCTTCGTCCACTCCGCGGCCCGCAGTAGATGGCATGAGATATAATAACGAAAAAAGTGTGGGACACCCAGTCCACCCTGATTCCTGGCCCGTGTCAGTATGTCGAATCGAATGCGCGGACGTGCACGTCTCCAGATGTAAGAGGACAGAAGAGAACGGAGAGAAGCAAAGAAAGAGCGGGGAATAGCAATGGGGAGTGTTTGGAACAGGTATAGGAATCGGGGCAGGATATTCATTTTAATAACGGAGACCCTCCCCAACCAGGAAATGTGTGGAAGGTCCCATGCCTTGAGGTCTCGGCGGACAGCGGTAAGCAGTGGTGAAAAATGAAGGTCATATAAGCGGGTGCTGTCCGCTGTCAGCCAAACCCCCAAGTAATGCAAGAAAGGTTTGTGTAATGTAATCTGCAGAGACACGCCTTGCGGGATGCTGCCGATGTGTTCAGAGAGAACCTAAACTGTGGCCAGTCATTATATGTGGCGTTGGAGCATTGAAGAGAAAGAAAACAGTTTACTGTAAATGAGGACAATGTGAGAAAGAAAAAAGCCTTTCATATAGGGTCACAGGTCAGGCTGTGCGAACAGAGTTCTGTGGAAGGTATTATTAAGGCGAGGAATTCGTTATTAAGGGAGAAGAACTTGGTTTCTCGTCAATTCTGCGAGCTCAGAGACTAAATACGTGATTCTTTATTCATTGTCACATATAAGAGAGGAAATGGCCAGGATTTATTTAAAATATAAAAAATACTGCATACCGTAAGAGATATAAAGAGACCCTCATTTGGTTAATAACCTTGGGAATCAGCATGCAGTGGGATGAAGCTGCTCAAATAAGATGTGGGTACAGAGTCTTCTGCTTTATACGCAGCATCCTGTTCTGATTTTATTGAGAATAGTTTGGAATCCATCATGAATCCACCATGATGATAACGTAGCTCAGTATGGAACAAAATGTTCTGCAGGCAAATTCTATCACGTAACACTTACAGTTGTGAGTGTGGGGTTAGATAGTGGAATTATGCAGGCGTTCTAGCTGTCAAACACACCGGTGGTAACTTTGCTAGACCACCACTCTCTAATGATTTGGCACCCCTCGCTCAAAAACTTGAAGGATACTGATAATAGTTTTTTTCTATTACATCTGTCAAGATAGAATTTTACGGGAAGCATTAGTTCAGCATCGAAAACTTTTTTCCCCCAGATTAACTTAAATTTAGAGATTCCATGGACTGTATATATTGATACGTCAAACATAACATGAATATGTAACCCCGTTTCCAGCAAATGGAATTCGAAAATCACATACAATGCTTATTAATCATTTGAAATCTGTGGAATATAAATATCCTCTTTATTTTTTTCCATGGTTTCTCATAGGACAATTAAATGTATCATATCTCTATGTAAAATAGCTGTAAATTGTATCTCTGGAAACCCAGGAGACTAAGAGATACATTTTTCTTAATGGAAATATTTAACAGATTGGCGAGCCAGCCACTTTGACAATTCATCTAAGGAGTCTGTGCATAAATCAAATTTCTCAAGTATTCGCCTGTGTAAAATGAAGGATAATTCCCAATATCAAGAGCACAGATAAGTCTGTGATATTAATTGAAGGTCTGGCATTTTCCACCAAATCTTAACCCTGGCATGAAACATTTCTTTAATATAGTGGTAAAGATTTTTTTTTAAAAAAACACAGGACTTAAAATGTTGGCGATTTGATTACAAAATATGATCATACATTTCATGAGCCTGCCACAGCATGAATGTACCCGACCATGGTAGGTCCTACTCTATGCCAATCTAATGACTGCTCTTGTGATATAGACACACTAGTTTTGCATATCACCAAGCAGTCGGTGCCAGTAGGTGAATATGACACATACAGGGTTATTCAGAGACAGGTGAAAACCAAGAGAATGACTGGACAAGTGAAAATTCTAGGTCAAAATAGCCAAACCAGAAAAATTCTCCCATTTATCTCACTTTCCAAATTGGCTATTTAGTCTAGCTTGATCTCTTCACCTGCCAATTATCCTGGTTTTCATCTCTCTCTGAATAACCCTGATAGAATCAGTCCCATTCTTTTTTCCATAACTCATAGGTGGCAGTTAACAGTGTTACTATTCAGCCCCACTTCATACAAAAAATAAACCACCACTTAATTGTTATCTGTGCCTAAAATCCACCTAAATACCCACCTAAACAAAAACACAGAGGTTTTAACATTACATAAATGACCATTAAAGAAAAAACTTACCTACCAAACTCTCTGGCTGCTTCCCTCAAAGACAAGATGCAAAAAAAGTCGGTTCAACCATGATAAAAAAATTAATAAGAATTGGAAGTGCAAAAATAAAATATGGTGGGGACAGCAGCTGCAAAAGAACAGAAAAATATTTAAACACAGAAAATCAGTCCCATTTTCAATTACCGCTACCTGCTAGGCAACAGTATAGGCTAAAGATGTTATTCAATAATCTCCGAAAAATTCAGTAACAGGTTCCCATTTCTAATTTTATTTTAACAAGAGTGCCCCATAGAATATATAATCACAAAGGTTTGGATGATAAAAAGTTAAAAAAATTATTTTACAAGCTGTAAATTATTAAAATGGAAACGTACATTTTTTTGTTATGGCATTCTGACAGGACATGACGTCTACATATAATAATGACATATTTTGAATCTGCCGAGTGCTGAAAATAAAGATATATAATATGTCTGGGTCCTACAATAAGGCTAGGGTCAGACTGAGGCAGTGCGAACGCGCGTTCTGGCGCACATAATCACGGCCGCACTAGCAGCAGATGACAGGCAATGACGGCCAATATACGACGTACGGTCGCACAAAAGTCCGGCCGCGCAACGCAAGTGGAAAATGAACGCATTTTTTCGAGAACGTTAAACCGCTGGTACTGACGTACAGAGTGCGCTGCGGCCCATAGCAGCGTGTGTGCGTGATTAGGAGACGTCAGACGCTGCTAGTGTGCGGCCAACATACGTTCAAACAGCCGGATTTCCTAGACTTCTTTTTACCCCATCGTCATGAAATACGTCCAGAATTGCGCATCGTCTGACCACTTAAGCGTATTCCGTGAAAAAATGCGTGCGCACGCATCGACGTACATTTTGACGGTGGCCGCAGAAAATGCGCTCATCTGTCCCTAGCCTTAAACATGACTTCAAATCGCGATTAAACACAATGAGCACAAAACAGTCAAAATGAGCTCAGCACACAGAGGTGAAGGGGTTAAAATGTCTTTGTGTACTTAATTGGGGGGGGGGACACTTGTCCTTCATTGTAGAATCTGTTCCTTTGTCGGGCTGTAATTTAAAGTTTGATATGAAAAGAGCTCTGTGACGGAGATTTAAACTCATGAGGATGACGATGGCACTTCTTATAGAGGAAAGTAATGCTGGATCTGGTATTACAGCCTAGTCATTATCTGGTGGCATGAATTTACATTTAATTAAAAAAAACAGCAGCCTTCTCAATATTTACAAACGGAGTTTACTGATTGGCGCTATGTAAAGCCATAATAAATCACTACTGGGTTTGGTTTTTTCTTCCCAAAATTCATTCTCAATCTGGTCTGTTACCAGCAGCAGGTGCACGACGGATCAGATATACCCGTATAACAGAGATTCATACACATGGCGGTTGGCCTTAAGGGAAAAGTTATGACTCGAGACAATCTGCTCACTCGAGGCAGCAAATGTCCATTAAGACTGAAAAAGGAGGGGAGCAGGCGGAATACCTTTTTTTCACCTCATATTTTTTACTGGCTAAAAATCGAACTATTTTTTTCCGAGTTGTGGAGATCTTATTAATTTTATTTTTGGGTGCATTTATAGATTAGATTTTTTTTATAGGTATATAAAAGTTCAGTAATAAGCTGATTTAATTGCTAGAGGAAAAAATTAATATTGCAGCGGGGAGGGGGTGAATAAATTGATATTGCAGCAGGGAGGGGGTGAATAAATTAATATTGCAGCGGGGTGGGGGTAAATAAATTAATATTGCAGTGGGGAGGGGTGAATAAATTAATATCCCAGTGGGGAGGGGGTGAAAAAAATTAATATTCCAGCCCCCCCATTTGACGAGTCGCTCACCCAAACGCAGGTAAAAAAAAGTCAGGCTGGCTGTCTCCTTCCTCTTCTGGCTAGGGACAGATGAGCGCATTTTCTGCGGCCACCGTCAAAATGTACGTCGATGCGTGCCGCACGCATTTTTTCACGGAATACGCTTAAGTGGTCAGACGACCACAGTCGCACAGTCGCAGGTACTCACCAACGCAATTCTAGGAAATCCGGCTGTTTGAACGTTATGTAGGCCGCACACTAGCAGCGTCTGACGTCTCCTAATCACGCACACACGCTGCCATGCGGCCGCAGCGCACTCTGTACGTCTGTAGCAGCGGTTTCACGTTCTGAGAAAAATGCGTTCATTTGCCGGTTGCGTGGTGTCGGCGCACTTTTGTACGCACGTACTGCGTATATTGGCCGTCATTGGCCGTTATGTGCTGCTACTGCCGCCGTGATTTAGTGCGCCTGCACGCGCGTTCCGACTGCCCCACTCTGACCCTAGCCTCTGTTGATGCGCCTGTGTGCCCCACTCGTATCGTGTGAGGGGGCGGCGTCAATGCAGCATGCCGTGCTCCTGTTGGAAAGGAGACACTGAAGCATGCTGCAGTGCCGCCGGACCCCCTGCTGGCTGATGGTGACGCCGTGTGGTCTGTCCGAGCCGCGGTCATGGCTCCGGAGCTGGGGGCAACCACTGAGCAAGGGAGTGCAGGCCAAAACCGGGCCCCTACCAACCCGCGGGCCCTCGGGCAGTGCCCAAGTGCCCGATGGGTCAGTCCGCCCCTGGACAGGTGTCAGGAAAATTGGCAGGAGAAGAAAACAATCTAGCAGGGTTATGTAGAGAGAGGTGAAAACCAGGAGAATTGCCTGGAGAATGAACAATCTAGACCAAATAGCCGATTTGGAAAGTGAGATAAATGGGAGAATTGTTCTGTTTTTTTTACCTACAATTGTCCAGTCATTCTCCTGGTTTTCACCTCTATCTGAATAACACTGACAGTCAAAATAGCCAAACCAGAAAAATTCTCCCATTACAAATCTCACCCATCTCACTTTCCAAATCGACTATTTGGCCTAGATTGATCTCTTCTCCTGCCAATTCTTCAGGGGTTATTGAGAGAGAACCGATCTGGCCCCGAAATTGCACCAAACATGGAATTTCCCCATACGGTGCACTTTTGGGGCCATTTGACTATTCAGAAAGCAGGCAGTTTGCCAAATTTTGGCAAATTGCCTGAAAATACGGCACCTGTTCGATGGCAGTGAAATCCCCCATAGAGAAGCAATGGTTAATCTATTCAGAGCACACCGAACAGCAGTGAAAAGTTGCCGAAGTGCCCTGCTGTTCGGTGGTTTCATTCAAAAGATTTTTTCAGGCAAATCCCTTAGGCTTAATGATAAAAATATTCCTGTTTTAATTCAATACCTAATAAACCATTTATTCTTTTAATCTGCAGCAAAAAGTCTCTTTATTTATATGTTGGGATTTTTTAGGCATTTTTCAAGAATTATTTCTGCAAAAAAAGTTTTTCCTAATATTATTTAACCTCCCTGTCGGTATTCCCGAGTGTGACTCGAGGTTAAATTTCGTTACCGTGAACGTAACCCCGAGCCACACTCGGGCTGGATGTTTACTCACCTCCTCCGGGCTCCCTCGCTGTCCCCCGCAGTGTGATCGCGGCGAGCTGCTTCCTGGAAGGCTCCCTGCGAGTCACACGGTGCAGGGTGGGCGGGAACCATCAGCAAACTTATAAACAATTCATAAAATACTGTACTCCAAAGTGTAATGTTTATGAATGGCCACTGGGTGGCACTACAGGATAAGAAATAGACCATACATCCTCTTACTCTTGTTTTCAGACTGATTTCAGTGTTTTTTGTTTTTTATTTTATTGAATATCATTTATTTGCATTATTTTGGATAATTATTTTTGGGATAATAAATTATTATTTCGTGTTTCAAACTTTATCGGACTCAGTGTATTTACTATTTTTTATTTATTTATAAAGGATTTTACCAGTAAGGACTCTTGATTGCACGGATTTCAGTGCGTGATTCCTAATTATTACAGGCTAACTATGTACAAAAACACGTTTCCTTTAAAAAAAATTGAGACGCTTTTAGACATGAAATTTTTTAAAAATTAGACCGCCAGGGAGGTTAAAAAGCATTTTTTTTCTTTAACAGACCTTTTTATTATTATTCATAGGACCTTATATGTTAATTCCAGACATTTTCGTTCAGTACTTTTTTTTGCAAACAGCATTACAAACATGACACTTTCAATCGTTTTTTTTTTCCCGTTGGTGGCTTGTCGGCTCGGCGGCTGCATTTGGTGGATGTCCACCGCCGGCGGCAGCAAGCTTGCGGCGGGGGGTTTTGCGGCGTCGTTTGACAGCCGATTCCCTGCACTTCGGGGACCCTATGGTGAATTCACCGCAGGGCAAGTGAATCAGACTCGCCGAAGTGCGGCGAATCGGAGAGCACCAAAATGTCAGAAAGGGTGGCCAGTACTGAAATGCCAAGGACATCATCCCTGCACGAGAGGTGCAGCAACCCCCAACGATCATTTCAGCCTTGTTAGGCCTCATCAGGAGGGTAAAACTGACACTCCTCTGGGAACATCAAGCAAGGGCTCGACATCTGGATTACCCTGTAAACTTAAAGTGAGAAAAAGAGAGGATTGTGGGGGCCCTGAGAACGAGCAACAGCAATAGTAGCCTGCTCTACGGTGGGGCCCGCTCAGGTCTCACAAGGCTTTAGCTCGAATGTGCTACAACAGGGACAACTGCTCCATATGCAAATCAGACGCTATTACCCAGACAGGCTGGCCAGTACTGAAATGCCAAGGACGTCATCCCTGCACGAGAGGTGCAGCAACTCCCGAAGATCGTTAGCAGTCTTGCACAATCAAGCTAAATCCTTGCCAGACCTGAGCAGGCCCCATCATAGAACAGAACACTAGCGCCGTTACTCGTCCTCAGGACCCTCAAAACCTCTCTTTCTCTCCATTTATTCTTTTCATTTTCAGCAAAACGTCTTTTTATTTATTTATATTTTGGAACATTTTGATGTATTTTTTAGGCGAAAATTTTGAATCACAATTTTTTTCTATGTGTTTTTTTTTTATTCTGTAAAAGACCGTTTTTGTTATTTCCACACAATTTTATAGGTTGAAACACCTTTTACAAGAAAAGCAGAGTTCCGTTTTTGTTTGTTTTCTGCAGTTCGGTGGTCTGTTAGGTTGTGGTCTTCGGCGGCTCCACGTTCTGCGCACTTCGGGGACCCTGCAGTGAATACTGAATTGACCGCATGGATGGCGAACTGGAGTCACCGAAGTGCGCTGAACGAGAAAGCACTGAAATTTCGGTGCTTTCTGAATAACCCCCTAACTTTTTTTGCCTTATTCAAATCCTACTGACTATACAGTAAAGAAATGGGTAGCTGCCATTTGGCAAATTATTAATCAAGGTAGGCGATTCCATTGCGGACCGGAATCATTTTCAGTGACTGCCTGACAGGTACTGAAAGATGTTTTGGGGCTGTATCAAAATTTTATTGAGCCACATAGATTCATCAAACAACATCTTTGGCAACCCTGCGCTGCTTTACTGCCTGCCCTTTGGCTGTCTTCCTAAGGAACAGAAGCCGGATCACGCCAAGGACAGAATACCCATGAATAAGAGCGAGGAAATAAAAGTTAATTGGCTCATTTGGCAAATTTATGCCTACAGAGGACCGGTATTTATGAAAGAGACATACTGCAGGCCGGGGTTTCGGCCAATTCAGCTTTTCGTTAGTGTTTTATAATGCAGGGTGTTTCTTTTTGTTCAGTTTGCAGCATGATATGGATGCTTCTTTTCTAATGAACAAAGAAACAACGAGGCAGATCAAGGGCTAAAATTTCAAAGCCACTGGCAGCCTCAATCTCTTATGGAATGATTTGGCCACAAGTGATGTCCAAGCAACCTGGTGCAAATCTACAGGGAAAAGGGTCAAGGTCTTTCTGAAACAGACTTGCCAATTCACACAGTCCGGCCGGATGACACCCGAATTCAGCTCAGACCTCCCGATCACCCAGCAGCCCTAGAAAAAATGCTCGACAAGTGTCTGTTTAATGGTGCTCATGGTTCTTAAATGGTTAAACAGGGACTTTTGAAGCCCATTGAGTGCATCAAGTTGTGCTCCTGCAGAAGCGGCCCTGATTGGTTGCTTGGTAGAGTAGCTGGCCAACCCTGTAAAAGCAAGCGCTGACATGCCATGCCTCTTTTGGGACGTGACCATGATAGCTGTGATGCAAATCGAGTCGAATCACACCCCTGTTACTCGAGTCTAGACCTGCCAAGGCTGGTCGGGTCTAGAACTCAGAATGATCTCCAGGGGCTGAAGGATGAGCCGCATGGAATTGGGGAACCAGATGAGGCGCATGGACTTCGCCGGCAGGTAGCCAAGAACGATCCTCAGGACCATAACCCTCCCAGTCCACCAGGTATTGAAGGACACCCCTGACCAGACGGGACCTTAGGATGGCACGGACCTCGTATTCCTCCTCACCCTGGGACGTGATAGGCAGAGGTGGAACAGTGACTCGAGTGTACCTATTACAGGTGTAGCGCTCACTCCCGGAAGAGCCGCTGAATAAACCTTGGGTTAGTCTCACCGCACTAGGAAATAACTATACACCAGCACTGTTGTGGATTTTTATACATTATATTCTTTACTGATCCCAATAAAGCAGCATATATTACGCATATACGGTATTTGAAGGACAAAAATTCGTAACGCAGGAAAAACACGTGGCAGTAAAAGAAACGGTTAACCCCCTCAGCTCCGGAGTGTAAGTCCCGTGAATAATAGCTCAAAAAATATATATGTGTGTTGTCTCGGGTACCCGAGTACTGTGTTCAACTGGCCAGTGAATGAAACAAAACAATCTTCGACTAGTCACCGTTGGGGGGCTGTGAATTAAAACAATATTGCAGCGCGCATTTCTGTATTGGAACTGCGGCCTGGAGGCCTCTCACCAATCCGATGGACGAAACTGTCCAGCTCTCGATGCCTCGACCACAAGATCTTCTCCGCTGTGTACTGGGACCCCGTGCTACTGAATCTGCTCTCAGCTTGCCCAATCTCCGCAACTGGAACACCGATCCGCTGCCTGCACTCCCAATCGATCAGCGCAGCCTCCTAACACGGGGTCCTGCTGGAACTAGATTTTTCCTCCAGACCTCTTAGCGCTGCGCAGGTAGGTCTCAACGCGATTACTGTCCCGATCTCCAGCACCCGTGAGACAGCGTCTGTACTCCGGCCTGGTTGCGATCCCTGACAGCTCTAACGTGCGTCCTCTACCTTTCACTGCTCCACTCACTCTACTTCTCCTTGCACGATGCTGCTGATCTTTCTTCTTCCTGTACCACCTCCTTCCTGTCCTCACGCAAAGGATGATGGTACATGTAGTTTGGTTTTGTCCAGCATAGTCTAACAATGTCTCTGTCTCCCTCTGGTGGCAGCAATAGTTCAATGTACCAGAATACAGTGTTTTTAAAACAGCGCTACACAGGTAAGAGGCTTCAGGAGGCTCACATGAAATACATTGTGGATACGTAAATATGGGGGTAAAGCCAGTCCATAAGAGACAGGATTAACACGTCTTAACACTTTATAAGGCCCAATAAACCTGGGAGCCATCTTCATGGATGGCACCAACAATTTGATGTTTCTGGTAGACAGCCATACCTTGTCCCCAACCATATATACCAGTGCAGGACCTCTGCGTCTGTCTGCTTTTATTTTTTGTTTCTCAATATTGGCCTTCATGATCTCTTTTACTTTCTCCCATGTCCCTTTCAGGTCATTCAGATGTTCGTCCAAGGCTGGCAAAGCAGTCGCTTGGAATTCAGAAGGGAGCATGGGAGGGTCATAACCATAGACTGCATGGAAAGGTGAGTGGCCTGTGGTTTCACTTACTGAGTTGTTTAACGCAACCTCAGCCCAGGGTAACAGGTCTGCCCACTCATTTTGTCTTTCAGACACGAAGCAACTCAAGTACTGCTCAACACTTTGGTTGGCTCTCTCTGCGGCCCCATTAGCTTGTGGGTGATAAGCAGAGGAGAAGCTCAATTCAATACCTAGGTTTTCACAAAATCCTCGCGAGAAACGAGACACGAACTGAGTTCCTCTGTCGGATACTATTCCCAGAGGAACCTCATGAAGTCTAACAATATTTTGTATGAATACTGGTACCAGCTCACTGGCTGAAGGAAGCTTTACCAGTGGTATGAAGTGTACCATCTTGGAAAACCTACCACTGTAAGGATTACAGTATGGCCTTTGGAAGGTGGTAAATCTGTGATAAAGTCCATCGAGAGGTGGGACCAAGGTCTCTCTGGCACTGGTAAAGGCTGCAGGAGACCAACAGGTAAGGACCGGGGATTTTTACTTCTACAGCACACGTCACCTGTGGCTATGTAGTCCTTAATATCCCTTCACATACCAACCCACCAGAACTGTTTCTCAATCGTGGCCACTGTTTTATTTATTCCCATATGCCCATAGGGCTTGGAATCATGATAAATCATCATCATCTGTGTTCTCTCCTCCTCAGGTACAAACCTTTTCCCAGGAGGTTTTTCAAGAGGAGCAACACCCTGGCCAGCCTGGATTCTCTCCAGCAAAGGAGAAGACACTGTCAAGACCGAGGTACCCAGGATCCTCTCGTGAGGAATGATTGGACTGTGGTCAAACGTGTGCGGTTCATATGACTCGAACTGTCTAGATATAGCATCAGCTTTTGTGTTTTTAGAACCAGGACGATAAGTTAACAAAAAGTTGAAACTTGACAAGAACAGTGACCACCTGGCTTGCCTGGAATTCAGGCGTTTGGCATCTCCCATGTACACTAGATTCTTATGGTCTGTGATAATCATCACGGGATCTTTAGTGCCTTCTAACAAATAGCGCCATTCTTTGAGGGCCGCTATAACTGCTAGTAATTCTCTGTTCCCTATGTCATAGTTTTTCTCAGCAGGTGTCATCTTTCTAGAGAAAAACCCACAAGGATGTATAGGTCCCTCAAGACTCGCTCTTTGAGACAGAATTGCACCAATCCCTATTTCAGATGCATCAACCTCCAGCTGAAATGGAAGGCCTGGTACTGGATGCCTTAGGATAGGTGCTGAGACAAAAGCTTCTTTAAGTGACTGGAATGCCTGCTTGGCCTGGTCACTCCAAACCTGATTCTGAGCTCCCTTCTTAGTCATGGCTGTGATGGGAGACACCACAGAAGAGAACCCTTTGATAAACCTCCTATAATAGTTTGTGAAACCAAGAAATCTTTGTATGGCTTTCAGACCTTGAGGTAGTGGCCATTCGCTGATGGCAGATAGCTTTTTTGGATCCATCTCAAACCCATTTGGTGTGATGATGTAACCCAGGAAATGTACTGAAGTTATGTCAAACAGACAACTTTCTAACTTACAGTATAGTTTATTCTCCAGCAACCTTTGCAACACTGTCCTTACATGGACATGGTGTGTCTCAACATCAGGAGAATATATCAGAATATCATCTAAATAGACGATTACAAAGACTTGCAAAAAATCCCTCAGGACATCATTTATAAAGTCTTGGAAGACTGCAGGCGCATTGCATAGACCAAAAGGCATAACTAAATACTCATAATGACCACTGCGAGTATTGAAGGCAGTCTTCCACTCGTGGTCCTCCTTGATTCTCAACAAATTGTACAAGCCAAGAAGATCCAATTTTGTGTAAATTTTGGCATCTCTTAAGCGGTCGAACAACTCGGATATTAAAGGGATGGGGTAGGCATTACGTATAGTGATTCTGTTTAACCCTCTGTAGTCAATGCAAGGTCTTAAATCCCCCTCCTTTTTAGGCACAAAGAAAAACCCCGCTCCCGCAGGAGAGGAAGCACGACGTATGAACCCTTTGGCTAGGTTTTCACGAATATATTCTTCCATAATATCATTTTCTTTCTGAGAAAGTGGATACACATGACCCCTTGGAGGCATGGTGCCTGGTAATATGTCAATGGCACAATCATACGGCCTGTGAGGTGGCAAGATCTAAGATTTACCCTTATCGAACACCTCCTTTAAGTCTTTGTACCACTCGGGTACTACAGTAGAGAGTCGAGGAGCAGTGGCTACATTCAAGCTACCAACTGCAGCAGTCATGCCCAGACACCTGGACCAGCATTTTGATCCCCACGATTCCAACTCCCTTTTTCCCCAGTTCACCACTGGGTTGTGTTTAGCCAACCACGGATAGCCCAATATGATAGGCACGGTAAGAGACTCAATAATTTGTAACTGTATTTTCTCTTTATGCAGAACACCAGTGCTAAAAGATACAGGAACAGTTTGATGCGTGACATGAGGTCTTGTCAACCTTCTGCCATCAATACTCTCAATGAGAAGTGGTACCTCTCTCTCAACCAGAGGCACTTGGTGAATGGCAACAAACCCAGAGTCTAGAAAATTTCCTGCAGACCCAGAATCCAGTAATGCCTCAGTGTCAAATTTGACCTTCTCCCAACCAATGGTTAGGATTTTTTCTTTCTTCTCTCATCAGATACGAGAGGCACGACAGTGGTACCTAGAACTTGTCTCTCAGGCGATACCAGGTTTGCTTGTGACACAGTAGACCTCTCGGGTCTTTTGGGGCATTGTAACCGAAAATGCCCTCTATCTGCACAATAACAACAGAGACCCTCTTTGAGGCGATGTTGTCTCTCCTCTCCTGGTATGCCAGAATGACCTAGTTGCATAGGCTCTGGTTCAGCAAGCATGGGTCTGGGAAGAGATACAGCATGAACAGACCTGGGAATAGAACATGTACCGTAAGGCTGTTTATGTGACTTGCTACGACCAGACCTTCTGTCTCGCATCTGATCATCAAGAGCAATACAAAAATCAATCAGATTTTCTAGTTCTTCAGGCAAAGACAAAGGTGCTAATTCATTCATAACAGTCTCTGAAATTCCCTTGAGAAATGCCGTAACAAGCACTTCATTTTGCCACTGTAATTCTGCTACTATTGTTTTGAATTCTATGGCATAGTCAGCAACTCGGCGGTTGCCCTGGGAAATACGCCACAAAGCTCTAGCTGCCCCTGTAGCCCTTCGAGCAGGGTCAAATGTACGTCTCAAGTCATTCATAAATGCAGCATAATTATAAATCACTGGTTTCTTTAATTCCCATAAAGGGGTTGCCCACAGTAGAGCTTTCTCAGTCAGGTGGTTGATCACATAACCCACCTTAGCTCTATCTGTGGGACACATACCTGGATTCAACTCAAACATGATATCAATTTGGGTTATGAACCCTCTGTTATAAACCAGAATTCCCACTGAAACACGTAGGTGTCTTTAAACTCAAATGAGATACTTCAGTAGCGATCATAGAAGAAACAGACACAGTTTGGGGAGCCTCATTAACTGCAGGAATGAAGGGTGGTGACGCCTGACCTAACTCCTTAGGTTGATTCAGGAGTAGGCCCAAAGCCTGAGCAAATTGATCCATCCTATGATCCTGCTCCTCTAGTCTACGATCTTGCACCTCCTGTCTATGGAGTTGTTCCTCCTGTTTATTAATCAAGTCGCCTAATTTGGACATGATTTCAGATAACTCTGCCAGATCCATTGGCCCTGACGTAATGTAACGGTAGCGTTAACGCTGCCACACGAGTAGCGGAGTTGAGATCCTTGAGGGCAAAAGTATCTGCTTGAATAACCCAAAAGGTTCATAAACTACAGACTGTAACTTAATAGCCAAGGAGACACAAGGGCTAACTGAATTGCCTCTAGGCTCTGAAGGTTGAGACCAACAGATTACCTAGGACACGCTCAGAAACATGATACGTGGGACGACAGTCCATGAAGTATTCAAGGTGCAGGGTAGTCAAAAGAAATTCAGAAACAGTATGGACTGGTTTGAAATTGCAGATAGTAGATACCTGGCTAATACCAGAAGACACTGACTTGCAGACAAGGTTGTTCTCACGAGTATATTCAGAGATGCGATTAGAAATAACAAAAGGCAGAAATAAACAATCTTTCTTAATCGCGGTGTTCACATGAACATTAACATGAGCTGTACGTTGAGTCACGGTACCTCGAAAGGTCACAAGCGATACCCCAAGATGAGATGGGACAGAACCCAGACAGCGAGCAATAAACCCAGCGGCAAGCATAGGGTTAAATTGCCAACGCTCACAGACAGCGATTTACAAACGTGCAGATAGAGTGGTCAAAGTACAAGCCGGGTCAATTAACAGGAGAAGGAATCGCATACAGAAATGGGTTGGTAACAGGATATCAATGTAGGAATAAACTTAGCGCTGCTGGAATCAAACTCCACGTCAGGGCGACGAGGCAACCCCTCTTGCCCTGTTTTAAACCCGGCGGCTCCTTGTGAATACACCAGGCCCCGCCCCCTCAGATGCCAATCTGCCATCAGGAAGAGCTGGCAACCGACCAGCCAGCGGCACACCACCATGCCCAGACCCTCCAGGGAGCACAACAGGGGCTGAGGATGTAACATTGTCTCTCTGTATAACAGTAAAGTATACATGTTATTGAACTGCAAGCAGAGGACACTTCAAGGGGGAACACGTGGGATCGCAGTTCCTCCACTGTTTTTGCAGAGGGAACTCAGTTCCCATTGGTACCATGCACTATAAAGTTTGTATTCAGGTGTTCAATCATATATTTCCTGGTTAAGTCACAATAAATATAGGATTTATCAGATATTTTTGATAAAATCCACCTATAAATATAAATAAATACAGTAAGTTATGGGTGTGCGCTTTTGTTAAGAGTGAGATACTGTAAGTGCTATTTGGGAGGCAGAGAACTTGATGAGTTCCAACACCTCTTTTTCTTAGAACTTGACTCCCGACTACAAGCACTGAATCTAAGAGAATTGCTTCTTTTTCCTAGCCAAGAGCAACAACTCTACAAAATTAAGCTAATAACATCTAATATAAGGATTTGCACATGACAGTGCAGCAGCAGAGGACATGGTTGTTATTCCTCAGAGCCTGAACCATTAGTCCTAATACTCCTACACCAGGGAGATGATGCTGGATGGAAAGAGGGAACAGAAAACATCAATCTTGCACAGAGAAACCTGGAAACGGAATCCCTGGACTCTGGGCGTAGAGCTAACCCATTGCTCTGTGTGGTCATAAGGTCACATACTAAATTATGGTTATTAATTATTGATTTATTTTTGGCCAATGTGAATTTTATTTAGCAAATGGATTTGCTTGGAGAAAAGCACTACACATATTATTATCTACCCTTTCACTACCAGAAACACATGTGCTCAATTTTGCATTGAAAAACAAGGATTAACAAAAATTGGCATAAATACCACCTTTGCATATCTTTTTAATGCAATATTAGTATACCACCTCAGAAGAAACACATTCTCTGAGAGCTCACTCCTGTCCACTTGTATCACTTTAAAGAACAAGCAGCAGCTCCCACTAGGGATGTGCGTTTCGGGTTTCGGAATTTTCACGAAATTTCCCGATTCGTGTTTTCGGATTCAGCCGATTTTCCGAATCGGATCGGACCCGAAAACCGACAGATCCGAAAAGTTTTCCGAGTAGAAATGAAATATTTTCAGAATTTTCGAATGGACTTGAAATGTGTCAAATCGAAATTTATTTTCATTCTATTCATGATTTCGGTTCCATTCGTGATTTCGGTTCCATTTCGGTAATTCTGGACATCGTATATTTAACTATTATCGGTTATATCGCTGATTCTGTAAATTTTGTATTTGTAAATGCGTATCACTTGTTTTTGTTTCCAATGATCCGATAATTCTGTCGATACGATAATTCTGTCGTAGTCGGATCCGATTCGTCCGCGGGTCGCGCATGCGCACGCGCGGATGTCGTAACTTTATTGAGCCAGTTTTGACAATTTTTTGACAGGCCAAAAAAATTGAAATTATTTAGAATTCATCATGGCTGAAAGACGAGACAGAGAGTCCCATTCGGACACCTCCTCGTCCTCATCTGCTTCCACCCCAGAGACACCCAGGAAGAAGCGGGCCAGCAACATGGCATTTGAGGAGATGTTGGAGCTGGTCCGCATCTTTGATAAAAAAGATTATGACTGCCGTAAGGGCCCTTACGGCAGGAAGAATAACACCCGCAAGGACCGTATCCTTGACAAGCTCCGAACCACCATCCTGGAGTTGTTCGGGAAAGACCGGACGAAGGACAAGCTCTGAAAACGCTGGTCCGATCTGAAGGCACGCGAGCAGGAGCAGCTGAGGCACATCCGTTGAGTCATAGCCAAACATAAGTGTCATGTTATATTGTAAAGCGCTGCGCAAACTGTTGGCGCTATATAAATCCTGTATAATAATAATAATGTGCTTGCATGTGCTAATGTGCACAGAAATATGTTGATTTATCTAGTCCTTTTTTCATGCAATGTGATTGTGTATAGCTTTGCGTTTTCACAACTCGTCATACATGCATTTTTGCCATAGCTCTTCTTTTTTGTGATTTTACGTATTCGTGAAAATTGTGATATTTGATGTATGTAGATGAAATTACAATGCTGGATTTCTTTTGGCACTGTGTACTGTAGTGTGCTGGGGGGGGAGGTTGTTGTGATTGAGTGATGCATACGAGATGACCCGCAGCTTGCCCAATATTGGCTCCCACCTGCGCATCAACAAAAATCTCTGCGTCTCTGCTAAGTGGTAGGATGGGACATGTAGTTCTTCTGAAAGTGCATCCAAACAGAGCCGCGTTCAATACATCCTCAGCAGATGCTGAATTGTTGCAGCGCAGCAATTCAGTTTGCTGCAGCAGTGTCATTATTGAACGCTTTAGATGCAAATTTCAAAACAAAATGGCGGATTTCTGTTGTTTCTGCAATATCCGCAGTTTTATTCGCAGAAACTGAAAGTGAAACTGAGGCTGAGGCCATCTATAAAATAACTAAAAGCAGTCAGCACAATGCGTTTTGTATGCACACAGCACAAATAATAGTTTTTATTGAATAAACGTAATGTTTACTTCTGAAAAAAATATATAATTGAACGGTAATATATGTCTATGTGCAGAGGAAATAAATAAATATTTTGTGACTTTAGAACTATGAGATGGGAGTAGCGGTGGGTCAAGCTGCTAGTGGGTAGTGGAGGGGTGTCGCAATACTTTCGGCAATATATTGTATAGATATACCATTTTTTCCAGTCTGCATTATTTACGTGTTATTTTTTGGATTTGGCAAAAGACAGGAAGGCAAAGGCAGCATCTGCCCCGGCGGGCACCAGTGCCCCAGTGGAGGAGGAGGGGGAGCCACGGGCGACCACCAGCGCTGGTATATACTATTTTATTTTGCAACGACTTTTGGTCAAAAACAGAAAAATTTTTGTTTACTGTATTTTCATTTAATTTTTTTATATATAGCACAAGAGGAGCAGGAGGAGGAAGAGGAGGAGCAGGAGGAGGGCGATGTTGGAGAGAGGGAGCCGGAGCCGCAGCAGGAGGCTGCGAGTCCAGTTTTTTTTTTTTACTGTTGTATTTTGCATCGACTTTTGTTCAAAAATAAATCAGTTTTGTTGTTTACTGTATTTTTTTATTTCTTTAATTTCTTAGATATAGCACCGGAAGAGATGCTGACGGTGGTGGTGGAGGAGGAGGAGTCAGGAGTCGGAGCCTCAGGAGGCCGCCAGCTCTGGTATATACTACTGTTATATTTTTTCAAGACTTTCAGTCAAAAATAGAAACCTGCTTTACTTACTGTATTTTCCTTCTTTCATTTATTGGATATATAGAAGGAGAAGCCAGACCGGACAGGTCCAGTGTCAGGATGAGGATGGCGTTCGGCGAGCTACACCTGGCTGGCACCAACCTCGAAGCCATCCAGGAGTTGCTGCAGGAGTTAAGGGAGCATATCAACAATGCCGTTGACGTCTTGGAGCGGCAATAGAGACCAGCCTCCTCCTCCCCTATGTCTGTGCCCCTGTTGGGCACGGGCAGTTTGCCAATGCCATGTGGCATGTTGTAAATAAATTTAATATTTTTTCTATATTTTCCTGTTTGTGTGCGTTGCTTTTCCTTACTTAATAAGTTAATATGTATTGCTTGGTTTCCACACTGTTAAAATTATATGTACATAAATTTATTGACATTTCTATGGACCCTTTGTCATAAATTTGTCAACATATTTGTGGCCATGATTGTGACTGTGCACATTCTACACTGCCTGCCTGGCCAAAAAATGTCACACACTAACACAACCTTGTTGTACTGCCTTGAGATTTGATTACCGACGTGGCCTGGTTTTGTTAAGCTTAGGCGATGTCACAACAACACGGATTTTTGTCCACAGTCACATTCATTGTATAACCAAGAATTTATCAAAAAATATTGATGGCAGCACTGCGTGAAGTCTTCTCCGACACAACCCAAAGATCCTTAGTGCGGCTCAGGTCTAGTTTATTTGTCCCTGTTTGCAGCTTAACGCAACACCTCCTCCCAGCTATGAGCTCTCTCTCTCCCACCGCTGCCCGCTAAGACGCTGCCCACCAACATGGTCACGTCTTTGCAGGAAGACAACAGCGTGGGGGAATGGCAGCTGCCGACAGTCCCAAGACCTCGTCACAATGACGTCAATTCTGGAGTTAACCCCTAACTGCGACCAATGGTGGAGATAGGGGGTTCATGGAACCCCCTATCTCCCGATCCGCGGCAGCTATCGGTTAATGTTTGGTATCTTTGGATCGACCAGAGCATGGCCTTTCCAACAATACCAAACATGACAATGTTAAAAATTATAAAAAATTAAAATTTAAAAAAAATAAACAGTTTTTTTGTTTTGTTTTGTTAATGCAGCAATATTGTTCCCATTTCAATTATAATGTGAACAATGATGCTGCACTAAGGATTTTTGTATGGGGTGCGTTTCTTAAAACTAGTGTAATTTTCACCCAAAAAAATATAACAAGTCCCCATTTCAATTTTTTTTAACAAACGCAACTCATAAAATATAACCGCAAACACTCGCATGTTAAAATGTGAAAAAAACACTTTACACCTTGTAAAACAAATATTGAAAATTCTAATTTTATTGCATTTTTTGTTATAATATACAGACAGGACATGACGCATACATATGATAATGATATATTATGAATCGTCTGCCGGAAATAACGATATATAACATGTCTGGGTCATATTATAAAATAAGGCTTCAAAACGCGTTTAAACAAGAGGAGCGAAACTGTTAAAAATTAGCTCAGCAGCAGACCGCACACAGGCGTGAAGGGAAGCCGTGAAATGCCTAAGCAGCGAAAGGGTTAATTTTTTTTTTGTCTGTTTTAAATCATTTTATTTGTTTTTTTTTTCGTTTCAGATCATTTTGATCAACTATTTTTCCGTTTTAAAACCTTTTTGTTCTGGTTTTTATTTTTAAAATTCGGGTCAGTTTAGCGTTTTTTAAATCGTTTTGTTCATTTTTTTTTGTTCCTTGGCTTTCATACCATTTTTTTAATGTGATTACATAAAGTTGTGAAATGTATATTCATAAGAAAAAAATTATCTTTATTTAATAAAAAAAAACACGATAGAATCGCCAGAATTATCGTATCGACAGAATGAATTATCGGATCCAAAAACAAACCAAAAATTTATTATAAAAAAATATATAAAGTATAAAAAAGTAAACCATAGTAGTTTACGTCAAAACGAATAGAGTTACGACACTTTGAAACGAGGAGAACAGACGTTCCGAAAAAAACCGAAAATTTCCGAAATCACGAAAAGTCGATACAAAAAACGAGCAAGTGACACGAAAACACGAAAAATGGTCGGTATTCCGAAAAAAAAATGTACACGAAAAACAAGCCGAACCGAACCGAATCGAAACAGAAATCGGTCGAAACGAGCCGAATCGAAAATTTTAAACATCCGAACAAATCGAATCGAACCGAAAAAAAAAATCGGTGCACAAGCCTAGCTCCCACCCTCGCTGCAACAAAAAACTCAACTAACTTCACTACTGTAGTGCAACAGCCAAGAAGAGAGCAGAATACAGGGAGAGCTCTGGGGTCACTCGCTGCTGTACAGGGTTAAGATTCAGGGGGTTATAATGTGTGAAAATCCCTGTACAATACAGATACACGGTGTTACTGTAATTTCCATACACAGGCATTATGTCACTGTGATGGATGACTCTTTTCCGAAAAACCCCCTGTTGGACACTTGGCCAGGCTATATTTTTTTAAGGTGTATTATGGTCTGTGTTTCTATGTTGCCATTCTAGATGTCACGACCTTGTTAAAAAACTGTTTCTGTGTGAAGGTTTCTTTCTCTGTATTGTGGATGTAGTTAGACTGTCTGAATAATGTGATGTAATCAGTCAGCGCTCTTCTTACAGAACAGCACCAGGGTGTAACCCTATTGTTCTCTTTACCCCGCCCTGTGAACAGTTTAAAGACACTGGGTTCTTCTAAAAAAATAAAGCCAGCCTGCTTTTGAATTCTCAAAGGTCTCCATCCTTCTTTCAACCGCGGTTAAAGTTTGGGTGGGCTGTGCGAACTGCTTTAAGGGGAGAGAGCCCGCTGATGGAGGTACTCCGTTAGTGTATGGACGCTCCGTTACAGTCACATACAGATTTTTTTTAATACTTTATTGGTATTTTTTGGAAGCTGCATTGCTAATAATCACTATAAACCCCCATAAGCAGGAGATCTGACCATTTTGTTATCTATCTTTGTCCATTTGCTGTATCTGATGTAAAGGCCATTTCTGCCTGTATGCTGATAATGCAACCCCATGTGAAATTGTGCAGGATAAGGGATGTCATCTAGAGTTTAGAACTTTTCGTTCCAGCAATGTTCGTGTAAAGCATAAACCAATACATGAAAAATGAATAATGAGTAAATGGACATTGTTTAAAAAATTTTAACGATCTTTATGAAAAATTACTATTTTACCCTGCATTTAAGTGATTGCTTATCATCCCATGTTTCAAATAAGTGTTATACAGGGCTATTCAGAGAGAGGTGAAAACCTTGAGAATTGGCAGGAGAAGAGAACAATCTAGACCAAATTTGGAAAGTGAGATAAATGGGAGAATTTTTCTGGTTTGACTATTTTGACCTAGAATTTTCAATTCTCCAGTCATTCTCAAGGTTTTCACCTCTCTCTGAATAGCCCTGATAATATTTTTTCTCAACAAAAAGTGCCTGGTAGTAAAAGAGTTAATAATGTCCTGCAATTTTCCTAATCCAATCTACCATTGTTTGTCTGTCTATCAATCCAGGGTAGATGATGCATGTCAGTCTTTTTCTTGAGAGTCCATTAGAAAATTACTTTATATTTATTCCTTGTGCTAATTATTAAAGCTTCCTCTTTTGTAGATAACCTTGCAGTCCCATTCCCAATAACAACCAAGAGTCAGTCTCATTGATTGAATTTGTATGGAATGTGCACAGTTCAGAGAATGACACACTACATTCTGGATTGCACTTTAGAATGGGATGTACTATTGGTTTCCGATTGCATGTTTAACATGGGCCTATTAATCTTCATCAATAAAGAGGCATCGATGAGCAGAAATCCAGACATCTAAGGGCAAACTAGAATAAGAAAAGTGTGGAATCCACCCAAAACTGTCAGGTCCTAGACGCCCTGACCTTTTAGCGCCCCCTTTTGAAACCTGCAAGAAGGACTTATACAGATTCCTGGACTTTTTGGCAGAACTGCTTTCAAGCCCTGCAGCCTCATCTGAACTGAGGCTGTTAATTAAGTCCTGCATTTAAGGAAGTCACACCCTCTACCCTGGACTTCCTCATTGAAGTCCCAGACTGTATTGCATTGCAGAGCTGAACTCTTCTAATCCAGACCTTTCTGAGAGGACTCTGTCTATTTCCTGGACATTTACCCTGCAAACCGGTAATCCCCCTGTGCTTCCTGATTTCCCCCCATCTTGAACCCCTGGCTACCAGACCCCTTGATTTTGGACCACCCTGCCTGCCGCCTTGCCCAGACCCCTGCTTTGCCAACGACTTGCATTATCCATATCTGTACCTTGCCAGTGTATCCGTTGTCTGTATTATTGTCTAGTGTTCTTCTTTATACATTGTCTGCCCCATGTACTGTTAGTTTCCCTTTGTGTCTCTTTCTGCTCACTTCTCCAGTATCTTAGTCTCCGTGCTATCCCTCATTTCTCCTGCTTTCCAAACTACTCCCATATTCAGTTTTCCCTTCCCACTGCTCTCAGCCATCCCTCCTGGCCTCAACCTCCTTTTCCTGCATCTCCTCTCCTCCTCCTCCTATAGCTATTCCCCTTTGTGCCCAGTCTCCTCTATTGTCCAGGTCTGATCTCTTGTATCTTTATGTTCTGGTGTTTATTATTTAATAAACTCTGTTTATTCTGCAACCCTGCCTCACTGCATCTTGGGCTCACTGCCGCACCTGCTGCATCAGTCTGAACCCTGACAAACACTTTCAGGTGTATCATGTACTGTGTGTATACAGAGATGTTCCAAAATGAGAAACTCAAACTAATATACAACATCCCATTGTTCTAGTTCTACTTCTTTCCTACCTACTAACATATGCTGTAGGTGGTTGGCGCAAATTAGGGCTCTGGCCCTGCTTTCTTTATCTACTTCTAAAGGGTGTCTGACTACAGCAAGATGAATTCTTGGTTTCATTAGGTAGGACTCACCTGACCAGAGGTGCCGTGACGTGGCAGGTGAGTCCTACCTAACACTTTAACGGCCATTCAAGTAAACCAAAACCTCTGATAAACAGTTATTCAGAGAAAGGTGAAAACCAGGAGAATTGCAGGAGAAGAAAACAATCTAGACCAAATAGCTGATTTGAAAAGTGAGATAAATGGGAGAATTTTTCTGGTTTGGCTATTTTGACCTAGAATTTACACTTCTCCTGAGTTTCACCTCTCTCTTAATAACCCTATGGGTTTTGTTTCGCATGGCGCTATAGTAGTGAGCTCAAATGACAACTTTTTGTTTCTCCTTGTTATGTTTTATACACAAAACAGGCTGGATACTCCTGGTCCACACGGCCACCCTGATAGGGAATATGCGCAAAAACATTCTTTCTGCATGTACGTAATTAAAAATGTAATCATTTTGGCTCCTCTTCTCTTCCAGTAAGGAAGCTGGCGGGAAAGCTTTCACTCTGCACCCCTACTTGGTGCAGACCACACCAGTCAGTCCCCAAGTGATGAGTTGGAGTGCTCTTACTGGCCCCAAAGAAATCTTGGTAGGCCAGTTCTGGGTGGCATGGGGTACCCTTACATCTGTGGAACTTAAGACAAATGACATAGGGTTTGGCCAAGGCCCATTGGATCCCTGAACATATCATAGGTCGTCACCCCCTGGTGGCTGCCCAGCTGGTAATAAATATCATATATTTTGGTGACTTGATAAAAGATTTCAATGTGTGGGTCAAAGGGTAACTCCGTTCCCCCTGAAAAAATAGAGGAGGATCTGCATTCGCAAATTTTCCTGTTGAGTAGACCTCTTTATCTCCCTTTATGAGAAAAGCCATGTGTTTTTTTGTGTTTTTTTTTTGGTTTGTTGGAATTTTTCCCTTTTTACTTAAAAGATTTTTGGGGGTGGGTTCCTGGTGAAAAATATTAGGCAATTTCCTTGATTACTGTATTATAAGGAACAGGTCAGGCACCCCTTTATCAAGAATTCTAAAAATCCAGAAGACACAGAAAGCCGAAATGTTCTGAGCCATCTAGATTTTACTAATCCAGACTAGGTGCTCACCGGATGGATGTTGGCGCACAGGAACAAAGTCTGCAGAGCGCTCCCTACTGGTGGGAGCTGCAGCAGGAAGGAGTTCGCCGGTCTCAAACGTGATCTTTTTCCTCTAAAACAATGGATTCTCCCGAATGCTCGGGTCCTGAGCATTCTGGGTAACACGTGCTCAACCTCTATAAAAAAAATAGCAAAGTCCAAAAACAAAAAACCCTAATTCACAAGATTAGTCGTTTCTTATGACTATATGGAGGTGTGCTTTTATCTATTGAAGCGTGCACAAAATATGTGAATATATTCGTAACATAATGCGCTTAGTGGCACGATCAATGGTTAGAAGGAAATGACAGGACTACAGATACTGTCGGGAGAAATCGATTTTGCTTTCATCCACAAGGTAGGTAGTAATTAATCTTTCGAATTGGACAAGACTGTTAGATCCATTATCTTTAATCCTTAAAATTCAGTGGTAAAGGTTACTGACGTCATACCTGTACTGGAATTGCGTTTGCTTAGTTATTCACATGGCATTTAAATGACTGTACAAAATCAGGGCTCTTACAGATAACTACTTATACTCCTTTATGTGAGCAGGTGATTAGATCGTAATTAGCTCAATTATTCACTGTCACGTGTCACTTAATTAAAAACAAATGTTTAAGTATGTCTGAAATAGCAAGAATTTCAACACATTTTTTGTCATTGGACATACAGGTTGACATCATTCATAAAGAAATTGAGGATAATTAAATTCATACCAAAAAATATTCTAATTTTATAAGACAACTTAAAGTGGTAGCACTTTAATTATTGGAGATTTTAATTACCCGGACATTAATTGGGATAGTGGGACTAGTAATTCAGCAAAGGGAATCCGGTTTCTGAACATTTTAAATGATACCTTCATGTCACAACTGGTAGAAACACCAACTAGAGAGGATAACTGTCTGGACCTGGTTATAACAAATAATGTGGATCTTTTCTCAAATATTAATGTAAAGGAACAGTTGGGAAACAGTGACCATAATATGGTGACTTTTGAAATAAACTCAAAAAAACACATTCATAAGGGGCATGCTAAAACATATAATTTTAAAAAGGCCAACTTTATTAAAATCAAGGAAGCTCTCAATGTCATTGACTGGCAGAAACTCTTTCACGGGAAAAACACTGAGGATAAGTGGAATATCTTTAAACTAACACTAGAAAAGTACACGTCACAATTTATTCCACTGGTTAATAAACATAAAAGAAACAGACTGAAACCAATGTGGCTTAGTAGGAAGGTAACTAAGGAAATGAAAAATAAAAAGAAGGCATTTAAAGCTTTTAAATCTGATAAATCTGAGGCATCCTATAAAGCATATAGGGCAGCCAATAAAGCATGTAAAAATGCGATTAGATGGGCTAAACTAGAAAATGAAAAAGAAATAGCCAAAGAGAGCAAGACCAACCCTAAAAGATTCTTTAGGTACATAAATTCCAAAAAAACTAAGAGTGAAAATGTAGGTTCACTAAAATCTGAGTCAGGGTTATTGTTAACTGAAGATCAGGAAAGGCAGAAATTTTAAATGATTATTTTTCTTCAGTATTTATCAAAGAGAAACCTATAACAGACATGCAATTCATTAATAAAAACTTACTAATACAAAGTGACTGGTTGACTCAGGACAAGGTTTTACAGAAATTAAACAATGTGAATGTTAATAAAGCCCCAGGGCCAGATGGAATTCACCCGCGAGTACTGAGAGAGCTATGTGTTGAAATATGTAAACCTCTGTTCTTAATCTTTCAAGATTCTTTTCTTTCAGGAATAGTACCAGAGGATTGGAGAAAAGCTGACGTGGTCCCTATATTTAAGAAAGGTTTAAAATTTGTGCCTGGAAATTATAGACCTGTGAGCTTAACATCTGTGGCTGGGAAAGTATTTGAGGTGTTACTAAGGGATAATATTCAGGAATTTATTGGGAGGTATAATGTTATTGGCAAAAATCAGCATGGTTTCATGAAACACAGATCATGTCAGACTAACCTAATTACGTTCTATGAGGAAGTAAGTAGAAGTATAGATCAGGGGGTCGCAGTGGATGTGATATACTTAGATTTTGCCAAAGCTTTCGACACAGTTCCACACAAAAGGTTACTATTTAAATTAAGAAAAATTGGTCTAGATGAAAATATTTCTTCTTGGATAGAAAACTGGCTAAAAGATAGGGTACAGAGAGTGGTCATAAATGGTACATTTTCAAGATGGACACCAGTGGTAAGCGGTGTCCCTCAGGGGTCTGTTATAGGACCAATACTATTCAATTTATTTATAAATGACCTTGAGATAAGCATTGAAAGTCATGTATCAGTGTTTGCAGATGACACAAAACTAGGAAAAGTAATACAATGTGAGCAGGATGTTACTTCACTGCAGAGGGATTTAGATAGATTGGGGGACTGGGCACTTAAATGGCAGATGAATTATAATCTAGATAAATGCAAAGTTATGCACTTTGGAGTGAAGAACACACAAGTAATTTATACCTTAAATGGTACGGAGTTATGGAAATCCAAGCAGGAGAAGGATTTGGGAATAATCATAGACTTCAAACTAAGTAACAATGTGCAATGTCAAACAGCAGCCGCCAAGGCCAGCAAAGTATTGGCATGCATTAAAAGGGGAGTTCTCTCACGGGATGAAAACATAATTTTGCCTCTGTATAAATCAATGGTCAGGCCGCACCTTGAATATGCTGTGCAATTTTGGGCAACTGTCTTAAAAAAAGATATTATAGCGCTAGAAAAAGTGCAGAGACGGGCAACTAAATTAATAAGGGGAATGGAAGGGTTAAGTTATGAGGCAAGACTAACAAGCTTAAACCTGTTTAGTTTAGAGAAACGGTGCCTTAGAGGGGATCTGATAACCTTATATAAATATATACGGGGCCATTATCAACCATTGTCTGATAACCTATTCATTAACAGGTCTATACATAGGACAAGGGGTCATCCATTTAGACTGGAAGAAAGAAAATTTAGCTTAAAGCATAGGAAGGGTTATTTTACGGTGAGAACAATAAAGCTGTGGAATTCTCTGCCTGTTGAGGTGGTTGGGTCAGAGTCTGTACAGACTTTTAAAAAACGACTGGATGACTTCCTGCAGACACAGAATATTAAGGGTTATAATATTTAATATGTGGGTAAAAGCTTCTTGATCCAAGGAGAAATCTGACTGCCATTCTGGGGTCAAGAAGGAATTTTTTCCCAGTTTGTTGCATATTGGTGAGCATTTCAGACTGGGTTTTTTGCCTTCTTTTGGATCAACAGCAGTAGGTTATGTGGGAGAGGCCCGGCGGAATATGCTGGCGCTTTATAAATAAAGAATAATAATAATAACCCGATGGACGCATGTCTTTTTTCAGCCTATATAACTATGTAACTATAACTATGTAACTTTTGTTTGCTGTTGTAGCACCCGGTGGAACAATACCATGCCCACTGGTATTGCCATGTCTGCTCATGCTGCAGACAGGCCTCCTGTACAGAGAGGGTGCCATTCTAGACGCCTGTCCTCCGTAGCTGCTACAGTCAGAGCCCCAGCAGGATTTTAAGTAGCAGTATATTTATAAAGTATTTTACCAGGAAAGATGCATTGAGATTTCTCTCATTTTTAAGTCCTGGGTTCAAGAACATTGAATTGTTACAGTCGTTACAGAAATACAAAGTAATAAAATGCAAGATATTAAAAATAACAGATATATATACAGATTAACACAGAAAATAAATATGTAGGAAATATACTCATTATGTTACAGTTGTATTCTGTATCGAGATACAGTTGGGTCCATATATATTTGGACACAGGCACAATTTTCATACTTTTGGCTCCGTACGCCTCCAGTATAAAATGAAACCGAAACAATCCAAATGGATTTGAAGCGCAGACTTTCAGCTTTAATTCAAGGGGTTGAACATAAAGATCAAGTACAAATTTTAGGAACTGCAACCAATTATATACACTGTGTGTCGTCCCCCCCCCCATTTTCAGGGGCTCAAATGTAACTGGACAAATGAATATAATCATAAATGTTCATTTTTTTTTTTTTTTATAGAGAATTCTTTACTAGCGAAGACTGCCCATAGTCTGGAACCCATGGACATTACCAAAGACTTTGTTTCCTCCTTTCTGATGCTTTGCCAGGCTCTAACTGCAGCTGTCTTCAGTTGTTCTTTGTTTGTGGGTCTTTCTGCCTTTAGTTTTGCCTTCAGTAAGTGAAATGCTGCTCAATTGGGTTGAGATCAGGTGATTGACTCGGCCATTGCAGAATATTCCACTTCTTTCCACTCCTTATATTATTATGGAATATTCCACTCCTGGGTTGCTTTTGCAGTGTGTTTTGGATCATTTTCCAACTGTAAAGTGAAGCGCCGTCCAATCAACTTTGCAGCATTTGGCGGAATCTGGGCTGACAGTATATCTCATAACACTGCTGAATTCATCCGGCTGCTTCTGTCCCATCTCTATATATAAATTTGTTTGTAACACGGCCGTCACCGGCTGTGTGCGCACCCATCAGCCCTCCCTCTCCCGCGACAAGACTGCCCTCCGGGCATCAATAAACACCAATGATCCAGTGCCATTGGAAGCAGTGCATGTCCATGCCATCACATTGCCTCCACCATGTTTTACAGATGACGTTGTGTGCTTTGGGTCATGAGCTGTTCCAAGCCTTCTTCACACTTGTTTCCCATCATTCTGGTACAGAGTGATCTTAGACTCATCCGTCCAAAGAATGCTTTTCCAGTACTGGTCTGGCTTTTTTAGATGTTTTTTGGCAAAGTCTAATCTGGCTTTTCTATTATTCAGGCTTATAAATGGTTTGTACCTTTTATGGTGAACCCTCTGTATTTGCTCTCATTAAATCTTCTTGATTGTAGACTTTGACAATGATACACCCACCTCCTAGAGAGTGTCCTGAACTTGTCTGGATGTTGTGAATGAGTTTTTCTTTACCATAGAGAGGATCCTGCGATCATCCACCACTGTTGTCTTCCGTGGATGTCCAGGCCTTTTACGTCGCTGAGCTCACCAGTGCATTCGTCTTTCCTAAGAATGTACCAAAATGTTGATTTGGTCACTCATAATGTTGCTGCTATCTCTCTGGATTTGTTTTGTTTTTGGAGCCTTACAATGGTCTGTTTCACTTGCATTTGCATGGAAAGCTCCTTTGAACGCATGCTGTAGGTTCACAGCAATAGATTCCAAATGCAAATACCAGATTTAAAATCAACTCCAGACCTTTTACCTGCTTAATTGATGGAGAAATAATGGAGTAGCCCACACCTGGCCATGAAACAGCTTTTGATTCAATCGTCCAATTACTTTTGGTTCCTTGAAAAGGGGGGGGGGATGGCCATTCTTAAATTGTTACACCTAAATCCTTCATCCAACTCGGATGTACATACCCTCAAATTAAACCCATATCCATTAAAGAACTATAGCTTGCATATGTTTTGGTGACTGCCTAAAAAATTTTTGTGTCCAAATATATATGGACCTAACTGCGTATTATTAGAGGTCTCTAAAGTGACTTTACACTGGGGGAAGATTTGATGGCGTCTGGGAGGTTATTCCATAATTGCGGTGCCCTATAGGAAAAGAGGATCGAGCCACTTTCTTTTTGTATTGTGGTATTGCAAATAAGGTGCAGTTCCTGGATCGGAGGTTATAGGATGAGGGAACTGCTGGGGAAGCAGCCTATTCAGGTAGGGTGGTAGCTTCCCAGAAAAGCTCTTAAACACCAGGTTGGAAAGGTGAAGGGTGCGTCTAGATTCCAGCGTTCGCCAGTTTAGATCTTTTAATATGTCACAATGGTGGGTCATGTAGTTACATTGTAAGTTTATGAAGGCGTGTTTGCACGCAAGCATTTGTTGTACAATCTGCTTTCTTACCGCGGGTCTGATTAGGTCACAGGGTGCACTATGAGATGTCTGCTGCCAAGGACCGGCTGGGTGGAGTAGAGGTAACATCACTGCTCTATAACCGTTCAAATCCCAGCAAGAGCATCTCTCCAGTAAGTGTCCTTGGGCAGGACACCCAACGGTACATACTCGCCACCCAGGACATACTTGAAAAACAAGAGAAATCTCAATGTATCCTTCCTGGTAAAATCCTTTCTCAAAAAAAAAAGATGACACTGGTCATCGTTCTGGGGCATACATTGGTAATGCCCAGCTCTATGCACTACAGTCCTACCGATAACGTGTATACATGATCAGCAGTAGCAGACACAGCAGCCAGAGATTGTGTTAATACGATCTGCAGCTATGCTAAATATATAATTGCAAATGAAATTTGTATGTTGCGAAGGAATTTCGCTTTCTTTTGAAAATGATTTCCTAAAAAAACACTGGTTCCTGAAAGTGGATTTTTGAAAAATCAATTGGTAGTGAAGAGTAGGGATGAGCTGTTCGGGTTCGGACGATTCGGAGTTCGACCCGAATTTTGGCAGTTCGAAAATTCGCGAATTTCGAACTTTTTGGGCCTGCTCGGTTTGGGTTCGAAAAAAAAAAAAAAGAAATTTTGAGAAGTATAGAAAATGCTTAAAAAAATACTAAAATCTAGAAATAAAGAGACTCTTTACTGCAGAATATTATAAGCAACGGTTTATTAGATATTGAATTAAAAACTAATGTGTACGTGGAAAGATTATCAACTCTAAATGACCTCGGTTCACAAATGGGCATAACACCAGGTGTTTTTAGTCTGGTAATCAATTTGATACATTTTACAATATACTGAGGGTGGGGTGGTGTCTGCTTCTGATTGAGATTTGAGAATTAATTTCCCTAAAACATCCTAATATGCTGCATTTAACTGGTGTTTGAAAAAAAATCTAAAGCAATGTTATTTCTCACCTCGGGATTAAACATTCACAGGGTTATTCAGAGAGCGGTGAAAAGCAGGAGAATAACTGGAGAAGTGAAAATTCTAGGTCAAAATAGCCAAACCAGAAAAATTCTCCCATTTATCTCACTTTCCAAATCGGCTATTTGGTCTAGATTGTGCTCTTCTCTTGACAGTTCTCCTGGCTTTCACCTCTCTCGGGGTTGTTCAGAGAAAGGTGAAAACCAGGAGAATGGCAGGAAAAGAGAACAATCTGGACCAAATAGCCGATATGGAAAGTGAGATAAGGCTAGGGTCAGACTAACGCATTTTTCGCAGCGACCGTCAAAAAGTGCGTCCAAACGCATTGCCATATTTATTTTTTTCACGGATTGCGCGAAAACGGTCATACGATGCGCATTTTTGTGCGTGATTTTTTACGGATCCAAACCAGGAAACTTTGGGTGTCTGGACGTTATGTTGGCCGGACATGAGCAGTGTCTGACGTCTCCAAATCACGCACACACGCCGCTAGTGGACGCAGCGCACTCTGTACGTCCGTACTAGCGGTTCTGCGTTCTCGAAAAAATGCGTTCATTTTCCACTTGCGTTGCGCAGCCGGACTTTCGTGCGACCGTACTTCGTATATTGGCCGTCATTGCCCGTCATTTGCTGCTAGTGCGGCCGTGATTAAGTGCGCCTAAACGCACGTTAAAAATTTGCTAGTCTGACCCTAGCCTAAATGGGAGAATTTTTCTGGTTTGGCTATTTTGACCTAGAATTTTCACTTCTCCCGTCATTCTCCTGCTCTTCACCGCTCTCTGAATAACCCTGACAGGGTTATTCAGAGAAAGGTGAAACTCAGGAGAATGACTGGAGAATGGAAAATTCTAGGTCAAAATAGCCGAACCAGAAAAATTCTCCCATTTATCTCACTTTCCAAATCGGCTTTTTGGTCTAGAAGTTTCCACTCTCCTGCTTTTCACCGCCAAAAAAAATCAGTAAACTTTTTCTGCGTGTCCGAAAATGTCTCCTCTTTTCATACAGACTGCCGCCCCAAGCAGTTGTTTATGGATAGATTAAAGGAAAAGCATTTACCGTCATTTGAAATGTCATTTTTTTGGTTTTTACATACTTCTATACATCCTAGAAATCCGTCACTTCACGGGCAGGTTATGGGGACCTCCTAGGCACGATATTTGAAGGAATTTTTCATTTTTATTTTTAACCCTTTTCATGCAAAACTCACTGTCCCTTTAAAAACGTTTTTTTTAAAACTTTTTGTCCTTGTTTCCTGTCCCCCAGGGCACTACCTGGACCCCCATACACCTTTTATGGCAAATATGTAGCATATATGCCCTCTTGGAGGGCACTCTAGAAAAACAAATTTTCAGCCCCATTGACTTGCATGGGGGTTCGGGTTCGGTCCCGAACAAATGGGAAGTTCGGGTTCGGGCTCGAACCGAACTCGGGGAGTGTTCGGCTCATCCCTAGTGAAGAGGTTAAAGGATAAAGACACATCACAGGTCCAATCTTTTGGGAACCATTAGATGAAAAACTAGTAGATGCATCTACTGTGAGGACGATTAAAATACAGGGACAACATTAAAACAAAAACAATGTCTGTCCTGCGATGTACAAGTGTGTGTGTGAAGCCAAAAAAGAAATGTTCTTTGTGCCGAGCTAAAATACAATACATGACATGATTAAGCTGCAATGGGAAGTTAACTATGATGTTTTTGTAGCATAAAACAACTTATTACGTTGCTAATTCAGTTTTATCAGCACCTGAAACAGCGGCAGAAAATAAAACCGCATTATCATGTCTATGAGAAAAGAATAAATATGTAAAAAGGAGAAACAATGGGTCGTTACCTAGAGAGAGAGAGAAATCATTTTACATATTGTGTTATTCCTCATACACATACTAGAAACAGCAAATAGAATACATTTATTCATCGGAAGAAAGGACACGATATATGGGCCTTTTTAAAATTAGAATAACTAAAGAATAATTTGTAAAAGAAATGACTAAAGGTATCGTTTGGTGCAATCAACATGAGAATAATAAAATAAGGGATATTTCCAGACAAATACACTGTGACATTTTTCTCTTGTGTGTAAGTATGTCAGAATGCACTGATATTTCACAGCTCCAATGTGCTCATTGCATTTGCTTGTCCAGGTAATAGGAAATCTTGATCATATCTAGGTTCTGCACCTGAAAGTGTGAACATGTGCCATTACTATGTCTGGCGAACCAAAAGTGGACAAAAACAGGTTGAAACAATACCAGGCCTGCTGCTAATCTGCTGTAGAAAAGTCCACGTTGTCACGGACAGGGGTCATGTGTAAAATCAGTGATCAGTGGGATCATTGGGTAAAATATTAATTGACTATACCGCGCTATGGAGTCTGTTGGCGACATATAAGAGTGTGTGCCTGCTTGGTTAATTTATTCACCACCAGTGCTTAAGATATGAAAGACTTTTGTCATCCAGAGAACATCAAAGTCCATTTCAGCTGAGTGTTTGGTGATCCACGTTCACACCTCTGTATGGGAAGAATGCAAGTTGACACCTTCAGTGCAGCCAGGAGGCAAATCAATGAAGCAGTTGTGTGCTCTCAGTGCGTGTCCTAAAATATGATTTATTGCCTGCAGGTATCTGGAAATGGACACACAATTTTTTGATACATTTACAGGGTTATTAGGAGAATGACTGGAGAAGTGAAAATTCTAGGTCAAAATAGCTGTAGCGCTCACTCCCGGAGGAGCCGCTGAATTTAAACCTCGGGTCAGTCTCCCCGCACTAGGGAATAAATATACTCCAGCACCGTTGTGGATTTTATAAATTATATAGTTTACTGAATAAACTGGCATATAAAGAGTAACACGGTATACGTATATATATTTACAGTAGTTCGTAATACGAGAAACGCGTAGCGGAAAAGGAAAAAAGAATTTTAACCCCTTCGTGGTTGGAGTGTGAGTCCCGTACAGGCTATGTCCCAAGAAATGTAAGTGTAGGTGTGTATTGGTACCCGGGTACAATATTCAACTGGCCAGTGAATTATTTATGAGGTATCTTCGACTAGTCGCGTTGGGGCCCTGTAGGTTTTGAGAAAACTGCAGCGCGCTTTAGTACTTTACAGTGGCCGGGAAGGCCTTTCACCCATCCACCAGATACTCTGCGCTCCACTCAACCCAGGACGTCTCTCCGCTCGATTTTTGACTGGGATTCTCTGTCACCGGATCCGCTGTCTTGCTTGTCTGTGTCTGCCACAAGATGTCCAGCTCACCGCCTGCACTCCCTGTTAGATCGTCTGCGGTCTCCTAACTCGGGGTCCTTCAGCGTACTCTGTATCGGTGTAGGGTTACTAACGGTGGATCACGGGGTCTTCGTTCAATAAGAAGGGAAACCCGATCTCCAGCTCTGCTAGGCCGCACCTGCGCTCTGGCCTGGTCGCGATCACTATCTCCTGCACTTGCATCTTGCTCCTCTCACTCCTCTGCACGCTCTGACGGCTCTCTCCACGAGGCAGCGGATGTAAGTGTCTCTTTCCCACCCACTTCCTGTTCCCGCCCGCAAAGCATGCTGGAAAATGTAGTCCCAATGTCTTACATTGCGCTTGTCTCCCTCTGGTGGCCAAAAACAAGTACTACCACGACAGTGAATTAAAACCAGCGCTACATAGCCAAACCAGAAATATTCCCCATTTATCTCACTTTCCAAATCAGCTTTTTGTTCTAGATTGTTCTCTTCTGCCATTCTCCTGGTTTTCACCTCTCTCTGAATAACCCTGTATGCTTATACAATGCTTAAAAGTGAAACGGGCTGGGAAAGGGCTGATCTCCCCCTCCTGCTGTGTCTCTAAAACCTGAGAGCCTGAAGAATTGTATAAAGTCCAGTTACTTGATGAGCCATGTGCTTATTTTTGGGGTCCATGCAAGTGGGAGTAATTGCTGTTCTTTTCAACTCAGCCTTTGGGCAGAGATTCCAGTTGTAAGTATAGGGATTTCTGTTACTATATTCTGTTTAGTTTCCTGCTTTTTGAGTGTAAATATTTATTGTAATATATTTTATATGCACTGTGACCATTTTTCTTTCTCATCATAATAAATATTCCTTTATTATGCTCTGCCTTTGTCTGATATAAGAATCACGTTACCTGAAGAAACCTTTTGTCCTAATAGCCTTGAGGCCTTGAGTTTCTAGAAGATCTATTAAGTCGGGTTTGGTGGGGTTAGTCTACTAAACTGTGATTTGTGGGTTTAATTGAACGGGGCGTTTACGTTTACCTCCATTTCATATTAGGCAAAATCATGTGGTGGCAGTTAATTAAGGGAAGTGGTTAGTGATAAGGGGGCCAGTTAGTCATTATTTAGGGTCTAGTACAGACAAATAGTGATTTTTAACCCTCCGCCCACTTAGCCCAGTCATGCGCCCTTCTGGAGTGAGTGTGCTATGTGACACTCGTGACCAAGACGTTGCATATCCTCAGTTAATGCCACCATTCTTTTGGAGTGTCTTGTACTGTTCTTGTCTATGACGGTATTGTTAGTGGTTAGTCCCACAGGCTCAATGAGCAACCTTTCTTTCACAGAACTATTGGGGCTATTCACAGAGCACCGAAATTTCGGTGCTCTCTCATTCGGCGCACTTTTGGTGTGCTTTGGTGATTTCAGTTCATCAACCCTGCGGTGAATTCAGTATTCACTGCAGGGTCCCCAAAGTGCACTGAACGGGATATGCGGAATGCCGATGATCAGTCCACTGAACGCCACCACCGAACAGGCAGCTGAACGCTGCCGAAGACAGCTGATGAGCCGCCGAAAATAGATCAGCCGCTGAGGGTAAAAAAAAAAAACGAAACTCTGCTACTTTAAAAAAGTGTGTATAAAAATGCATGGAAATAATATAAAAGGTCCTATAAATAAGTACCGGCTGGGTGGAGTAGAGGTAACATCACTGCTCTGCGTGGAGAGAGCCTGTAGAGACGTGGGCTCGATCCCGACGAGCACCTCTCCAGTAAGCGTCCTTGGGCAAGACACCTAACGGTACATACTCGCCACCCAGGACATACTTGAAAACAAGAGAAATCTCAATGTATCCTTCCTGGTAAAATCCTTTCTCTAAAATAAAAAAAATAATAATAAAAAGGTCTGTTACAGAATTTTAGAAAATGCCATTAAAAAAAGGAACCAAAAATTTTGACGAAAAAAAATCCAGAAAAATACCTTAAAAAAATTCTAATTTCTAAATAAGCTTTTTGCTGCAAATGAAAAGAATGAACGGTTGAATAAAAACGCAAATATTTGTTTACATTGAATCTTATTCAGCTGTCAAACTGAACCAATGAAAATCTGGGCATTTCGCTAACATTTTCGGTGCAGTTCGGCGTTCTTTGAATAGATTAACCATTACTTCTCTATGGGACAAGTTCACTGACGCTGAAGGTCACCGAATTGCGGTGAGCTGGGGCGAACAGAACCATATTTTATTGGCAATTCGCCAATATTTGGCGAATTGACAGCTTTGTGAATAGCCGGACTGCCACAAAATTGAACCGTAGGGTGAAATTCGGTGGCAATTTCAGATCTTATTGAATAACCCTTTATATGTTTTTTTCCTGAGTTCAGCTCTGTGCTGTGAGTAAATAAATTGCATTTGTTCTCCTCCTTAATTTTAATAGTTGTTGATTTCTACCCACAATCCGCATCACTCTTGCAACAACCACAAGCCTATCTCCTTCTGATGATGCTAGCAAAGCCTGACCGAGCCATCCAGGTGTGCTGTTGTGTTGTGTTGTTGCACCTATGTTCGAGACCGTCTAGTATGACATTGCACTGGCACGTGGGATGTCTATGCTCTTAGAGTGTAAGCTGTTGAGTAGGGTCCTCTCTCCTACTGTTCTGTGTGTTTAACCTGTATGCAGGGCTGAAACAACTAATCGAAAATGGGAATAGTTGACAACTAATCGATGTGTACAGCACACCCTGTTTAGATTCAGACAGAGTTAAGCATTATAACCTCTTATTCTGCTTTAGAGTTAAATGGAGAAGACGTACCTCTGCTTAACTCAGTATGATTTTGTTCTAGGGATATGTCAGACATAACCAGTTTGTTTTTATTTAGTATAGGCATTGTACCGCTGGTGTTTTATCCTTACTTGAAGCTGGAGTCCTGTGTCACCACCCCAACCTGCCTGCCACCCCCTCTTTGGTCTGGATTTGCAATTCTCTCCCCGTCCGGTCCCTTCCCACAAACTCCCTCTCACAGTCAGGTCCAGTCTTTTGCCCAAACCCGCTCCCTCTCACACTCGGATCAAGTTCCTTCAACAAACTCACTCCCTTCCACCTCCGGATCTTCCTCCCGCTCAGCTTGTTCATGAAATTATTGTAAAGGGGCACTCTAATAAGCTAAAGTAGTCAGGCTGCGATGAGTGCCACCTGTTCTCACCCAACATCTGCGCTGACATCATCATGTCTATCTGAGCGCTTGTAGCAGTGTTTTGTTTGTGGAGAAATAAGACATGGGCTTAAGCTCCGCACGCAGCATCAATCCATCACTGTGACCAGGCGCTCATCTACATTGTGTGCAAAAAGTATGCAATTTGCATATGTACGTACGAACGTTATGTACACTATGCAAATTGCTTACAAAAAAAGGAGGGGGCGGCAGGGGTTTAATATTCCTTTTAACCCTTTCGCTGCTGAGGCTTTTCCCGCCTCTGTGCTGAGCTCATTTTTACCGATTTTGCTCATCATGTTTAAATGCGTTTTGAAGGCTTATTTTAGTATATGACTGAAGGGAATAGGAGCACCAAACGCCTCGCATTGATCGGTAGCAACCTATATATATTTCTTTAGTTTAATATGGGACACATATATGCAGAATCCCTGTTAAGTTTTGTTTCTGTATCCTACAAGATTAGTTTCATTTCTGAAGAAATGAAACTGCAATTTCCCCGAAATCACGTGCTCTGTATGTTAAGGGGGGGCTTTGTAGCCACTACCTCCCGCTCTACCAATTATAACATGAGATGAGAAACTCAGTCTCTTTTGCAGAAATGTATAAATAATGTGTCCAGATAAAAAACCTGCAGAGATGTGTTTTGAGTGACTACAAGGCTTCCGTGTCTTAATTTATCATTCTAATCATCTCTCCTTCAACGTTGATGAGATTTTAATCTAAGGTGTCAATATCAGCTCGAGACAGGGTTTCGAGATAAGAACTAAAAGGACGGACAGGAGACAGTTAATTCTCCACAATGACCCAGACATATTATATATCGTTCTTTCCGTCAGACTCGGCAGATTCATAATATGTCATTATTATATGTTGTTCTGCCCTCACAGTGTGTCTGAGGCACAAAGCTTGGCAGACAGCTAACATAATAAAAATCTGGAAGCAGGATTGAAGAAAAGTCTTTACTGAAATTTATTTGTATCTTTACTTTTCAGATCTTTAAACTTTGTAAAACTGTGGAAAATACGGAATTATGGCAATATATTAGTCTAGGAATGCAAATCTACACAAATAAGTGACAGGCATGCTACCTAGATGTAAATTACTGGCTAACAGAAGTTTAACTTAATGTGAAGACAATCAAACACTACTAAACTAATCTAACAGTGCTTTGAGTTGCTGAAAATATATACATAACTAAAAACATGAAGGTTCTACTTACAGACTTATAAGCAGAAGACCTGTGTAAAAGAACTGTGGAGCTTGCTTTCTGCTTGACTCACTGGTAGCTATGCTGGTTGAATCTGGCTCTACCAGGAAGTAACCGTACTGTATGGCATCAGTAATGGCCACCCAATTAAAGAAACAGTACTCTAATAAACTAAATGCTTAGAAATTTGTGATTGACAGAACATATGTATACATCATGACCTGTCTGTATATTATAACAAATGCAATAAAATATGAATTTTCAATAATTTACAACGTGTAAAGTGTTTTTCTTTTCACATTTTAAGATGCGAGCAATTGCGGTTATATTTTGTATGGGGTGCGCTTGTTAAAAAAATTAGAGATGGGGTCTCATTACATTTTTTTTGGGGGAAAATTACGCGATTTTTAACAAACGCACCGCATACAAAAATCGTTAGTGCAGCATCATTGTTCACATTATAATTGAAAAGGGATCAATATTGCTGCATTAACCAAAAAAAAAATATATTTGTTTTAAAATATTTTTATTTTATTATTTTTTTAAAACTTTTTTATACTCATGTTTGGTATTGTTGGAACGGCCATGCTCTGGCCGATCCAACAATACCAAACATTAACCCCTAACTGCCACGGATCGGGAGATAGGGGGTTCATTGGAACCCCCTATCTCCACCATTGGTGGCAGTTAGGGGTTAACTCCAAGACTGGCGTCCACCGCATGGAACGCTACCTGTGGTTGGACGCGCTGAGCGCGTCCACCGCAGCGAAGTGGTTAAGGAAACAACATTTTTTTATTATTTTTATCCGATGACTCAATTAATCGATTATGAAAATAATCGTTAGTTGCAGCCCTACTTGTATTATAGTTGGTCTGCCTCCCATTGTACAGCACTACGGAACTTGTTATCGCTTTCTAAAAACTTGTAGCTGTACAGCAGACATTTTGATGCAAAAATGTGAGAGATTGTGTGCATCATTTGCATCAATCTTACCCAGATTTCCCTGCTTCGTACAGGTATGTGCAGCAAAGGAACTCTGTGGGCAAAGAAAGTCTGATTTGCTAGGACGTGTTTCTCATAATAATATATATTCTCTCTTGCAATCTGTATATTTGTGTTGTTTTTTTTAATATCTTGCATTTTATTACAGTTGTTACAGAAATACAAAGAAACAATTCAATGTTCTTGAATCCTGGACATACTTGAAAACGAGAGAAATCTCCATGCGTCCTTCCTGGTAAAATACTTTATAAATAAAATAAATATATAAATAAATCTGCATGGTGGAGAGTTTTAATTTCTAATTAAGAACCGCCCTTACAGTAAAGCGCAAATTCCGTACTGTAAATATAAATCTCCTTAATCTATTCATTAACATTTACATGGTCACAGTCATAATGCGCAAGTCCATAAACTCATTTTTTATTGTCACAGTAACAACGCGCAAGTATTTTCAACCTGCAAGTCACTACTTTAATATTTCACCGTTATAATTACAACCAGCAAGTCTGTACTGTAATATTTCAGTTACAGTAAAAATGCGCATGTTTGGAATTTACAGTAAGATTTGCATTTTCAGGATGTACAGTAAAACACACATGGGATTTACAGTAACAAGTGCATATATCTGGAATTTACAGTAAGACGGTCACGCACATTTACAAGGTTTACAGTAAAATACACTTTTGCGGGTCTCAAGACTACAATGTGCATGTCCGGGGTTTCAATTTAAAATGCGCAAAGTGCAATCTCCGTACAGTCAGAGGCAGACCAATACGTTAGACGGCACTACAAGCATCCGAAGAGGCATTTATCAACACCTTTTAGCATCTGCAATCTATTTGGAAACCAGTATACCGTGAAGTGCGGCTGAATAGCTAAAGCTGATATTTCCATTGAAAACTATAGCCACGAGAGCCGATATTCGATCCACATTTGTATCAGGAATCGAAATGCTAGTGAACATTAGGGATGAGTGGTTCGGGTTTGGACGGTACGGGGTTCGACCCAAACTTAGCCTGTTCGAGTAGATCGCGAACACCGAACATTTCCGGGTGTTCGCCGCATGTTCGACCACAATGCATTTTCCCACTGGCCTGAAGCTCGTAATTGGCTACAGCCTTGCACCTGACCACAGGTCTGGTGCAAGACTGGTTCAACACTATGCCAATCACCGCTCAGAGTCCTGATTGAGCAAATTTTGCCCAGTCATGGGCTCACAGAGCTACGTCCCGCAGCACACTATATAACCTTTCCACGCGCCGATTCTGCACGCATTTCAGAGGAGATTTAAAAGGAGATAGTTGTGTGTTGTGTCTGCCACGCTACTGGGGGGGTCTCATTTCTACCAAATATCAGGGAATTTATGTGATGTGTGTCTTGTCACTGTGCCAGCAAGTTTTTTTGGGGTTTACAACTTTCTTTAAAACATTTGTGAATTGAGGTGATCTTCTGGGTCTTGTCAGTATGCCAACAAATCTTTTTGGGGCTCACTAATTTCTTTAAAACATTTGGGAATTGAGGTGATCTGTGTCTAGTCACTGGCTGCCAGCTATCAGTGTGTCTCACTGAGTTATACCAGAGTTCTTTAAATCTTTATATCAGAGTTCTGTATATATTAATCTATATATCACTCACCATGTCTGAAAGGACAGGCAGACGCTCCCAGACACAGATAAGAGGGCAAGCAGCCTCTGTGTCGGGAGGCTGTGCCTCTGGTCGTGGTGGACGTGGTGCATCCTCTGCAGGGGCAGGCTTGTCCTTTCTAACTGGTGCTGGCCGTCTTAGGCTAGGGTCAGACTAACGCATTTTTCACGTTGTCCGTGAAAAAGTGCGTTCGAACGAATGGACGTATTTTTTCACGGAATACGCGATAGCGGTCATACGATGCGCAGTTTCATCCGTGATTTTGTACGGATCATCAATAAAACCCTTTTTGTGTCTGGACGTTATGTTGGTCGGACATTAGCAGCGTCTGACGTCTCCTAATCACGCACACACGCCGCTAGCGGACGCAGCGCACTCTGTACGTCAGTACTAGTGGTTTCACGTTCTCGAAAAAATGCGTTTGTTTGCCGCTTGCGTTGCGCGGCCGCACTTTTGTGCGACCGTACTTCGTATATTGGCTGTCATTGCCTGGCATCTGCTGCTAGCACGGCCGTGATTATGTGCGGCTGCACGCGCGTTCGCACTGCCTCAGTTTGACCCTAGCCTTAAGCAGCAGCAACATACAGAGGATTTGGTGGATTGGCTAACCAGGCCATCCTCATCCTCCGAGTCCTCTGCCAGCCAGGCTTGTAGTGCTTTACAGTCCACCTCAGCTCCCAAAGCATCTAATGCAGCCTCCATGTCCACAGCTACTCCTGCCGTAGCCTCGCTATCACACACGGAGGAGTCAGCTGAATTGTTTGACTACAATGACAGTGACATGCTGCTTGAGGATGCGCAGCAAGTACAGCGCTCTGATTCAATCTCTGAGGTTGAGCAACGGAGTATAATCAACCTAGAGGAAGGGGGTGCCAGTGATGACACACAAATAACTGGCACTCATGTTTCCCCAACAGCTGCAGCATACTGCCAAGTTGGCTCCAGTGATGAGGAGATAGGGGGTGAAGATGACATTGATGATGAGGACACTGACTACACCTGGGTGCCAGATCGAAGTGAGGAGGAGAGGGAGGAGGAGGAGGCACAGCAAACACGAGGCACAACATCCTCTGTGACCAACCGTAGCACTAGCCAGTCCAAGGCATCAGATGTCAGAGCTGCTCCAGTGCAGAGCGCTATTGTCTCAAAGAACACATGCAGGAACTCTGCTGTCTGGGAGTTCTTTAAGAAATGTGCTGCAGACCCCACCATTGCTATGTCAGATGAGGCTGAAGCGTGGGATAAACACCGGACACTTGGGTACCATGTGCTTGAGGTGACATATGAAAAAGTGCCACACATCCCGTTGGCGCAAAACTTTGCGTAGGTCCTCCTCCTCCTCATCTGTCTCTACCCACACTGTATGTCCTGCCATGTCATTGCCTACAACCTCCACCGACAGGGATGATGCTACAGTAATGGATGTACCAGGTCCTTCCTCACAATGTGACATCATCCCAGTAGCTAAAGATTTACGCAGTCGGATTACGTTGCCGCAGCTGCTGCAGCGAAAGAAAAAATATAGTCCCAACCATCCCCAAGCACAGGGTCTAAATGCCAGCTTAGCAAAATTACTTGCATTGCAGCTGCTGCCTTTCCAGCTGGTGGACTCTGCTCCCTTCTGTGAATTTGCTGAATGTGCTGTACCACAGTGGCAGGTTCCAAAACGCCATTACTTTTCACGCAACGCCATTCCAGCACTATACCAGCATGTGGAAGACAATGTTATCGAGTCATTGGGAAAGGCAGTCAGCAGCAAGGTGCATGTGACTTTAGACACGTGGTCCAGCAAGCATGGACAGGGTCATTACATTTCCTTCACAGCACACTGGGTAACTCTTATTGCAGCTGGGAGGGATCCAAGACGGGGCTCTGTGCTGGAGCTTCTTCCTCTTCCTCTTCCTCTTCATTCTCTGTCTCTGGCGAAGTGGCAGTTAAACCGATGCCTGACAGGGTCTATGCAATGGCTCAAGCAAAAAGATGCCATACTGTGCTTGAGCTGGTTTGTTTAGGGGACAGGAGCCACACCGGGTCAGAAATTTTGTCAGCTCTACAGGGGCAGGTGCAGAGATGGTTAACACCATGCCAGCTTGAGCTGGGAATGATCGTCTGCGATAATGGCAGCAACCTTCTCTCCGCCCTACGCAAGGGTAAATTGACGCATGTACCATGCCTAGCACACGTCCTAAATCTGGTGGTACAGCATTTCCTAACCAAGTACCCAGGGCTGCCAGAGCTTCTCATCCAGGCCAGAAAAGTCTGCAGCCACTTCAGACGGTCATTCCCAGCAAGCGTTCGCCTGGCAGAAATTCAAAGAGAATTCCACCTTCCCACAAACCGTCTGATCTGTGACATGCCCACCAGGTGGAACTCGACATTAGCAATGCTGCAGCGTCTGCACAAGCAGCAGAGGGCCATCAACGAGTACCTGTGTGAGTATGGCACAAGGACAGGTTCAGGTCAACTTGTTTTTTTTTCCCCCCCGCAGTGGCTGATGATCAAGGATGCATGCACTGTACTGTCACCATTTGAGGAGGCAACGAGGATGGTGAGCAGGGACAGTGCATGCATCAGTGACACAATTCCTTTAGTGTTCCTGCTGGAGCACACTCTGCGGGGAATTATAGATGTGGCTCTAGAAGCAGAGCAGCGGGAGGAAGAGGAGGCCTTCCCTAGCTCTCAAGGCCCCAGTCTTTCCGCAGACAGCATTCCAGCGGGTCCTACTCAGATCAGACAGGGGGAGGATGAGGAGGAGGAGGACTATTTAAGTAGTGGGGGCATTGAAGGTGGGGATTCCTCAAGGGAGGGTTTTGTGTGCCCAGAAACAGAAGGGCTTGTGCGTGGCTGGGAGGAGGAAGTGCACGTTACGGTCATCCTCATTGACCAGGAAAACTCGAAAGCTAATGCCACCTCCAACCTGCGCTGCATGGGCTCCCTAATGATGCAAAGCCTGCTAAAGGACCCTAGGATTCGTGCTATCAAGGAGAGGGCTCATTACTGGTTGGCAACCCTTCTTGATCCACGTTACAAGGGGAAAGTTGCAGAGCTCATCCTGCCCACACAGAGGGAGCACAGGATGAAAAAACTTGAGGACGCTGTAAAGCGACACTTGTGTAACACCTTTCCAGGCACTGGTAGATTACCAAGTGCTGACACACGTGCTTCTGAGGCTGCGGGTGATCAGAGGAATAGCGGTGAAGGCCAGGGCCGCTTGACTGATGCTTTTTTAAATTTTTTTAGTCCACGACGCCCAAGGACGTCAAATGTAGGCACTAGACATGTGCACAGCACAAAATTTTGTTTTGAACTCATGGATTAGTCCTAAAATGCAATTTATTTAGTTGCTAAAGAAATTCGTTTTCAGTTCTTTAGTATGAAAACTAATTACATTCATCCGAAAACCAGTGGATACAATTACTATTGTAGTGGCTCCTCAGAGGCCTGAGATCGCTGCTTGTTACAGTATCACTCACTCTCAGCACAATGTGTCAGGCAAAGCTGTTACAGTACCTGACTGCGCCTCATCACAGTGCTCAGAGTTTCAGTAAAACTAGTAAAGAATATTTTTATATATGAGGTTAGAACAATATTATTTCCTTGTTTTTCTGAAACTCTGAGCGCTGATACAGTCAGTTACTATAACAGCTGAGCCTGATACATTGTACTGAGAGATAATATAACAAGCAGCCGATCTCAGTGCTCACAGCCACTAGATTTAAAGGGCTAAAAAAAAGGCTCCTCTCTGTATAATGTATAGAACATCCTCCTGGATTAATTAATACCCCTCTCTGTATAATGTAGATAACACCCTCCTGCATTAATTAATACCCCTCTCTGTATAATGTATACAACATCCACCTGCATTAATTAATGCCCCTCTCTGTATAGAACATCCTACTGCATTGGCATGTGGAGGGTGCAGAACTTCGGAATGCAATGCTTATCCAGCACAGGAGAGGGAACTTTTTTACTTAAACTTTGTATCTCTGTGGGGGAGATACAGGAATATAAAAGCAGGGGAGAGGGAAAATATTAACGTAAATCGGTCTGAAAGCTCAGAGAAGAGATGACTGGTGCAAATTGATTTTTATAATAAAATAAAGCACTTTAAATCTAGGGAAAACATTCAAATAAATCACACTGAAGACTAATAATGACAGAGTAACTGTGAGAGCTGGATACTAAATGTATCAGATGTAAAAAAAAACCTTTATAACAAGCAGCACTGGGAGAGGAGAGGGACTTTATATAAAACGTGTATTATAGATGAGGAAAGGGGGATAGTGCTCCTGGATAATATAAAATTTACCAGACCTAAGCCCCTATTATGCAGAGCGGGGGGGGGGGAAATAACACACGTTTTATAAAGTCCCTCTCTTCTCCCAGCGCTGCTTGTTATAAAGGGGTTTTTACTATCCAGCCCTCCTCTGTCATTATCTTTCAGTGTGATTTATTTGAATGTTTTCCTTCTCCAGCTGCTTTTATCATCTTGTCTGCCTCATAGACATGCAAGGGTTAAGTAAGGCTAGGGTCAGAGTGGGGCAGTCGGAACGCGCGTGCAGGCGCACTAAATCACGGCGGCAGTAGCAGCACATAACGGCCAATGACGGCCAATATACGCAGTACGTGCGTACAAAAGTGCGCCGACACCACGCAACCGGCAAATGAACGCATTTTTCTCAGAACGTGAAACCGCTGCTACAGACGTACAGAGTGCGCTGCGGCTGCATGGCAGCGTGTGTGCGTGATTAGGAGACGTCAGACGCTGCTAGTGTGCGGCCTACATAACGTTCAAACAGCCGGATTTCCCTAGAATTGCGTTGGTGAGTACCTGCGACTGTGCGACTGTGGTCGTCTGACCACTTAAGCGTATTCCGTGAAAAAATGCGTGCGCACGCATCGACGTACATTTTGACGGTGGCCGCAGAAAATGCGCTCATCTGTCCCTAGCCTAAAGGTTTCCTCTCCTGTGCTGGCTGTCTGTGCTGCCAGTGAGTATTCTGGAGCTCTATCACTGTCAGATTTTCGGGTAGGGGTCGGGAAGGATTACGCATACAAACCTTTTCTGTAGCTTTGCGATGTTGCGCTTCATTACTGGTCTCCTTCACTCATCAATGTAATATCACAAAAAGGACTGAAACTAAAATGTAGTGCATTTTATTTTAGTTTCTTTTGTTTTTTGTACTGTGCAGTTTCGTATCTCTTGAGTCATACTAAAACTAAATTATCCCAAAATTCGGACTAAATCGTTTTAGTACTAAAACAAATGCACATGTCTAGTAGGCACCCATTGCCAGCGTCTTCACCATATGGTGCAGGACTACCTAGGGGCAAGGGCAGACCTGGATACCTTTCCAGCAGATGATCCACTGGCTTACTGGGTGTTGAGATTGGATCACTGGCCAGAACTTAGCCAATATGCTATGCAGCTACTAGGTTGCCCTTCATATAGCGTGCTTTCCGAAAAGACGTTCAGTGCCGCTGGAGGTTTTGTCACAGACAAAAGAATGCGTCTGTCCACCGACTCTGTAGACCGGCTGACATTTATAAAAATAAATCAGTCCTGGATCAGCAGCTATCAATCCCCTGATGCTGAAGTAATGGAATAGATAGGGGATGTCCTCTTCTGCATTCACAAAACCTCCAGCACTGAACTCTTCCACAATACCACAAAAGGTTTACGGTGTGAAGGCACTTGCTGCCATGAAAGGCACAATATTTGGCTGCACTGACGCCTGTGCCAGATTTATATAATTTTATTTTTTTGAACCGTAGGGTCCAACCCTGCACTCTTCCACAATACCACAGAGGGGTTACTGTATGATGATACTTGCTGGCCTGGCATTAAAGGCACAATATCTGGGTGCACTGACGCCCATTACCACCAGATAAAAAAAAATTCAATATAGGACCACATGGTCCACCCCTGCATTCTTCCACAATACCACAGAGTGGTTACTGTATGAGGATACTTGCTGCCCTGGCAGTCTTGCACCAAAGGCAGAATATCTGGGTGCACTAATGCCCATTAACAGATAAAAAAAACACTTTTCAATATAGGACCACATGGTCCACCCCTGCACTCTTCCACAATACCACAGAGGGGTTAGGCTAGTGTCAGATGAGCGCATTTTCTACGGACTGCGTCCGTGCAGTACGGACGTACTTACTGACTGATGACAAGGTAGTGGCCACACTACTGTTTTCTTCACTGACGTATTTTTTGACTGATGTAGCAGGGAAAATAAATTACAATGAAAGAACATTCTGTCCGTCAAAAATGCTGGACGTATAAATGCAGTCCGTCTGATCTTGTTGCATCACTCACACACAAAGCTATGCGGACGTTGTGGACGTGGCGCACTCTGCACGTCCGTTCTAGCAGTATTACGTTCTTGCCTAACCTGCGTCTGTTTGCAGCGTCCGTCAGCCCCCGCACTTCTGTGCGGACGTACTTCGTGTGTGGGGCTCCATTTAACACAATTGTATGCTATCACGGACGTACTTATGTGCGGGCAACACGGACGTTAACACTGTGTTCGTCTGACCCCAGCCTTACTGTATGATGATACTTGCTGGCCTGGCAGTCTTGCACCAAAGGCAGAATATCTGGGTGCACTGACGCCTTAACCAGATGCATATCTTTTTAATATAGGACCGCAAGGTTCACCCCTGCACTCTTCCACAATAACACAGAGGGGTTACTGTATGATGATACTTGATGGCCTGGCATTAAAGGCACAATATCTGGGTGCACTGACGCCCATTAACAGATAAAAAAAACACTTTTCAATATAGGACCACATGGTCCACCCCTGCATTCTTCCACAATACTACAGAGGGGTTACTGTATGATGATACTTGCTGGCCTGGCACCAAAGGCACAATATCTGGGTGCACTGACGCCTTGACCAGAATCATATCTTTTCAATATAGGACCACATGGTCCACCCCTGCATTCTTCCACAATACCACAGAGGGGTTACTGTATGATGATACTTGCTGGCCTGGCATTAAAGGCACAATATCTGGGTGCACTGACGCCTTGACCAGAATCATATCTTTTCAATATAGGACCACATGGTCCACCCCTGCATTCTTCCACAATACCACAGAGGGGTTACTGCATGATGATACTTGCTGGCCTGGCACCAAAGACACAATATCTGGGTGCACTGACGCCTGCCCTTGACCAGAATCATATCTTTTCAATATAGGACCACATGGTCCACCCCTGCATTCTTCCACAATACTACAGAGGGGTTACTGTAAGATGATACTTGCTGGCCTGGCAGTCTTGCACCAAAGGCACAATATCTGGGTGCACTGACGCCCATTAACAGATCAAAAGCTTTTCAATATAGGACCACATGGTCCACCCCTGCACTCTTCCACAATACCACAGAGGGGTTACTGTATGATGATACTTGATGGCCTGGCACTAAAGGCACAATATCTGGGTGCACTGACGCCCATTAACAGATCAAAAACTTTTCAATATAGGACCACATCGTCCACCCCTGCACTCTTCGACAAAAATACCACAGAGGGGTTACTGTATGATGATACTTGCTGGCCTGGCAGTCTTGCACCAAAGGCAGAATATCTGGGTGCACTGACGCCCATTCCCAGATTCATATCTTTTTAATATAGGACCGCATGGTCCACCCCTGCATTCTTCCACAATACCACAGATGGGTTACTGTATGATAGTACTTGCAGGCCTGGCACTGAAGGCACAATATCTGGGTGCACTGCCATTGACGCCTGTATCAGATTCATATCCTCAGAGGGGTTACGGTGTGACGGCACTGTTGCCGATGCTAAAAACCCAATTTTAAAGCACCTAAGTTTCACAATAATTTAGCCCAAAAAAATCACTAAACTTTTTCTGCGCGTCCTAAAATGTCTTTTCATACAGGCTGCCGCCCCAAGCAGTTGTTTATGGATAGATTAAAGGAAAAGCATTTACCGTCATATGAAACGTTATTTTTTGGTTTTTAAGTGTTTCTATACATCCTAGAAATCCGCCACTTCACGGGCAGGTTATGGGGACCTCCTAGGCACGATATTTGAAGGAATTTTTGGTTTTTATTTTTAACCCTTATTTTATGGAAAACTCACTGTCCCTTTAAAAAACGTTTTTTTTTTTTACTTTTTGTCCTTGTTCCTGTCCCCCAGGGCACTACCCGGACCCCATACACCTTTTATGGCAAATATGTAGCATATATGCCCTCTTGGAGGGCACTCTAAAAAACCGAATTTTCAGCCCCATTGACTTGCATGGGGTTCGAGTTCGGGTTAGGGTTCGGTCCCGAACAAATGGGAAGTTCGGGTTTGGGCTTGAACTGAACTCGGGGAGTGTTCGGCTCATCCCTAGACTGAACATGCAATTGAATCTCCCAAACAATGGCAGAAAAGCAGCTACAAAGGCGTCTATTTTGGCCATTTGGCGGAATTAAATCAAGGCGTATGCCATGAATGGAATGATGCTATTTACCATCACGTTTAGATGTTGACAGCCTTTCAATGTGACATCATACAGTAGATATGACATAATAGAGTTGACATTTTCAAACTGAATCCCTGGTCTTTCTAGCAAAATCAGAATTTCAAATGTCACTATCATTCTTAGTAAGTTTGTACTTATTAGTCACTTTTTAATGCCAGTACTTTAGATACTCGAGTATACCGCTAGATTTTGGTGACAAAAATTTACCTTAAAATTGGAGGGGTCGCGTTATATTCAAGACATCTGCATCGCGTGTAATAAAGAAACAAACAAAAAAAAACTTGCCTTGCTCTGGATCCCAAGTGTCCTGGAAGTTCCGGTTGTCTCGCTGAAGTGAATGCGGCTCCCTGATGCTTGCAAACACTTCAGGAACTCCCGGAGAGGTGGGATCCATCACGGCCAGAGGGCACGCTCGGTTTAAGCTCGCCTCCGCCGGTCATTTAATCACTAGTAAAGTAGACGGGTGGCCGGCGGCTTCATACTTAGTAACAACTGCAATCATTCTAGAGCAGAGCACTCTGGCCTGAGGGGGAGCCTGACTATGTTAAGAGAACCTGGAAGGATTAGAATTGTTTACCGGTACAGTAAAATTTTGTTCCTCGCGTTATATTCGCGTTAAATCTGTATCCATCGCGTTATATTCGGGTCGCGCTATACTCGAGTATCTATGGTAAGTGTTTTCTAGCCTCTATATTTTTACTCATGTTTCCTACATATATATTTATTTTTGTGCATTAATTGTGAATAAAATGTGAGTGACTTCGAGCCAGGTGTGCATCTTTAAAGAAATGTAAAGTGTCATTACTACTTCTCTTGTTCATCACTAAACATCCTCATAACATTATCAGGATGTCATATATTCTCTGGAAGGGATGAGGCAATCATTTTTCTGTGATCCTCCACACTGCACGAACACAATACACAGCAATATGTAATTGTTGTGCGAGTTGTCCAAAGAGACACGGTTACTGAAGATTGGATTATTCAAGAAAGGTTTATTGAATCTATTGATTCTTTCCAAGACACTGGAGAAGGGAACAAGCAAGATTAAATGAACATGACATCAATATTGAAGGCTACGGAGGTGAAGGCTTTGATTAAGATGCAAATATAATATATCAAATAAAGTTAGCAGAGTACAACACAGCACAGCGAGGGGGGGGTCAACAGTTACTCAGCTTTTAGTCATAACTCGCAATGTCATGATATGTTTAATTTCATTTATTTTTAGAATTTCAAAGAACATAAAAAAAATTATGATCATTCTTACAGCTCACTGTTTAGAAGATAAGCCCTGAAATATTCCAATGCTTTTCTTGGCATCAGTCGTGATTTGAGAATTTGATTTCTTTCATTAAGGTTTCTATGGTTATCTGGTTGTCTTGTTTTGTGTCTCTTTATCACCCATTACAGATGTTCAGCGCAGTGAGAGCAGCCTTCATTCAGTAAGGACACTTTCACTCATTTCATAGAGTTATTTTTCTGACAATATACCGGCAGGAAGCACAGCTAATTCCATTTATCTAAAAATATAGAATCACTCTGTTATTTATAATCACTAACTCGCGCTCCTGTGGCTTACTAAGAGCCAACGCGTTTTACTCCAATATACATAGCATACGTGGTAACATGTGTTTCTGTTATTTCTGCTGGTCTCACGGTTTGGAGATCACATCGCACAGCAGGACATTCCTCCCCTCTAGCGCCATCCAGTTGGTTTGGGTGTGAATTAGAACACTAGTGTGTCACACTGTTACACAACATTCCATCAGCAGAGAGAAAAGCGCAATCTGCCTCTTCCTCTGTCACCTCGGCCCATCCCTGCAACCTGCATACACTGTGTGTTGGCTGTGGGGCGGGCCACAATCTGCGACTCGGGATGACCCCTGTCAGCGAGGTGTACCTGTACGCCTTGCCGGCAATAAACCACCCCCAACAGGTGACACCTGCCATTGTTAAGGGGTTAAACACACAGAAGAGTAGGAGAGAGGACCCTGCTCGAGAGCTTACAATCTAAGATGAAAATCTGATGGATCTGATCGATGTGACATTCTATGCTGAATATTTTATATAATTGTTTTTAATTTCCAGAACATCCAAAGGCTTCTGACCGTCCTTACTGTGTCAAGGGCACCTCAGTGGGTCACGGTGGGCCTGCAAAGAAGATTGCAGCCGCTTAGACGCTGCAGAATCTTACTGCGGTAAAGGTTCAAGAGTATGGTACTTCAAACTAAAGCGACATGTGAAAGGCTCCTGAAAGTCATGAAGAAGCAGAAGCATTTGAAGCTTTTGGATACAATTGTGCCGGAGTCAAATGAAAGACTGGTAGAGCTCAATAAATGGCTCCATGACCTCCATGATTGCATTTCCAAGAGTGAGGCACTGCTTCTTCCAGGTATATGTATGGACATGAATGAGAATGATGTCCATCCTGGAGATGAAGCAGTACTAGAGACAGAAATTTTTGACAACGTTGTCACTCCAGTGGAAGAAGTATTACCTGATATAGACCCTCTGAACAGTAGACAATCAGGGTTATTCAGAGAAAGGTGAAAACCAGGAAAACTGGCAGCAGAAGAGAACAATCTAGACCAAATAGCCAATTTGGAAAGTGCGATAAATGGGAGAATTTTTCTGGTTTGGCTATTTTGACCTAGAGTTTTCACTTCTCCAGTCATTCTCCTGAGTTTCACCTTTCTTTGAATAGGAAAGAGAGAAGGGTCGGTATGGGCGCTCTTGTCTAGGTATGGGTGCTTATTTTGGTTTGCTGCCGTCTAGGAAATAGCACAGACTCTCGAATGGGTGTGCAGATATCGATAAAGGAAAAGGGGGGATTCCTAGTGGCGCAACAATTGTGTACAACAGATCATAAAGTCGTACTTGGAACCAATAGATGCATATAAATCTTTACGGTTCGTGTGAGAGCAACTTCACTGGTGCAGATTTAGGTAAAGTGCTATTGCCACAGTAAATGTGATATAAAGTGCAACAGTTTATGCAGTATAAGTGCAACAGTTTTATAGTGCAGCAATATATACATTGTTAAAGTGCATCAGTGACAACTTGAGTGCATAAAGAAACCAGCATGGCACATAAAAAGTGCAAATGTGCGTATCGGCGTTATAAAGACTGGTACAGTCTGGGTATATACACTGGACGTCTATTAGTGAGTGTACACAAGGTGACCTTACACTGATTTCCTGTGTGTATTGGAGGTCTATTGTCCTTAATGTCCTTGCTTTCCAGAGGTCCTAGGATGGCGGGGGAGAGAGAGGGGGAGAGAGAAAAAATAACAATAGTGCAACAACGTTTGGATATTGGTACACGCTTTGGTGTTCAGTGATTGTGCACTTACAGGAATTAGAGCCGCTTAAATCCGGGCTCTGGAGTGAAGCGCCTGGTGTCAACTATAGGGTGACTACTGCCCTTCTTTAATACAGCGTCTTCACCTCAGGTGGAGAGACATAAAGAGAAAGAAAGGGGAAGTGCTCTCATGGCACAACATCAGTGATTACTGACTTGCCCCCTCACTATAGCACCTGAGGTGAAGACGCTGTATTAAAGAAGGGCAGTAGTCACCCTATAGTTGACACCAGGCGCTTCACTCCAGAGCCCGGATTTAAGCGGCTCTAATTCCTGTAAGTGCACAATCACTGAACACCAAAGCGTGTACCAATATCCAAACGTTGTTGCACTATTGTTATTTTTCTCTCTCCCCCGTTCCTTATCTCCCGATTTGAGTGGAGTTAATCAACGATATAGGAGGAGCCACCATATCGAATATAAAGCAGAGCGCGTTTAGTGCATATTCTGCCATCCTAGGACCTCTGGAAAGCAAGGACATTAAGGACAATAGACCTCCAATACACACAGGAAATCAGTGTAAGGTCACCTTGTGTACACTCACTAATAGACGTCCAGTGTATATACCCAGACTGTACCAGTCTTTATAACGCCGATACGCACATTTGCACTTTTTATGTGCCATGCTGGTTTCTTTATGCACTCAAGTTGTCACTGATGCACTTTAACAATGTATATATTGCTGCACTATAAAACTGTTGCACTTTATACTGCATAAACTGTTGCACTTTATATCACATTTACTGTGGCAATAGCACTTTACCTAAATCTGCACCAGTGAAGTTGCTCTCACACGAACCGTAAAGATTTATATGCATCTATTGGTTCCAAGTACGACTTTATGATCTGTTGTACACAATTGTTGCGCCACTAGGAATCCCCCCCTTTTCCTTTCTTTGAATAGACCTGAATGTCTGCACCAAGTGCCACTAAGAGTGAAGCAAACTGGAGACAAATATAATGGAGAATGGAGTAAAGTTGCGGGGTTAAGTAAATATCGTAACGTTACGTGGGGAAAAAGGGGAATGGGACAAAGACACGATGGAGATGAGATAACTCTGCTTGGTGGCCCCAGTGAGGGCTGCATATGCTCATAACACTACTGAAGCACACTATGCATGGATGAAAACTGTCTTGAGTTGGTTTCATGCAGTGTTATTGAATTTATTGATCCAATCCCAGACCTGAAAGGACTTGACAGGAGGCCGAATTTACGATTGATCTAAAGTCGAGACAATTGGATCGTCTCTTTTGTAATACTCTATTGATAAAAGGTATATTTATTTACAGAAATCTTAAGATGCACAGGCAATTTCAACGAAAGAACGTGCCATCGATGCATGAATATTTTCATTCGTTCATCTAAGGCTAGGGTCAGACTAAAGCATCTTTCGCGTTGTCCGTGAAAAAGTGCGTTCGAATGAATGGACGCATTTTTTCACGGAATACGCGATAGCGGTCATACGATGTACATTTTCGTCCGTGATTTTGTACGGATCATCAACAAAACCCTTTTTGTGTCTGGACGTTATGTTAGCCGGACATTAGCAGCGTCTGACATCTCCTAATCACACACACACGCCGCTAGCGGACGCAGCACACTCTGTACGTCAGTATTAGCGGTTTGACGTTCTCGAAAAAATGCGTTCGTTTGCCACTTGCGTTGCGCAGCCGCACTTTTGTGCGGCCGTTCTTCATATGCAGCCCGGCATTGGACATCATTTGCTGCTAGCGCGGCCGTGATTTAGTGCGGTTAAACTCACGTTAAAACTGCTTTCGTCTGACCTTAGCCTAAAGCAGGGTTTCTCAAATCCAGAACTCGGGACCCAGAACAGGCAGATTTAAAGGTTTATCTTGGGGAAACACAGACTAAATCCTGCAATCACTGAGCAGCAAATCATATCCCCTGTGCTGTGCTTCAAATATCTGCAAACCTGACCTGTTAGGAGGACCTGAGGACTGGAGTTGAGAAACCCTGAGCCAAAGCTTTTTAAGGTTTATCTTGGGGAAACGCAGACTGAATCCTGCAATCACTGAGCAGCAAATCATATCACCTGTGCTGTGCTTCACATATCTGCAAACCTGACCTGTTAGGAGGACCTGAGGACTGGAGTTGAGAAACCCTGATCCAAAGCTTTTTTTACAGTCCAGCCGTCGGAAAGTCTCTACATAATTTAATTTGACCAAATCAATCTGTTTCAGAGTCACTTTTCATGTCAAACTATAAGAAAGTTGGAAGAAGGTTTCATGTGATGTATCAAATGGAATATATTACATAAATCCAGCTTGGAGACAGCAGAACCAATATTCACTCCCGTCATAATGGTGTAAGCGTCATTTTATTTGTAATATGGTTTTCCAACTTAGTGAAAGATAAGTCCTGGACTCTGAAAATGGCAAATTGATGGAAGAACTTATTTGCAGCTGACATAAAATCTAAGGGCTCTATTACATTCTTCACGCAAATTCGTACACGCAGCGCAAATTTTTTTGCGCGCAGCGTTAAACGTTAACGAGCGTAAATTAACGCTGGTATTACGATCCGAGCGCATTTTTTTATCCGTCTGAAAATATCGCGCGTAAAAAATACGAACGAAAACGAGCGCAAATTAACGCTGCGCGCACAAATCGGTGGGCAGACTGTTTTTTTCACGCGATTCAGTCATTCAGAATTAAGAACCACAATTGTCTCCCGTTAAGTTTTTGCGCCTGTCAAAATCAATCTGTGTATATATGCTGCAGCAATAATAAAAACACGCACAACCTCTCCATTTTATTGTTTGGGTATGTGTAGAATGTGTAACTATACTGTGCTGTATTTTTTTTTACCGTGCTGGAGTTTTTCATTTCGGCCAGGACGTTCAGATTTGCAGTTACCACCAACTTTTAAAAGACGTTAAAATTATGCGCGCAAACGTCGTTCGGAAAAAGTTGCGCATCGATTGTAATACCAGCCGCGTACCAGCGCACGAACGCATTTGTGCTCACAATGTTAAGTATGAGATGCGCGCACGAACTTTCGCTCACGCAGGGTAACTCGCGTTAAACGTTAACGCGCATTTTGTGCGCGAACGTTGTAATTTGACGTTCAGCGCAAAGGGTTTTTCCCCTCGCATTAATGCATTTTTGCGCACGCGCACATTTTTGCGCGAAGAATGTAATAGAGTCCTATGTGTCTAAACCTCGAAGAAAACAATTATTACTTATACAAATTTTATATTAAAAGAATTGTATAAAATGCAAAGTTTTACAGGAAGCACACAAAGTACACAACTCGATGCTGCTGCAGTAAACAATTTTATATAAAAAGGATACAAAATCCTCCGTGACTAAATAAGTCTGATTTTTTTTTTGTTGGACCAAGCTCTTTTCAACTACAGTATCCAGGAATATTTCGATTTTTTTTTTAAGCCCAAGCTTGAGTCAGTGGGTGGTGCAAGTTCAGGGGAAGGACACTTGAAACTATTTGTTCTGAGTGTTCTTCTACTTGTAGTGAGAGAAGGCGGTCGTTCATGCTGTACACTGCACTGTGGGACCAAAGGTGACATTACAATTGTTTTATTTCTTTTTCTATTATTGTGTGTTAGCGATTTTACTAAATCACTTGTTGACACCAGGTGACAGAAACTGGTAATTTGTTTTGTTTTATTACCAACTGCAAGCTTGGATTTGCTTGTTATTCTCTTCCTGCCTGCAGATTAACTCTTCTTCTACAAAGCATCGGAAGTGTTAGATTACAGAAAGCAGCCGCAACAGCTGAGCCACAAGCAAAGTTTGCGGCTTGGCTGGAATGGGAAAGGACCCATTATAATAAAGAGTGGGGCCGTTATACTTAACAGTAGACATGTGCATTCGTTTTAGTACTAAAACGATTTAGTCCGAATTTTGGGATAATTTAGTTTTCGTATGACTCAAGAGAAACGAAACTGCTCAGTACAAAAAATGAAAGAAACTAAAATAAAATGCACTACATTTTAGTTTCAGTCCTTTTTGTGATATTACATTGATGAGTGAAGGAGACCAGCAATGAAGAGTGCAACATCGCAACATCCGAAGTTCTGCACCCTTCACATGCCAATGCAGTAGGATGTTCTATACAGAGAGGGACATTAATTAATGCAGGAGGATGTTCTATACATTATACAGAAAAAGGTTTAAATTGAGGAGGATGTTCTATACAGAGAGGGACATTAATTAATTCAGGAGGATGTTCTATATATTATACAGAGAGGGGTATTAATTAATGCAGGTGGATGTTGTATACATTATACAGAGAGGGGTATTAATTAATGCAGGAGACTATTCTAAACATTATACAGAGAGGATCCTTTTCTTTTTCAGCCCTTTAAATCCAGTGGCTGTGAGCGCGGAGATCGGCTGCTTGTTACATTATCTCAGTACAATGTATCAGGCTCCACTGTTACAGTAACTGACTAACAGCGCTCAGAGTTTCAGTAAAACAAGGAAATAATATTGTTCTAACCTCTTATATATAAAAATATTATTTCCTAGTTTTACTTAAACTGAGCGCTGTGATGAGCAGCAGTCAGTTACTGTAACAGCTTTGCCTGACACGGGGCAGTATTACAATGTTGGTGCTAATTTAACCAGAGCTGTTGTAAACTGAAAACCTCCATAGGCTATAATGGCTCTGGGAAGTTTACAACAGCTCTGGTTAAGTTAGCACCAACTATGTAATATGGCCCACATTGTGCTGACAGTGAGAGATACTGTAACAAGCAGCGATCTCAGCCCTCTGAGGAGCCACTACAATAGTAATTGTATCCATTGGTTTTCGGATGAATGAAATTAGTCTTCATACTAAAGAACTGAAAACGAATTTCTTTAGCAACTAAATAAATTGCATTTTAGGACTAATCCATTAGTTCAAAACGAAATTATGTGCTGTGCACATGTCTACTTAACAGCACACTCAGTAACCATCGCTGCTCGGTCAAACTATGTCCTCAAGTGTTCTTGTTTATATTTTCCTCTGATTAATGCAATAAATAACTTTCCAAACAAATTACCATAATCTGATTCTAGACTAGCATTTTTTTTCACGGATTTAATAGATTTTGAATATATTTAAGGCCACTTATCAGAATCACGCAGTATCTTCACTTCAAACCGTCCGTAGTGATTGATTTGCCAAGGTAAAGTTGCTGGCTGCTGCTTCTGCAGACCCAGCGAAATGACAGATAAAATGTTGCTTTCTTCTTCACATCAAATAATCCCCAGCCGTACACATTTCAAGATGTCATCCTCTTTGATATGCTGTCAAAATAGTGGCTTTGTTTATTATCACTTTTTATCAGCTGGATTATAGCGTCACATCGCTCATTCAAAACACAACATAAATCTAATTTGTTAGCGTTTGATGCCAAGGAGGCACACGAGTAACGCAATCAGCACATACCATGCATAAATTATAATAAAAAGAACGTAAAATACATGACCTACCATTAAATGGCATGCATACCAGGTGGCGGAGCTATCACCTGAGTGGGATTCAAACAACAAGGTTTATTGTAGTGATGTATGCAATGCTAGGACATTTTACCATTTGCTAAAATTAGGGCTTTTTTTCATTATTTCACCAGGATTCTATGAGAAAAAAACAATCCTATACAGAGCTATGCACTTCCACCAATTCCTTTTGTACTTTAGAGCATTGGTTTCCAACTGCGGTCCTCAAGGACTCCCAACAGGCCAGGTTTGCCAGATATGTGAAGCACAGCACAGGTGATATGATTTGCTGATCAGTGATTGCAGGATTCAGTCTGCATTTTCCCAAGGTGATCTGCAAAATCTGGCCTGTTAGGGGTACCGTAGATACTCGAGTATAGCGCGACCCGAATATAACGCGATGGATAGAGATTTATTATGGAAATGAGAGAATACTCAAGACTTGAATATAACGCGAGGAACAAAAGTTTACTTTGAACAATTAAAATCCTTCCAGGTTCTCTTAACACAGTCAGGCTCCCCCTCAGGCCAGGGTGCTCTGCTCTAGAATGATTGCAGTTGTTACTAAGTATGAAGCCGCCGGCCACCTGTCTTTACTAGTGATTAGATGGTCAGCAGAGGCAAGCGAGGTGAATGATTGGCTTAAACCGAGCGTGCCCTCTGGCCGTGATGAATCCCACCTCTCCCAAATCCGGGAGTTCCTGAAGTGTTTGCAAGCATCGGGGAGCCTGCATTCACTTCAGCAATACTTCCGGAACTTCCGGGAGACTTGAGATCCAGGGCAAGGCAAGCTTTTTTATTTTAAACGCGATGCAGATGTCTTGAAAATAACGTGACCCCATAAATTTTAAGGTAAATTTATGTCACCAAAATCTAGCGGTATACTCAAGTATCTGAGGACCGCAGTTGGGAACCACTGCTTTAGAGTATCCCTTCACAATGCTTATTGCCTGGTTTGGGGAGGGCTGAGCCACATGAATATCTTCAGCTTCGGGTCCTTGAAGTCCTTGACCCCATTCACTACCATGATCGAGTAGACTTAATCATCAAAGCACCTCCTCGCGCTCCAGTATTGCGTAAACTTGATTTATTTGTGCAGCAATGCAAAGGAATTTGGGCAATTGCCAACTAAATTTATTTGCAAATGGGCTCCAAAATTTGCCCCTAATGTTTCAGCACCTTGCACTTGAAGGCTGAGGTGCTAAGACAGTTTAGCCAGCTTAGAATTATTTTTTCCCCAAGTAAAAACAAAGCCCAAGTTGTAGCACACTGATGTAGTAGCATTATGTGGCCAGTGGATGGCACCATCTACCTGTCAACTAGCGCATACAGTTTGAAAATGTGCTTTTATGCTTTTCAGGCTTATTTTCACTGTATGGCTACTGCAAATTTGTTTTCTATAAAACCACTGGGTCCGGGTGGTGGTTTTATGGAAAACAATTTAGCAATGAATGAGGTTAATCTGGCACTGAGCTTTATCCATGCCACATTATATCTGATTTATTTGTAGACTGCATTACAAGGGAACTGTGGCAGATATATTACAGATAAAGAGATATATTTGAAGAGCTCCATAAAATCTCTGTGATGGAACGACTGTACCCTGAGTACCTCCATCCGCGGGCTCTCTTCCATGTAACACAGTCTCCACCGTCACTGGAGAATCTTCCCTAACAGCCCACCCAAACTTTAACAGCAGCTGAAAGAAGGATACAATCTGTTGAAATTAAAAAAGGAGACTGACTAGTTTATTCACACAGACTCACAGTTATCCAGGCAAGGAATAACCCCCTTCATACATACAACCAAACAGCTAACATCACAGATAAAATAACTGAACAGGGAATGAGACCTTCAAACAATGGACAATGGGACCTCCTGGGAGAGAAAGGGGTGGGGGAAAGCAGGTAAAACAAAGGAATATCTTCTATTAGAGAGAATTACACTACACAGGGAGGATAGAAATACAGAGGTCTATACAGAGAGGGGTTAGATAATAGAGGGAATGTACGCAGTATACAACAGGAGAGTCTACAATAACTACATAAGTGAATAACACACAGACATTAGAAATATTTAGTTAGCTGGTGGATGTTTAAACCAGTGAAAAGCCAAATATATTTAAAAGGTCCACCAATTCCCCAACAGTCTCTTTCACGGGCAATAGTCACTTGGCAGGAGGCTCGCCCACAGCCCCCTCCAGATGCCCCAGTGACGGTAGGTTCTGTCACAATCCCTAAAACCATTAAAATGCAAAAAATAAGATAAATGAAGAATCATGCATCATTGATACCACCAACTCCACGAAGAAATAAAATATCTGTGTTCTTCAGCATTACTGAATACTTTACATTTACTAAGTATCATTTACTACCATTATGGCAGAAGTCCCCTTTATTACAGCGTCAAACACCTGGCACAGGTAATATGTGCATTTTGTGGAGAAACATACCAGCTGGGTGGAGTAGAGGTAACATCACTGCTCTGCATGGAGAGAGCCTGTGGAGACATGGGTTTGATCCCGACGAGCACCTCTCCAGTAAGTGTCCTTGGGCAAGACACCTACCAGTACATAATCGCCACCCAGGACATACTTGAAAACAAGAAATCTCAATGTATCCTTCCTGGTAAAATCCTTTCTCCAAAAAAACTCAGGATCTTTGCAGATGTGAGTTCAGCCATGTCTACATTATACTCCACAAACATAAAACTGTTTTACAGCGCAGTCCAATGATGAATAGCACAAAGGGTGCTCATGTTTGTGAAGATATTAAATCTGTACATTTCCTTTAGTTTTAATACTGTATAAAGTAGTCAGAGTCTCGCCGCAGCGCAGAATGCCAAGCATTTCATCAAACGTGCATCATTACAAAGGCTCCAATGCACATTGCAGCCACTTAAATGTATCCGACGATAGAACTTTCGGTAATAAATAAAGCTTTTTTATGGTGTTGGTAGCACAGAGGCCAAGCTATTCTTAAAATATCATGTGCATCGCAGGAGTGGGAAACGTAATAATGTTATTTAAAGATCTTTGCAGCAAACAGTTTGTAACCACGGACCTCAGCCATGTGTTAAAAAACCATAGTGTCATTTGGGTGGCAAAAAAAGAATCCAGGTTGAGTGAGTGTCTCATATCTGGAATGCTTTTTAAATGCTTTTATGGACTGTCATGTTTGATGTGTTGAAATTTCAGGGACTTGTTCTGGAGCCCAGTTTCAAACAAATTTCATTTGCAACAAACAACATTCCTTTGCATTGCTCTAGAATCAGATCACATCGAAAATACTCAATGTCGGGGCAAGTTCCAGAGCTTTATAGGATCGAGTATACTTGATAACGGTGGTTAATTGCACAGAAGGATTGTAACAGTAACTGGGGTTTACTGGTCTCCGACTTGTGAACCAGAACCGAACCTTCTCTTCAGTCAAGCCGATCCGCAGCAGCGTTCCTTCTTGCAGCCCTCAGCAAGAACTTGAGGGAGTGCTGTATATTTCTATGTATTGCTCCCCAAACATCAGACACATCTTAATGCTGGGAAATGAATGTGCTTTATTGGAAATGGGTCCAGTTATATGAGAAACAGAGAGTTAACCAGACACAATCAACAGAATACATTGTCTACATGAGGGGTGTGTGAATTCCTTCAGAAGACACATAAACCTAATTAGTAGACACTAAACGAGATTAGCAAACAACAACATCCGATCAATCTAAGAACAAACAGATAGCAAGAACAATACGTCTACATTTTATCACTAACACAAACCAACTCTTAAAATACAAACAGTTTCAAGAGAGAAATAAATTTAACTCTTTAACCCTTAGTTGTCCACTTATGCCCAATGTCCTTGAGAACTGACTTTGCCACCTTAGTCCACGATCTCTTGGCAGGAGGCAAGCATCCGTACCTCTCCAACACGCACATAGGGCATGTATAGTGTGGGCAAGGGTGCCAAGGAGGGTGAGGGCACAGAGGTAGAGGGAGCTTTGGTTACAGAATGTTTTTCTCTTTACAAACCCATCACCTAGTTGTGTCCAGCAGCAGTTCTTTCATTCATTGGCTGTCCACTCAATTCCATCCTTTGTTTTGTGTGATGGGGGGCTGTTGCGGGCTATTGGCACCTTTCATACAGTTCTCTTATGACAGCAGTCCTATGGACAGTCACCAATAGCCCCCATGACCAAATGCAGAGACTGAGGGGTGGGCAGTGAAGGAATGACCATGACGGGATAGCTCACCACTCAGCTGATTTATTCAGGAAGGGCGTTTAATGAGGATAATATTCCATAAATAAGTGGAATGATTCTGTGTGTCTTTCTTGATTAGCCACAGCTGCAGCAACCCTTAACCCCTTCACTACCATGATAGTGTAAACACAATCAGCAGCAGCAGACACAACGGGTCGAGATGTCAACACAAGCTGGAGCTATGCTGTATCACTGCAAATGAAATTTGTTTGTTGCAACAAATTTCATCTGCTTTTGGCCTCGAGAAAGCACCCTCAAAGTTTCAGCACCTCAGACATGACAATCGAGGTGCTACAACGTTTTTTGCATGTGAATTTCTGTACATGACAGAGATATTTACTTGTTGCAGCAAATTGCCCCATCTGCAATAGCTCCTTTTGGCCAGCAGGTGCTGACGTCTGTCTGCCAGTTGGAACAAGTACAGCAAAGCATGCATGCATTAATTACTTTCTGGAACCAGTGGCGTCACTATGGTTGGCGTCATCCGGTGTGGTAACCTATGGTGTCGTTCCCCCCCCCCCTCGTATTACTACTGTTTTTAACTACTGCTGCTCGGAGATCAGAACTCCCATTATCATGTATTTTATACACTACTATTGGCATTACATTCAGTGTGTATTTATCTATGGGAGTTCTGATTTCTGAGCAGCAGTAGTTAAAAACAGTAGTAATACGAGGGGGGGGAACGACACCATAGGTTACCACACCGGATGATGCCAACCCTAGTGACGCCACTGATTCCAGAAAGTAATTAATGCATGTAATAATGTAATGTAATAATGATTACACATTAGAGAGAGTGCACAGTACAGAGAATTTTTGCATAAGTTTCTCTTGGACCAGAAGGGGAGAATATAAAAAATAATAATAATAAAAAACCTCCACAGCAATAAAACTCACAGTAATGTGCAGTGTGTATGAGCGTGTCACAGAGCTCCACAGCAATAAAACTCACAGTAATGTGCGGTGTGTACGAGCATATCAAAGAGCTCCACAGCAATAAAACTCACAGTAATGTATGGTTTGTATGAGCGTATCACAGAGCTCCACAGCAATAAAACTTACAGTAAAGTGCAGTGTGAATGAGCGTGTCACAGAGCTCCATAGGAATAAAGCTCACAGTAAATTGCAGTGTGTATGAGCGTGTCACAGAGCTCCACAGCAATAAAACTCACAGTAATGTGCAGTGTGTATGAGCGTGTCACAGAGCTCTACAGCAATAAAACTCACAGTAATGAACAGTGTATATGAATGTATCACAGAGCTCCACAGCAATAAAACTCACAGTATTGTGCTGTGTGTATGAGCGTGTCACAGAGCTTCACAGTAATAAAACTCACAGTAATGCACAGTGTGTATGAGCATATCACAGAGCTCCACAGCAATAAAACTCACAGTAATGTGCACTGCGATGAGCATATTAGAAAGCACCACAGCAATGATGAGCATATCAGAGCACCACAGCAATAGAACTCTCATGGTAAAGGCAGTGAGTATGAACGTACACAGAATCCACAGCAACAGACCTCTAAAGGCAGTGAGTCTCTCCTTTTTTCATGTCCCCCTCCCTTTATCATATCTATCTCCCCACCTCCCTTTTCAGTACATTTCACCCCCTTCCTTTTCATTTACCACTCTTTCCATTTTGCCCCCCTCTTTTCATTTCACTCACCCCCACTCTTTTCTTTTCACCCCCTTTTAATTTCACCCCTGTTTTGATTACATTTCACCCCCCCATTTTAATTTAATTTCACACACATCCCCGTTTTGATTTCATTTCACACCCCTTTTTCCTTTCATACCCGTCTTTTAATTTTATTTCTCACACACCACGCCCCCCCCCCACCGGTTTCATTTCTCTTCACCCGGTTTTCATTTAATTTCACTTCACAACACCCCACCATGTTCAATTCAATTCCGGCGAGCCTGAGTCATGGAGCGCTGTGAGGAAGCGACGTTATGTGATCCCTTCCTCCCAGAGCCGCAGAGTACATGTGATGGTGCGACTCAGGAGGAAGCGGAAGCGGGGATCATTATGAACCACGTCCAAGCCGAGGGAGGCTTGTGGTGTCACCCCGTGGGAGGTATGCCTTTGATGTCACCCGGGTGGAGTCCACACACCCCGCACCTGCTTTGTGGCTGCACTGGAACTATTTCCACACCGCTTTAGTGTTTTAATTTCTCCATTTGGCCATATTACGGTGCTGCCTTGATACTGTGGACATTTTTTCCAGATGTGACCCTTGAACTAACTCAATAACTGTAAAAAAAAAAAAAAAAAAAAAGAACATTTATTGAAGGCCGTCAGTGACACTTTCCATGTTCTTATTTATTTTTTATTATTTGTCAACAGGACTGAAAGCGGCGAGGCGATTTAATTTTCATGCCTTTAACAAGCATGCACTCTGCAAAAAATGTGGGGGGGGGCGTCAAAACACCTGCTTTGTTCAATCTTAATTCACATTAAACATATATGCACCTGGTATACATTTTTAACACCCGTCGGATGAGAACGTTACTTATTTATAGTCGCCTAATGGATGTTTTCTGAAATCCAGAATCATTTCTGCCTGAACGGCTCATTTATATTTGAGCCACGGGCTGGATATATCTGGTGTTTCGTGGCGCATAAGCTATTCTGTCCGTAAACAAGATAAATGTCACGGATTTGTATACGCTGCACATATTATCTATATCTCCTCATTCCAACATCGCCTGGATTTAAGTAGTTATCTCTCCATACATTCTTTGAATTCATGGTGTTCTCAGTGTGTGTATATATATATATATATATATATATGCGGCACAAATGATGTCCTTGCATACCTTTAGGATTTATCTGTCACCGCTCTCGCTATAACTCATTTCTGCATGATTCCCATTAGTGGCTGAAACTCAACAGGAAGATTTATTTTCTAGTTCCTGGAAAAAAAAAAGTTTTTTTGCCAAGTCATACCGGGTCATTCCAACTATTTACGCAGAGCAAGATCCGTGAACGGCTTCATTTACTTTGGTATCCACTAAGCACCTGTGTTTGTCTTCACTGCACGTACCGGCTAATGGTATTGCAGTGCCGAGAGACGCCGGAGCTTCTCAAAACCATAGTCTGAACCGCAAACGGAGAAGCTTTACAGTAAAGCAGAAAGGATGAGAATGGTTGTATGTTACAATAAAAGGCTACTAACCCTTTCACTGCCAAGTGAGTTTCCAGAAAACCACTGTGAGGAACCAGTGTAATTTTAGGAAAATCATTTTAATTAATAGTACAGTAAGAAATATTTGGGCATATTCCCAATGTATTCCTATTTGACAGACAGATATTGCCATCTCCTGGTCAAGTGGAGTTACTACAGTTACAATTGCAGTTTGTGGCTCCGTGTATCATCAGCCGGGGAAGGTCTGACGCATTACCAGCTGATTTTAAACAGTTTACTCATCGGGAAACATGTCCAGGGTGCTAAATCTTAGGGGTATGTGCAGTGGCGTCACTAGGGTTGGTGTCACCCCCCCCCCCCGAGTTTTACGGGTTTTTTTTTTTTACTACTCTTACTCATAAATCAGTACTTCCATATAACACTGAATGCTCATAATACACGGCGCACATTACTGTGAGGTTTATTGCTGTGCAGCTCTCTCATATACTCACACACAAATTTTGATGAACTGCCAGCAAGTACGGTGCCTGTTCGACGGCAGTGAAAGTCCCCATAGAGAAGTAATGGTAAATCTGTTCAGAGACATCGAACAGCAGAGAAATGCCCTGATGTTCAGTGGTTTCATTAGACAGGTTTATTCAGGCGAACACCATCAGGGCTATTCAGAGAGAGGTGAAAACCTTGAGAATTGCCAGGAGAATGAACAATCTAGACCAAATAGCCAATTTGGAAAGTGAGATAAATGGGAGAATTTTTCTGGTTTGACTATTTTGCCCTAGAATTATCAATTCTAGTCATTCTCAAGGTTTTCACCGCTCTCTGAATAACCCTGCATAGGTTTCAATGTTAAAAAAATTCCCGTTTTACCCAATATCTAATAAAACCTTTATTCCATTAATCTGTAGTAAAAAGTCTCTTTATTTGTTGATTTATTTTTCTTAGTATCTAATAGGCATTTTTTTAAAAAATGCAATTTTTTTTCTTTCTAATAGTGTTTTTTTTCTGTAACAGCCCTTTTTATTATCAGAGGATCTTACATGTTAATTCCAGACATTTTCGTTCAGTAGTTTTTTTTAAAACAGCTGGTGACGGGTTTGCGTTGGCATTCGGTGGCTGATTCCCTGCACTTCAGGGACCCTGCGGTGAATTCACCAGGGAAATTTGATTCCCCAAAGTGCCTGCGTCATTTCGGTGCTCTGTGAATATCCCATTTAGTGGTGATTTTTTTGCTGCCCCCTGGAAAGTGCCAGCCTAGGCCTTGCCTACCCAGGACATACTTGAAAATAAGAGAATTCTCAATGTATCCTTCCAGGTAAAATAGTTTTGTGTGTAAAAAAAATAAAAAATAATAATTTTTGTTTTGTTTTTGGGGTGTCACCCTAGGGGGTGGTGCCACCCGGTGCGGGCCGCATCCACCGTCCCCCCCAGTGACGCTAGTGGGTATGTTATTGAGACTAAAAGCAAACTAAAATGGTTTGTTACAATGTAACGATGTAGCATATCATTTGCTTTTATTCAGCTGCAGATCGAGATAACTCAGCATCGGCAATTTGACGGTGCCTTTGTAGACATGAGTTATCTCAATCTCAGGAGTGAAAGGGCGGATTACGTTTGGCAGACTTTGCCACACTTTTAGCTGCTTTTTTCAACATAGTCGTAGCCTTTTCGGAAGATTTTCAGCCATTTTTCCGTTCGGGAGATTCCGGTGCAAGTTTCCCGGCATTTTGATTCCCACTAAACACGCTGGATTTTTCTAATAATCATGTTTAAAGATGAAGATCTGTGCGATGCTGGCTGGGAATAAGCTTTTTCTGACATTTTACTGGCCAAACCTTTTTGGAATATAAATTCAGGCCAAATGTTTTCAGTTGAATCAGCCAATAGTTAAAAGAATTATCAGTCGCATGCAGCTGAGATTTTTTTTAAAAAATTGCAAACGCAGTTAAATCGACCCCAGTGTTTCTACTGTTAATTAGCGAAGATTTTATAGTTTCCAATAGTGTTCCAGCCTAGCACTGGGTTTGTCATGTTTCTATCAGAGTTCATCTCATTAAAGGGCCACATCCACAAAAAAACATGACATGTCCTAATTGAATTTATTTTATAAAACATAAGAAAAAATATATGTCATCTGCGCTTATTCCCATTATACCGTGTGAAACAAAACACAATTAGAGGCTTTGGTTTCTATTAATGGCCATTAAGAGAGTAAGCTCACCCGCCGAACGTCAAGGCACCTCTAGTGGGTGTCATGCCCGTCGCCGCAGACACCGCAAAAGGCCTTGATATGGGTCTGAACTACCATCTTCCCTGTTCTGTCCCATTCCAGATTTCCCATCTAGCCCTTGCTTTGATCCAGTTCCCCATCCTCCAGCCCAGTATTTCCCATATGTTTGTCCCTGAGTTTAATTACCCCTCACCTGCCCAGGTCTCCATATAGGGAGACTACGCCCAATGCTCGGGACTTCAGCATTAACGTCTGACCACTGAGTCACACGCTGTGTGAACCTGCCTGTACCTGTATTCCAGACCCCCTTGTCTTCCCTACTGGACTTTTCGTTGCTATTTGGATTATCCCCTCATTTTGCCAAAAGGACTTCTGTTTATTTCAAGGACTTCCACCATTCATATGGACTCCTGCTGACCCCTGTACCAAGACCTCTTTGTTGCCACCTCCACCATAGACCCTCTGCTATTTGTGTATCTGTCCCTGTGTCCTGCAATCTGCCTCTGTTTATTATCCTGCTTCTGTGTAAGTACCCCTCTGTATCCAGCCTGTGTCTAGTTACATAGTTACATAGTTACATATAGTTACATAGTTATATAGGCTGAAAAAAGACATGCGTCCATCGGGTTCAGCCTCTCCCACATAACCTACTGCTGTTGATCCAAAAGAAGGCAAAAAACCCAGTCTGAATGCTTGCCAATATGCAACATACTGGGAAAAAATTCCTTCTTGACCCCAGAATGGCAGTCAGATTTCTCCTTGGATCAAGAAGCTTTTACCCACATATTAAATATTATGACCCTTAATATTCTGTGTCTGCAGGAAGTCATCCAGTCGTTTTTTAAAAGTCTGTACAGACTCTGACCCAACCACCTCAACAGGCAGAGAATTCCACAGCTTTATTGTTCTCACCGTAAAATAACCCTTCCTATGCTTTAAGCTAAATTTTCTTTCTTCCAGTCTAAATGGATGACCCCTTGTCCTGTGTATAGTCCTGTTAATGAATAGGTTATCAGACAATGGTTGATAATGGCCCCGTATATATTTATATAAGGTTATCAGATCCCCTCTAAGGCGCCTTTTCTCTAAACTAAACAGGTTTAAGCTTGTTAGTCTTTCCTCATAACTTAACCCTTCCATCCCCCTTATTAATTTAGTTGCCCGTCTCTGCACTTTTTCTAGCGATATCTTTTTTTAAGACAGGTGCCCAAAATTGCACGGCATATTCAAGGTGCGGCCTGACCATTGATTTATACAGAGGCAAAATTATGTTTTCATCCCGTGAGTGAACTCCCCTTTTAATGCATGCCAATACTTTGCTGGCCTTGGCGGCTGCTGTTTGACATTGCACATTGTTACTTAGTTTGAAATCTATGATTATTCCCAAATCCTTCTCCTGCTTGGATTTCCCTATCTCCGTACCATTTAGGGTATAAATTGCTTGTGTGTTCTTCACTCCAAAGTGCATAACTTTGCATTTATCTAGATTAAATTTCATCTGCCATTTAAGTGCCCAGTCCCCCAATCTATCTAAATCCCTCTGCAGCGAAGTAACATCCTGCTCACATTGTATTACTTTTCCTAGCTTTGTGTCATCTGCAAACACTGATACATGACTTTCAATGCCTATCTCAAGGTCATTTATAAATAAATTGAATAGTATTGGTCCTATAACAGACCCCTGAGGGACACCACTTACCACTGGTGTCCATCTTGAAAATGTACCATTTATGACCACTCTCTGTACCCTATCTTTTAGCCAGTTTTCTATCCAAGAACAAGTATTTTCATCTAGACCATTTTTTCTTAATTTAAATAGTAACCTTTTGTGTGGAACTGTGTCGAAAGCTTTGGCAAAATCTAAGTAAATCACATCCACTGCAACTCCCTGATCTATACTTCTACTTACTTCCTCATAGAACGTAATTAGGTTAGTCTGACATGATCTGTGTTTCATGAAACCATGCTGATTTTTGCCAATTACATTATACCTCCCAATAAATTCCTGAATATTATCCCTTAGTAACCCCTCAAATACTTTCCCAGCCACAGATGTTAAGCTCACAGGTCTATAATTCCCAGGCACAAATTTTAAACCTTTCTTAAATATAGGGACCACGTCAGCTTTTCTCCAATCCTCTGGTACTATTCCTGAAAGAAAAGAATCTTGAAAGATTAAGAACAGAGGTTTACATATTTCAACACATAGCTCTCTTAGTACTCGCGGGTGAATTCCATCTGGCCCTGGGGCTTTATTAACATTCACATTGTTTAATTTGTGTAAAACCTTGTCCTGAGTCAACCAGTCACTTTGTATTAGTAAGTTTTTATCAATGAATTGCATGTCTCCTGTTATAGGTTTCTCTTTGACAAATACTGAAGAAAAATAATCATTTAAAATTTCTGCTTTATCCTGATCTTCAGTTAATAATAACCCTGACTCAGATTTTAGTGAACCTACATTTTCACTCTTGGGTTTTTTAGAATTTATTTAGTTCATGTCATGCCCCTCTGTATCCAGCCTGTGTCTAGTTCATGACATGCCCCTCTGTATCCAGCCTGTGTCTAGTTCATGACATGCCCCTCTGTATCCAGCCTGTGTCTAGTTCATGACATGCCCCTCTGTATCCAGCCTGTGTCTAGTTCATGACATGCCCCTCTGTATCCAGCCTGTGTCTAGTTCATGTCATGCCCCTCTGTATCCAGCCTGTGTCTAGTTCATGTCATGCCCCTCTGTATCCAGCCTGTGTCTAGTTTATTCATTTTTCTCTTAGTCCTCTATGTCCGCTCCTTTCTTGTGTCTAGTCATCTTTTTTTTAGTTCTAGTCCTGTATATTCCTTTTGTCCTGCCGGTGCATAAAATAAACTAAACCGTGCCCTTCAACCTGTATGGTCTCCTGCATTTGCTGCAAACCGGACTCCCCTGCTCCTCACACACAGCGACGCATGACAGTGGGTGAGTCCTATCCAAAAATGAAGCCACAGGCTGCTGTCTAGCGAACCATCACTGCTTATGCTGCTTTTCAGTCATGAGGTAGACTGGGGGACTTTTATTTCTGCCCTCCCAGAAACAAATCCACCTTGGGATCTAAAAACAAAGACACGGAGCGGAACATGCTGCAATGATGACCTGACTGGAGGTACAATAAAACATACATAGTACAGGAGGAGTGGGGTTGCGCTTTATTCCCCGATGTGGCGGCTGCAACCACCTGATGTATCCAGCCCAGGAACATGTATAAAACATAAGAAAAAAATATATTTGATCTGCGCTTATTCCCATTATGCCGTGTGAAACAAAACACAATTAGAGGCTTTGGTTTCTATTAATGGCCATTAAGAGAGTAAGCTCACCCGCCAACGTCACGGCACCTCTAGTGAGGGTGAGTTCTATCCAAAAATGAAGCCACAGGCTGCTGTCTAGCGAACCATAACTTGCCCATGCTGCTTTTCAGTCATGAGGTAGACTGGGGGACTTTTATTTATGCTCCCTGAGAAACAGAATCTGCCTTGGAATCAAAAAACAAAGACACGGAGCGGAACAGCTGCAATGATGACCTGGCTGGAGGTACATTAAAACATACATAGTACAGGAGGGGTGGGGTCACACCTATTCCCCGATATTATATTGCTCTATTTTTCTCTTATATGTTCAGTTAAGAAAATATTTTACTCTATATGTGTTACTGGGTGCGTCCATTGTGTGATATTTTGTGTTGTAAACTGCCCCTCCGCAGTATCTTTCCATCACCTGCTTCTCACTGTGTGACATTAACCATAGAATGGAGTGAATCGGTCAGTAAGTACAGTAAAGTGACTCTTGGCATTGTATTGTGTAGGATATATGTAAATGACAGCACCGGGGGGTATATTAGAAGTCTTTTAAGTCAACTATCAGATCTCATTCAATTGCTATCTCTTTAGGCTAGGGTCAGACTAACGCAGTATTAATGTGCGTTTAGCAGCACTAAATCACGGCCGTGCTAGCAGCAAATGACGTCCAATGATGGGCAGCATACGAAGAACGGCCGCACAAAAGTGCGGCCGCGCAAAGCAAGTGGCAAACGAACGCATTTTTTCAAGAACATCAAACCGCTAGTACTGACGTACAGAGTGCGCTGCGTCCGCTAGTGGCATGTGTGCATGATTAGGAGATGTCAGACGCTGCTAATGTCCGGCCAACATAACGTCCAGACGCAAAAAGTGTTTTATTGATGATCCGTACAAAATCACGGACGAAAATGTGCATTGTATGACTGCTATCGCGTATTCCGTGAAAAAATACGTCCATTCGTTCGAACACACTTTTTCACGGACAACGCGAAAAATGCGTTAGTCTGACCCTAGCCTAACTCGTGTGTTTTTTTTATTTTTTGCAATGCACAAATAATCTAGTTATAGCTTATGTTAGTGGTAGTGTCTCTTTAAAATAGTCAAATCCATAGGCGTGCGCAGGGTGTCTGCCTGGTGTGCTCAGGCACACCCTAATGTTGGCTGAAGAGGTCCTCTTTCACCTCCTACATTGACATTTTAGATGTCCTTTTTTGGTTCATGATGAATGGCATAAAACCTGACTGTATCTCTGGATACAAGCTTGTTATTGCTAATGAAAAATGTGCATTTAGGCTAATGGCAGATGAACGCATTCTGAGCGCACTGTGCATGTGTTTGCATAACGGACAGACGGACTGACGGACTGACGAAAGCTACTGTAGACACCACCCGGTCTGATTTTTTTAAAGAAAAAAATAGAACATGCAGTAGATACAACCTTTGAATGGTCAATTTCCCTGGATAAAAAGCCAGAACTTCATAGGAAATACAGTGGCTAAAATAAAACATACAAACAATTCATACACTGTACACAATTCATACACAATTCATACACTGTACACAATTCATACACAATTCATACACTGTAAAGTATTTAATAAAATAAAAAACAACAAAGGAGCCACTTACAAAAACAGTGGCACACAATGGGTTAAAAGTGTGCACAATAGCATATTAAAACACATCGTCCAGATAGTCACCGCAACCGGAAGGTGCTGTCCACGGGTGTAGTCTCAATGGAGGAACCTGGCCACGATAAACTCCGTATTGGAAAGTCCAGCTGTCGAGTAACACCAGAGTCTCACGAACCAGCGGATCAAGGACTGAAGACTTGAACACATCCAAGGTGGACAGTGAACAACCCGGCGGGCGGACAGAAGATAGAAGCCTGCTTGCTTCTGAGGTGAGCTCAGCAACACCAAAAGACCCGGGAGACCACAGAAAACAACTGTGGTGGATGACCGAAGTAAACTTTCCCTGGTGAAGAAAACACCCTTCACAACAGTTGGCCAGATCAAGAACACTCTCCAGGAGGTAGGTGTATGTGTGTCAAAGTCAACAATCAAGAGAAGACTTCACCAGAGTTAATACAGAGGGTTCACCACAAGATGTAAACCATTGGAGAGCCTCAAAAACAGGAAGGCCAGATTAGAGTTTGCCAAACAACACCTAACAAAGCCTTCACAGTTCTGGAACAAGATCCTATGGACAGATGAGACCAAGATCAACTTGTACCAGAGTGATGGGAAGAGAAGAGTATGGAGAAGGAAAGGAACTGCTCATGATCCTAAGCATACCACCTCATCAGTGAAGCATGGTGGTGGTAGTGTCATGGCGTGGGCATGTATGGCTGCCAATGCAACTGGTTCTCTTGTATTTATTGATGATGTGACTGCTGACAAAAGCAGCAGGATGAATTCTGAAGTGTTTCGGGCAATATTATCTGCTCACATTCAGCCAAATGCTGCAGAACTCATTGGACGGCGCTTCACAGTGCAGATGGACAATGACCCAAAGCATACTGCAAAAGCAACCAAAGAGTTTTTGAAGGGACAGAAGTGGAATGTTATGCAATGGCCAAGTCAATCACCGGACCTGAATCCCATTGAGCATGCATTTTCACTTGCTGAAGACAAAACTGAAGGGAAAATGCCCCAAGAACAAGCAGGAACTGAAGACAATTGCAGTAGAGGCCTGGCAGAGCATCACCAGGGATGAAACCCAGCGTCTGGTGATGTCTATGTGTTCCAGACTTCAGGCTGTGATTGACTGCAAAGGATTTGCAACCAAGTATTAAAGGGACACTCTGGGCAAAAATTACCCCCCCCCCCCGTTTTTTACCTAAAAATATACCTATTCACTCAATACCTAGGTAGGGATTATATATATATATTTTTTTTACTGTAATACTTACCCTAAAAACCACTTGTTTCCAACGGCGTCTTTTTTTTATACTCAACTCCCTCCTCTTCCGCTCCCATCGTTGTAAATCTGTAACTTGGCTAATGGTTTACGTGAGAAGCGCGCATGCGCCTCTCACGTAAACCAGCCAATCAGCAGGCTTCCTCCCGGCTCCATCTTCTTTGATTAGTGTTGGGCACAAGAGAATGCGCAAAACACTAATCCTTAGCCGCTGCCGCCAGCTACTGCGGCGAGTTGGAGACTTCATTGCGCTGAAAGCGCAATGACGTCTTCTACTTGGCAATAGTCGGCAGAAGCGGGAAATATGAATCCCGCTCTGCTGACTGACAGATGGGAGGGCGGAGTAAAGTCCTCTGCGTCTCTCAGCTGTTTTAGCCGATCAGCTGAGCGGAGGGAGAGGGGAAATGCAATGGCATACTCAGGGCATCATGACCACCTATAAAAGCTTAGGTGATCATGTTGCCTAGAGTATCCCTTTAAGAAGGGAAAGTTTGATTTATGATTATTATTCTGTCCCATTACCTTTGGTCCCTTAACAAGTGGGAGGCACATCTGCAAACTGCTGTAAGTAGGATGAACATACCCTCAAATTAAAGCTGACAGTCTGCAGTTAAAGCACATTTTGTTTGTTTCATTCCAACTCCATTGTGGTAGTGTATAGAGCCAAAGATGTTAGAATTGTGTTGATGTCCCAATATTTCTGGACCTGACTGTATTTTCCCCCAGCTCACACATGGATATGTTGCCCCAGCTCACACATGGATATATTTGCCCCAGCTCACACATGGATATATTTGCCCCAGCTCACACATGGATATATTGCCCCCAACTCACACATGGATATATTTGCCCCCCACTCACACATGGATATATTTGCCCCCAGCTCTCACATGGATATGTTGCCCCCAGCTCACACATGGATATATTGCCCCACTCACATGGATATATTGCCCCCAGCTCACACATGGATATATTGCCCCAGCTCTCACATGGATATATTGCCCCCAGCTTACACATGGATATATTGCCCCCAGCTTACACATGGATATATTGCTCCAGCTCACACATGGATATATTGCCCCCAGCTCACACATGGATATATTGCCCCCCAGCTCTCACCTCTGCCGCCGCTTGCTGTGTGCTGTGTGTTTGGCTCCCTATGAGCATCCGAAGGCATGGAGCTTGGCCGCTCGCCTGGGGGAACCACGTGACCAGCCGCGATCTCTCAAGAACGCGGCTGGTCACGTGGTTCCCCCAGGCGAGCGGCCAAGCTCCATGCCTAGGACGCTCATAGGGAGCCAAACACGCAGCGCAAAGCGCGCGGCGGCGGATTAAAATATTTTTAATCGACCCAAAAAAATTAATGATTAAATCGATGGATTAATCGTTAATTTCCGCAGTCCCAGTAAAAATAAAATATTATTTTTCTCTTTATTTTCTAACGCGGCACTATTATTCAGTTTACAATTATAACTGAACAGTGATGCTGCGCTAACTCAGCTTCTCATTGCTCACACTGCCAGCAAGTGTTGAGCTGATGATGCAATGCATTGTTTCATTTACAACCAAGACCGTGGCACTGCAGTAAAGAGAGACAGGGGGACTTTGGATCCTGCATCTCTGAATTGTACACTGCACAAGGTTAAGTGAGGTATCATTGGAAAGGTCACAGTCTGGTCTTTACAATGATGCCAAACATGACTATGAAATGTGTAAAAATAAAAAAAATAAAAAAGCGTAAATGCAAAATGTATATTTTTTTCTCTGTTCTACGGCAGAGGCAATATATGCTCTTACATATAAAAGAAACAATGCCACTGCACTAACTGAACAGATTCTGCCCCTTCATTTGATTTGAACACATTAAAAAAATGAAAAACTGTTTCTCCGTTTTTGTTTTCATTTTCCCCAAAACGATAATTTAAAAAGTCATTTTGGCATGTTTCTTTTTTTTTTTTCTTTTGGGGGGGCACTCCACATTTCTGTGCCTACAGACTCCTGAGATGCAAATCCAATCCTGCCTCTTAGTTGGTCCTCAGGTGCATTGCAACTCGCATTGCAGTGCACAGCAGAACCAGGAGTCGTCACAAAGACTGAGCTGACACACTGAGTTTACAAGATTAAGTCAGGAGGGCGACGTCCACTGACTCTTCTTGCAGACGGGAATGATGTGGTGAGGGTAGAATGCTCAGTCAGCTTAAACTGGATGACAAAAGTGATCCCCCCCCCAATTTACTTTATTTCTGTTTCTAATGCATCACAAAATTAAATATTTTTCAGCCTGGAATCACTTTTTATGAAAATCAGCTCATGTAGCAGTATGTGTAGCGCTGTCACAGCAACGCAATAGTATGAGCATTATAGGGAGGGACTAGACTTTGTGACTGGCAAAAATGTATTTGACCATATAGGGTTAAAACTAGGCTTGTGCACTAATTTTTTTTTTCCGTTCGATTCGGTTCGATTTGTTCGGAAGTTTAAAATTTTCGATTCGGCTCGTTTCGACCGATTTCTGTTTCGATTCGGTTCAGCTCGTTTTTGTGTACATTTTTTTTTCGGAATATCGACCATTTTTCGTGTTTTCGGGTCACTTTGCTGGTTTTTTGTATCGACTTTTCGGAAATTTCGGAAATTTTCATTTTTTACGAACGTCTGTTCTCCTCGTTTCAAAGTGTCTACGATAATTCTGGCGATTCTATCGTGTTTTTTTATTAAATAAAGATCCTTTTTTTCTTATGAATAATTGAATATACATTTCGCAACTTTATTTAATCATATTAAAATGGTATGAAAGCCAAGGAACAAAAAAAATGAACAAAACCGTTTAAAAAACGCTAAACTGACCCGAATGCCACAAGAAACAAGTGATATGCATTTACAAATACAAAATTTACAGAATCAGCGATATAACCGATAATAGTTAAATATACGATTTCCAGAATTACCGAAATGGAACCGAAATCACGAATGGAACCGAAATCATGAATAGAGCAAAAATAAATTTCGATTTGACACATTTCAAGTCCATTCGAAAAATCCGAAAATTTTTCGTTTCGGCTCGGAAAACTTTTCTGATCTATCGCTTTTCGGGTCCGACCCGATTCGGAAATTCGGCCAAATCCGAAAACACGAATCGGGAAATTTCGTGAAAATTCCAAAATTCCGAAACCCGAAACGCACATCCCTAGTTAAAACTGTATTTATTTTTGTATTTTATAACTATAATCTTATATAAGCTCTTTGTATAACATCTTGAGTAAAGTTTTGAAACATTTTTTTAGATTGTGCATATTTTTCCTATAAATTAAGAAAAATGACATAATTATCTTTAATTATTATTATCATAAGATATTGTATTGATTATATTGGGGTGTGCGTTAGGTTTGCGAAGGTCGGCCACGTCTTCCTGGACACATATAATTTATTAATGCTGATGGGGAGTGAATGAAAAATACAATCGTGCAGTATGTATAAGAAATCAAAACGGAATCCCAGGTGACTTCCCTCACACGGCACAAAGTAAATATGATATCCTTACGGAAAGTAATTTACAATCAAGATGACTTCGCTCTATATAAACCAATTACTGTCTGATTTTTCAGAGTTTTTTATGAGAAAGAAAATAAACGTTACATAAATCGTGTAATTGACAAATGAATATATCATTCTACAAATGGAATCTTTCCAAGAGCATCTAATGGTTTAAAATGCTTTTCATGATACATATCAATTAAGTTGTTAACATGCTGCTAAATAATGCAAGTTTCCACACAATCACCATTCCCAAAGTGAATATATAATTCACACAAACACTAATTTATTCTCCTGGCAGGCAAATCAATACGGAGGTTTGCATAGAGCCACGATGAAGAAAAAAAAGGTCACTCAGCTGATTAGTACCTATCTATATACATATAAGTATTAAACGTGTAAATGCTTACATGCTCTAATTAGCTATATTCAGTGTTTGTGTTTTATATATATATATATATATACGCATACACACACAGGTCCATATATATTTGGACACAGGCACAATTTTCATACTTTTGTCTCTGTTTGCCACTAGAATAAAAGGAAAACGAAACAATCCAAATGGATTTGAAGCGCAGACTTTCAGCTTTAATTCAAGGGGTTGAACATAAATATCAAGTGCAAATTTCAGGAACAGCAACCATTTTTTTTTTTTGTATTTAAGATTTTTATTTTCAATAAGAAAAGGTCACAGATTAACCAGCTCAAGTGGCCTCGCAGGGCCAGGTAATATGCTCACATAAGAAATGCAGAGAAAATAATAAAGTAAAAATAATAATAAAATAAAAAAATAAAAAAAAATTCAACAAAAGGTCGCGGAACAGGGGAGGGGGGGATTAAAACAAAAGTCAACAGAAATACGCCAGAGAACTAAAATGAAGCCAAAAAGTCTCAAATGCATCCCCAGCCGGGGAACAACAGCGAGAAAAATGAAAATAAAATAAAGGGAGGGGAGAAAAATGGGGGAGAACTCTCAGGGCCAAATATCAGAATCAGAAAGAATTGTCAGCGGTATAACTCAGCTTGCGGAGGGGTAAGCCAAAAAGGGGGAAAAAAATCAAAAGGGGAAAATAAAACAGGGTAAAGTCAGCCGGTATCTAGCAGAGGAGGCCGGGCCATCACAGGCAGGTAAATGCAGGGTCGTCTAGGTCTCACTGTCCCCTTGGGCGAGTATGCTCGGCAGATATAGGTATTCTGAAGCTGAACCTCACAGTGTCCCAGTGCGTACCTCTGTGCCATCTTGACCGCCAGCTGAGGGTTAAATCCTCGAAAGACCCGGACCGATCTGCGAGCACCATATCTCTTCCGTAGGTTCCTTCGGCGGTATCGTGTGCGCTTCCACGCCTTCCTGGCCGCCAACCGGGTGAAACTGCCTGTCCCCCGGGGCGGCACTGCCTGCCTCCGTCCTGCCAGCATCTGTGGGGTGCGGACGTCAGCCTCACCGCCATCAGCGAGAGTCAGGGACACTCTGGGGAAACGGCACTCTCGAGCTGGGACCGCAGCCCGCACCAATATCTACGCCGTCTCTCTCAACAGCTGCGGCAGCAGGGGGGCAGAACACAGTGGGGCGCGGAGGATTACCGGCCCCGTTCCCTGTAGACCGCTGAGACCTCTCCTCCCGGCAGCATCGCAGTGCGGCTAACATCTTGCGCCATACCCCTCTAGTGAGTGGACCATCTGCATCCTCCCCCTCCAGCAGAAATAAACAGGCATCTATGCCGCCAATAGCGGCCTCCACAGCTCTGGAGGGGGGGGGGTCCATCCCTTCTCCAACCAGCGGGTCCGACCGCCACTCCCGTGAACCCGGCAGCCAGGAGACGGGGGCCCTCCATCTCCGTGCAGATCCGGCCCGGGGCACCCGGTCAGCGCCGCGTGGTCACAAGGCTTCACGTAGGTCGCAGGCCTCAAGATGGCCGCCGTCTCCTCACAGCAATCACCCAGTTATCGCAGCCAGGGGTGTCTCACGTCCGGAGGGGGGGGACTAAACGGCCTCGGACAGGTCAGAACCGGTGGCCAGCCACTCAGACCCCACAGCAACCATTTTTATTCACTGTGTCCCCTCTGTTAAGGGGCTCAAATGTAATTGGACAAATGAATATAATCAGGAATAAAATGTTGATTTTTAATATTTTGTAGAGAATCCTTTACTGGTAATGACTGTCTGAAGTCTGGAACCCATGGACATTACCAAAGACTTGGTTTCCTCCTTTATGATGCTTTGCCAGGCTCTAACTGCAGCTGTCTTCAGTTGTTCTTTGTTTGTGGGTCTTTCTGCCTTTAGTTTTGCCTTCAGTAAGTGAAATGCTGCTCAATTGGGTTGAGATCAGGTGATTGACTCGGCCATTAAAGAATATTCCACTTTTCCTTCAGAAAATCCTGGGTTGCTTTTGCAGTGTGTTTTGGATCATTGTCTATCTGTACTGTGAAGCGAAGTCCAATGAACGATGCTGCTTTTGGCTGAATCTGGGCTGACATTATATCTCATAACATTGCTGAATTCATCCAGCTGCTTCTGTCACATCATCAATAATCTCCAATGTCCCTGTGACCACTGGAAGCCATGCATGCCCATGCCATCACACTGCCTCCACCATGTTTTACAGATAACGCTGTGTGCTTTGGATCATGAGCTGTTCCAAGCCTTCTCCACACTTTATTCTTTTATTCTGTTACAGATTAATCTTAGTTTCATCCGTCCAAAAAATGCTTTTCCAGAACTGGTCTGACTTTTTTTAGAGGTTTTCTGGCAAAATCTAATCTGGCTTTTCTATTCTTCAGGCTTATGAATGGTTTGCACCTTGTGGTGACCCCTCTGTATTTGCTCTCATGAAGTATTCTCTTGATTGTAGACTTTGACAATGATACACCCACCTCCTAGAGAGTGTCCTGCACTTGTCTGGATGTTGAGAATGTTTTTTTCTTTACCATAGAGAGGATCCACCGATCATCCACCACTGTTATCTTCCATGGATGTCCAGGCCTTTTTATTTTGCTGAGTTCACCGGTGCGTTCTTCTTTCTTCAGAACATACCACACGGTTGATTTAGCCACCCCTAATGTTGCTGCAATCTCTCTGACGGATTTGTTTTGTTTTTGAAGCCTTACAATGGCCTGTTCCTCTTGCATGGACAGCTCCTTTGAACGCATGACGTAGCTTCACAGCAATAGATTCCAAATGCAAATACCACGCTTAGAATCAACTCCAGACCTTTTACCTGCTTAATTGATGGAGAAATAATGAAGGAGTATCCCGCACCTGGCCTTTAACAGCTTTTGATTTAATTGCCCAATTACTTTTGGTCCCTTGAAAAAGGGAGGTGGCTACCCTTAAGAGCTGTAATTCCTAAACCCTTCTTCCAATTTGGATGTACATGCCCTCAAATTAAACCTGAGAGTGTGCGCTTTCATCCTTTATCCATTATAGAACAATAGCTTGAATACGTTTTAGTAAATAATGGAAAAAACAAAAATTCTTCCTGTGTCCAAATATATATACGGACCTTACAGTGTATAAAAAAAAATACATGGGGGGATTGCACTCAACCTAAACTAAGCATTCAGTGCAGGTGCGTCTCAATAAAATACAGAAATTTCCACCATTTTATTCAACATAGCTCAGATTTCAACATGTGGTAAAATCTGGTATTATGTTCCAATGCATGAAGCTGTTGTTGCTGGTTTTTGAATGTGTTGATTGGAGTGCTCTCTCCCTGGTTATCTATAACATAAAACGATAATGGCTGGTGTGTCCGTCGCCAAAAAAACGGACTGCGCATGCGCGCAACCAGCGGCGGTTGGCTGCGCGCACATCCAACGGCCGCGGCACGCGCACAGCCGGCTTATGCGAGGGACAAAACAAATCCGATCCATTGGAGAGGCGCACAGCACAGCGCCTCTCCAATGGACTGGATTTGTTTATCTCCTCAGTGCCCGGCCTCCATCTCCTCAAGCCCGGCCTCCATCTCCTCAAGCCCGGCCTCCATCTCCTCAAGCCCAGCCTCCATCTCCTCAGTGCCCGGCCTCCATCTCCTCAGTGCCCGGCCTCCATCTCCTCAGTGCCCGGTCTGCCAGCCATGTTACCAGTCTGCCATGCACAATACCAGTCTGCCATGCACAATACCAGTCTGCAATGCACATTGCCATGCACAATACCAGTCTGCCATGCACATTGCCATGCACAGTACCAGTCTGCCATGCACAATACCAGTCTGCCATGCACAGTAACAGTCTGCCATGCACATTGCCATGCACAATACCAGTCTGCCATGCAGTGCCAGTCTGCCATGCACAATACCAGTCTGCCATTCACATTGTCATGCACAGTACCAGTCTGCCATGCACAATACCAGTCTGCCATGCACATTGCCATGCACAGTACCAGTCTGCCATGCACATTGCCATGCACAATACCAGTCTGCCATGCACATTGCCATGCACAATACCAGTCTGCTATGCACGGTACCAGTCTGCCATGCACAGTACCAATCTGCCATGCACAATACCAGTCTGCCATGCACATTGCCATGCACAATACCAGTCTGCCATGCACAGTACAAGTCTGCCATGCACATTGCCATGCACAGTACCAGTCTGCCATGCACAATGCCATGCACAGTACCAGTCTGACATGCACAATACCAGTCTGCCATGCACATTGCCATGCACAGTACCAGTCTGCCATGCACAATACCAGTCTGCCATGCACATTACCAGTCTGCCATGCACAATACCAGTCTGCCTGCCTTAATACCAGTCTGCCATGCACAATACCATTCTACCATGCACAATACCATTCTACCATGCACAATACCAGACTGCCATGCACAATACCAGTCTGCCAGCCATATTACCAGTCTGCCTGCCATATACAATACCAGTCTGCCAGACATATTACCAGTGCGCCAGCCATATTACCAGTCTGCCATGCACATTACCAGTCTGCCAGCCATATTACCAGTTCGCCAGCCATATTACCAGTCTGCCATGCACAATGCCAGTCTGCCATGCCTAATACCAGTCTGCCAGCCATATTACCAGTCTGCCATGCATAATACCAGTGTCTCATAATACCAGTGTGCCTAAACACCAGCCTGCCATGCCGTGCATACCACGTGCCATTAAATATCCGCATAATGTATACGCTACAAAAAAAATGCCCACCCAAGCCCAACACAATCTAAGGGGCCCCATGAGTTTAGAATCTAAGGGGCCCCATGAGCTTACAATCTAAGGGGCCCCATGAGCTTACAACCTAAGGGGCCCCATGAGCTTACAATCTAAGGGGCCCCATGAACTTACAACCTAAGGGGTCCCACGAGTTTACAATCTGAGGGTCCGGTTCCCGTGAGCTTACAATCTAAGAGGGAAGAGGAACCTGCTCTAATATATAAATGCCTTTGTAATGCGCTGTCAGCTGCGCGTGCCCATCACAGCTGCTCAGTTGGCCCTCCTGTTGCGGATGGGATGGCGATGGACGCGTTACAAACGCATTTATATAAAGAGATACTCTTGGATAGGACATTGAAAAAAAACTATGTGGACGTGAATTCTGAGCTGGCGACAACAATAGACTGCCCTCTGGGCAGGCTTTCCACCTAGTAAATAAATAAATAATTTGTGAGATGCACCCGCACTGAATGCTTAGTTTAGGTTGAGTGCTACCCCTCCCCATGTGTTTTTCATATGTATCTCTTGGGTAAGCACCCCTCCCTGCCATAGGTACTCCTCCTCCAGGTTCTATTTAACCTTGATCTGCGGGAGCTCCAAGAAAGGACTTGTTCCTCAGTGAGTGAGTTTATCCCATGACGGGCAGTCATTAGGTTTGCAGAGTAGGACCTGCCAGAGGGTGGATTACATTGACGTTGTTGAAAGGCTTAAAGCAATTCACGGCCGTTCATTACGAACCAAATTTCCACCATTTTATTCAACAAAGCTTAGATTTAAGAATTTTTCAACATGTGATAAAATCTGGTATTATGTTCACATGCATGAAGCTGTTGTTGTTGGTTTTTGAATGTGTTGACTGGAGTGCTCTCTCCCTGGTTTTGTTTGTATTTTATTTTTGAGACGCAAGCGCACTGAAAGCTTAGTTCAGTTTGAGTGCTACCCCTCCCCATGTGTATATATATTATATATATATAGTCCATAAAATCTCTTTACAATTTCAAAAATTTATTACAAAGGCAAATGAAAAGACAGATACAGTGGGGCAAAAAAGTATTTAGTCAGCCACCAATTGTGCAGGTTCTCCCACTTAAAAAGATGAGAGAGGCCTGTAATTGTCACCATAGGTACACTTCAACTATGAGAGACAAAATGAGAAAAAAAAATCCAGAAAATCACATTGTCTGATTGTTAAAGAATTTATTTGCAAATTATGGTGGAAAATAAGTATTTGGTCACCTACAGTGCAGTACAAACAAGCAAGATTTCTGGCTCTCAGACCTGTAACGTCTTCTTTAAGAGGCTCCTCTGTCCTCCACTCGTTACCTGTATGAATGGCACCTGTTTGAACTTGTTATCAGTATAAAAGACACCTGTCCACAACCTCAAACAGACACACTCCAAACTCCACTATGGTCAAGACCAAAGAGCTGTCGAAGGACACCAGAAACAAAATTGTAGACCTGCACCAGGCTGGGAAGCCTGAATCTGCAATAGGCAAGCAGCTTGGTGTGAAGAAATCAACTGTGGGAGCAATCATTAGAAAATGGAAGACATACAAGACCACTGATAATCTCCATCGATCTGGGGCTCCACGCAAGATCTCACCCCATGGGGTCAAAATGATCACAAGAACGGTGAGCAAAAATCCCAGAACCACACGGGGGGACCTAGTGAATGACCTGCAGAGAGATGGGACCAAAGTAACAAAGGCTACCATCAGTAACACACTACGCCACCAGGGACTCAAATCCTGCAGTGCCAGATGTGTCCCCCTGCTGAAGCCAGTACATGTCCGGGCCCGTCTGAAGTTTGCTAGAGAGCATTTGGATGATCCAGAAGAGGATTGGGAGAATGTCATATGGTCAGATGAAACCAAAGTAGAACTTTTTGGTAAAAACTCAACTCGTCGTGTTTGGACGAGAGAGAATGCTGAGTTGCAAAGAACACCATACCTACTGTGAAGCATGGTGGTGGAAACATCATGCTTTGGGGCTGTTTTTCTGCAAAGGGACCAGGACGAATGATCCGTGTAAAGGGAAGAATGAATGGGGCCATGTATCGTGAGATTTTGAGTGAAAACCTCATTCCATCAGCAAGGGCATTGAAGATGAAACGTGGCTGGGTCTTTCAGCAGGACAATGATCCCAAACACACCGCCCGGGCAACGAAGGAGTGGCTTCGTAAGAAGCATATCAAAGTCCTGGAGTGGCCTAGCCAGTCTCCAGATCTCAACCCCATAGAGAACCTTTGGAGGGAGTTGAAGGTCCGTGTTGCCCAGCGACAGCCCCAAAACATCCCTGCTCTAGAGGAGATCTGCATGGAGGAATGGGCAAAAATACCAGCAACAGTGTGTGAAAACCTTGTGAAGACTTACAGAAAACGTTTGACCTCTGTCATTGCCAACAAAGGATATATAACAAAGTATTGAGATGGACTTTTGATATTGACCAAATACTTATTTTCCACCATAATTTGCAAATAAATTCTTTAAAAATCAGACAATCAGGGTTATTCAAAGAGATTTGAAAAGTCACCGCACGTTCGGTGACTTTTCGTTCTTTTCAATTCAGTTCATTTTGCCGATCCCATTCCGGTGACCCTGCGGTGTATTCAGCAAGCACCACAGGGCCCCCGAATTGCAGGGAAAAGCTGCCGCAAACCTGACGAAAACTAACCGCAAAACCCACCGAATGCACGCTGAAAACCCCCAAAAACATCTGGATTAACCTGCGAAAACCACGGAAAAAGCCCGAGCAGGAGCCGATCGCACACAGCCGAAGCAGCTGAAGCAGCTGAGATCGCAGACGAGGGAGGTGAATAAATTAGCAAAACCATTTGTATGAATCTGTGAAAATGAAACGCTGTTTGCAAAGAAACTACTGAGCAAAAATGTCTGAAATTTACATATGAGGTCCAGGGAATGCTAATAAAAAGGGCTGTTACAGAAAAAATAAGTAAACTTAAAAAAAAAATAAAAAAAAGGATTTTTTGAAAAAAAAAGAATTAAGAAAAATGCTTAAAGTATCATAAAAAATCTATAAATAAAGAGGCTTTTTGCTGCAGAATTTTATAATGAACGGTTTATTAGATATTGAATTAAAACGGGAATATTTTTAACATTGAAGCCTATGGGATTCTCCTGAATTAACTTGCCGAATTAAACCACCGAATGGCAGGGCATTATGGGAACCTTTCACTGCGGGTCTGTGTTCTCTGAATAGCCGAAGCAGTGCTTTTTCATGGGGATTTCACTGCCCTCGAATAGGCACCGAACAGGCACCGTATGTGCAGGCAATTCGCCAGGATTTGGCGAATTGCCTGCTCTCTGGATAGCCGAATGGCCAGGAAAGGTAACCGAACGCTGATTTTCAGCGTTCGGTTACCTTTCTCAAGCAATTCGGATATCTTTGGATAACTCTGAATGTGATTTTCTGGATATTTTTTTTTTCTCATTTTGTCTCTCATAGTTGAAGTGTACCTATGATGACAATTACAGGCCTCTCTCATCTTTTGAAGTGGGAGAACCTGCACAATTGGTGGCTGACTAAATACCTTTTTGCCCCAATGTAAGCGAAAATTATTACAAAATGAAATGTATATAGTTAATTTTTTTCTTCCTCATTTAATACACCAATATATGGGCACCATTATTTTTTTTTTATAAAGTATTTTACCTGGAAGGATACATTGAGATTTCTCTCGTTTTCAAGTATGTCCTGGGTGGTGAGTATTAATTGTCTTGCCCAAGGACACTTACCGGAGAGGTGCTCGTCGGGATAGAACCCATGACTCCACAGGCTCTCTCCACGCAGAGCAATGATGTTACCTCTACTCCACCCAGGACGAAGCACATCAAGACGGCACTCGATTTCTTGCCCTTGTTCGCTGTAGCATACCCTCATCAATGGTGGCAATGGCATCAGTGATCCTCTGCTTTAGATTAGTGATGTCCCGTACCTTTGTTCCATACACCATATCTTTAACATAACTCCATAGAAAGAAGTAATTTCTCTTTGGCGAGACATCAATTACTACAAGTTTACCTTGACCTTTTTGACTGAATAAGTGGCACCACAACTACATGACCTTCAACCAACCATCAATTTCCAGCAAGATGGTGCACCACCACATTGGAGACTGCATGTTCGTGGCTTCCTAAATTAAACATATCCAAACCGGTGGACTGGAAGGGGTGGCCCAATTCCCTGGCCACCTCATTCACCAGATATCACTCCCCTTGACTTCTTTCTATGGGGTTATGTTAAAGATATCGGGCTACATTACATTCTGGGTGCTAACGTTAGAGCTCACCTGCGTGAGCGTTAACATTAGCCCTGGTGGCCACTAGGGATGAGCTGTTCGGTTCGATGTGTTCAGAGTTCGATTAGAACATCGCAAGTTCGCAAGTCCGCGAACTACGAACATTTCCGCGTGTTCACCGCATGTTCACCCACAATGGACCACAATGCACTTTTGAAGCTTGTAATTGGCTACGGCCTGCACCTGACCACAGTTTAGGTGCAAGACTATGCCAATCACGGCTGAGAGTCCTGATTGGGCAAATTTTGCCCAATCATGGGCTCACAGAGCTAAGTCCCGCAGCACACTATATAAGGCTTCACACAGCCCAGCCAGCACGTGTTTTTCTGCAGGAGTGAGAGGAGATTGTTCTGTTACTGTGTCTTCTCACTGCCAGTGACAGCTATTGGGGGGGTTGCACTTGTTGCAGATATCTGGGAATTGGTGGAAAGTGTGTCTTCTCAGTCAGTGACAGCAGCAATTTGGGGGGCTCACTTGTTGCAGATATCTGGGAATTGGTGGTGGAAAGTGTGTCTTCTCAGTCACTGCAGTCAGCTATCAGGGGGTGTCACATAATTCCATAAAATTTCTGTGAATTGTAATCCGTGTCTTCTCAGTCACTGGCAGTCAGCTATCAGGGGGTGTCACATACTTCTATAAAATTTCTGTGAATTGTAATCCGTGTCTTCTCAGTCACTGACAGTCAGCTATCAGGGGGTGTCACATATTTCTATAAAATTTCTGTGAATTGTAATCCGTGTCTTGTCACACTGCCACCCATCAGGGGGGCTCACTGACTTATAGGAGGTTCCTGGGAATTGTAATTTGTGTCTTGTCACTGCCACCTATCAGGGGGTCTCACAGATTTATAGAAGGTTTCTGGGAATTTTAATCTGTGTCTTGTCACTGGCTGCCAGCTATCAGGGTGTCTCACTGAGTTATACCAGAGTTCTGGAAATCTTTAAACTTTATACCAGAGTTGAATCAGAGTTCTGCATATCTCCAATTTTTATAACAGAGTTGAATCAGAGTTCTGTAAATCTTTAATCTATATATCACTCACCATGTCAGAAAGACCAAAAAGGACAGGCAGACGCTCCCAGACACAGATAAGAGGGCAAGCAGCCTCTGTGTCGGGAGGCTGTGCCTCTGGTCGTGGTGGACGTGGTGCATCCTCTGCAGGGGCACGCTTGTCCTTTCTAACTGGTGCTGGCCGTCTTAAGCAGCAGCAACATACAGAGGATTTGGTGGATTGGCTAACCAGGCCATCCTCATCCTCCGAGTCCTCTGCCAGCCAGGCTTGTAGTGGTTTACAGTCCACCTCAGCTGCCAATGCATCTAATGCAGCCTCCATGTCCACAGCTACTCCTGCTGTAGCCTCACTATCACACACAGGAGTCTGAATTGTTTGACTACAATGACAGTGACATGCTGCTTGAGGATGCGAAGCAACTACAGTGCTCTGATTCAATCTCTGAGGTTGAGGAAGGGAGTGCCAGTGATGACACACAAATAACTGGCACTCATGTTGCCCCAGCAGCTGCAGCATACTGCCAAGTTGGCTCCAGTGACAAGGAGATAGGGGGTGATGACAATGATGATGAGGTCACTGACTCCACCTGGGTGCCTGATCGAACAGAGGAGTCAAGGGAGGAGGAGGCACAACAAACACGAGGCACAACGTCATCTATGACTGTAGCCAGTCCAAGGCATCAGATGTCAGAGCTGCTCAGGTGCAGAGCGCTGTTGTCTCAACGCACACATGCAGGAACTCTGCTGTCTGGGAGTTCTTTAAGAAATGTGCAGCAGACCCCACCGTTGCTATTTGTAATCTATGTCAGATGAGGATCAAGTGTGGGAAAGACACCGGACGCTTGGGTACCACGTGCTTGAGGCTACATATGACCACCTGCCACGTATCCCGTTGGTGCAAACCTTTGCGTAGGTCCTCCTCACTTGTCTCTACCCTCACTATATTTCCTGCCATGTCATTGACTCCAACCTCCACTGACAGGGATGATGCTACAATAATGGATGTACCAGGTCCTTCCTCACAATGTGACAGCATCCCATCATCTGAAGATGTATGCAGTCAGATTACGTTGCCCCAGCTGCTGCAGCGTAAGAAAAAATATAGTCCCAACCATCCCCAAACACAGCGTCTAAATGCAAGCTTAGCAAAATTACTTGCATTGAAGCTGCTGCCTTTCCAGCTGGTGGACTCTGCTTCCCTCCGTGAATTTGCTGAATGTGCTGTACCACAGTGGCAGGTTCCAAAATGCCAATACTTTTCACGGAAGGCCATTCCAGCACTATACCAGCACGTGGAACACAATGTTATGGAGTCATTGGGAAAGGCAGTCAGCAGCAAGGTCCACGTGACTTTAGACACGTGGTCCAACAAGCATGGACAGGGCCATTACATTTCCTTCACGGCACACTGGGTAACTCTGATTGCAGCTGGCAGGGATCCAAGACGGGGCTCTATGCTGGAGCTTGTTCATCCACCACGCCTCCAGAAAGCTGCTTGTATGAGGTCTGTCTGTTCCACCACCACCTCTCCCTCTTCCTCCTCCTCCTCCTTCTCTGTCTCTGGTGAAGTAGCAGTTAAAACGACGCGTTACAGGGGCTACGCAATGGCTCAAGCAAAAAGATGCCATACTGTGCTTGAGCTGGTTTGTTTAGGGGACAGGAGCCACACCGGGCCAGAAATTCTGTCAGCTCTGCAGGGGCAGGTGCAGAGATGGTTAACACCACGCCAGCTTCAGCTGGGAATGGTTGTCTGTGATAATGGCAGCAACCTTCTCTCTGCCCTGCGCCAGGGTAAGTTGACACATGTACCATGCCTAGCACACGTCCTAAATCTGGTGGTACAGCATTTCCAAACCAGGTACCCAGGGCTGGCAGAGCTTCTAAGCCAGGCCAGAAAAGTCTGCAGACACTTCAGACGGTCATTCCAAGCAAGTGTTCGCCTGGCATAAATTCTAAGAGAATTCCACCTTCCCACAAACCATCTGATCTGTGACATGCCCACCAGGTGGAACTCAACATTAGCAATGCTGCAGCGTCTGCACAAGCAGCAGAGGGCCATCAATGAGTACCTGTGTGAGTATGGCACAAGGACAAGTTCAGGTCAAATAGGTTTTTTTTTCCCCCACAGTGGCTGATGATCAAGGATGCATGCACTGTACTGTCACCATTTGAGGAGGCAACGAGGATGGTGAGCAGGGACAGTGCATGCATCAGTGACACAATTCCTTTAGTGTTCCTGCTGGAGCGCACTCTGCTGGCAATTATAGATGTGGCACTAGAGGCAGAGCAGCGGGAAGGCCCCAGTCTTTCCGCAGACAGCATTCCTGCGGGTCCTCCTCAGATCAGACAGAAGGAGGATGAGGAGGAATATTTGAGTAGTGGGGGCATTGAAGGTGGGGATTCCTCAAGGGAGGGTTTTGTGTGCCCAAAAACCCAAAGACTAGTACGTGGCTGGGAGGAGGAAGTGCACGATGGGGTCATCCTCATTGACCAGGAAGACTCGGAAGCTAATGCCACCTCCAACCTATGCTGCATGGGCTCCCTTATCCTGCAAAGCCTGGTAAAGGACCCCAGGATTCGTGCTATCAAGGAGAGGGATCATTGCTGGTTGGCAAGCCTTCTTGATCCACGATACAAGGGTAAAGTTGCAGAGTTCATCCTGCCCGTACAGAGGGAGCACAGGATGAAAGAACTTGAGGACACTCTAAAGCGACACTTGTGTAACACCTTTCCAGGCACTGGTAGGTTACCAAGTGATGACACAGGTGCTTCTGAGGCTGCGTATGATCAGAGGAATAGTGGTGAAGGCCGGGGCCATTTGACTGATGCATTTTTACATTTTTTTAGTCCACGACGCCCAGGGACGTCAAATGTAGGCACCCATTGCCAGCGTCTTCACCATATGGTGCAGGACTACCTAGGGGCAAGGGCAGATCTGGACACCTTTCCAGCAGATGATCCACTGGTTTACTGGGTGTTGAGATTGGATTACTGGCCAGAATTTAGCCAATATTTATTTATTTATTTATAAAGGATTTTACCAGGAAGGATACATTGAGATTTCTCTTGTTTTCAAGTATGTCCTGGGTTCAAGAACATTGAAGTGTTACAGTTACAGAAATACAAAGTAATACAATGCAAGATATTAAAAAAAAACAACACAAATATACAGATTAACAGAAAATAAATATGTAGAAAAATAGTCATTATGTTACATGTATACAGGTGCATTCTGTATTGAGGTATGTTAGTAAGGAGCTCTTGAGTGACATAAGACTGGAAGATTTGATGGTGTCTGGGAGGTTATTCCATAATTGTGGTGCTCTGTAGGAAAATGAGGATCGAGCCACTGTCTTTTTGTATTGTGGTATTGCAAGTAAGGCGCTGGTCCTGGATCGGAGGTTATAGGATGAGGGAGCTGCTGGGGGAAGCAGTCTATTCAGGTAGGGTGGCAGCTTCCCAGAAAAGCTCTTAAACACCAGGCTGGAAAGGTGAAGGGTGCATCTAGATTCCAGCGATGGCCAGTTTAGCTCTTTTAACATGTCACAATGGTGGGTCATGTAGTTACATTGTAATGCAAAGCGGCAGAATGAGTTATATAATGTAGTAAGTTTCTGAAGATGTGTTTGTGGGGCGGCTATGCTATGCTATGCTAATATGCTATGCAGCTACTAGGTTGCTCTTCATCTAGCGTGCTTTCCAAAAGGACGTTCAGTGCCGCTGGAGGTTTTGTCACAGACAAAAGAGTGTGTCTGTCCACCGACTCTGTAGACCGGCTGACATTTATAAAAATGAATCAGTCCTGGGATCAGCAGCTATCAATCCCCTGATGCTGACGTAACGGAATAGATCGGGGATCTCTTCTGCATTCACAAAACCTCCACCACTGCACTCTTCCACAATACCACAAAGGGGTTACGGTGTGAAGGCACTTGCTGCCACCAAAGGCACAATATTTGGGTGCACTGCCGCTGACGCCTATATTACCAGATTCATATCATTTTAATATTGGACAGCAGGGTCCAACCCTGCACTCTTCCACAATACCACAGAGGGGTTACGGTGTGATGGCACTGTTGCCGACACTAAAGGCCAATTTTAAAGCACCTATTGTTACTTTCATCCAAAGCCTGCATAAGTTTCACCATAATTTAGCCAAAAAATCACTAAACTTGTTCTGTGTGTCCTAAAATGTCTCCTCTTTTCACACAGACTGCTGCCCCAAGCAGTTGTTTATGAATAGATTAAAAGGAAAACCGTTTACCGTCATTTGAAATTTCATTTTTTTTGTTTTTAAATGTTTCTATACATCCTACAAATCCGCCACTTCACGGGCAGGTTATGGGGACCTCCTAGGCATGATATTTGAAGGAATTTTTCGTTTTTATTTCTAACCCTTATTTCATGGAAAACTCACTGCTCCTTTAAAAACTTTTTTTAAAACTTATTTATTGCCCCAGCAGCTCACACATGGATATTTTTCCCCAGCAGCTCACATTATTATATTGCCCCAGCAGCTCACACATGGATATATTGCCCCAGCAGCTCACACATGGATATATTGCCCCAGCAGCTCACAGTAACATATTGCCCCAGAAGCTGACACATGGATATATTGACACGGGTGACGGTCGGATGCGGATGTCCCAGTTCTTCTGTGTCTCCTTGCTCTCACTGACACATGCAGCAGGGTAGGGGCAGGGCGCAGGCACAATCACTCTGCGCGAGACGAGTGCGACTGTCTGGTGGAGCCTCCTGCTAGTGCCTCCTTCCCACCCACGTGACAGGCAGAATGTCACAGTTGTCACGGGGAAGCTGCGATACCAGAACGGTGGGAACCCAAGAGGCGGAGTATACCAGATCGTAAGAGCCACTACACGAAGGGTGAGATGGAACTGTACAACCCTATTCGTGGCAGTGGCCGAGACGTCGGGTGTTGATGGGTGTAGAGGTATAGGCACGGGGGTACTGGAGGCTTGACACGACGAGTATTACTTAGTATATGAAAACACAGGAGTGCAGTAATAGGCCCGTATGGGATCGTAGTACTCACGGTAGACGAGAGGTATATCAAGGCACAGGGGGAACGTAGGATACTGCTGTACACTGTTCGCAGAGGTAGCCTCGGAGCTGTGAAGTACTGCAGCAGGTCGGTGGCCTGAGGTAGATAAGGAGGCTAGAAAGACTCGAGTGCCAAAGCGGATTGAGGTGCTGGATATGTTGCAGCAGGCTGGAGGTCTGAGGTTTGGCGAGGCGGCTGTAGAGGCTGGAGTGCCAAAGCGGATTGAGGTGCTGAATATGCTGCAGCAGGCTGGAGGTCTGAGGCTTGGCGAGACGGCTGTAGAGGCTGGAGTGCCAAAGCGGATCGAGGTGCTGGATATGCTGCAGCAGGCTGTAGGTCTGAGGTTCGGCGAGACGGCTGTGAAGGCTGGAGTGCGGCCACTGTATGACTTGGAGACAATAATACACAGTCCATGTACTAGGAATCACACTTAATAATTGTGCATTTACTCACAGTTCTGTAGCCTCTTTTAAACAGGGTCCCGCCGTAACCTGGCGTCTGACGTCATCTCCGGGCGCCAAGGACACCTAATCCCTCGCGGGGTCCTCACTGATATAGCGCGTATGCACGCGCCGGCCGCTGCCTAGGGGATGAGGCGCCGGAGGATAGGGTTGCGGCCAGCACAGCGGCCGATTGCGGCCGGCCGTATGATGGGACAGACAGCATCAGGGTCGGGTCCGGCGGGTACCAGGCGGCACCAGGGGGCGATCCTGACACAGAAGCCCAGCGCAGGCGCACTGCGTTGCCGTCATCGGCACGGAATGAGGCACGTGACTATCATCCACTACACGCTGCGCGCGCTGAGTGCGGCCGGCCAGCGGCAGCGTTAGTGCTTGGCACCGGCGGTAATACTTTCTCGGGGGGGGCGCTCTGCAGAGCAGTCCGGCCTGGCTTGGATGCCCCCCATAAGTGGATGCCCGGGGCCACCACCCCCCCCCCCCTCTGCACGCCTCTGCCTGCACCTCCTTGTGAAGCCACTGCTAGATCCATTATAGACTATGGAGTTGTTAAGTTTACAATACCTCTGGTTACATTTACACCAACCTTGGAATAGGGCTCACTGAGTACACTCAGGGCACCATTACATTCATCACGCTATAACGGGAACACAAAGGAGAAAAACCTGCGCATGCAGGTTTTCCCTCTGCGTCCCCGCTTTAGCGTGATATTACGATGCAGGTGCTAGAAAAGCTAAGCGCCGCCGCGAGCATCCACTCGATGGAGTCCAAAGGACTCCATTGAGGCAGACGCTGCCGGTCACATGACCTGCCGGATCTCGCCTTGTGAGATCCGGCAGGTCAGCGTAGTGATATGCAGAGAGAGACTGGACTGGGAACATTTACTCCCAGTCTACTCCCGGTGGACAGAGGCGGCGGTTGGAGCCATGGTCCTCGCTGTGGGATTAGGAGTATCTGATTTTTTGGGGGGGTTTCTGGCTGGTGCTGACGAATTCTGCAGCAGCAGAATCCGTTAACACCAGGTCCAGGTTGCGGTTATCTTTCGATTTACAGCAGCCGGACGGTAATTAGTGTTAGTGTATTTGTCACGGAATGGCCCAGCACCCTCAGCCAGGGGCGGTGCACGGTGACAGTGGTGGCTTTGGACACTTGGGTGTGGTGGCACGCACCTAGTTTTACAAGTACTTTTATTTAGATGTGATTATTGTGTGGTGTAATAAGGTGTTCCCCGTTGGTTTATTGCGTAATGTATTTTCCCTTTGCCTGCCACGCCCGCCGCCATTTTCTGATCACCTCGTGGTCCAGATCAGAATATTCGGATCGTAAAATGGCCGAATCGGCAACTCCCCGATTCGTAACGGCCAATACGAATCGGGGCCAGGGTGCCTCCTGCCAGCGAGGGCCAATGGGACTTGTGTGGGCGGGCAGGGATCCCCATTGTATTCATAAGTGTGTAAAGTGATAAATGTATGTGATGTGAAAAATAAACTCAGACTTTCCAGTGCATCCAGCCTCGCCTGATGTCCTTTACTCTCCGCCGCATATACTGTCTGAGCATCCCGCGCGGTCTCAGGGTGCGGTGTCCAGACTTAAGATCAGAACGGACTTAAGATCAGAACGGACTTAAGATCAGAACGGACTTAAGATCAGAACGGACTTAAGATCAGAACGGACTTAAGAACAGAACGGACTTAAGATCAGAACGGACTTAAGATCCGAACCGAAGGCGCGGCCGCGTACCGCGCTTCGGTATACCAAGTGAGCGGTGATCAGATCCGAAGATTCAGCCGCTCCCGTAAGATCCGAATATTCCTCCGCGGCAGATCCGATTCCCAGATTCGCACGGCCGGCCGCAGACGCACTCCACACCCACAAGGTCAGTGAACCAGCTGCTCGGGACGCTGAGTGCCGTATGGCTCAGTGGTCGGGCTGGTTCTAGGCAGGGGTCCCCTCCACCGCCCGCTAACCCTTCCCCAGGGTCACTCCAGGCCGCACGAGACGCCGAGTGCGCGTCACTCGGTAGTCGGGCCAGCGGTAAGCGACGGGGGTCACGCAGATAGAGCACACCCGCAGGCGGAACAACATCGCCATTCCGTCATACTGGTGGCAGCGGTGGGATCGCTCTCTGCAGACCCCTAGGAGACTTACGCCATGGCGGTGTACAACCCCTACAACCGGGACACCCTGCGTGGGATGTTGGAGAACCGGGGAGGAACGCCGGGTAACAAGAAAAGAAAGACGCTGATCAGGGAACTGACCAGGATGGATCAGGACGAGGCGATGATGCCCGTCCCCAGCCCTGTCTGCGCAGAGGTGGAGGAAGATGCTGGCCTCAGGGAGTTGCGGCGTCGGATCACCCTGCTCGGTGATGCCCCGGCGGAGGGGGCCAGATATCAGGTGATTCGGGAGTTCTACCGGGAAGTTGAGCAGGAGAAGGAACGCCAGCACGAGCTGCGGTTGGCAGAGCTCCGCGGAGCAGAGACTGATTATGTTGACCCCGAACCCTACCCTGTGGAACCCTGGGAGGAGGCTCACAGCTCGACTGGAGCTTCACCTGGGGAATCTGCAAACCCCAGTGACGACGCTTGCGGGACTCTCAGCTCGCCTGGAGCCTGTACGGAGGACGTCACTTATCCCCGCGACCCTCGGATGAAGACTCACAGCCCGCCTGGAGCTGCATCTGAGGACGCCCCATTCCCCGTTGAGGAGCGGTGCTCCTGCGCTGGCACCTTCGCCGACATGAAGGTCGGGTTGGCAAGAGAGCTGCAGGAGGGCCTGGAGCAGGACCAGAGGTCCACAGAGGAGCTGTGGTACGAGGCCCTGGACCATGAGCGGGACTGCCATGGGGTGTACATTCCCTCCGACGCTGTCGTCCATCGAGTGCAGTACGATGTGCGAGCAGCGTTCCTGCAGGGGCGGGCCCCAGAGGAGTGGGAGGCCGAGCTCCGGAGCCTGGTGCAGGAGGAGATCGCACTGGACGCCGAGTACCGCGCGCTCCGGTGGCTAACCGCCGCTCCGACAGTGCGCCCTATTGGAGGCAGTTCCACTCCAGGGCCTCGCTACGGAGGTACGGGGCTGCTCTACGAGGGCATGGCCGCCGACCCCGAGTTTGGAGAGGAGACCGAGGAGCGGATGGAAGACATCCTGGAGCGACGGGAACTGGAGATCCCGTCAGACAGCAGGGACTCAGTGTTTGAGGAGCTGGAGGCCCTAGCCGAGCGAGAGTGGGAGCTCGAGGTGGCTTATCGGAGACTGTTGGACGGCGTTCCGCAGTCGAGCCTGAGCTCCCCGTGGTGGGACGGGTCGGCGGAGGAAGTCGACAGTCCCCAGGTTTGGGACCTATGGGAGGCCGAGGCGGACCCATGGGTGCCCGGGGGGGTTTCGATTGAGGAAGATACCCCCTGTACCCCGCAAGAGGACAGGGTGGCCGAGGCCACGGGTCCAGCGGGGGAGGAGACGGATGGTTCCCCCGGATGGGTTGTGCGCAACCATTGTTTGCCCCGGGGGGTGAAGAGACCATCCTTCCCCAAGGAGATCTCCAACCAGCAGAAGAGCTGGCTACGGGGCAGAGCGCCGCTGGTCTCTGCCCACTACTCAAAGTCTGCCAGGAGGAGCAGGACGGTGGTTCCCCCGGGATGGGTTGTGCGCAACCATTGTTTGCCCCGGGGGGTGAAGTGACCATCCTTCCCCAAGGAGATCTCCACCCAGCGGAAGAGCTGGCTACGGGGCAGAGTGCCGCTGGCCTCTGTCCACTACTCAATGTCTGCCAGGAGGAGCAGACGGATGGTTCCCCCGGGATGGGTTGCGCGCAACCACTGATTGCCCCGGGGGGTGAAGAGACCATCCCGCCACAAGGAGATTGCCAACCAGCGAAGAGCTGGCCACGGGGCAGAGCGTCGCTGGCCTCTGCCCCCTGCTGACAGTCTGCCAGGTGGAGCAGACAGATGGTTCCCCCGGGATGGGTTGTGCCCAACCATTGTTGACCCCGGGGGGTGAAGCAACCATCCTCCCGCAAGGAGGTCCTCCCCCAGCTGTAGAGCTGGCCACGGGGCAGAGCGCTGTTGGCCTCTGCCCACCACCCACAGTCTGCCAGGTGGGGCAGACAGATGGTTCCCCGGGCTGGGTTGTGCGCCACTGCTGATGGGCCTGGGGGGGAAGAAACCATCCTCCTGCAAGGAGATTCCCACCCAGCGGAAGAGCTGACACCAGGGCAGAGCGCCGCTGGCCTCTGCCCGTTTCTCCCAACTTGCCCCGAGGGGCAGAGTGAGGATGACCCCGTGCAACTGCGGTTGCATCCATTTGTCTCCCTTGTCGGCTACCAGGAAGAGCAGTCAGGTTTGGCCCCACTTGCTCCTTCGGTTGCCGTGTCCGTACCTGGCCATCCAGTGGAAGAGCTGGCAACGGGGCAGAGCGCCTCTGGCCTCTGCCCATTTCGGCAACCCTTGGGAGGGGGGGCCTCACGCAGCCACGGGTTCTTCCCACGGTTGACCTGGGCACCCGGGGCGTGTGCAGTTAGCACCCGGGTTCCCCGGGTGAGTGGTAGCCCTGGAGGGGACACAGGAGGCACGCCGGCCCAGACGTATGTCCTCTCGCCCAGCCGGGGAAACTCCAAGGACATGGGGTCCCGACCAAGCTGGCACGGCCGCAAGGCCAAATGGAGAGGCCTGGTGACTCGGCCTCCCCAGACTGACTATGGGCCTGGGAGCACCGACTTCCCGGTATGACCCGGTGGGGTCAGACCAGGTGCGTCGAACTGGGGGAGGGGGAGGAGTGTCACGGAATGGCCCAGCACCCTCAGCCAGGGGCGGTGCACGGTGACAGTGGTGGCTTTGGACACTTGGGTGTGGTGGCACGCACCTAGTTTTACAAGTACTTTTATTTAGATGTGATTATTGTGTGGTGTAATAAGGTGTTCCCCGTTGGTTTATTGCGTAATGTATTTTCCCTTTGCCTGCCACGCCCGCCGCCATTTTCTGATCACCTCGTGGTCCAGATCAGAATATTCGGATCGTAAAATGGCCGAATCGGCAACTCCCCGATTCGTAACGGCCAATACGAATCGGGGCCAGGGTGCCTCCTGCCAGCGAGGGCCAATGGGACTTGTGTGGGCGGGCAGGGATCCCCATTGTATTCATAAGTGTGTAAAGTGATAAATGTATGTGATGTGAAAAATAAACTCAGACTTTCCAGTGCATCCAGCCTCGCCTGATGTCCTTTACTCTCCGCCGCATATACTGTCTGAGCATCCCGCGCGGTCTCAGGGTGCGGTGTCCAGACTTAAGATCAGAACGGACTTAAGATCAGAACGGACTTAAGATCAGAACGGACTTAAGATCAGAACGGACTTAAGAACAGAACGGACTTAAGATCAGAACGGACTTAAGATCCGAACCGAAGGCGCGGCCGCGTACCGCGCTTCGGTATACCAAGTGAGCGGTGATCAGATCCGAAGATTCAGCCGCTCCCGTAAGATCCGAATATTCCTCCGCGGCAGATCCGATTCCCAGATTCGCACGGCCGGCCGCAGACGCACTCCACACCCACAAGGTCAGTGAACCAGCTGCTCGGGACGCTGAGTGCCGTATGGCTCAGTGGTCGGGCTGGTTCTAGGCAGGGGTCCCCTCCACCGCCCGCTAACCCTTCCCCAGGGTCACTCCAGGCCGCACGAGACGCCGAGTGCGCGTCACTCGGTAGTCGGGCCAGCGGTAAGCGACGGGGGTCACGCAGATAGAGCACACCCGCAGGCGGAACAACATCGCCATTCCGTCATAGTATTGTAATCCTAATGCTAATTAACACTTTGCGCTCCCCATGTTAAGTATAGGGACCGCAAAGTACAGTAACCTCGCGCTAAAAAGCGCAAGATTCCAATCGCTAACTGTTTTTTTAACCCATTAGCGTTTGGATTGTAATATGGTGCGCCTGCGCTAGCGCCACCAGGGCTAACATTAACGCTCACGCAGGTGAACGCTAACGTTAGCGATAGGAATGTAGTGGTGCCCTCAATCTGCAAAGCACCTGCTGGTTCCCCTATATCGAGTATACTCGATCAGCCTAATTCTGAAGCAATGCAAAGGAATTTTGTGTATTGCAAAGTAAATTCATTTGCAGATGGGCACTAGAATGCACCCTTCCATTTTAAGCACCATGGACATGACAAACAAGGTGCAAAAACAGTCTGAAGAGCAGGGCCCCAGCTGCAGCAGCCCTTTTTGGCCAGCAGATGGTGATGTCTGTGTCAAAAAGGATTTGAATATCCCCCCAATAAATTATTAATGTATAAACAGCTGTAGCGCTCACTCCCGGAGGAGCCGCTGAAAATGAACCACGGGTCAGTCTCCCCGCACTAGGGAATAAATATACTCCGACACAGTTGTGAGTTTTTATCATTTAAATAGTTTACTAAAATCTTGAGCAGATGTTGAAGCACGGTATTCACAAGTATTATTACAGTATTTTCGTATCACGGTAAAACGCGCAGCGGAAAAGAAACGAAACACGAGGCTTCGTATTTCGGAAAATAAAATATTCGCGACCGAACATAAAAGAATGCAATTTCCCGATAGTTCAGAAAAAGGGGACACGTAGCGAAACCCAAAACATACAATCCCTTCGTATTGCGGTAAACGCGCAGCGGAAAAGAGAAAAATATAGTTCGGAACGTAACTTTATCTTTAACCCCTTGTTCCGATTCGTAACCGAATGAGTCCTGCACAGGTTAAGTCCGGAATGTAAAAGGTGTATATGTATGTATGTGGTACCCGGGTACTGTTCAACTGGCCAGTGAATTTACATGAAGGAAAGTCTTCGACTAGTCAGTTGGGGCCCTGTGGACTTTAAAGAGAAAACAGCAGCTTGACCTTTAATCACAAACAGCCTTGGAGGCCTCTCACCCATCCGACGCAGGCTTTAGGCTCCGCTGACCCAGGACGTCTCTCCTCCGGATTTTGACTGGGGATACTAGCGGCCGGATCCGTTGTCTGACTTCATGCAGCTTGTCCAGCTCACCGCCTGCTCTCCGTTGGATTCCGCCGGTCTGCAGCAATGTCTGAGCTCTGGCAAGTCTCCTTCTCCTCAGGTTGCGTGACCCAGACAGGAATAACAGGTCTCCCTCGGTCTTTGGCCTAGGTTCTCTCACGATCTCCTCAGTGCGTCTGCTTTCTCCTGTTCCCTGGCGCGCTCTGGAACTTTCTCCACGAGGCAGAGGATGTAAGTGTCCAGTCCCCACCCACTTCCTGTCTTCTGGCAAAGCATGCCGGGCATTGTAGTCCCAATGTCCAGTATCTCTGATCGCGATAGTCTCCATCTTGTGGCCAAAAATAGGTACTGCCACAGCAAGATTTTTAACACAGCGCTACACAGCAGTCACGTCCAGGGGGAACCATGTGAATGCAGCTCCTCCACTAATTTTGCAGTGAGAACAGAGTTCCCATTGGTCCCACACACTATTAAGCTTGTACTCAGATGTTCAATGATATCTTTCCATGTTGCGCCACGATAAATGCTGGATTTATCATATAGTTTCACTAAAATCCACATATACAGGTAAATATATCAAATCTGAGTGTGTGTTGTGCCAAGTGTCGATGACAATTGCTAATCGTGGGGCAGAGATCTTGGTGGGTTCCCACACTTCTCTTTTTAGGACTTGGCCCCTGAGTACAACTAATGAAAAAACACTGCTTACTGGCAGTAGTTTTATGGAAAATCACTTGGTAGTGAAAAGGTTAATTACATGCAAATGAAAACATGAGTGAATCTTTACTGGAATAAAAACGGTCACCCTATTCTTGACATCACATACTCAGCATGGGTATTTTATATTAAATTAAAATAATAACAGTAGCATCGAGCGATATTTTGTGAAAGGAGCTAAAGAGCCAGTCCTGTCTTAACAGCAAGTTATGAGAGTCTTTTCCAAGAGGTCTTGAGGGAAGTGATTAAGGAGTGAGCAATAAATCAATGCATTTGGCTTTTTGCAAGTGCAGATCCACGTAACTATGTTCAGATATCGAGGCCTAATGTAGTGGAGCCGGAGTGCGGGAGCGCTCATGGAGAGCCATTTATCTAGTAAACTAGCTGTTACAGCACACGGCTCTGCGCATATTTCTGTTTGGATGTTATTGCAGAGCTAAAGACTTTACTTCACTGAACCATGTTTTACAAAAAAAAATCATTTAGCGGAGAACCAACTCAAACGTCAATATTTTACTATAAAAAAATGGAACATTCTAAAATTATACACTTATACTCGAGAATTGCATTTCCCAAAGTAATGCAGAAATGTGTGTGTATATATATATATATATATATACATACACACAGGTGAAACTCGAAAAATTCGAATATTGTGCAAAAGTTCATTTATTTCAGTAATGCAACTTTAAAGGTGAAACTAATATATGAGACTCATTACATGCAAAGCAAGATAGTTCAAGCTGTGATTTGTCATTATTGTGATGATTATGGTTACAGCTAGACATGTGCATTCGTTTTAGTACTAAAACGATTTAGTCCGAATTTTGGGATAATTTAGTTTTAGTATGACTCAAGAGAAACGAAACTGCTCAGTACAAAAAACGAAAGAAACTAAAATAAAATGCACTACATTTTAGTTTCAGTCCTTTTTGTGATATTACATTGATGAGTGAAGGAGACCAGCAATGAAGATCGCAACATCGCAACATCCGAAGTTCTGCACCCTCCACATGCCAATGCAGTAGGATGTTCTATACAGAGAGTGGCATTAATTAATGCAGGAGTATGTTCTATACATTATACAGAGAGGGGTATTAATGCAGGAGGATGTTATATACATTATACAGAGAAAGGTATAAATTGAGGAGAATGTTCTATACAGAGAGGGACATTAATGCAGGAGGATGTTATCTACATTATACAAAGAGGGGTATTAATTAATGCAGGAGGATGTTCTAAACATTATACAGAGAGGAGCCTTTTTTTTTTAGCCCTTTAAATCCAGTGGCTGTGAGCGCTGAGATCGGCTGCTTGTTACATTATATCTCAGTACAATGTATCAGGCTCAGCTGTACAGTAACTGACTGTAACAGCGCTCAGAGTTTCAGTAAAACAAGGAAATAATATTGTTCTAACCTCTTACATATAAAAATATTATTTACTAGTTTTACAGAAACTCTGAGCGCTGTGATGAGCAGCAGTCAGTTACTGTAACAGCTTTGCCTGACACGGGGCAGTATTACAATGTTGGTGCTAACTTAACCTGTTGTAAACTGAAAACCTCCATAGGCTATAATGGCTCTGGGAAGGTTACAACAGCTCTGGTTAAGTTAGCACCAACTATGTAATATGGCCCACATTGTGCTGAGAGTGAGAGATACTGTAACAAGCAGCGATCTCAGCCCTCTGAGGAGCCACCACAACAATAGTAATTGTATCCACTGGTTTTCGGATGAACGAAATTAGTTTTCATACTAAAGAACTGAAAACGAATTTCTTTAGCAACTAAATAAATTGCATTTTAGTACTAATCCATTAGTTCAAAACGAAATTTTGTGCTGTGCACATGTCTAGTTACAGCTCATGAAAACCCCAAATCCACAATCTCAGAAAATTAGAATATTACATGCAATCAATAAAACAAGGATTGTACATAGAACAATATGGGACCTCTGAAAAGTATAAGTTGCAGATGTACTCAGTACTTGCAGGGTTATTCAAAGAGAATCGAAAAGTCACCACGTTCGGTGACTTTTCGTTCTCTTCAATTCGGACCAATTCGGCAATCCCATTTCGGCGACCCTGCGGTGTATTCAGCAAGCACCGCAGGGCCGTCGAAACGCAGGGAAAAGCTGCCGCAAACCCGATGAAAAGTCACTGCAAAAACCCGGCGAATGCACACCGAAACCGGCGAAAACATCTGGATTAACCCGACGAAGACGCCAGAAAAACCCAAGCAGGAGCCGATCACACTTCGCTGTTTGCAAAGAAACTACTGAGCGAAAATGTCTGAAATTTACATATGATCCAATGAATGATAATAAAAAGGGCTGTTAGAGAAAAAATAAGTAAACTTAAAAAAAATCTGACTTTTTTGAAAATAAAATAAAAATCCAGAAAAATGCTTAAAATATCCAAAAAAAATCTATAAATAATGAGAATCTTTACTGCAGAATTTTATAATGAACGGTTTATTAGATATTGAATTAAAATGGTAATATTTTTAACATTGAAGCCTATGGGATTCTCCTGAACAAACCTGTCGAATGAAACCACTGAATGGCAGGGCATTTCGGGAACCTTTCACTGCTGGTTTGTGTTCTCTGAATAGCCGAAGCAGTGCTTTTTCATGGGTATTTCACTGCCCTCGAACAGGCACCGAATGTGCAGGCAATTCGCCAGGATTTAGCGAATTGCCTGCTCTCTGGATAGCCGAATGGCCAAGAAAGGTAACCGAACGCTGATTTTCAGCGTTCGGTTACCTTTCTCCAGCCATTCGGATCTCTTTGAATAACCCTGTTGGTTTGGGTCCCTTTTGCAGCAATTACTGCCTCAATGCGGCGTGGCATGGAAGCCTTCAGCCTGTGGCACTGCTGAGGTGTTATGGAAGACCAGGATCCTTCAATAGCAGCCTTCAGCTCTTCTGCATTGTTCGGTCTCATGTCTCTCATCTTTCTCTTGGCAATGCCCCATAGATTCTCTATACGGGTCAGGTCAGACGAGTTTGCTGGCCAATCAAGCACAGTAATCCCACGGTCATTTGGTGCTTTTGGCAGTGTGGGCAGGTGCCAAGTCCTGCTGGAAAATGAAGTCAGCATCCCCATAAAGCTCATCTGCGGAAGGAAGCATGAAGTGCTCCAAAATCTCCTGATAGACAGCTGCGTTGACCCTGGACTTAATGAAGCACAATGGACCAACGCCAACAGATGACATGGCTCCCCAAATCAACACAGACTGTAGAGACGTCACACTGGACTTCAAGCATCATGCAGTTTGTGCCTCTCCATTCTTCCTCCATACTCTGGATCCTTGGTTTCCAAATGAGATGCAAAATTTGCTCTCATCGGAAAAGAAGACTTTGGACCACTGAGCAACAGACCAGGTCTGTTTTTCTTTAGCCCAGGTAAGACGCTTCTGACAATGTTTGTTGTTCAGGAGCGGCTTGACAAGAGGAATACGACATTTGAAGCCCATGTCCAGGATCTATCTCTGTGTGGTGGCTCTTGATGCACTGACTCCAGCCTCAGTCCACTCCTTGTGAAAGTCCCCAACACTTTTGAATGGCCTTTTGCTGACAATCCTCTCCAGGTTGCGGTCATTCCTGCTGCTTGTGTACATTTTTCTTCCACACTTTTCCCTTCCACATAACTTTCTATTAATGTGCTTTGATACAGCACTTTGGGAACATCCAACTTCTTTTGCAATTACCTTTTGAGGCTTATGGAGGGTGTCAATGATGGTTTTCTGCACAACTGTCAGGTCAGCAGTCTTTCCCATGATTGTGATTCCTACTGAACCAGACTGAGAGACCATTTAAAGGCTCAGGAACCCTTTGTTATGGCTTAATTAGCTGATTAGAGTGGGACACTTTGAGCCTAGAATATTGCACCTTTTCACAATATTCTAATTTTCTGAGATTGTGGATTTGGGGTTTTCATGAGCTGTAAGCCATAATCATCACAAATTATGACAAATCACGGCTTGAACTATCTCATATATTAGTTTCAGCTTTTAAGTTGCGTTACTGAAATAAATGAACTTTTGCATGATATTCAAATTTTTCGAGTTTCACCTGTATATACAGTATCAGTATCTCACAAAAGTAGGTGCACCCTCACATTTTTCTAAACATTTTATTATATCTTTTCATGTGACAACACTGAAGAAATGACACTTTGCTACAATGTAAAGTAGTGAGTGTACAGCTTGTATAACAGTGTAAATTTGCTGTCCCCTCAAAATAACTCAACACACACAGCCATTAATATATAGAACAAAAACAACGTAGCGCCTGCGAACGGAAGTCCACTGGAAAGCGAGGATGTATGTACTACATGTCCATTAATGAAATATTTCATATCTTCAGGGATAAGCCTCTTTTATAGAAGATATAGCAGCAAACTGCGGGAGAAAAACAAGAGAACCAAAAATTGCACAGTATACCACTCCAATATGAATATAAGAATGACGGATGTTCGACTCACATTCTCGAGAGTCAATCACTTGGCTCTAGGATGGAAGGCTTTATGGGTCTTAATAAAGATCTTTAGGCGCCCATTTAACCCCTTTTAGGATCCAGTTGATAGTGGACAGGATACCCCTGCAGTAAGGCAAGATATATCGGGGATACCCCTAGTGCAATCTTGTAATTCAATAGTCAAATTAAATAAATGCTAAAGTACAGATACTACAGAACTCGCATATTCATGAGTCTCTATGGCTCCTAGGATTGGGCACTGGGGATTATAAGTAATCCCCGAAACCGTCTTGAAACAGGACAAGGCAAATCAGCAGTAAAATAAAAACATTTATTAAAACAAAAAGAATATAGCTACCAGAACGCGTTTCGCCTCTCAAGCTTCTTCAACTGGTAATCCACAACATGCTTCTGCTGTTGCCTTATTTATAGTGTCCAAATAATATCATTAAAATAAATAACGATTCAATTAAGGCACATTAATATATAATTTTATACACATGGTTTAAAAACAGCATCCGCCATCTTTGCGCATGCGCATTGCCTCTCATAACCACCATGAATCGCGGAAGTGTAATTACACTCACTGCCATTTTGGCGGCTACATTTACAGTGATGTGTTCCACCTTGAAAAGCGGAACAGAAAATGCCGCTTGCAACCCCAAAGCCGTCCCTCCCATTCAGCGGGACGGAAGAATACAGAAGGACTACCGTGTTTAATACCCAGAGCCAATCGAACTACAGGATGGCTAATCTAGCACTCTTAACATGCCGTCTCTACCCTTAAACCATAAAAGTATTGAAATAAAACCGGGGGTCAGATTTTGATGGAGGTTTTAACCTAAATATAAGTCTAATATACAGTTGATGGCGTCAATATGTTACAACTAAATAGGGGAACTGCCACACTTCTAAACCATGGCCATTATGACCATAATACTTTACATATTGCCTACATAAACAAAACCAAATTGAACGATTATCATTGTGCATACCAATATGGATATTATCAATTAGATAATGTCAGCAATTACCATATCTTAAAACAAAATCCATCACCTAATTAATATTTGTCTAAATAAGATACAGTGCATTTAATGCATGCTGAATAATTCTATGGATATTAAAGTGTAAAGTGCTGTAAAGCATTATATAAACTAGTTATAAATATGTGATTTTAGAAGAAAATTAAAGATGTGGGGCTAACTATGTAATAATTTGTAGGCGAATATGAGTGAAAACTTTGCATCTATCATATATTGATACATTGTGTTTAAAATGCTATGATTTCTAATCTACTCAATATTAAAATCATATTCATTATTATTTCATAGTTTTATTTATTTCTTTAATTTTCTTTTAAAATCACATATTTATAACTAGTTTATATAATGCTTTACAGCACTTTACACTTTAATATCCATAGAATTATTCAGCATGCATTAAATGCACTGTATCTTATTTAGACAAATATTAATTAGGTGATGGATTTTGTTTTAAGATATGGTAATTGCTGACATTATCTAATTGATAATATCCATATTGGTATGCACAATGATAATCGTCCAATTTGGTTTTGTTTATGTAGGCAATATGTAAAGTATTATGGTAGATAGATATGGATAGACACAGGGGTCAAGTCCTGGGGAAAGAAGTGAGGGAACTCACCCACGAATTCCACAACCCCTATTACCTGAAGAAAAATATATATATATATATATCACGAGTATAGCAGTACGTGGTGATAACATTTTTATTGGATTAACGTTACATTTAAAAGACAAGCTTTCAAGAGTATAACGCTCTTCTTCAGGTCTGGAAGCTTACTGATCAGTGAAAGGTATCACTACGTAGAGGTATACTCGTGATTTTGGCAACTGGACTAACACAATATAAATATCCAGGCACAGACACCCCCCCCCGAATTATATACACAGGCACTGGACCCCCAGAATAATATACACAGGACCCCCAAAATAATATGCACAGGCACTGGACCCCCAGAATAACATGCACAGGCACTGGACCCCCAGAATAATATATGCAGGCTGACCCCCAGAATTATACCCAGGCTGACCCCCAGAATAATATACCCAGGCTGACCCCCAGAATAATATACGCAGGCTGACCCCCAGAATAATATACCCAGGCTGACCCCCAGAATAACATACCCAGGCAGACCCCCAGAATAATATACCCAGGCTGACCCCCAGAATAATATATCCAGGCAGACCCCCAGAATTATACGCAGGCTGACCCCCAGAATTATACCCAGGCTGACCCCCAGAATAATATACCCAGGCAGACCCCCAGAATAATATGCACAAGCTGACCCCCAGAATAATATACCTAGGCAGACCCCCCAGAATAATATACACAGGCTGACCCCCAGAATAATATACCCAGGCAGACCCCCAGAATAATATACCCAGGCTGACCCCAGAATAATATACCCAGGCAGACCCCCAGAATAATATACCCAGGCTGACCCCCAGAATAATATAGCCAGGCTGACCCCCAGAATAATATACCCAGACAGACCCCCAGAATAATATACCCAGGCAGACCCCCCAGAATAATATACACAGGCTGACCCCCAGAATTATACCCAGGCTGACCCCCAGAATAATATACCTAGGCAGACCCCCCAGAATAATATACGCAGGCTGACCCCAGAATTATACCCAGGCTGACCACCAGAAAAATATACCCAGGCAGACCCACAGAATAATATACCCAGGCTGACCCCCAGAAAAATATGCACAGACTGACCCCCAGAATTGCACAGAGGCTGGCCCCCAGAATAATATGCACAGGCTGACCCTCAGAATAATACACAAGCTGACCCCCAGAATTACACACAGGCTGACCCCCAGAATAACATACCCAGGCTGACCCCCAGAATAATACACAGGCTGACCCCCAGAATAATATACCCAGGCTGACCCCCAGATTAAAATACAAAGGCTGACCCTCAGAATAATATGCACAGGCTGACCCCCAGAATAATATACACAGGCTGACCCCCCAGAATAATATACACAGGCTGACCCCCAGAATAATATGTACAGGCTGACCCCAGAATAATATGCACAGGCTGATCCCCAGAATAATATGCACAGGCTGACCCCCAGAACAATATGCACAGGCAGACCCCCAAAATTATACGCAGGCTGACCCCCAGAATTATACCCAGGCTGACCCCCAGAATAATATACCCAGGCAGACCCCCAGAATAATATGCCCAGGCTGACCCCCAGAATAATATGCACAGGCTCACCCCCAGAAAAATATGCACAGGCTGACCCCCAGAATTATATACACAGGCTGACCCACAGAATAATATACCCAGGCTGACCCTCAGAATAATACACAAGCTGACCCCCAGAATTACACACAGGCTGACCCCCAGAATAACATACCCAGGCTGACCCCCAGAATTATACACAGGCTGACCCCCAGAATAAAATACACAGGCTGACCCCCAGAATAATATATCCAGGCTGACCCCCAGAATAATATACCCAGGCTGACCCCCAGAATAAAATACAAAGGCTGACCCCCAGAATAATATGCACAGGCTGACCCCCAGAATAATATACCCAGGCTGACCCCCAGAATAAAATACAAAGGCTGACCCCCAGAATAATATGCACAGACTCACCCCCAGAATAATATACACAGGCTGACCCCCAGAAAAATTATACACAGGCTGACCCCCAGAATTATATACACAGGCTGACCCACAGAATAATATACCCAGGCTGACCCCCAGAAAAATATGCACAGACTGACCCCCAGAATTGCACAGAGGCTGACCCCCAGAATAATATGCACAGGCTGACCCCCAGTATAATATGCACAGGCTGACCCCCAGTATAATAATGCCCAGGCTGAGCCCCAGAATAATATGCCCAGGCTGACCCCCAGAATAATATGCACAGACTCACCCCCAGAATAATATACACAGGCTGACCCCCAGAAAAAATATACACAGGCTGACCCCCAGAATTATATACACAAGCTGACCCCCAGAATTATATACACAGGCTGACCCACAGAATAATATACCCAGGCTGACCCCCAGAAAAATATGCACAGACTGACCCCCAGAATTGCACAGAGGCTGACCCCCAGAATAATATGCACAGGCTGACCCCCCAGTATAATATGCACAGGCTGACCCCCAGTATAATATGCACAGGCTGACCCTCAGAATAATACACAAGCTGACCCCCAGAATTACACACAGGCTGACCCCCAGAATAATATGCACAGGCTGACCCCCAGAATAATATACACAGGCTGACCCCCAGAATAATATACCCAGGCTGACCCCCAGAATAAAATACAAAGGCTGACCCCCAGAATAATATGCCCAGGCTGAGCCCCAGAATAATATGCCCAGGCTGACCCCCAGAATAATATACACAGGCTGACCCCCAGAAAAATATGCACAGGCTGACCCCCAGAATTATATACACAGGCTGAACCACAGAATAATATACCCAGGCTGACCCCCAGAAAAATATGCACAGACTGACCCCCAGAATTGCACAGAGGCTGACCCCCAGAATAATATGCACAGGCTGACCCCCAGTATAATATGCACAGGCTGACCCCCAGAATAAAATACAAAGGCTGACCCCCAGAATAATATGCCCAGGCTGAGCCCCAGAATAATATGCCCAGGCTGACCCCCAGAATAATATGCACAGACTCACCCCCAGAATAATATACACAGGCTGACCCCCAGAAAAATATGCACAGGCTGACCCCCAGAATTATATACACAGGCTGAACCACAGAATAATATACCCAGGCTGACCCCCAGAAAAATATGCACAGACTGACCCCCAGAATTGCACAGAGGCTGACCCCCAGAATAATATGCACAGGCTGACCCCCAGTATAATATGCACAGGCTGACCCCCAGTATAATATGCACAGGCTGACCCTCAGAATAATACACAAGCTGACCCCCAGAATTACACACAGGCTGACCCCCAGAATAACATACCCAGGCTGACCCCCAGAATAATACACAGGCTCACCCCCAGAATAATATGCACAGGCTGACCCCCAGAATAATATACACAGGCTGACCCCCCAGAATAAAATACACAGGGTGACCCCCAGAATAATATGCACAGGCTGACCCCCAGAATAATATGCACAGGCTGATCCCCCAGAATAATATGTACAGGCTGACCCCCAGTATAATATGCACAGGCTGACCCCCAGAATAATATGCACAGGCTGACCCCCAGAATTATACTTACCCAGCAGCTCAGACATCCCGCGCCGCGTCTTCCTCCCTGCTCCAGCGTGCTCCTGCACGCAGCCGCTGGTGTTCCTCAGTCCCCTGGCTATGACTGCAGGCCGCGTCACAGCCTTCACAGGGCTGGGGACGGCGGCCGCGCACAGGAAGTAGGCAGACAGGTAGGCGCTCGGGGAACGCGGCCAGTCGAGAGGGCTGCTAGCGAAATGCGGTTTAATGCATTTCACTAGCAGCCCCAGCGATAAGTTGGCCGACAGCGGGAACATGCGTTCCCGCTGCGGGAGAAGTACGGGAACGGCGTTCTCGCAGGACTCGAGCCCTGGATAGACAGGGAAGCAATCACATAAATGGATAGAATAGATAGATGATAGACATAAATGGATAGAATAGATAGATGATAGACATAAATGGATAGTAGTTCTAGATTGTGAGTTCTCACGGGAATAGGGCCCTTGTTTCCTCCTGTACAGGTTTGTCAAAATGTTGTTCAGTCGCAATGTTTTGGAGCCCTGTCTATATTGTGCCTATTGTTCAGTGCTGCGGAATATGCTGGCGCTATATAAAGAATAACAATAATACAGTTACAAGTTTTTATAAAGAGCTAACAAGTTCTGTAGCGCTGTACAATGGATAGATGAGATAGATGAGATAGATAGATACAGAGATAGATAGATTAGAGAGATAGATACGAAGAGATAGATAGATATGGATAGATAGATAGATATGGATAGATGAGATAGATAGATATGGATAGATAGATGAGATAGATAGATATGGATAGATAGATGAGATAGATATGGATAGATGAGATAGATAGATATGGATAGATATGGATAGATAGATAGATAGATATGGATAGATAGATATGGATAGATAGATGAGATAGATAGATATGGATAGATAGATGAGAGAGATAGATATGGATAGATAGATGAGATAGATAGATGTGGATAGATAGATAGATAGATATGGATAGATAGATATGGATAGATAGATAGATAGATAGATAGATAGATATGGATAGATAGATATGGATAGATAGGTGAGATAGATAGATATGGATAGATAGATATGGATAGATAGATAGATAGATAGAGATAGATAGATAGATATGGATAGATAGATAGATATGGATAGATAGATGAGATAGATAGATATGGATAGATAGATACGAAGAGAGAGATAGATAGATAGATAGATAGGAAGAGATAGATAGATAGATAGAAGATAGATAGATAGATAGATAGATAGATACGAAGAGAGAGATAGATAGCTATAGATAGATAGATAGATACGAAGAGAGAGATAGATAGCTATAGATAGATAGATAGATACGAAGAGAGAGATAGATACGAAGAGAGAGATAGATAGATAGATAGATAGATAGGAAGAGAGAGATAGATAGATAGATACGAAGAGAGAGATAGATAGCGATAGATAGATAGATAGATAGATAGATAGATACGAAGAGAGAGATAGATAGATACGAAGAGAGAGAGAGAGATAGATAGATACGAAGAGATAGATAGGAGATAGATAGATAGGAAGAGATAGATAGATATTAGATAGATAGATATGGATAGATAGATAGATATGGATAGATGGATAGATAGATAGATATGGATAGATAGATAGATATGGATAGATAGATATGGATAGATAGATAGATATGGATAGATAGATATGGATAGATGGATAGATAGATATGGATAGATAGATATGGATAGATAGATGAGATAGATAGATATGGATAGATGGATAGATAGATAGATACGAAGAGAGAGATAGATAGATAGGAAGAGAGAGATAGATAGATAGATACGAAGAGAGAGATAGATAGCTATAGATAGATAGATATAGATAGATAGATAGATACGAAGAGAGAGAGAGAGAGATAGATAGATAGATACGAAGAGAGAGATAGATAGATAGATAGATAGATACGAAGAGAGAGATAGATACGAAGAGAGAGAGATAGATAGATACGAGGAGATAGATAGATAGATAGATAGATAGATAGGAAGAGATAGATAGATATTAGATAGATAGATATGGATAGATAGATAGATAGATAGATATGGATAGATGGATAGATATGGATAGATAGATATGGATAGATAGATGAGATAGATAGATATGGATAGATAGATAGGAAGAGAGAGATAGATAGATAGATAGATACGAAGAGAGAGATAGATAGCGATAGATAGATATGAAGAGATAGATAGATAGATAGATAGATAGATACGAAGAGAGAGATAGATAGATATAGATAGATAGATACGAAGAGAGAGATAGATAGATAGATACGAAGAGAGAGAGATAGATAGATAGATAGATAGATACGAAGAGAGATAGATAGATAGATAGATAGATACGAAGAGAGATAGATAGATACGAAGAGAGAGAGATAGATAGATAGATACGAAGAGATAGATAGATAGATACGAAGAGAGATAGATAGATAGATAGATAGATATGGATAGATAGATATGGATAGATAGGTGAGATAGATAGATATGGATAGATAGATAGATATGGATAGATAGATAGATATGGATAGATAGATATGGATAGAAAGATAGATATGGATGGATAGATAGATAGATATGGATAGATAGATGAGATAGATAGATATGGATAGATAGATACGAAGAGAGAGATAGATAGCTATAGATAGATAGATAGATACGAAGAGAGAGATAGATACGAAGAGAGAGATAGATAGATAGATAGATTGGAAGAGATAGATAGATAGATAGATAGATAGATACGAAGAGAGAGATAGATAGATAGATAGATAGATAGATAGATAGATAGATACGAAGAGAGAGATAGATAGATAGATAGATAGATAGATAGATAGATAGATAGATACGAAGAGAGAGAGATAGATAGATAGATAGATCGATACGAAGAGAGAGATAGATAGATACGAAGAGAGAGAGAGAGATAGATAGATACGAAGAGATAGATAGATAGATACGAAGAGAGAGAGAGATAGATAGATACGAAGAGAGAGAGAGATAGATAGATACGAAGAGATAGATAGATAGATAGATAGATAGATAGATAGATAGATACGAAGAGAGAGAGATAGAGATAGATAGATAGATAGATACGAAGAGAGAGAGAGATAGATAGATACGAAGAGAGAGAGATAGATTAGATAGATACGAAGAGATAGATAGATAGATAGATAGATACGAAGAGAGAGAGAGAGATAGATAGATAGATACTAAGAGAGAGAGAGATAGATAGATAGATAGATACGAAGAGATAGATAGATAGATAGATACGAAGAGAGAGAGAGATAGATAGATAGATAGATACGAAGAGAGAGAGAGATAGATAGATAGATAGATAGATAGATACGAAGAGAGAGAGAGATAGATAGATACGAAGAGATAGATAGATAGATAGAGAGATAGATAGATAGATAGGAGATAGATAGATAGATAGATAGATAGATAGATAGATAGGAAGAGAGAGATAGAGATAGATAGATAGATAGATAGATAGATAGATAGATAGATACGAAGAGAGAGATAGATAGATAGATAGATAGATAGATAGATAGATAGATAGATAGATAGATAGGAGATAGATAGATAGATAGATAGATACGAAGAGAGAGATAGATAGATAGATAGATAGATACGAAGAGAGAGAGAGATAGATAGATAGATAGATAGATAGATAGATAAATAGATACGAAGAGAGAGATAGATAGATAGATAGATAGATACGAAGAGAGAGATAGATAGATAGATAGATAGATAGATAGACAGATAGATAGATAGATAGATAGATAGATAGATAGATAGATAGATAGATAGGAGATAGATAGATAGATAGATAGATACGAAGAGAGAGATAGATAGATAGATAGATAGATAGATAGATACGAAGAGAGAGAGAGATAGATAGATAGATAGATAGATAGATAGATAGATAGATAGATAGATAAATAGATACGAAGAGAGAGATAGATAGATAGCTTTATAGACCTGGCCCACACACCAAGGAGCAATTTGGCTTCAGATGCATCATTTTGCTAAATGCCATGTTCAGGTGAGAGTTTCCCTTTTCTCTATGATTAATGATGATGAATAGTTAATCATTAATAATGATGGCAGATGCTATAAACGGCATGTGGAAGGTTTGCTTACAAATGCTTCAGGAGTAACGTATGGTAAGAATGCAAATGGTCATGAACTGAATAGAATGATCCCTTGTATTGCACATGTCCGGTGTTTACTTATTTACCTCTCCAGGCAAGAGAGGAGTGTGAGAGCTTTATCACTACTGCGTTGCACTTCTTTTTCCTTCCCCCGCCTTTTTATTCTTTCTCTTTTTTGGGGTATTATTTGTAACATTAGTCAAATATCCAACTCTTCTGAGGTGATGTACAATATGGATTTGTTCATTTAAATAAAGTTTTACAAAAACTGTTCCCACAGCATTAAAAACTGCACCAAAATGTAATGGTGCAAAAAAACACACATTACAATGACAATAACAACTAAACAGCCACATTCTTAACCAAACTTTATTACATGCCACAATTTGCCAAAACGCAATACGGGTTATTCACAAAGAGCCGATCTGGCCCCAAAATGTCACCAAACAGTGAATTTTCCTGTACGGTGCAATTTCGTGGCCATTCGGCTATTCAGAAAGCAGGCAGTTCGCCATATATTAGCAAACTGCCAGCAAGTACGGTGCCTGTTTGACGGCAGTGAAATCCCCCATAGAGAAGCAATGGTTAATCTATTCAGAGACACCGAACAGCAGTGAAAAGTTGCCAAAGTGCCCTGCTGTTTGGTGGTTTCATTCGGCAGGTTTATACAGGCGAACCCCATAGGCTTCAATGTTAAAAATATTCCCGTTTTTATCCAATATCTAATAAACCGTTTATTATTTTACTCTGCAGTAAAAAGTCTATTTATTCATGTTTTTTTTAGGATCTTTTAGGCATTTCTCTGGATTTTTTCGGCAAATTGTTTTCCGTTTTTTTTTTTTTAATAGCGGATTTTCTTTTTTCTGTAACAGACCTTTTATTATCATCCATGGGATCTTATATGTAAATTGCAGGCATTTTCATTGAGTAGTTTTTTGCAAACATAGTTTAAATTTTGACACTTTTAATCAATTTTTTTTTTGTTTTGACCCTGTTCGTCAGCTTGTCGGCTTTTCCGGCAGCTGGTCTGCGCTGTGTTCGGTGGCTTGTCTGCATTTTCTGCTTTATTTTTTGTAGCAGTTCAAGTGATTTAAGTGGGGTTTCGGCAGGAGTTCGGCTTTTCTTCGGCGGGTTTGCGGCGGATTTTCGGGTCTGTTCCCTGCACTCCAGGGACCCTGCGATGAAGATGAATGCTGAACCGCAGGGTGGGGAAATTTGATTCCCTGAAGTGCATGGAATGCCACGACATTTCGGTGCTCTCTGAATAAGGCTCAGACAGGAGAGCTCAAGGTCACCTTGGCTTATATTACAGATTTATATCACTATTGCTGGATAAGTACATTTTCTGTACTGTAAAAGGATACATTTCAAAGCAGGCACAATATGAAAACATATACTATAACAGGGTTTGTTGCTGGTTACTTAATGAATTATTTTCTGCGCTGGCAGACAGCACCCTATCAATGACAATTAGATGTCACCACCCAAGAGAAATCCAATCTGTACGCAGTGGAAAATAAATAGGGTGCACACATGGAGAAGTCAAGCATGATTTCTATTAACGATGACATCGAAGGAGAAGATTGGAAGATGTGGGTTAAGCAGTCTGACTGTAAACCTTTAAAATGTCCCTCACTCCATTTATACAACTGGAACCATATCATACAGCGAGCTTTGTATGTGCGCGAGAGAGAGAGGGGTATTATCTTTAAGCCTGGACAGATATGACATAAAGACAGACCTGGCCTCAGGAAAATAGAAGCCAAGCAGGAGTTTCACAAAGAAACTCCAGCGGCGCCGTCACCACTTGTGGCTGGCTGGGTGCCAGGTGATGCGCCGGTTCCATAAGTCTGCATAGTTAATGAGGGGGCAGGGCGCGGCGTGATGACGCGGAGCCGCCGGCTTTAAATACTGACTGCGCAAACTGACTCGTTGCCTTGCCGTGGAGTTGCCTTCCCGCAGAGCTAGTGAACCGTTCATTCGTGTCACTGATTCTTTCTTGCTGCCCATTACTGACTCGCAGTGTATGAGAACCCTGATTGTTGCTGACTCGGATTGCCATAACGACTATTCTCATTCTGACCAGGCTTGTATGAGTGTTATACCCATTGTTGACTCGGAGTGTATGATTATCCTGCCTATTACTGACTCGGAGTGTATGATTATCCTGCCTATTACTGACGCGGAGTGTATGAGTACTTTGCTGTTTTGTTTTTGCCACTGAAGAAGCCTGTGTAACAGGTATCCAGGTGGACCGTTTTTGGGGTAAGCAGGTAACCCAATAATACCTGATACGTCTCCATTTGAGGGCTGGCAGCTCTCACTCTGTGTGAGTATGAGCAATTACGTATATTACTAAGCTTTCCCTTATCAGACAATATTGCACCATATGCGCTTTTCTGTGTTTTTTTTGAGGTCCTACGTGTAAGAAGACTTGACCTGGTATTCTGCTTAAAGCCACCTGCCAAAGTGGGGCCACTTTTTCTATAAGGGACACCTCCAATCTTGTGCCTTTCCTCTGGGGACTTCTATGAAGCGCTAAACCCACACCCACCATCCCTTTCACGATATTTGTACTGTGGATATTGGGAAGTGTCCATGGGGTGGAAGCGAATCTAGGGGCAACCAAGCGCCTGGGGAATTCTTTTTTCACTTTGCTTGTTGCTGACTCGTATTGCTATAACGACCATTCTACTTCTAGACCAGATTGTATGAATACCCTGCCTGATAATGACCCGCCTGGTATCTCCACCACCCCTAATGTTAACCCTTCGTGCATAAGTGCCTGTCCTGTTTGGAGATCCGCACCAAGTATTCTTAGGCTGTACACGTTTCTGTGCTTGTGTATCTTATCCTTGACCGGGATACATAGGGTTAGTGCTACCGACCATTCAAGGATTGGAAGGTCTAGAGGTCTGTTCTTAGGGATCCACATCACGGATACTGAGGGAAATCGCGACAGTAGGCGAATGACTGTTGACGCGTGCTCCTTGTCATGGCTGTTTGCCTTTACCCCAAGACTCGGGTGTTGTTGGGAGGCCCAAGGATGGTGCACTTGGCTGTCATCAGTGGCGTGCCTTGGTTACATGTGCTAAAGTGATACTATAGGTTTAAATCAGTAGTGGGTAGGGAGACAAAGTAGTTAAACAATAACCCCTCCTGACCCCTGCGCACTCCACCCACAGTTTTATACCTTCAATTTTCATGAAATACTCACCTGAATCCAGCGCTGGTCTCCCTCTGATCTCTGCAGGATAGGATGTTTCTAGCACAACAAAGAAAAATGGTTCAGTGCTCGCGTATCTAGCCCACCCCCAAGATAAGTGGTATCACAAGCAGGATAACTCACGTCAAGATGAAACAGTCCTCTAGATGTATTGTTATGAGTCATTAATCAGAGGGGTGGTTTTGCATCAGTACCATGAAAAAGACCATAAAATAACATCTCATAGTGTAAATCAGTACATATAAACAAATCTTATTTTTGGATCTTATAGTGTACCACTCACATTTAGAAGAGCGTTACACGCTCAAAGGAATCAGCGTGCGGGTATTTGTAGGGCATACCCCTCTGCCCCAACTTCGTTGAAGTCCAAATTCTAACTCCGTTTCTCAAAAAAACAGAAATAGGGAATAGTGCAGACTGATTATACAAAAATAGAGGTAAATAGGTGGAAAATTGGCACTCACCCCACTGGAGCCTATGACCAGACTCCAGGTATTTGTGCTTGAGGTTTGTAGTTGTTCCGCCAAAACCATATAAATGCGTTTCGAGGGAGAGGGTCCCAAAAAAAACAAGTTGAAAAATCACTAAAGAATTTTTTTCTCTTTTTAATTCTGGGACAACCAGATATAGCATAACAAACAATAATCCAGACGCATTTCGCCCTACAGAAAAACAGGCTTCAACAGTAGCACAGTATGCCACATGACCACAGGGGTAGTTGGGCACTCCAGTGGCTCTCAGTGTAGGAAGGTTAGGATACTATTGGATAAGGCATGGTTCCCAAAGGTCTCCAAGCCCTGAAGCCTGAGCTGACGGCTCCCCGAGCTGAGGTGTTGGGAAGGTCAAAGCCCCTGCATTTGGCTGGCTGAATTAGCTCTCTGTACTCTCCACAGAGGTGGGAGAGGGAGCAAGGGGCTCACAGCAGTGTGACCACTCAGATAAGAATAAGTTGTCACACAGTGTAGAATATCCCTTTTAGTTATCAGACACACCTGAAAGAGTAACACAGAGGAGCCTGGCACAGAAACCGGGCAGGAGCAGTGCATAAATAGACATGGCAGGGAAAGTAAACCCCTTATATATAGGTTCACTTTAAGTATGTTTGTTACACTATACTATATTTGGCTCAGCACACAAGCAGTGCTAATGCAAGTTGTGCCAAGTGCATCATGGGAACTCAAGCTCCATCTAAACATGATCATTATTTTTAATGTTCTTGTTAGTGTAGCTTATTGTATAGGCAATGTGTGTACATTAAAGGGTCTCTGTGGCCTCCTGTTATCCCGGGCGTTACTGTATGGTAACGGCAAGTTATGGAATATAAGAGGAAGCAGTTCCTCCTGGCTGTGCATTTACACGATTTTAATATTTTTTATCTCAAAACAGTTCACAGCGAAACAAATATTTAGTACCGCATTTCTAGCTAGGAATAAATTCTGGTATTGCAGGGCATAATTCAAAGCTTTCATTATATTTATATGAGGATAATACATTAGAGCTCTAGTGAAAACTCTGACAAGCAATATCACTGTGTCCCAACTCGACTTCACACAATTACCTTATCCTATAGCCTAGCACAAAAGGTTTCTTTAAACTTTATCTCCAGTTTCACATCTCACCTATTTCACAATTCTCCTGTCCTACATGGATTACAATAACAGTACCAGTATTTATATAGCGCCAACACTTTCCGCAGCGCTTTACAATGGGAAAGCATGAACGTGACTACGTGAGAGATAATAAATAATAAAACATAAGGAACAGATGGTCCTGCCCATAGGATCATTGTCCTGCTAATACAGCAGTTCTACAGGTGCTGAGACAATCTAAGGGACTAAGGGACTGTTTCCCAAACCTGTCCTCAGGTCGCCCTAACAGGCCAGGTTTTCCAGACATGTGAAGCACAGCACAGGTGATATGATTTGCTGCTCAGTGATTGCAGGATTCAGTCTGTATTTCACCAAGGTGATCCTTTATACCTAGCCTGTTAGTGGACCCTGAGGACCAGGTTTGGGAAGCACTGGACTAAGTTTTGTGAAACAAGAGGGAGAAGGGGAAGTGCGGAGTTGATGAAAAAAAAAAAAGAAGAGTATAGCAGACACTGTCACATTCCTCCTCGATATATGAATGTCTGATCCCTATATGCAGCACAACTATCCTACATTTCCGATCCTTTGAGTGCAAGGCGCGCCTACCTATGTCGGACTCGGAGGAGAACGCAACCAGTAACAGACTAGGAGGTAACACAATAGGGAATGCCAAGGGTCGTTTACCAGAGCGGGTTATCAAGAATGCCAGGGGTCATATACCTGAGCAGGTTATCAGGAATGCAAGGGGACATATACCTGAGCAGGTTATCAGGAATGCTAGGGGTCATATACCGGAGTGGATAATCAGGAATGCCAGGGGTCGTATCACCAGAGTAGAGTGTCAGCTAAATGCTAGAGATCGTATTGCCAAATCGGATAGTTAAAGGAATGCCAGGGGTTAGGAGCCGGGAGGAGAGTCACACAAGCAAAGTCGAAACACAGAAATCACAATATAAGATATACAAGCACTGAGAGGAGTGAAAACTACGTCAGGGCAACAAGCATGATTTAGGCAACTGGTTTAAACCTGGTGGGCGTGGTGTCCCACCCATGGCCGCATCACGGGATCGCATCCGTCCGCTTCTTCACTCGGCGGATGACCGGCTGGTCAGCGAGCACCGTGGAAGGCGTTGCTGGCCACCAAACAATACAGACAGCGTGGGATGTAACACACTGAGTGTAGACTAAGAGCTTGGGCATGATGAGGTTAAACCGAGAGAGAAGTGAAGCAGCTGGAAGGAAGAGCTTATAAAACTAGAATAGGGGGCGACATAGAGAGGAAGTTGGAGGTGACTGTGACTGGGGGGAAGAAACACAAGGCACTATTCCCTAGTGAACGCTTACTGTAATGTTTGGGTAAGCGTTAAGTCGGACATACACTGAACGTGCTGTGACTCACAACATGTGTAGGCTGTGCTGCGCGTCAAGACACAGTCAGTTTATATAGGCCCATCTTCTCTGCACACTGGCGGCGGTGGGCCTCGTCACTAAGCGTCCAGGACTGAAATTAACTCGCTTCAAACTGCAGCTCTACGCGGCCAGTATATCTCTAGATTTAACGTCAGGATAAGTGACTTTAACGCATGCCCCCCACATTACCTCCCTAACACTAAACCTTGTAAAAATTTGTTAATGCGTCAGTTATTGCCTTAGCTTGTACGTGCTTACTGTACTTTGCGCTCCCCATATTAAGTATAGGATGCGCACTCAGGAATTAACATTAGGATAAGTAAGGTATTACTAATTAACGCACAATGCACTAACTGAGTTTTTAGCGACGTCTAAAAGGTGGTGCTAACTGACTCTGCAGCGAAAACAGTGACTTGATCCACTGCTTCTGGCCACCAGGGGCAGAGTGAGACTGGGGACAAATAGTCTCCAGTCTCCCTCCGGGGCCCTGCACGATCTCGCAAGAGAAAGATTGCACAGGACTCACGGCCCAGCATCACAACCCTCCATGGACTCCTATGGCGTGGATGAGTTGCTTTGTGGTGTCAGCGGTAAGAAATGGCCGAATTCTGAAAATATTATGTAGTTGGTAGCGGCAGGAGGAAAGAGACTAAATGTGGAGGATGAAAGAAAGAGCATAGTCAAGTGTAACTCCGAGACAACGAACCTGGCTTGATGGTTAGACATGTTAATCTTCAGGTGGTGAGAGGCCATCCAGGAGGAAATGCCAGATAAACAGTCGCTGACTTTGGTAAGGACAGGAGGAGAGAGATCAGGGGTAGAGAGTAGATATGAGTATCATCAGCATAGAGGTGGTAATTAAAGCCAAAGCTATTAATGATTTTGCCCAGGGAGGAGGTGTAGATAGAAACGAGCAGAGGACCTAGGACAGAGCCTTGAGGTACACCGACTTATAAAGGCAAAGAAGAGAAGAATGCTGGGCTAGATACAACTGCCCCAGTGGGGAATAGGCGCGACCCCGCTCTTACTGTACCATGTATATTTGATAGTATCTCCAGTCAGGTAATCTTTGCAGCATATTCCGTTCCGTGGCTTTGTTTTTTGATCCCATGGTGGATTTGTTTCTGGGAGGGTATAAATAAAAGCCCACCAGTCTTCCTCATGACTGAAAAGCAGCATGAGCGTATGTGGTTCCCTACACAGCAGCCTGTGGTTTCATTGGTTAGGACTCACCTTCACTAGAGGTGCCTTGACGTTCGGCATGTGAGCTTACACTACAATGTCCACTGCAGTAAACCAAAGCACCTAATTGTGTTTTGCTTCACACGGTGTTATAGGAATAAGCACAGATGACACCTTTTTTTCTTGTAAAGAGAAGAAGTTACCAGCAAATGACAGAGAAGGACCTGTTGGACAGATAGGAGTCAATCCAAGAGAGTGCGGTGTCACAGAGACCAAGAGAGCTGAGAGTCTGTAAAAGGAGGGGGTGGTTGACAGTGTCAAAAGCAGCCAAGAGGTCAAGCAGGATGAGAATAGAATAGTGGCCGTGGTTTTTAGCAGTTAGGAGACTGTTGGTGACTTTGGTGAGGGCAGTTTTAGTTGAGTGTAGGGGATGGAAGACTGATTGCAGGGGGTCAAGTAGGGAATTAGAGGACAGGAAGAGGGAGAGATGGTTGAAAACTATTTTTTCCAAGATCTTAGAGGTGAACGGAAGCAGGGATACAAGATGTTAGTTGGATGGATTGTTGGGATCAAGGAAGGGCTTCTTTAGTATAGGGGTAGCCTGTGCATGTCTGAAGGTGGATGGGAAGGAGCCGGTGGAGAGAGATAGCTTGAAGATGCCACTGGGAAGCCCCGGTATGGGTGCCTGAACATTGGTGGAGGCGAGATGTCAGAACGAGGGACGGATGAGTGTCCCTGCTTAGACTTTGTATATTTTAAAAGCATTGCTGTGTTAACTGTTTTGTATAACATTGTCCTGAGGAAAGCTCCATACCAGAACTGAAATATTGTCTATGTGGTTAATTTTAAATTCTAAAAATGAAAGTTATACGTTTCAAGCAGCCCTGCAGTACTGATGCTGCATGGAGAATGCAGGTGTTGGCTGGCACCGAGCGTTCAGAAGAAGTGCAGGATTGATATTCAGGACATTATATATATTTTTATATATAGTTGATAGGTGTCATCCTTCATATCACATCCAACGTTTCCCCTGGCGGATCTATTATGGTATTTAAGTTTCTTTTGTACTGAAACCTCAGCTCAGTATCTCTTCTAAATTATTCATGTTCACGAACAGTAATACTTCAGAGATCTTTCACTTCTCTCGCCCAGTCTTCAAGCTCAATAGCTCAGCTCTGTTTGCAAACAATTTATTGCTGGAGATCAAATGGAATTCCAAGGGGACCTTCCCTGACCGCATCACAAAATGATGTTGTATAAATGACCCGCAGTTCAGTACATCAATGATTTCACATAAAGGGGAAGAAAAAGCTGAGGTGGTTCATGTTGTTCTCAGAATACTGCATCAAGGAAACAATTGTTCCCAGTCTCGTCCTAAACTTTTATCTATGTCTTCCTTGATTTCTATCCGTGTGTAGAATTGTATCTATTTGTCCTCAACTTGGATTCCTTGAACCACAAAGTCCTGACTCTATATATTCTTTGACCTCTAATAATTGTAGATGGTCTCCTTAGAGAAAAACGCTGAATTTCAATACTCGGCCACAGGGCTGTAGTTAAATATTCCAGAAAAAAAAAGGGACAAGGCAGCTGGAAACAGAAAATACACTTTGTTGCAGATACTATTAGATGTGTTAAAGCATCACATTATCCCTGAGAGGGACTGGAATTAAATGGATACGCTATAAAAATAGAGTTCCTTTATTTTTCCCTTAAATAATTGGGCAGATGCTGCTGACAGCCTCGACCCAATTTTTTTTATTTTTTTATTTTTGCCATTTCAGATGATTTTACGCACCATTTGTCCCTCGTCGCACAATACTCCTCCTGTTGGGCTCATTGGCTCCCAAACCCAGAAGTCCCTGCAATTATCGAACACAATTTGTGCTCCTATGCAGCTTACGTAGCATAGGAACCGCAGATTGCACAGCGCTATAGACTTGCGCATTTTACGTATGCAAGTTACGTAGCGCCTGCACAGAGTGATGGATCGGAGCTGCACATGAACAGATTCAATCCATTGCTGCCTCTCTGAGACCGCTCCCTATCGTGGGTTGTCTCAGAGGGTGACACCAGCAGATGGGAAATTCTAAATCTCGGCTGCTGGTGACACTGGGTGGCGTGGAGGAAACTCCTCTACTTCACCAAGAATTTCTGCCAGATCAGGGCAGCAGGAGGGGGGGGCATTCCTCACATTCTGACAACTTTTTAATAAGATATTGTGGTCAGGATGAGTAGAGTGTCCCTTTAAGAAGCTCTAAATGACTGCAGAACTGGGTCTGACTAAAACAAGAGTTATTTTACGCTTGTACACCCTATTTTTGCAGAGAATTAATTGTTAGATAAGTTTCTAGGCCACCAAGCTAATGAAGAGATGTTGATAAAACATCAACATGTCAGAAAATGGATCTGCAGTCAACTAGGCTTACAAAGGCTCTTTAACACATTTGGGGCTCTATTACAATGTTACACTTGCATGAGCATTAACGTTTGCTGCGGTATTTATCGCATATTGCAATCCAAACTCAAACGGGTTAAAAAACCCTTTCGCATTTGGTACCTTGCGCTCCTCTGCGCGAGGTTAATGTACTTTGCGCTCCCTATACTTAACATGGGGAGCGCAAAGTGTTAATCAGCATTAGGATTACAAAGTCCCAGCGCTGATTAACGCCTGGCTCTGGTCAGCGAAACGTTAACCAGAGCCAGGACTTGGTGTTAACGGGTTCCATTTCACCAGAATCCGTTACCACCAGCCTTAAAAATAAAAAATAGCATCAGATACTCACCCTCTGTCCCGCAACGAGGACCGCGGCTCTGTTTGCCGGTGGGAGCAGGGAAAGACTGGGGAAAAAGTCCCCTCAGTCTCTCCCTGCGTATCACTACGCCGACCGGCCGGATCTCGCGAGGCGAGAGATCCGGATGGTCACGTGACCGGCAGGGAGGAACTCAATGGAGTCCTATGGACTCCATCGAGTGGATGCTCGTGGCTGCACTCAGCGCTGCCGCGAGCATCCAGAATTTAATGCTCGCATACAATACAGGCAGCATTTTTTGCACCTGCATTGTGATTTGGCGTTAAAACACGGGCGCAAGGGGGAAAACTGCGGGCGCAGTTTTTCCTCCTTTGTGCCCGTGTTTTAACGCCAACATCTTAATAGAGCCCTTGATCTTCAAAAGTCATAAAACAGGAAGTAAAACCCTCTTCAACCTTTATTATCTGTAAAAAAGAGCCTATTGCTATGAATACTCTTGAAACATCGCGGCCTAGGTCACAGCCCAGCCGTAAATGGAGAGCCGCAAAAAGGGTTATAGCTGTGTGAGCCTTTTCCCATTTGTGGCTCACCATTCATGGCTCTGTCCCTGCCGAGCCACTGTATTAGCAGCGTAAACCAGAATATTTTCCAGCTACTAACCAATACCAGCACTGTTGCCCAATGCCACCACAGTGTCAGCTACTCTATGGAGACTAGCACAACCATGCCCAAACTTGATAGAACAGTGAAGCACAGGAGCCACGGAACAACACTGGGGAACTACTTGTTCCCAGTCTTTCACTGCTCGTGACCGGAGGAAGCATCGCATTGTGCCTCCCTCTGCACTGTGAGACCTCAGGTAAGTAAGGGATTTTTCAATCTCTTTATATTGAAATGCTACTTAACATCAGCTTCTGAAAGTAGGTATTGATTCTAGTTTTTTTTTTTTTTACAGGCTCCAGTAGAGAAGAATGAGCTACATTGGAATAACATTTTCTTCTTTTTATAGCTACAAATTGACTCCGATACAAAGTATACATCGTATAAAACATGTTAATTTACATTAACCTACTAAAGCAACCCAGCCGCAAACAGAGGTTGCAATATTGTCAGGAACTGTTATGTCTACTGAAAGGAATTAATTATGCTTATTAATGATGATTGATACTAATGTGATCAATATTAAATTAATCCCTTTTACTAATCCATGATCTTCCATTTCTAATTGCTTTTAATCAATGTGGGTCTGTGTTGTGTAAGTGTATCCTGTGAATTATTCTGAATTGGTGGTGCTGGGTACAGATCATGGTAATTGTTGGGGTTCTGGGGCTTACCATCTCAGAACAATGCCTCCGCCAGTGGCCCACCTTGCTACATCGGAAGCAGGTGCCATCACGCTGCGCATCCTTCTCACCCCATCTATCATTAGAGATGGGCACTATGGCTACTGAATCCAGCCAATCACTTAACAGCTTTGTAGAGACCTAGAGGTCTATTCAAAGAAAGGTGAAACTCAGAAGAATGACTGGAAAAATGAAAATTCTAGGTCAAAATAGCCAAACCAGAGCAATTCTCCCATTTATCTCACTTTCCAAATCAGCTATCTGGTCTAGATTGTTCTCTTCTCCTGACAATTCTCCTGGTTTTCACCTTTCTCTGAATAACCCTGCTAGTATCTTACTTGGTGGTGTTTGAATTATGAATGATGGATCCCCCAGTAAGGATCAAGGTTCCAAGAATGTCCAGATGGTCCTCTGTATGTAGGTTTGTAATCATTAGGCAGACATACCGTGATCGTTTATAAGACAGATAAAAAAAGTTGGCAATTGCCTGTTATACTACATTGTGTCCAATAGAAACATAGAAACATAGAAAAATGTCGGCAGATAAGAACCTTTCGGCCCATCTAGTCTGCCCAATTACATGGATACTTTACCTGGATTTATCTTTTGTTTAGGATAGCCTTATGCCTATCCCATGCCTGCTTAAATTCAATTACTGTTTTGGCCTCTACCACTTCTACTGGAAGACTGTTCCATGTATCCACCACCCTCTCAGTAAAATAATGCTTTCTGATGTTACTTTTAAACCTTTGCCCCTCTAATCTAAGACTATGTCCTCTTGTTTTGCTATTTTGTTTCCTTTTAAATATACTCCCTTCCTCTACCTTGTGGATTCCCTTTACGTATTTAAATGTTTCTATCATATCTCCTCTGTCTCGTCTTTTTTCCAAGCTGTACATGTTAAGATCATTAAGCCTTTCCTGGTAACTTTTCTCCTTCAAGCCGTACACCATTTTAGTAGCCCTTCTCTGAACTCTCTCTAAGAGGTCTATATCCTTCTGGAGATACGGTCTCCAGTACTGCACACAGTACTCCAAGTGAGGTCTCACCAGTGCTCTGTACAGTGGCATGAGCACTTCCCTTTTCCTACTGCTAATACCTCTCCCTACACAACCAAGCATTCTGCTAGCATTTCCTGCTGCTCTATTACATTGACTACTTACCCTTAGATCCTCTGAAATAATGACCCCTAAATCCCTTTCCTCAGATGTTGAGAGCCAGTGGAGCAAAGAGCAATAGAAAAGGTGCAAGAGGACGTCTGCGGTATGTGTCAAGAGTGGTCAACATTTATTTTCACTGCTTCCTGTGTAGTCGCAGTGGTAAGATCTGATTATTTTTCCCCAGCTGTACTACACTCTCTCTACAGGAACCTGTCCACCTAAATGGGCACTGCATCATCTGAAGGACAACAGGCGATGGTGCTCAATATATTCATCGGAGGAACCATTACATAGAAGACACAATGGTGAAATGTAAATTACTTCAATGCATCAAACTGTAAAAGATCGGTTAAGACAAACGGGCATGAAAGTGATGAGGATGTTGATAATAAGTTAGAGAGCGGCTGCTGTGGGAGAGTGGAATTCTAATGCCTTCATGGATGAGAAATTAGATTCGTGGAGAAAAAAGGGAAACTGCAACAAACTGATAAAGAACAACTCCGAACTTAAGGTCTAATCTTGCCACGAGCCGATATCTGAACTCTATACTGGATCGGAAAATAAGGAAAATAAATCGTTTCTCAGTACAAAAGCATTGCAAACATTTACCATGGAAATGGGAGGCCATGGGGCTCTTTTTTTTCTTGCATTCAGACTGAGACTTTCATAGTTTTAGAGCGCAATACAAATCTTATAAAAGTGACAAAAAGTTTAGGTATTTCAATGATTAAATGTAAGAAAGGGCCCTATTCCGGCGAGCCATTAGCATTGATGAGTAACAGTACAATAACTCCATTTGCTATCATCTTCCCTGCTATTCTAATATAATAATATATTGAATATACTATTATTCAATTTGCTCATGAGGATTGGCTGCAACAGCTGCCTACTGTACATTAACCCCTTCACTATCAAGATCGAGATAACTCGGGACTTGAAAGGCACCATCAGGTCCCAATATTGAGTTATCTCGATCTGCAGCTCTGAAGGACAAAAACAAATTAAATTCTTTGCTGCAAATTAACTTTATTTGCTTTTGTGCTGCAGATGGTGCCCCCAAAGTGTTACCCCTGTGAGCATAATGCCCGAGGTGCTAAAACGGTTTAAGGCTAGGGTCAGACGAGCGCAGTGCGAACGCGCGTGCAGGCGCACTTAATCACGGCCGCACTAGCAGCAAGTGCCAGGCAATGACGGCCAATATACGAAGTACGGTCGCACAAAAGTCCGGCTGCGCAACGCAAGTGGAAAACGAACGCATTTTACCGAGAACGTTAAACTGCTAGTACTGACGTACAGAGTGCGCTGCGCCCGCTAGCGGCGTGTGTGCGTGAATTGGAGATGTCAGACACTGCTAATGTCCGGCCAACATAACGTCCAGATGCACAAAGTGTTTTATTGATGATCCGTACAAAATCACGGATGCAAATGCGCATCGTATGACCGCTATCGCGTACTCCGTGAAAAAATGCGTCCATTCGTTCGAACGCACTTTTTCACAGACAACGTGAAAAATGCGTTCGTCTGACCCTAGCCTTAAATCTGCTGAAGAATGCTCTGATATATCAGGCTTTCAGCAGCCGATGCAGGGAACCATGAGCTGCAGCTCAAACTGCTGTAACTCCATTTGGCCAGTAGATGGCGCAATCTGCAGGAAGGAATATTACAGGAAGGAATAAACTAGGAATATTCCCAAATATTTCTTACTGTATAATTAATTCAAAATGATTTTTCAAAAAAACACTGGTTCCTGACATTGGTTTTTTGAAAAATCACTTGGTAGTAAATAGGTTACAGGTGTTATTTATTTAACCCCTTAATGTCACATCCCATCCAGGCTGACTTAACCTCCCTGGCTGTAATCCTGAGTGTGGGTCGGTGTTAATTTTCAGTGCCAAAAACTATAACCCCGAGCCACACTCGGGATTGCACATACCTTGTCCCTGCATTCCCTCAATTTCCTCTGGCCAATCGCGGCATCCTGCGTCCCAGTTCCCTTCCTTGCGAGCGCTGCAACCTGGCGGAGATGCAAAAATAAATAAATAAAATCGCATGCAATACAATGTACCACTTTCACATTAAAATAGTGTCATAATCAGACCGCCAGGGAGGTTAAACGCCAAAAGGTTTTCTGGCCCTCCTACTTTCCCAGCGGGCTGATCGCTAGGGTTGTCACCTTTTCATCAAGCCAAACCCTAACACTCTAGTGTTGGGTTCGGGCGGGCATTTTTTTTTGTAGAGTATACATTATGGCACGTGGTATTATGGCACACTGATATTATGCATGGAAGACTGAAATGGCACACTGGTATGGCACACTGGTATTGTGGCTGGCACATAGGTAGTACGCATGGCAGACTGGTATTATGGCTGCGCTCACTCACACAAGAGTTTCAGTTGCTGGTCTAGGATTCGGTGGTGGAGACTAGCCTGGACGGTGGGCAGGACAGTCACCAGGAGGACAGGCAGCACCGGCACGATTCGAAGAGGGTACCAGTTCCACTCAAGCACGGGCGGCACGCACACGTCTCTCTCTGTCACTCTCGTCGGGAGTCTCGCTCGGGACTGTCTGTCACTGACTGGAGCCGGCCTGCACACACGCACGCCAGTTGCCAGGGCACGCGCAAGCACGTGAACATCACGTGAGCCATTGCGCCTGCGCATCACAGACAGTGGGCGGTACGGACCTGCTGCGTCTCGGCTGAATAGAGGAAGAGAGGATCACAGCGACGGGGGCTCGCATAAATGTAAATATGGGGCGGAGGTGCCGGTACCGGCTCGGAGTCATGTGTCCAGGAGGCAGAGGGTGTCAAACCCGGACACCTAACCCCAAAACCAGACAGTCCGGGTCAAAACCGGACAGATGGGAACCCTACTGATTGCCCTCATGGGCTACAGAGAGAATATCTGAGTTCAGGCGCTAATGGGGTTAATCTGAATATAAACATAGCACAGTAAAAATAAATATCAGACCAAGATCGTAACCTGTATAATACAATAATTATATGGTTTTATTTCTCACTTTTATGCTCCAGTGTAAAATTGGTGCAAATTATACACACAGTTATTAAGTCTTTACATGATCTACGAAGAATTAAGCGATGGCTATGGGAATTTTGAGCAAGAATTAGATGAAGAGCATGGTAAGTGATCACATCATGTTTCACATATGGGAAGTATTCTATGTGCTGCGGACTGTATCACCTATGATTCTGAGCCAGATTTAGCAGAACCTTATTTATTTAACAGCAGCAGGAAAATAATGAGGAATAAAGAGGAATTCCATCCTGCGGGCAAATTATCGCTTCTTATACAAAGTACAAGATGCATTTATTTGCAATAACCTGCCATAACAGTCGAGGCAAAAGCAAAGCTTGCGACTTGATTGCAACAGCAGCGGGTGCCAAGAGGGTGAGTGCCTGGAGTGGGTTCTCAGGAAGTGCTGCAGCAGTCACTTTATGCACATGCGCTCCCTCTTATGCCAGCAACAATTAAGTATGGGCGCCAGCAATGATGGTCGTGCATGCGTGGTGATGTCCGGTCTTGGCGGGGTTTTTTTTTTGTTATGGTCTCTAACATATTACAGACGGCGCACTGGCCCTTTTCGCCACATGCGGTGAAAATACACGTTACACCCCTTCAAGGCGTATAACAGCCATTAACACTTACAGCTCTGTTGGAATAGATTCCCAGCATTTTATGAAGGGAAACATTTTATAGGACGTGTGAAATCACATTTCCTGATCTAGCAACACTACGTTTGAATATAATGGTTGCATTTATTGGAGTAGGAAACTCGGGGCCCTATTCCCTAGGTAACGCTAAAATGGGGATGCTAACGGTGAAGACCTGCGCCTGCAGATTTCCCCGTAGTGTCCCTATTTTAGCGTGAGATTCCAGGGCAGGCGCTATCTTGACACCTTGCCTGGACTGCGGTGCTAACCACTGGATACCCGTGGTAGAGCTTCCGCACGCCACGAGTATCTCTTCCTGGAGTCCATAGGACTCCATAAATGTTTGCACCGCAGAGGCACGAGATCATGCAGCGATGGGGAGTGACCGCTGAGGGAAAGTGGGAGCTATTTGTTCCCAGTATCACTCTGCACATGGACTGAAGAATCTGCAGATCGGGCCACCATTCTCGCCTCGGGATGAGAGGGGAGTATGGGATTTAATGGCGGGATTTTAGGGGGTGCTACATGATGTTTGCTAAAGCGGAATCATTTAGCACCAGCGTTTAGCTAAAAATGTGCCTTACGCATCCTTGCGGTAATTAGCGTTAGCACTTTGTAATGCTACTTATCGAAATGCTAATTGCTGGTTGCGCTCCCCGTGTTAAGTATAGGATACGCAAAGTATAGTAAGCTCGTGCAATCGTGGATGCTCTAAGAGATTTCTTACAGGTTTAGCATTAGGAAAGTAATATGGTGACATGCGTTAAAAACACTTATGCTGGTGTTAACACTTACTCATCCAAAAGCTACCATCACGGGCCCTTAATATGACTTGCATTACTTCACATCTGTGTGGCGGTTCTATCAGAGCTCCAATGGCACGTCTTCTCTTATTACTTCTCATCTGATTCTATATGTATCTGGCTGTTGTTATCGTTGTGCATTGTTACCGGTGAGCAGTGGCGACTCTAGGAACAATATTTAGGGGGGGCACATAGGATACCGCAGTCAAAACTGGTGGGGCACTAATAATTTTCACCGCTAAATCATACCACTGAATAACACTATCACCTGGTGTGAGCTAAAACACCATCACTAAAGGAAAAATTTAGCGCGAGTCGCTAAAACGTAGTGCCTGACGACCTACTAACAAATCACTTTGTTCATGGTAGTCCATGAAGAAGGTCGTTTAGCGGACGCTAGGGAAACTAATGTGGTTGTGTACAGGATAGAACTGGTTTTTTTCCAGTGCAGAGTGCCGGGCCATACCTATCCCCTGCCCTCACAAGCTTGAATATGAACACATCCAGTGAATAACCTCTCACCCCTGCATTATTAAAATCCTCCACGGTGGTCGTATCATCCATGTTTTGATGCACACATGTATTAAGGCTGATGGGCATTGCATGATAAATGCCTCCCAGCAGCATGTCGAATCATTACACTGCATTTAATAGATCCAAAAGGAAGGCCAGGTGAGCGACACAAATTTCCCTGCTGCAGCATATGAATAATACATGTTTCAGGGCAAGACTTATTCATGTGTCCCTTTAGGCTAGGGTCAAATGAACGCATTATTCGCAGCGACAGTCAAAAAGTGCGTCCGAACGCATTGACGTATTTTTTCACGGAATGCACGAAAACGGTCAGACGACGAGCATTTTCGTGCGTGATTTTTTTTACGGATCGTCAATAAAACCCTTTTTGTGTCTGGACGTTATATAGGCTGGACATTAGCAGCGTCTGACATCTCCTAATCACGCACACACGCCGCTATGCCGCAGCTGCGCACTCTGTACCTTAGTACTAGCGGTTCTGCGTTCTCGAAAAAATGCGTTCATTTTCCACTTGCGTTGCACGGCCGGACTTTCGTGTGGCCCTACTTTGTATATTGGCCGTCATTGCCCGTCATTTGCTGCTACTGCGACCATGATTAAGTGCGCCTAAATGCACGTTAAAAATGCGTTAGTCTGACCCCAGCCTTAAATATGGTCCACAAGGTCACCCTAATAATCAACCACTTCCATACTATGAATAACCCCAGCATAAAATGTTTAAAATTAGGCAATATATTAGAATTAGGATATATGTGGATAAAGGATACATTTATAATAGAGCCTACAGCAACAGCAGTGACATTGCAGACCAGATCCATTACTATGGTGTATGGGGCCAAGAGAACACCTGTGCTGCATTCCTTTCAATTGCCTGTTAATTTTGGGCAAGGACCTGTTTTTTCTGTCTTTTTGGAGTTAACACCAGGGTTGAGCAATAGGTAAAATGTTGCAATCAGCGCCCCTCAAAAAATTTGCGCTGGCACCAAGTGATCTGTTAGCTGCAAAAGTGCTAGAGATCTCTTGCGCTCCCCATGTTAAATAAAGGACGCAGAGACAGTGTACAGTAAGCTTGTGGTACAAATTGCTAATAGCAATGCGCTAAGTGATTTTTCCCGTTTGTAGCGAGAGGCAAACAATCTGTTGGTCAGGTGCTAGACTCAATTAACCTGGTGCTAACGCAAAACCATGCCGGCGCAAGGGTTAGCTCACGCCAGGTAATAGTGCCCTGAATAAGTATATACAGTTGTGTTCAAAATTATTCAACCCCCACTGAAATTGAGTGTTTTGGCCAGTTTGACATTGATTTTGATCATTCAGTCATCTTGCTTACAATTAAATCAAAGAGGCATGTGTACGTCAGACAAATATAACATAACATTTATAATGAAATAACCACAAATGTCTTTTCTGTGCTCACATCATTATCAGTTTTATTCAACCCCCAAGTGACATTCAATCTTAGTACTTAGTACAACATCCTTTTACAGTTATAACAGCTTTTAAACGTGAAGCATAGCTTGACACAAGTGTCTTGCAGCGATCTACGGGTATCTTCGCCCATTCGTCATGGGCAAAAGCCTCCAGTTCAGTCACATTCTTAGGCTTGCGCACTGCAACTGCTTTCTTTAAGTCCCACCAGAGGTTCTCAATCGGATTTAAGTCAGGTGACTGCGATGGCCACTCCAAAATGTTCCAGCCTTTAATCTGCAACCATGCTCTAGTGGACTTGGAGGTATGCTTGGGATCATTGTCCTGTTGAAAGGTCCAATGTCTCCCAAGCCTCAGTTTTGTGACGGACTGCATCACATTGTCATCCAATATCTCCTGGTACTGAAGAGAATTCATGGTACCTTGCACACGCTGAAGCTTCCCTGTACCTGCAGATGCAAAACAGCCCCAAAGCATGATTGACCCCCCGCCATGCTTCACAGTAGGCAAGGTGTTCTTTTCTTCATAGGCCTTGTTCTTCCTCCTCCAAACATAGCGTTGATCCATGGGCCCAAACAGTTCTAATTTTGTTTCATTAGTCCACAGAACACTATCCCAAAACTTCTGTGGTTTGTCCACATGACTTTTGGCATACTGCAGTCGACTCTTCTTATTCTTTGGAGACAGCAAGGGGGTGCGCCTGGGAATTCTGGCATGGAGGCTTTCATTACGCAGTGTGCGCCGTATTGTCTGAGCTGAAACTTCAGTACCCACATCTGACAAATCTTTTCTCAGTTCCTCAGCAGTCACACGGGGACTTTTCTCCACTCTACGCTTCAGGTAGCGCACAGCAGTCGAAGTCAGCATCTTCTTTCTGCCATGACCAGGTAGCGTTTCAACAGTGCCCTTTGCCTTGAATTTGCGAATGATGCTTCCTATGGTCTCTCTTGGTATGTTTAACATCTTTGCAATCTTCTTATAGCCATTGCCCTTCCTGTGAAAAGTAATCACCTCTTCTCTTGTCTTCCTGGACCATTCTCTTGACTTCACCATGTTTGTAACCACACTAGTAAATGTCTAGAAGGAGCTGAGTATCATAGTCATTTTAAAGCTGCCTAATTGGTGCTTATTATGCTTTATTGCTGCTCCGTGACATCCACAGGTGTTTTCAATACCTGATTGAAAACACTTGAATGAACCTCTGTTCTTCAGAGTGGTAGTCTTTAAGGGGTTGAATAATTTTGTCAATGAAGAATTCACAAAAGAAACATTTACTACTGTATTCCAAAACCAATTGATGTCATTTTAGTTGCATATGGTTCTTTAAAAAGTCCTTGTAGGATTTCATTCTGAATACAATTACAAATGTACACTAAATTCCCTAAAACCCTTTACAGCATTGGGGGTTGAATAATTTTGAACACAACTGTATATAAATAAGATTCCAAAACCCCAGAGTAATGTAATGCAATGAGTAATGTGATGCAATGCGTAATGTGATGCAATGCGTAATGTGATGCAATGATTCCTTGTTGTTGTACTAACCTGATACATAAATTCAATATTTTATTTGCTGCAATTCGGCAGTTTTCGCTGAATGTCTGATTGTTGCTTCAGCGGCTCCAATTTTAGCAAATTACAGTGACCATTCGCTAAATAGGGAATTCACCTTATTTTCGACAAAATTAATTCCCCCGAAATGTGACGAAAAGCAGAGGATCTAAAGATCATTAGACCCTTTAGATTCTATCTTCCATAATAAACCCCTAAAATGCCATAAACCCAGAGAAATACAATAAAATTTATTTATTTATTTATAAAGGATTTTACCAGGAAGGATACATTGAGATTTCTCTTGTTTTCAAGTATGTCCTGGGTTCAAGAACATTGAGTGGTTACAGAAATACAAAATAGTAAAATGCAAGATATTAACACAAGACCAAATATACAGATTAACAGAAAAATAAATATGGAGGAAATAAAGTCATTATGTTACATGTTTACAGGTGCATTTCGTACTGAGGTATGTTAATAGGGAAGTCTTAAGGGACTTTAGACTGGGGGAAGATTTGACGGTGTCTGGGAGGTTATTCCATATTTGCGGTGCTCTGTAGGAAAATGAGGATCGAGCCATTTTCTTTTTGTATTGCGGTATTGCAAGTAAGGTGCTGGTCCTGGATCTGAGGTTATAGGATGAGGGAACTGCCGGGGGAAGCAGCATATTCAGGTAGGGTGGTAGCTTCCCAGAAAAGCTCTTAAACACCAGGTTGGAAAGGTGAAGGGTGCGTCTAGAGTCCAGTGATGGCCAGTTTAGTTCTTTAAACATGTCACATGGTGTGTCATGTAGTTACATTGTAGCACAAAGCGACAGAATGAGTTATACAATGTAGTAAGTTTCTGGAGGTGTGTTTGTGGGGCAGCTGCATACACGACATCTCTGTATTCAATGGCTGGCATAAGCATTTGTTGTACAATCTGCTTTATTACCGCGGGGCTCAGGCAGGATTTGTTTCTGTAAAGGGCACCTAGTTTGGGGTAGAGTTTAGATGAGAGTTTTTCGATGTGGGGGCCAAAAGATAGATTTGGGTCTAACCACATACCTAGGTATTTGAGAGAAGTGACTGTGGTCAGTGTGCCATTTGATTTTGTCCCAACACATAGATGGGGTGTTTGCAATTTGTGTAGTTTATGTGCGGTTCCAAAGAGCATTGTAACAGTTTTGTCAGTATTTAGAAAAAGTTTGTTATTTGCGATCCAGTTTTCTACCCCTGTGAATTGTTCTTGCAGCACTGCCTCCAGCTGTGGGAGATTTGGTTTGCTGGTATAGATTACAGTGTCGTCTGCGTACATGTGTACAGTTGAAGCTTTGCAGACATTGGGCAGATCGTTTATGAATATTGTGAATAGCAGGGGGCCAAGTATCGAGCCTTGGGGTACACCGCACGTGACTGGGAGGGGAAGGGAAGTGCTGTCAGAAATGGACACAAATTGAGACCTATCAGACACATATGATTGGAAAAACAAACAGAATTGGTGCTCTTTCCCAGATAGAAGCAATAGGTGACAAGAAAAAATGAAAAAAGACCTGTAGATCTCAAACTCGTCCCCTCCAACAGACGTTTCAAGGAATAAATAAAAGATAATATGGCGAGATCTAAACAGGACAATATAAATGAAGAATCATAGCGTTATATGTTAAAACACAGGTGCATCATGACACGCCCCTTGTAGAAAACGCACTCACAAGATGTGTGATGAATAAGCGCATATACAGATTACCCGTTCCAAGGGTGTTTTGAAAGGCCCAGAATATCACCATCAGTGGAAAACTCCACCTGGATCGTCATCAGCGGGCAACCTCCACCTGGATCGCTTACTGCTGCTAGACCAGAGAGAAAGGACTCCAATCGCCAATGTAATAAAAAAGATGTTTTATTCCATAAAATCCGACGCGTTTCGTTGGTGTCACACCAACTTCATCAGGGATATAATACATACATGCAAACCCCCCCCCTCTTTATAGTTCCCATCCTGAGAAAAGATCCAATCGTTTCTGCATTACAATCACCGCTGTACATTGAAGATACTTCCGGCTTCCGGTTCTCTGACAGCTTGCGCTGACTCATTTCCTGTCATCCATCTTGGTGCAGGCAAAGGATAATCCATATCTCGGAACTCCGCCATCTTACTGCAGTCATTGATTGATGTCACGTTTATAATCTCGGATTCAGGGATTTTAAACCCGAAAGAATTTGAGTTCTTGTTTAATGAATTTGGTAAAATAGCTCTGTTCTATTTTTTGCCTAAGATTCACAAACATCTAAATACTCCTCCAGGCAGACCCATTATTAGTGGGATAGATTCTCTGACTAATAATCTTTCTAGCTATATAGATCATTTCTTACAACCCTTGGTGAAAAACACTAGATCATATCTCAAAGACACCAGCCATATATTAAGGGAATTAGAAAAGATAAAATGGGAACCTGACATGTTGTTTGCCACCATTGATGTTTCTTCATTATATACATCCATACCCCATAATAAAGGGATTGAGTCCATCAGAAGGGTGTTAATGGAAGAAAGTCCTGTACCTATAGACCACATTAATTTTTTGTTAGACTCTATTAAATTTATACTGGAACATAATTTCAGTTTTACTTGCAAGTATGTGGAATGGCCATGGGGACGAGGTTCGCCCCTAGCTATGCAAATCTCTTCATGCATTGCTGGGAGCGTGATGTCATCTGGCCCAAGTTGGAGGAAGGGGCGGGCCTCATCCTATGGAGACGTTTCATAGACGATGTAGTTATTATTTGGAAGGGGGAACGGGGTTCCCTTGAGAATATTATCTCGTCTCTGGACGATAACGAATATAATTTAAGATTTACCTCTTACATAAATGAACATCATATCAACTTTCTGGATCTCACCCTGTACATTAAGAATAGTAGTATAGAAACTAAGACTTTTTTCAAAAAAACGGATTCTAATACAGCTATTAGCATAAACAGTTCATATGCAAAGAATTGGTTAACAAATGTACCTAAAGGTCAACTAACTAGGTTGCGTAGAAATTGCTCAGAGTTTGAAACTTTTAAAGACCAAAGTGACTGGATAAAAAAGAAATATGTACAGAAGGGGTATGATGGAGAGAAATTTGATAGAGATAGGGAGGATATTCTAATGAAGGATAGAAAAGAATTCATAACTGAAAAAATTAAAATCGACAAAGGGAAGGATAATTTTAACTTGTCCTTCATTTCTAAATTTAACCCTCATGCCAATAAAATTAGAAAGGTATTGAATAAACACTGGCATATCCTTCGAGCGGACAAGCTCCTTAGGGATGTCTTGCCAGCCAGACCCAGTATCATTTTTAAAAAAAGCGTCTAATTTGAAGAAATATCTAGCTCCTACACTGTTGCCCAGGAAGAAGACTGAATATAATGAGAATATGTTTATAAAGAGAGAATCGGGCTTCTACAAATGTGGTAGATGCAAAGCATGCACACACATAGGAAAGAAAAAGATCAGTTTCACTAGCACTCATTCAGGCAAAGTGTTTAAAATTAAACAATTCATTAATTGCAGAAGTAAGGGGGTTATTTACCTCCTGGAATGTGGTTGTGGACTGCAGTATGTGGGCAGAACCACTAGGGAATTTAAGATTAGAATTCTGGAGCATCTTAATAATATCCGAAATAAAAAAGAACACAGTGTTGCGGATCATTGCAACAAATGTCCCCTTTTTTCCTTTAATAGTTTAAAATGGTGTGGTATAGAGTTGGTTAAACCTAACTGGAGAGGAGGAGATTTTATTAAAACTTTAGCCCAAAAAGAAAGTAGGTGGATTTTTGAGATGGGCACCTGGATAGAAGGTGGTCTCAACTTAGAAATAGATGTGATGAATTGTCTGTGATTTATTAGATACTCCCCTTTTTTCTTTCTATTCCTTTACTCATTTATATTTTTTGTTTTTTAGATTTATCCTTTATGTGTATTTTTATGTGTATTTGTGTAACTTGAACTGAGTTCTTGTGCGTAATTTGAGCCCTTCTCCTTTTACCCACGGTACATTGGATCTCCATTTAACATCATTATGCTCCGCTAAATACCGGCGTTTGTATGACCGGACTATGAGAACTAACAAGCGAGATTATAAACGTGACATCAATCAATGACTGCAGTAAAGATGGCGGAGTTCCGAGATATGGATTATCCTTTGCCTGCACCAAGATGGATGACAGGAAATGAGTCAGCGCAAGCTGTCAGAGAACCGGAAGCCGGAAGTATCTTCAATGTACAGCGGTGATTGTAATGCAGAAACAATTGGATCTTTTCTCAGGATGGGAACTATAAAGAGGGGGGGTTTGCATGTATGTATTATATCCCTGATGAAGTTGGTGTGACACCAACGAAACGCGTCGGATTTTATGGAATAAAACATCTTTTTTATTACATTGGCGATTGGAGTCCTTTCTCTCTGGTCTAGCAGCAGTAAGCGATCCAGGTGGAGGTTGCCCGCTGATGGTGATATTCTGGGCCTTTCAAAACACCCTTGGAACGGGTAATCTGTATATGCGCTTATTCATCACACATCTTGTGAGTGCGTTTTCTACAAGGGGCGTGTCATGATGCACCTGTGTTTTAACATATAACGCTATGATTCTTCATTTACAGTTGTGTTCAAAATTATTCAACCCCCAATGCTGTAAAGGGTTTTAGGGAATTTAGTGTACATTTGTAATTGTATTCAAATGAAATCCTACAAGGACTTTTTAAAGAACATATGCAACTAAAATGACATCAATTGGTTTTGTAATACAGTAGTAAATGTTTCTGTTGTGAATTCTTCATTGACACAATTATTCAACCCCTTAAAGACTACCACTCTGAAGAACAGAGGTTCATTCAAGTGTTTTCAATCAGGTATTGAAAACACCTGTGGATGTCACGGAGCAGCAATAAAGCATAATAAGCACCAATTAGGCAGCTTTAAAATGACTGTGATACTCAGCTCCTTCTAGACATTTACTGGTGTGGTTACAAACATGGTGAAGTCAAGAGAATGGTCCAGGAAGACAAGAGAAGAGTGATTACTCTTCACAGGAAGGGCAATGGCTATAAGAAGATTGCAAAGATGTTAAACATACCAAGAGAGACCATAGGAAGCATCATTCGCAAAATTCAAGGCAAAGGGCACTGTTGAAACGCTACCTGGTTGTGGCAGAAAGAAGATGCTGACTTTGACTACTGTGCGCTACTGAAGCGTAGAGTGGAGAAAAGTCCCCGTGTGACTGCTGAGGAACTGAGAAAAGATTTGTCAGATGTGGGTACTGAAGTTTCAGCTCAGACAATATGGCGCACACTGCGTAATGAAGGCCTCCATGCCAGAACTCCCAGGCGCACCCCTGCTGTCTCCAAAGAATAAGAAGAGTCGACTGCAGTATGCCAAAAGTCATGTGGACAAACACAGAAGTTTTGGGATAGTGTTCTGTGGACTGATGAAACAAAATTAGAACTGTTTGGGCCCATGGATCAACGCTATGTTTGGAGGAGGAAGAACAAGGCCTATGAAGAAAAACACCTTGCCTACTTGAAGCATGGCGGGGGGGTCAATCATGCTTTGGGCTGTTTTTGCTTCTGCAGGTACAGGGAAGCTTCAACGTGTGCAATGTACCATGAATTCTCTTCATTACCAGGAGATATTGGATGACAATGTGATTGTCCGTCCACAAACCTGAGGCTTGGGAGACGTTGGACCTTTCAACAGGACAATGATCCCAAGCATAACTCCAAGTCCACTAGAGCATGGTTGCAGATTAAAGGCTGGAACATTTTGGAGTGGCCATCGCAGTCACCTGACTTAAATCCGATTGAGAACCTCTGGTGGGACTTAAAGAAAGCAGTTGCAGTGCGCAAGCCTAAGAATGTGACTGAACTGGAGGCTTTTGCCCATGACGAATGGGTGAAAATACCGTAGATCGCTGCAAGACACTTGTGTCAAGCTATGCTTCACGTTTAAAAGCTGTTATAACTGTAAAGGATGTTGTACTAAGTACTAAGATTGAATGTCACTTGGGGGTTGAATAAAACTGATAATGATGTGAGCACAGAAAAGACATTTGTGGTTATTTCATTCTAAATGTTATGTTATATTTGTCTGACCTACACGTGCGTCTTTGATTTAATTGTAAGCAAGATGACTGAATGATCAAAATCAATGTCAAACTGGCCAAAACACTCAATTTCAGTGGGGGTTGAATAATTTTGAACACAACTGTATATTGTCCTGTTTAGATCTCGCCATATTATCTTTTATTTACATATGATTGGAACCAGGTTAACGTACTATCACCAATACCAGAGTTCTTAAGTTTTTGTAATAGGATGCCATGGTCTACTGTGTCAAAAGCCTTGGCAAAATCAAGGAAGATGCTCCAGTTAGGTTTCCTTGTTCCATGCCCGCTTGGATATCATTACAAACTTTTAAAAGGGCAGTTGTAGTTGAATGGTTTGGACGAAAGCCTGATTGATCTGGGGTTAAATAGTTCTGATACTGATAATAATCACATAATTGAGTGTAGACACATTTTTCCAGAATTTTTGACATTACAGGGAGCAGTGATATTGGGCGGTAGTTGGATACCAAAGTATTGTCTCCACTTTTATGGATAGGTACCACCCTTGCAGTCTTCCAGAGTTTGGGTATGTATCCAGTTGCCAGTGATTCATTAATCAGGGTTGCGACAGGTTTTGCAATTGCTGGTGCACTGATTTTCAGCAGCATTGCTGGGATTTGATCAGGTCCAGACTGGTATTTCATTTTTTGGTTACGGAGAAGTTTAGTGATGGCACTGACAGGCACTGGCCTAAAACTGAATTTCTCTGGGTTACGGGGTCTTTGCACTGTTGGTGGGTCCTGACCTGCATGCGGTCTTTCTGATTGCATGTCATTTCCTAGCTTAGCAATCAGGGTGGTGGCGCATCCAACAAAATACTTATTAAAAGCATTTGCTACATCTAGGGGGTGTTGTACAGTTTGGTTGTTTACTTTTAAAGCAGCTGGTTGGGAGTGGATGGGGGGGGCTTGCATGTTACTTATGATTTTCCAAAAATTTCTGGGGTTTGATATGTTATGGTTTAAATTGTCATTGAAGTATTGGGCTTTAGCCATTTTTGTTTCTTTTGTGCATTCATTCAGGCATTTTTGGTATTCACAGTGATCGTTCATGGAACCAGTACTCTTGAACTTTGACCACAGGGAGTCTCTAAACTGGTACATATGCGTGAGGTCAGCTGTAACCCAGAGGAGATGGGCCCCTTTTACTCGCACTTTGCGCAGTGGGGTATGGGTGTTCCAGACTTTCAGGAGCTCGGCTTGAAAGTATTCAATTGCACAGTCCAGGTCTGGGATTAGGTTTAGTCTGTACCATGGGAGTTGTTTGAGATCATTTAGGAAGGATTCAAGATTAAATTTCTTGAAAGACCTGGTGATTATTACCTTTGGTGGACATTTTGTGGCCCTTATTTTGCGCACACAGTACACTAGGCAGTGATCACTGAAACTGTTAGCGAGAACGCCTGCCTCCTGTATTCGAACAGGACATGAGGAGAAAATCCAGTCCAGCAAGGTGTGGTTAGGGCTTTTCATATTAATGCGAGTGGGGGAGGAGATTAATTGTGTTAGCTGCAAAGCCTTAAACAGTGAGCAGTGTTTATTGTTTTTAGGATTCAGCCAATCAACATTAAAGTCGCCGAGGAACAGCAGTTCGCTGTTTTGGTTTTGAGCGACTAATTTACTAAGAATTTGGGTTATGTCAGAAAGGGATTGCACTGGGGAACTTGGTGGGCAGTAGAATCCAGCAACAATAATTGTTTTACTGAATGGGATCTCAATAGTACCAGAAAGGAAATCAAATGTGGCCGGGGAGCTAGGATTCTGCAATGGGGTGAACTTTATGGAGTTGTCAACATAGATAACAATTCCCCCTCCTCTCTTAGCTCTGTCCTTTCTAGAGCATGAATACCCTTGTATTGCTATGGCAGAGCCTGGCACTTTAGGGGTTAACCATGATTCTGTCAGCACAATGACTTTAGGTTTGTAATAGTAGCACCAAGCTTTAAGCTCATCCAATTTAGGGAGTAAACTGCGGATGTTGCAATGCACAAAGGAGAGGCCTTTTTTAGTGGGGAAATTAAATATGGTGTCAGCTATTGGACCAGGGTTGGATTCAACAATGTGACATTTAGCTACCCCTTAACCCCAATTGATCAAGGGAAAACATTAAATGAATACACTGTGAGACATGTAGCCAACCCATTAGCCCCTAAAATGCTATCAATCAAGGAAAAAATAAAATGTATACTGTGAGGGATGAAGCCTACCCATTAACCCTTAATATACAACTAATTACAGATAATAATAACACCCCTCAATGTTAGATGTGTTAGGCGCTAAACAAGTTATAGTAATGTGACAATTTATCAATAGAATTTGTACAATCATGCAGCTCACCGCCGGTGTGTCCTGCACCCAAAATAAATGAAAGAATACAAACTTTGTTCGTTTAGGGAGCGCATAAAAAGGAACAACTGGTATTCAGTCTTGTATGATATCACAAACTTCTCAGCTATTCACATAATAATGTGGAATACTCTAAAATATAGAAGCAGAAAAAGCCTTCATTGCGCAGTATATCTCGCACAGTTATTAGATTGGAATTGAACAATATTGTATAGGTATATCACTCACAAACATAGAGCCTATAGACTCATGATATTCGCCTTTAAGCCTCTATGGGGGGCTCTTCCCATCGATCGATAGTTTTATAGATATGGAGTGACTTCTTGGTTTCCGTTTGTGCCTCACATAAATGAAAAGATATATGGCACAATACCAATGCAGATAACAGCAATATATACAATGAATTGGCCGATTTACTCACATGCTCCTGAGCCTCCCAATTGAGTGGCTCAGTACCAAAGCCTTGGACCACTTCTATAAGGGGGGTCCTACCCCTACTACGATACCTGCTGTTGAAATCGCTGGTTGGGTGGAATGGTTGGTTTACGCAATTTGCGTTAGATGGGTAGAGAAAGTAGCCAAATAGAAATTTATAAAAGAAAAATTTATAAAAGAAAAAAGGATAAAATCAAAAGCAATATGGAATAAATTAAATTAATTAAAATTGGGGGTAAACCGAGACGCGTTTCACTCGCTCTTCTGCCAGCTTCATCAGTCGGATAGCCCCTCATTGTAAACGGATGTCTTTTATCGTGTTTCCAATCCAATCGGAAACGTGCTGTTCGCGAGCGTTCCACTCGTTAATTGCGTTCCATTCATTAGTTTGCGTTCCAATGGACTCCTGGACGATTCATAATGACGTATTTCCTGTTCCGGTAAGTCTCCGTGGAGATCCGTCCATCTCGCTCTTTCTTGCGCATGCGGGGTGGCAATTAGCGGTCAATAGTTCCTTCATATGGTCATATAATAAAGAGCTAACTTTTACTTTTAAGACAATGAACAGTATTGCCCTATGGCACATTGATCTTATTATTATCGAGATGTCGATATGACAATCTGAAATGTAAAAAGTCGGTTAGTGTTTTCTTATCTTAAATCGTATAAAGTGGTAAATAAATTAATCACCACGGAAGGAAGTTCTCTCCCCCTAAATCATCATAATAAAATACATTTTTTGTCCATACTGTAAGAGAGACATTACAGCATTCATCACCATCTGTTTTAATAATATGGTCACAAAAAATATTAATTCTAAAAATTAGTATAGACGATTGATTAATATAAAAAATGGCAGACTTCAAAGTCTGCATTCAATCCATTGGGGCCAGAGTGTTTAGATAATATATCCAGCGCATCTCATTTTTGATAAGTTTCTCATTCATATTCTCTCCTCTCCAATCTCGACTGATTTTTTCAATCCCCATGAACTCTATGCTTTTTGGGTTGCACCCGTGCTGATCTTTATAATGGGATGAGACATTGTGTTTGTCAGATCCTCTAGTTATATTGCAGAGATGTTCATTGATCCTAATGGTAAGTGGGCGAGATGTTTGTCCCACATATCGTTTCCCACAGGGACATTTGAGCATATATATCACATTTTTAGTGTGACACGTTATCAGATCTTTTATTTTGTAGTTGGATCCTCTGACTCCTGCATCAAATTGTTTTATTGTTCTTTTCTTATTATTAGTTTTACAGCATGAAATGCACTGACCACAAAAATAGAAGCCAGGAGTCAGACCAAAGGGATGTTCTGATCTATGTCTATCTGTGGTTTTGATATGGTTAATAACCAGGTTATTACTGAGATTCTTACCTCCCCTAAATGTTATTTTGGGTTTTTCTGGCAAAATATCATTCAAAATTGGATCGTTGGTTAAAATTGGCCAATGTTTCTCTACAGATCTTTTAATCGTTTTATTATTGATATTATAATCCATGATAAATGAGATATTCTCAAATTGGTCTTCACATCTTGGTTTATATTGTAACAATGTGTCTCTACTTGTTCTTAAAATTTCTTGCTTTATCTCATCTAAAAATTTCTTTTCATACCACTTCTCTCTAAAGTCACTTAAAGGGATACTCTAGGCAACATGACCACCTAAGCTATTTTAGGTGGTCATGATGCCCGGAGTATGCCGCCCTCTGTCCCCCCTCCCTCCGCTCGGCAGTTCAGCAGAAAAAGCTGAAAACAGCTGAGAGAGGCGGAGAAGTTTACTCCGCCCTCCCAGCTGTCAGTCAGCAGAGCGGGAATCATATTTCCCGCTTCTGCCGACTTTTGCCGAGTAGGAGACGTCATTGCGCTGAAAGCGCGATGACGTCTCCAACTCGCCGCAGTAGCTGGCGGCAGCGGCTGAGGGTTAGTGTTGCGCGCATCCTCTTGCGTGCAACACTAATCCTCAGAGGGAGCCGGGAGGAAGCCTGCCGATTGGCTGGCTTACGTGAGAGGCACGCATGCGCGCTTCTCACGTAAACCAGAAGGCAAGTCCGATGCAAGAAGGACGGGAGCGGAAGAGGAGGGAGGTGAGTATAAAAAATAAAAAAAAACGCCGCTGGAAACAAGTGGATTTTAGGGTAAGTATTACAGTTACACAAAAAAAACAAAAAAAAACTTTTTATTAAGGGAATGGGGATAGATTAGGATAAAAAAACGGGGGGGGGGTGATTTTTGAGTAGAGTGTTCCTTTAACAATTTCTCGGCTTGAACCAAATATTGTTCAACATCTGTACAGTTTCTACGTATCCTCAATAATTCACCCTTAGGAACAGCTTTAAGCCAAGGGGGGGGGGGGTAGTGGCCACTGTTGGTATGTATATAGCCATTTACTTGAACAGGTTTAAAGAAAGTTTTAGTCTTCACTTTTCCGTCCTCTATATATATTGAGGTCGAGAAAGTTGAGTAGCTGCTATCTTGAAGGGAAAAAGAAGTGTCTTTTTTCTTCGTGACATATCTCTGTGCATGCTCAGTTGTTGTTGCTGAAATCAAGCAAAAATCTTAAGTTTTTTTATTGTTTTAAAAATAATACCCACTGCCTTATGTACAATCTATTGTTTTTTATTTGATGCTTAATTTTGTTATCCCCCCCAAAAAAAATTACTGGTGGGGTGCTGCCCCAACTGGCCAAGGGAGGAACCTCCACTGACATATGGACACACATACACAAATATGAGACATGAAAAGAGACACTGTGGGAGGTAAGGGATATTCATGGTGAGACATTAGAGGGTGAAGTGAGGCAGGGGGAGAAAGACATTAGACCGCAGCCGGGTTAGCACCCTCCTTATCAGAATTAGGAGATTAGGGAAAAAGGCGAATGGGTGGGAAAAAATTAGTTGAGAAATATTAAGGGTGGATGAGATGGGAGAGATAGACCTTACAAGAGTATGAGAAGCATTGGGGGAACAGAGACAATATATGGTGTAAAAACAATGGGGAGTGGGGCGAGAAAATGTATTTTGCCTAGGGTGGCAAAAATCCTTGCAATGGCCTTGTGTCCAGGCTACCCTGGCCAATATTTGATATGACCTGATTTCATAAAAAAAACCTGAGTATTATGTTTGGAATGCTGGTGCAAACACCTAACTTCTTATTGTGGATATGAATAATGTACCCTTGAAGGACCCATGCACAGCACACCGAGGCTTAGAAATAAGTTCCACTAGAGTGGGCTCATCTGACCCAGACAAACTACACATCTTGAATCTCCAAAAATTTTGATCGTGATTTTGGTACTTTTAGTTCCCTATTTTGGGAAACATTGAAAAAGTACTTAACCCCTTCACTACCAAGATGGGGTATACACAATCAGCAGTAGCAGACAGAGCAGTGCGAGATCATGTTAACAGGATCTGGGGTTAGGCTTTATAATTGCAAATGAAATTCCTTTTGTTGCAAAACCTTAAATTTGGGCTCCAGAAGGTGTCCCCAATGTTTCAGCACCATGGACATTATGCCTGAGATGCTGAAACTTTTAAAAACCAGATGAGGAATGTCTCTGTCAGACTAATACCCAGCTGATCCTGTGCAGAGCCCAGAACTGCAGTATCTCCTTTTGGCCAGTGGATGGCAACCTCTGCCTGCAAATAGGTTATTACAGTAAGGAATACATTGGGAATATTCCCAAATATTTCTTACTGTATAATTAATTAAAATGATTTTCCAAACGCCACTTGTTCCTGACAGTGTTTTTTTATTTTTTTTAATCATTTGGTAGTTAAGGGTTAAAATGTTGATAGACATATACGTATGTAGATGGAATAGTAAACACACACACAATCTCCTGTACCCATTCAGTTCATTGCTGGCTCCGAACAATAGAAGTAGCTTCTCAACAATGGGCAGATATCTGCAACATAACCTGCCTTTTCTTGCAGAAAATGTGTTACAATCAATTATTCGGCCTATGGGAATCTCAACAATTATAAAACCGCAGTGTGTTCTCAGAACCTCCCTGGAATCTCTGCCTTTAATAGCAAAACGGATAAAGGTCAAATTATGTTAAGACTAACAATGGAGAGCTATTTATTTTTTTAAAAAAATGGCTTTAAGGTTTAGATGTTGTTTGTATGAAAAAAATAAATGATTTACAGATAAATGTCCGCAGGGTCCCGGGAAAGGGATATTATAATACAATAAAGTGTTACCATGAACATATAAATGAATGAGGACTTCAGGGGGCATCAGGGTCAACTTCAACTTCTCTATGCTGGTTTTAATATTATTACTTTTATGCTAATCCCAGGAAAGGCACACAAAGTCATGTACAGACGGCGAATGCAGAGCATGTTATTGTGGACTTTCCATTAGTATAATAAACCTTGTGCAAAGAAATGTACAAAAAACAAGCACAAAGTATCATATTAGTATACCAAGCATATTCTGTGTGCCAGAGTCATATCCATACAAACGTTCTCAATTCACAATTTTGCTTGTGCGAATCATTAGCATCAGGAGCATTTTATCATGGGGCAGAATGCACCTATTCTGTGGAATTCCTCCCTCATCCCATTATACTGCCCTAATGTTTAATCCGTTAACCCCTGTCATGCCCCATGATTTAGGATTTATTGTATATTTTTCTGTTTTGTGTTGAATCTGCCTTTGCTGCTTACATGCTATTGATTTCATAGCTATTTTGTCCCTGCTGGGTTTCCTTAGCTTGATGTATCCAGCTAGTTTCACCCCCCTTTGCTCAGTGTCTTGTTCTTTGGGACTTCCTGGTAACATAGCAGCCATTCTGTGCTCGCTGCTGGACAAAACTAATGTATTTTTACCTGCATTGCTGTACACTATTACAAGATTGTCAGTCTGATCATTAAACCCTTCAACTGGATTCATCTTTCTACGTGTCAGTTTTGCTGAGTTGAAGCTATCTGCCGAACTTCATTGTGTGAGTACTGGCCAAATACAGACTTAGCTAGTCTAAAGCATCCATGCCTCACAGCTTTGCTTAGGGAAGCAGAATAACCCCTTCACAACCAAGATTGATTATACTCAATCTGCAAGGTACGTCCTGGTCCCCCGGTTCGGAGTACAGATAATAAGGTGTTCTATGGGAGCAATGCAAAGGAATTTAGTTTATTGCAAACAAAATAAATTTTGAATTTGGGCTTCAGAAAATGCCCCTAAAGTTTTAGCACCTCTGGTGTCATGTCCACTGTGCTAACACTTATTAAAGCCAGCTGGGGATCTGTCTGAAATGACAGCTCCTCGGCTTATCCTGCACAGAGATCAGAACTGCAGTAACTCCTTCTGGCCAGCAGATGGCCAAATAGATTATTAGATTAGATTATCAGCGCTGCGGAATATGCTGGCGCTTTATAAATAAAGAATAATAATAATAATTATTACTGTAAGGAATATATTGTGAACATTCCCAAATATTTCTTACTGTATGATTAAAATGATTTTTCAAAAAACACGGATTCCTGACAGTGTTTTTCTGTACAACACTTGCTAGTGAAGGGGTTAAACCCACTAATTCAGGGAAGCATGTCAACCAGTAAAATAACCCATGAATACCTCACATATGATAGAGGAACCTTCATTAAATGCACTACTGGCCGTTCACATCCCTTTCCTCTTGCTTCTATAAAGCCATTTCCCTTCCAGAATGTAAGTTCCTTCGGCTACAGGCCCAACTCCTTGTCCTTCATCGACTTTTTAATTTATGACTTGTTCCAATGTATTTATTGCACGCTTGCTGACAGGAGTGTGTGCCTCCGTGTAACGCTGTGGAACATGGTGCTCTATAAATAATATGTAATAAAAAAAATCTATCCCTATCATCTACCTAGATACCTATTTTCTATCCAACTATATATCTTCTGGTTTTTCTGAATTATTTATGTCTTGCACCTTGCCGTGACATTGCATTTATCTGAGAACTATTAAAAAAATGAACCATTAGCTCTTCGTGCATTTGGCTGAGTACAATGTCTCTAGCTATATCATTGTGCCCTACTTTAACTGTCCCCAGATAATATCTCTGGGTACTGAATCCAATCACTATAAGCATGATTCCGTTGTTACATTAAGCTTCCTGGCTTTGTTATTTTACCTCCTGCTTCTTTATGAATATATCTGAAGCAGATATAAAATGTTTTCTGTGCCGCGCAATCCAACTCACTCTCTATGCACATATATTAACCACGGTTATCCCCGACCCCAACGCAATGTGAAGAGGGATGGACTTACACACACAGACATCAAAAGGGTGTCAAAATGAAAAAAATACAGACAGACATTTTTTCTAACTCGTTCGAGGGATTTCTTAACCCATTTACTTCCGTGATCGTGTTTACACCCCAGCCCACTGAGTCATCGGCCCACTGGGAATCTCCCGGTAGTCCCGATGGCCAGCACATGCCTGTCCACATACGTCCTGTTTTGTCCCTGCTCGGAGCCATAAAGATGTCAGCCCTTGCTGTGGGACTGCCCCCGGGCCACGGGAGTCATCGCACCTGCGCACGATGACATCACAATCAGGGATGCCCAGCATTGAAACTCCCATTACAGTATGTGCAGGAGTATTTGGACCCATGTATCTCCTGAACCATGTGCCCTACAAGGACAGTTCAGGTGTTGCTGGAAAGGCCAGAGTCTGGCCTTACCAATGATAGCCAACATGACTACGTGTAAAAAAAGAATTAAATAAAACATTACAGTTAAATAAAATTCTTTAAGCAGCGTCATTGGTTTTTCCCCTTATAAAGTTACAATGCCGCTTTTATCATATATAGGAATTTTAAATTTATTTTAATAACTATTTTAATATATTTTTATATTATATTTAACAATACTGTATTAGAATTATTTGAATTAAATACATTTTTGTAATATACATGCTTCAATAAATAATAAGTTAAGTATAACAGATTTTTGCTGTGGAGCTCTTTGATACACTCTTACACAACAAACATTACTGTGAGTTTTATTGCTGTGGAGCTCTGTGATACACTTATACATACCCACACATTACTGTGAGTTTTATTGCTGTGGCGCTCTGTAATGTGCATTGTCTACAAGTGTATTAGTAATGTACAGTATCTTATGAGCCTGATAAAATTGATTGGCAGCTTCCCACGTGTGACGCGGTGAAGTCTTAGCTGTAATGAGTGCGCGATGGCTGCCGCAGCAAAACGGTAACCATCTGTAAGTCTGGAGGCAGCAAAATGGATTCCCCAATTCGTTGGTGGGCCCAAGCGGATTTTCTTAACGAAGTAAAATATTTTATAAATTGTGTGAAGAAAATAATTCTTTAACACAACAATCTACATGTGGGGGTTGCGTTGAATGGGTGTTGCCTTCTGCGGACATGGCACAAGGGGGCCTCGATGATCTTCTATTGCCTGGGGCCCCATTAGTGGTCAGTCCACCCCTGGTTGCAAATAGATTTAATTTCCATATGTGCTCAATAAGGTGCCCCTAACATTATAGCACCATGGGCACAATACACGAGGTGCTAACACTTTTTAAAAACAGCTGGGGAATGTCTCTAACAGACCTTCCCCCAGTTGATCCGACTGCCTCCTCCTCCTGAAGCTCACTCTCTCCGTGCAGTAAAGAAGGGATGGCTATAGGTTCCTTGGACTCCTCTGCCAGTGTGTGGCTTTCCTCCTTTCAACTGACCTCTGGAGCAGCAAGTTGAAGACAGGGGTCAGCGACTCTCTGCCCCAATGCCAGCTCTTCTGCTGTGGTGACGGAAAGCTCCTCAGGCTCCTCAACCTTTGGGATGTCTGCTATCTTGAGCTAGGAATCTGGGCCACCTGCCTCACATCTACCATGTGCAGTGGGGTGGGCTTCTTTTTCTCCCACAAACATAGTCCATGGCTGGACCAACCAAATCCAGGCACTCAAGCTCCCTCAGCCATCCTTGGCAGGGAGCATACTCTGTGGGCTATCTGGGCCGGCTGTCCAGCATCCTAGTAAATCACCAGTGGGGGTCTTCGTCTCAACAACACCATCACTAGGCAGTCCTCCTGGCAACAAATGTCCTCTGGCTCGATCCAGCCTGAGGCCTCCTCCTTGTTACACTCCAAATCCTGAAGGTCAATGTTTTCCTAGTCCAGGACAGCTCCCTCTTGCTGCAAAAAGCTGACCTCGGTCCATATGCTCTGGCACAGGTCCATGCTGGAATTCGGTCCATATTTATTGAAGCATCTCTTCACCTCCGCGAGAATCTTCATATAGCTCTGGGTTGCACCACACTCATGCGTGCATCTGGTCACCAGCTCTCCCTGCAGGGATCTCTTTGACGTCTGGGTTCGGTTGTAGGGAGCATATGATCCCACCAGCTGCCAGCCAATGTAACAGATGTCCATACTCCGAATGGGTCACATCTGTTAATTCTGCTTCCTTTCCAGACCCCCGTTCTCCCACAACAGTTTTTCGGGCCTTTCTGCAGGTCTTAGCCGAGGCTTAAGGACGGGTACACTGAAAACACAGTGATAGCATCCCCCCAAAATGAGTCAGCATGCAGACCCTGAGGTTAGGACAGTCAGATGGGACCTAAGCCTTTAAAGAATAATATACACAGTGGCAGGCAGGGCCTGGAGGCCAACGGAAATTGACACGCTGGTGTCTTACTGCGATTCAGGAATCCCTCACCTGCCATATTGCTGCGCAGTTGGAGAGGGCTGGGAAACAACATAGAACATCAGGCCTGCAACGCCCAAATGCATCTCTAGATCCATGTACCCCTAGTTCAAAGTGACACTCGTCACATGCACTACTCCCAGACCCACGCTATGTGCACTTCTCCGAGACCCCTGTTGTGTGCCCTGCTGATCCATGCCAAATCCGCTCTCCTGTGTCGCCTAGCCCCTGTGCACCCTGAGGACCCAGTCTCCTCATCCCTGTGACCTGAATTACCTGTATATCATCTGCCTGCTGCAATAAACTGTTTGTTTACATCAGTCACCTCAGTGCCTAATTCCTGCATCCAGGGCTCTTTCCGCATACCCAGTACCGTGGAACATGATAACATCAGACTCTATGAGGATTCTTCGCTACTTTGCTAACATCCGAAGGAACAATAATTCAATATGGTTATTTGTTCTCTCCTTGTGCCATCATGAAATCTATTCATTCAGTATTCAAGCACGGTCCTGGTCGAAATGGTCTTTTTAAAAAGTATGCCAAATAAAAGAAAAAACACCAATTCAGACACTTCCAAATTCGGATCATCACGGCATTTTCAAAGCGCTTTTCAGGTGCAATCGGGAAATTTAAGGTCGAAAATTTTAAATCGTTCCAAAACTGGACTATTTTAAATTTTGGTCACAAGCAATCATTTTAAAAGTTAGATTTTTCAAATTTTGTGATGATAGTCATGTTAATTTTAGGTTTGGAGTTAAGGTTAGGGTTACTTTTAAGGCTACATTAAGAATTAGGGTTAGGGCTTGCAGTAACAGAAGAAAGAGAATATATTGCCTAAAAATTAACTCCAATAAAACCAGAAATAATCCCAATTACAACCTTATCCCTAAATGTAACCCTAACCCTAATAAAAGCAGAAATAATCCTAATTACAAACCTTAACCCTAAATGTAACCTTAACCCTAATAAAATCCAAAATCATTCCAAATTACAAACCTTAACCCTGAATGTAACCCTAACCCTAATAAAACCAGAAATAATCCCAATTACAAACCTTATCCCTAAATGTAACCCTAACCCTAATAAAAGCAGAAATAATCCTAATTACAAACCTTATCCCTAAATGTAACCTTAACCCTAATAAAAGCAGAAATAATCCTAATTACAATCCTTATCCCTAAATGTAACCCTAACCCTAAAACAAGCACAAATTTTAAGCTAACCCTAAATACAAACCCTAACTCTAAATGTAACGGAGACCCTAAAAATCGATTGCTCCTGAATTGGACGGTTTTCGGAAGCTATCAAAAGTTTTTGAGTGTGCCCAAAATTTTTCTTTTGCTTTTACAATACATTTCCATAAACAATGCAAGATATTTAATTCAGAAACTTCTGAGTGAGAGAGTATTTTTTATTCAGGGTCATCTTTATTACCAACCAGTCCTGTTGTAACAAACAAGATTTTTTCACGTTTTATAACAGTCTAGGTGTTCTTTAACAAAATATTGATGGTTATTACTCCAGTCACAACTGTCTGGGCTATTCTGCTACCATGGAAGAGGGCCAGCGAGGCTGACGAGCCCCGTTGCCATTGCATCAACGGCAGTCCCGGTAGTTAATCATTTGTATACAAATAATATTTATTTCTCCTCATAAAGCAGCAAGGTCGCCGCAAACAGAAACTTTCACAAGATTTGCAGATCCCCTCAGAATACATGAATCTTTCGTAGTGTGAAATAATGTGTTTTATTAAGTGACACAGCATTCCGCTGTCAGCGCGCTCTCCCGTCACTGCACCATTTCAAGACACGTGTACGATGTAAGCCTGCACAAATGTTAAGACCTGAATTGGATTATTTATGCGTTAAAATGGCATTACATTAATGCTGGATGCTATTAAACTGTCAAAATTATGTAGTAAGCATATTGCCGCGGGTTACTGGCCCTTTGGGTCGCATTGATCAGAATACTTAGGTTAACTGAGAGGGATCAATAGATTGCTCAGTCATTTAGCCATTATTACTCTTTTCCCCCACAAGGCTCACTCTGCTATACTTTCACTTCCAATCTAAATCGGACAGATATATAGAGGAACACACGAATAGAGAATACAGTCCGTCTCGTGCTCCTTTGCTCGGCTTATGCCGGTTCTTTTGCTGTGAGGGTCGCTCAGCCTCAGGGCCCATCATGGCCCCTAGTTCGGGCCTAGCTGCTCCACGTAGACCTGAGTCCTTTAGTATTTATCAGTTTCAGTTGCTATTTGCAAGCGCTGCTCTTCACAAATGGAGGATCTTACATTTCAGTGAAAATCAATATATATCATTATGTTCCGATGCTGAACCTGACAGCTCGGAGATTGAGAGGGTTACGCAATAAAACACAAAAAACAAGTAAAGCAATAAAACGTAAGTGTATTAAAATAAAGCATCCTAGACATTCTAGAGCAGGATCTCAAACTCCAGCCCCACCGATGTTTCTGAACTACAGTGTCACATCCTCGGCACCTGCAGCCCTTCAGGGGGGGTCTGGGCACTCGGCGACATCACTGGCTGGGTGCCAGAAGTTCTGTCTGTTCGTGCGTCTAGAGGGGCGGGGCACGGTGCGATGACACGGAGCCGCCGGCCTTAAATGCAGGGCGCTCGAGTCGACTCATCGCCCTGACGTGGAGTTAGTTCCCGCATCGCCTGGTGTATTTCCTTGGTGATTCACAGGATTCTCTTGCTCTGTTGCTGAACCGGATTGTATGAGGACTCTGATTGTTGCTGACTCGGACTGCCTTTCTGACCAAGCCTGTATGTGTGTTGTGATTAAAGCAGACTCAGAGCGCTTGTTGCGTTTGAACCACGTTGACCCAGTGTGTTTAACTATCGTGCATAACCTTGATACAGAGTGTAAGTCTGCCCTGCATAGCGCTGCATCAGTTTATCCATCGATCTGTCTTGCTGCCGAATCGGATTGTATGAGGACCTGGTTTGCTGCCAAATCTGCCTGTACGAAAACCCTCTCTGTTGCCAACTTAGAAGCGTGGTCATGAAAACGTTCCGTTAACCCCTGGCGTATGAACACACCGCCTAAACCTCTTCCGGACCACTTTCCCCTTATCAGTGAGGTTAACCCATTGTGGCTCAGCGATAACTTGATGTCAAAACCTGCTGTGACTAAGCTGTTCTCATTATTGTTGGTCTATCTATTCTCCCTGGCTGGGAGTGATAGGGTTAGTGGTCCCGACCATTCAAGGATCGTAGGGTCTAGAAGTCTGTCCAAAAGGATTCCCACCACGGTTGTGAGGGGTGAGCGGGACAGCAAACGTGACATACAGCTCCCATGAATCTCTGGCCAACTATTGCAAAGCAACAGTCTGGGAACTGTAGGCCGTCAACATCTGGGGAGCCAGAATTTGAGATCCCGGTTCTAGAGTTTCACAACGAACTATGAAGCGGTATGGTTTTATCGAGAGACTACTGATCTACAATGATAGGATTAATTAACCCCATTCAGACTGTCCTGCTATTTCATTGGCTCCAAGGCTTTAGTGAACTGATCCTGCCAAAATCAGATTTTTAAAACACAAGCGAGTGCCGGGCGCTCCACAACAAGCCTTTATTAGATGATGAGCATCATTGTGGCTGCTATATGCAGCCCTCTACACCCATCCAATTAAGTATTGGGTTCCTTCGGTTTTGGGATTTGGTGCATTGCCATTTTCAGGATTCAAGGTCTCACTTTCCATGATGTGACAGGTTACTGTCACACCCTGAATATATTAAAGAAGGGACATTAGAAAAAATAGAGACGGTCACTCGAAAACAGGGACATTTGGGAGATAGTGAACACACAACAACTGTGACCACTCACTGTGTATAAGATTAGACAGGCCTCAAAATTTCTACTCGCCTGCTCGCATTTGGCGAGTGGAAATAACATGGGGGCAAGTGGGAATGCAGAGGCAGGGCAGGATAATGGGTTAGGTGGGGCAACTAGCGGCGAGTAACTCTTAAGGCCTGGCTAGTAGCTTGGGACTTGAAATTTTGAGCCATGAGATTATATATATACATATATAAACACTTTTAATGTATGTATCTGTCACTAGAAGCACCTTCCCCTCAAGATTGTGAGTTCCCACGAGAATAGGGCCCTTGTTTCCTCCTGTACTGGATTGTCAAAATGTTGTTCAATGTATTGTAACCCTATGTTGTGCCCATTGTACAGCGCTGCATAATATGCTGGCACTATAAAGAATAATAATAAAAAGTGCATATCGACAACAGCAAAAATATATAATAAAATAGATGCATCTGACCTAAAAATCACGTATACGTAGTGCAGACCCTACAAATAACCACAAATTGCCCCCTGCAGGAATTGCTCTCACAGGTAGAATATTAGTAATGGTGCATCAAAAAGTTACCACTCCATAATCAGCATTTTCTTATGACCGCGGGTCACCCCTTGAACTCTGGCTCTCACCCAGATCCACAGTATGGCGTCTCCAGGTCCTCATGGTGGTATCCTCCAAGATGTATCAGTCCTCAGGAATCTGCCAAAACGACACTATCACATAGACCTCAGGAGCCACACCACCAGATAACTTCCAGCAGGGAAATATATATAAACAGCTCAAACTGTAATTAAAAAACGTATTTTAATGGTAACAAACTTATAAAAACAGACAACGCGTTTCGTCTAGCATTACAGCTTTAGACTTCATCAGGGATAGAAAAAATAGAGAAGGATTGGGCCCAATATATGGATTGTCCCTCGAAAACAGAGACATTTGGGAGATATGCACCCAGGTACACACTCATTCACAGCTGTAGTCTAACACCTTGAGAAAGACCAGTCTTGGTCGAAACGTCGTCTTTTTTTCTGGTACTGAAATAAATCCACTTAATTTAATATTGTGGGTCTTGGAGGTTTTTTTATTCAATTTGTTTGCAAATATACTACTGAATGAAAATGTCTGGAATCTCCATATACAGTTGTGTTCAAAATTATTCAACCCCCAATGCTGTAAAAGGTTTTAGGGAATTTAGTGTACATTTGTAATTGTATTCAGAATGAAATCCTACAAGGACTTTTTAAAGAACCATATGCAACTAAAATGACATCAATTGGTTTTGTAATACAGTAGTAAATGTTTCTTTTGTGAATTCTTCATTGACAAAATTATTCAACCCCTTAAAGACTACCACTCTGAAGAACAGAGGTTCATTCAAGTGTTTTCAATCAGGTATTGAAAACACCTGTGGATGTCACGGAGCAGCAATAAAGCATAATAAGCACCAAATAGGCAGCTTTAAAATGACTGTGATACTCAGCTCCTTCTAGACATTTACTGGTGTGGTTACAAACATGGTGAAGTCAAGAGAATGGTCCAGGAAGACAAGAGAAGAGGTGATTACTCTTCACAGGAAGGGCAATGGCTATAAGAAGATTGCAAAGATGTTAAACATACCAAGAGAGACCATAGGAAGCATCATTCGCAAATTCAAGGCAAAGGGCACTGTTGAAACGCTACCTGGTCGTGGCAGAAAGAAGATGCTGACTTCGACTGCTGTGCACTACCTGAAGCGTAGAGTGGAGAAAAGTCCCCGTGTGACTGCTGAGGAACTGAGAAAAGATTTGTCAGATGTGGGTACTGAAGTTTCAGCTCAGACAATACGGCGCACACTGCGTAATGAAGGCCTCCATGCCAGAACTCCCAGGCGCACCCCCTTGCTGTCTCCAAAGAATAAGAAGAGTCGACTGCAGTATGCCAAAAGTCATGTGGACAAACCACAGAAGTTTTGGGATAGTGTTCTGTGGACTGATGAAACAAAATTAGAACTGTTTGGGCGCATAGATCAACGCTATGTTTGGAGGAGGAAGAACAAGGCCTATGAAGAAAAAAAACACCTTGCCTACTGTGAAGCATGGCGGGCGGTCAATCATGCTTTGGGGCTGTTTTGCTTCTGCAGGTACAGGGAAGCTTCAGCGTGTGCAAGGTACCATGAATTCTCTTCAGTACCAGGAGATATTGGATGACAATGTGATGCAGTCCGTCACAAACCTGAGGCTTGGGAGACGTTGGACCTTTCAACAGGACAATGATCCCAAGCATACCTCCAAGTTCACTAGAGCATGGTTGCAGATTAAAGGCTGGAACATTTTGGGGTGGCCATCACAGTCACCTGACTTAAATCCGATTGAGAACCTCTGGTGGGACTTAAAGAAAGCAGTTGCAGTGCGCAAGCCTAAGAATGTGACTGAACTGGAGGCTTTTGCCCATGACGAATGGGCGAAGATACCCGTAGATCGCTGCAAGACACTTGTGTCAAGCTATGCTTCACGTTTAAAAGCTGTTATAACTGTAAAAGGATGTTGTACTAAGTACTAAGATTGAATGTCACTTGGGGGTTGAATAAAACGGATAATGATGTGAGCACAGAAAAGACATTTGTGGTTATTTCATTATAAATGTTATGTTATATTTGTCTGACCTACACGTGCCTCTTTGATTTAATTGTAAGCAAGATAACTGAATGATCAAAATCAATGTCAAACTGGCCAAAACACTCAATTTCAGTGGGGGTTGAATAATTTTGAACACAACTGTAAGGTCCTATGAATGATAATAAAAAGGTCTGAAGAAAAAAACACTTATTTTAAAAACGCAACAGATTTTTTTGCCAAAAACACCCCAAAAAATGCCTAGAAGAGCAAAAAATAAATCAATCAATAAATAAAGAGCCTTTTTACTGCAGATTAAAAGAATAAACGGTTTATTAGATATTTAATTAAAATGCGAATATTTTTATCATTAAGCCTATGGGATTCATAAATACAGAAAAAATGGCGTCGCGCCCATACTCACCGGAGCGGCAGCAACTGCCAGGAGTAACAGCCCAGTTAATGTATAAAACATAACAAGGAAAAAAGGTGTCATCTGCGCTCGTTTCTATGTGTTCCATGTACAACAAAACTGAGGTTTTTGTTTGATCAATGGCCATTGCAACGTAAGCTCACTCGCCACTTCACGGCACCTCTTTACAGAGTGACTACCTAACAATTGTAACCAAAAGGCCGCTCTACTGAGCAGCTCCAAGCCCCTCCTGCTGCTTTTCAGCCAAGAAAAGCAGCAGCAGGGGCTTGGAGCTGCTCAGTAGAGCGGCCTTTTGGTTACAATTGTTAGGTACTCACCCTGTAAAGAGGTGCCGTGAAGTGGCGAGTGAGCTTACGTTGCAATGGCCATTGAAACAAACAAAAACCTCAGTTTTGTTGTACATGGAACACATAGAAACGAGCGCAGATGACACCTTTTTTCCTTGTTATGTTTTATACATTAACTGGGCTGTTACTCCTGGCAGTTGCTGCCGCTCCGGTGAGTATGGGCGCGACGCCATTTTTTCTGTATTTATGTATATCATGCTTGTAACACCAGTCCGTCGTTCTGCAGCTGTTCCTCTTTCCATGTTTTTGTTTTTTATCCCAAATGGGAAGTGTTTGGTGCGTGTATAAATAAAACCCACCATATCTTTGCCTCTCCTTGGCTGAAAAGCAGCAGGAGAGCCTATGGGATTCGCCTTAATAAACCTGCCGAATGAAACCACCGAACAGCAGGGCACTTCAGCAACTTTTCTCTGCTGTTCAGTGTCTCTGAATATATTAACCATTGCTTCTCTATGGGGATTTCAATGCCGTCGAACAGGCACCGTACTTGCTGTCAGTTCACCAAAATTTGGCGAACTGCCTGCTTTCTAAATAGCCGAATGGCCCTGAAATGTTATCGTATGGGGAAATTCCCTGTTCGGTGACATTTTGGGGCCAGATCGGCTCTCTCTGAATAACCCCTTATATCTTTTTCCTACCTTGCTGAGAGATTTCACCCCTCCCCCGCGATATTTTTGGCTTCCTACACTAATTCCCTCATCGTTTCTAGAGGCCTTTTTAATTATATTATCTAGAGTTCGCTTTTGCGATCTTGAAAACACTTCAGTCTCCACCGGCAAGTCTTTCTAAGCAAAATAATAAATTCAATTTCATCGTACCAGTCATAGGACGACGGTCGAAAAATCTGAAAAATCCAACCGGTATCAACAAACCGTTCCGGTCACGTAACCTGCGTTTTCAACATGATCTCTATTAACGCACAGGCCTTTGCTTTTAAGGCTAGGGTCAGACGAACGCATTTTTTGCGTCGTCCGTGAAAAAGTGCGTTCGAACGAATGGATGTATTTTTTCACGGAATACGCGATAGCGGTCATACGATGCGCATTTTCATCCGTGATTTTGTACGGATCAACAATAAAACCCTTTTTGCGTCTGGACGTTATGTTGGCCGGACGTGTGCAGCGTCTGACATCTCTCAATCACGCACACACGCCGCTATGCAGCCGCAGCGCACTCTGTACGTCCGTACTAGCGGTATCACGTTCTCGAAAAAATGCGAACTTTCGTGCTGCCGTACTTCGTGTATTGCCTGTCACTGGCCGTGATAAAGTGCGGCTGCACGCGCGTTCGCACTGCGTTCGTCTGACCCTAGCCTAAAAGCGACGGTCTGAGCTGGCTGCGAATGGAGGGATTTTTTTTTTTTAAAAAAAAAAATATAGAATGTCAAAATGTTTTCTCGCAACAGTATCTAAAATATGAGCCGCTTTCGTTTTTTTCCATTTCCAAAAGCTGTGTGTGAGGAAAGTTATTAACGAGAACAGGGAGATAAAACACTAGTACTTTATTCCGCTGTACCTTTGGGAGATTTATTCTCGGCTTATACAAATAAATCCATAAAACCTTACCAAGTCATTATTCCCCCCCCCCCCGCCACACATGTACACAATTTTAATTAAAACGCTGTATTGGGGAAGAGATAAAAAGAAAAAAAAGCTCTCAGAAAAACAAATCTAACGGAAATAAAATAAATAATAATAATAAAAAAAAAATCGGAGCGGTTACATTTAATGCGCTCGTTAAATATTGTTAAGCAGGTGATTTACTTTATTGGAAATTCATTTTTTCTTCTCATTTTTATCTGCAGACTGTATTTTTACAATACTTTTATTTATTTTTAACCTAGTCAAAATCTGGCCCCCTCAGATGTTTCTGAACTACAACTCCCATGATTCCCTGGCCTTCTGTTGCATTCAAGGAATTCTGGGAACTGTAGGCATTATGTAGCCATAGGGCGGGCATGAATTTGACGGCCCTGATCAGGAGTCTCCCTGTTTTAAAGGCAGAACCTAAGTCTACCAAGCAACACCAGGTCTGAATTCTGGCTCCTCTAAGAGTCGGAACGTTCCTGGCCGTGACGCCAATTAAGCCCCCACGTCACTAGGTTCTGTAAAGAGAAGACATGAGAAAAAAGCAAAGGCCGTCTACAAAGGAACAAAGCCAAGAAACATAATTGGAATCTCTGAAGGTGGTGAAGATAAAAGGCTGAAATAATTACTGCTGTAACATTATTTTTTTTAAAAACACGTCAGTTTCCTGTGAGAACGGAGCGCGTTCTTACACGTTTTCTCCTGTTCAACGGCAAATTATTTAATTAGGGTTTTCATTAAATTAGACAATGCAGAATACATACTTATGTCTTATTTAGGAAATTGTCTACTTTCACCTAGAAAACAACCACCGTGTGGTGTTTGTTTATGCCCCTTTCTTCCAATGCAATAGAAAAGCTTATGGTTTTCACTGGTAAATCAGGCCGTGATTTCAGTAATTATTGTATAGCCCAGAAAGATCAGAACCCGCATCCAGTAATGTTGAATTCATACTCAAGTGCTTTCCATAAAAACACTGCCGACTCCCAGTGGATTTATGGAAAACCACGTTCCGTTAAAGTGTATAAAGATATGTACCATTCCTACATACATTGCAGAGTAAGCTTATTCCTCCTGCTGGCCAAAAAGCGCTACTACATGTTTAATAAAACAGCTGGCGCTCTCTGTTACTGTGTAAGGCTAGGGTCAGACGAACGCATTTTTCGCGTCGAGCGTCAAAAAGTGTGTCCATGCGTCCAGACACACTTTTTCACGGAAGACGCGTTAGCGGTCATACGATGCGCAATTACGGCCGTGATTTTTTTACGGAGCTATAAAAAACAAATGGACCTGATGTTGGCTGGACATGTGCAGCGTCTGACGTCTCCTAATCACGCACACACGCCGCTATGCCGACGCAGCACACTCTGTGCGGCAGTACTAGTAGTTCGACGTTCTTGAAAAAATGTGTTTGCAGCTTGCGTCGTGCGGCCGGACTTTCGTGCGGCCGTACTTCGTATATTGGCCGTCATTTGCTGCTACTACGGCCGTGATAAAGTGCGGCTGAACGCACATTCGCACTGCGTTCGTCTGACCCCAGCCTGAGAAAAACAGAACTCCAAGCTGTTCTAACAGCTTCAGCACCTTGGCTGACAAGTCCGAGGTGCTGAAAATTCAGGGGCACAGAGCCCGTTTGCAATACAGAAAATTCTTTTGCGTTGCTCCAGAATATGACTAGATTGAGTTTATTCCACGTCAGGCTAATACAAAAGCTTTTGAAGATCGATTATACGCTGTCAGATAGTGAAGGGGTTAAAACACTGTACATCAATTACTATTAATCATTGGTAGTGGTTCCCAATAAAACAAAAATGGACTATCAAACATGAACAAGAGGGATCCCCTGATCTTCAGACCTTCAAGAAATCCCTCAAAACCCATCTCTTCAGATTAGCGTACCACATCACTGATGCAACTCCCTCTGCTCACCCACTCACACATGATTGAAGCCGCTTCTATGGCCCCACCATTCCCAAACCACTGGCACTAATGATCCTGACATCCAGTAAAATTCCCCGTCTTCCTCAACCCCAATCTCTCTAGACTGTAAGCTCCTATGAGCAGGGCCCTCTACACCTCGTTTCCATCATATGTCTGTTTATCTGTATCTCGTTCACTTTGGTTATTGTAAAGCGCTGCGGAAAATGTTGGCGCCATATAAATGATAATATTTGCCTTAAGTCCTTCGAACATGCTTAGAATATGTGAGTAGATATAGAATACAAAATGTTTATTGGCCCCAACGTGGCGGTGAGATCATATGCAGAGCTCGGCTTTGCTATGTAAAAAAAGTATGAAAAATCTTATTAAATTTAGAAAAATCCATAATAATGATACAAATATAATATTTTGCTCCTATTGTCATATCAGGGATTCTGTAATAAGTCCACATTACTTATGGTTTTGGTATTTAGATATAGTCGAGTCCCAGGGGCAGACTGAAAATGAACTTGGCCCCCGGGCAATTAGAGATCATGGGGTCCCCACTGAGCCTTCCCACATGTGTCGTGTAAGGGTCCAGCTGAGCAGGCAGTGTTTAAATCAGGGATCTCAAACTGTGCCCCCCCCCAGATTTTTCTGAACTAAAACTCCTGTAATTAGCTGGCCTTATTATTATTATTACTTCAAAGAAAGTTTTATAATGTTTGTTTTCTAATGCACAAGTGATCTAGTTACAGTGTATATATATATATATGTGGTAGTGTCCCTTTAATTCAAAGCATGAAAACCCAAGTTGATTGTTCGTCACTAGAATGACCAGGAGAAAGTCAATTTTGTATATTGTTTTTGATATGTAGAAAAGAACGCCAAAAGGGAACTCTGTTAACATTCATGAAGGCATCTTCTTTGGAGACGACAATCTGTATACAATGCGCTGTTGATGGAGGCGCCTCCAATGATCGGCTGGGTGGAGTAGAGGTAACATCACTGCTCTGCGTGGAGAGAGACTGTGGAGCCATGGGTTCGATCCCAGCAAGAGCACCTCTCCAGTAAGTGTCCTTGGGCAAGACACCTAACGGTACAGACACGCCACCCAGGACATACTTGAAAACGAGAGAAATCTCAATGTATCCTTCCTGGTAAAATACTTTCTCCAAAAAAAAAAAAAAAAATACTTCCTTGGCATGTCACCACTGGCCGCACGTTCTGGATGATCGTGTGATTTGCTTATGGAATAGTCTTCTCTGTAATGGCACCATCGAGCTAAAACCTTGTGAGACCTGAGCGGGGACCACTTTAGCACAGGACACTAGATCTGTTGGCCGTTCTCCAGCCTTGTACTTTATGTATAGAGGGTAATCCAGACGTGGACCCCCTGCTCGCTGAGCTTGAGAAAGGCCGTTGCATCAGCTTAATAATTGCTGCTTTTCGGAGTTTTAATCTTGTGACAATCCTTTGATGGTCCTGGTTTGATTCAAATCACTCCTATTTACTTATCTTCATGCTTATTATGCAGAACTCCCAACATTCTCGAATCCTTGCCTTCAGCCATACTATGTCTGCAAAACGGACAATTGCAGGTTTCTACTACATTTTCAGGGTCTGTATTTTTTGACATTGCCCTTTCAGTCGTTCACCAATTTTTCTCACTGTACACTATTAGGGTTATTCAAAGAGCTCTGAATGGCTGCCGAAAGGTAACCGAACGCTGAAATTCAGCATACGGTTACCTTTTTTGGCCATTCGGCTATCCAGAGAGCAGGCAATTCGCCAAATCCTGCCAAATTACCTGCACATAAGGTGCCTGTTCGGCAGTGAATCCCCATAGAGAAGCAATGTTTCGGCTATTCAGAGAACAAAAACCAGCAGTGAAAGGTTCCCCCAATGCCCTGCCATTCGGTGGTTTAATTCGGCAGGTTTATTCAGGCGAATCCCATAGGCTTCAATGTTAAAAATATTGCCGTTTTAATTCAATATCTAATAAACCGTTGATTATAAAATTCTGCAGTAAAAAGTCTCTTTATTTATAGATTTTTTAGGATCTTTTAGACATTTTTCAGGATTTTTTAGCGAAAATCTTTTTTTTTAAATCGTTTTTTCTTCTTTTTCTGTAACAGCCCTTTTTATTATCATTCATTGGATCATATGTAAATTTCAGACATTTTCGCTCAGTAGTTTCTTTGCAAACAGAGTTTCACTTTTCAAACCTTCAAGCAAACAGTTTTTTTCAAATTTATTCACTCCATTCGTCTGCGGTGTCGGCTTTTTCCGGCAGCTTCGCTGCGTGTGATCGGCTCCTGCTCGGGTTTTTCCGGCGTGTTCGGCGGGGTTAATCCAGATGTTTTTGCGGGTTTTCGGTGTGCCTTCGCCAGGTTTTGCGGTGAGTGTTCATTGGGTTTGCGGTGACTGTTCCCTGCATTTCGGCGGCCCTGTGGTGCTTGCTGAATACACCGCAGGGTCGTCGAAATGGGATCGCCAAATCAAACCGAATTGAAGAGAACGAAAAGTCACTGAACGTGCGATGACTTTTTGATTCTCTTTGAATAACCCTGTATATTATTGATACATCGGGTAGGGAATGAAATAAAGGGGTATGTGTAATGACAAGGCGATGCAAAGTGTAAGAGCTTTTAGCAGCCGCCTGATGAAAGTCCCTGTGCGGACTGAAACGTCAAATCAATAAAAAGGGATTTTTTTTCTTATTATTACTCAGTCTCCATGTGGCAGGTTATTGTTTTGAGTACACGCAAAAAAAAATTACCTGTCCATTTTAGGATTTATACTAGCACGGGTCTGATTCTGGTACAATTGGTTAAGAGAGAGATAAGAGGCACTTGTGTCTTTCTGTTCAAAAAGATTTCAGATGAAACGCACTGCCTGGATGGAAGGGAAAAAAAACACACAAATTCACACACTCCAATATTTCGGTGGATGCATTTTGCTTCGATTCCAGCTGTGGCATCGTCTTGATAAGCTCGTGCAATGTCACAGCATTTATTTACGTCCAGAGTGGCATTAATTTGTGGCCAAGATCTTGTACTGATGACGGGAGAGTCACAGCGCTGTGTAAAGTCTTCTCCAGCACATTATCCCAAAGATTCTCAATGGGGTTAAGGTCTGGACTGTGCAGTGGCCAATCCATGTGTGACAATGATGTCTCATGCTCCCTGAACCACTCTTGCACGATTTGAGCCAGTGAATCCTGGCATTGCCATCTTGGGATATGCCCGCTGTGCCATCAGGGGAAAAAAAAAAAAACATTGATGGGGAAATCTGCTCATTCAGTATATTCGGGGACTCCGGGGTCTTTTTTTTTTTAAACACATTACATTGCTGAACATAAATCCAAGTCAAGCAAACCTAGATCATAACCGGCTTTTTCAGACGTTGGTGACTCTTTTTTTGGCCAGACAGTATATAAGGGATCTTTAGGACACGTTGGATCCGGGTTGGTTAATCATGTTGATGCAAATCCATCAAGTCTTGCCAAGACGTCTCTTTAGGCACACGGTGCTATTTACATAACCTTTAAATATTTTCAGCACGGCTTTGTGTAACGTCAGGTTTGCACCTCTGACAATCCTCAGCCATCTCCGGTTTTGCCAAGGACCGCAAGAGCTGCAGGGAGGACCCCAGGTGTGCGGCCTCGCAGAGGATTTCACTGAATAATAGAAAAGTGTGTGTTTGATGGATCGGTTTATTTAGTTTGCTTTCTGGTCTGTAATTTCGTGCTAATCTCTCCAACCTGCTCCCTCTACAACACAGAACAAAATCAACAAACTCCTTATGGCACTGGCAGGAGAGCCACAAATCTTCATTTTTCATCTGTCACACGGTATGTGAATGGGCTTGGCTTCCTTAATGCAATCATTATTTAGGAAGAGCCCGAAAACCAGTTGCTTAGTGCCTAGGGCTACCAAAGAAACCAGCTTAAAAATATATATATATTTTTTTTATATAGCATAGGGCTGAAAAAAGAAATCTATTAATCAACAACTAACCGATGAACATAGTTAACTATTCTCATTATATCAATTAATCTGTTGTTGGATTGAGCGACCTGTGTAGCACACCTTGCTTTAGGGTCACACCAAGATAAATGTGAGTAACCTCAGTCGTTACTTCAGAGCTGATTGGAGAAGACGCGCCACTGCTTTATGCTGTGTTTTAGGATTATTTTAGAGATAACCAGTTTGTTTTTAGTTAGTTTACAACAGTAGCAGAACTATCGCACAAATCATGGGGTGCTGCCACTGGGTTGAGGAGTTGTACTACTGGTGTTTTAACCTTATTTTGAGCAGGAGTCCTGTGCCACCACCTCACCCTCCCTGCCTACCTCTTTCTGGACCAGACCTGCCATCTCTCCCTTTGAACCGGTCCCTTAACCCAAACTCCCTCCAACACTCCAGTCCAGTCTCTTGCCCAAACATACTACGTCCCACCTGTGGACTCTCCTCCCACACAGTTTGTTCACGGTTTAATTTTAAAGGAACACGCTAACAAGCTAAAGTGGTCAGGGTGCATAAAGAGGTCAAGCTGCGAGGAGTGCCCCCCCCCTTCGCACTGACATTTTTTTCAGAGTGCTTGCAGTAGCATTGGTTCAGAAAGAAAGCAGACATGGGCTTGAGCTCCACACGCAGCATCAAGTCATCACTCTGACCAGGCATTTGTGTATCTTCTGTGTGAAAAGTATGCAGGATACACAATTTGCAAAGGAACATATGAAGGGTAACGGAAAAAAGGAGGGAGGCAGGGGTTTATTTTTACCATTGCTTTTAAACAAATTTTTTTCCAGGCGAATAGATAATTTTTTCGACTAATCGGCCAACTAATCGATAACGAAAATAATAGTTTGCTGTGGCCCTAATAAGGCAGGGGTTCCAAGACTCTGCTCCAAAATCAGGTTATGTTTCATACAAGACGGAGGCTAAAACACGTGAAACATTCTTCTTCCGCTCGCCTTTTAAAGATGACAGTAAAGGTTATTTCGGAACTCACAAAGGAGGCTTAACCCTTTAAGGCACATGACAGGAAAATAATGAAATTTCTATATAAATCTATATCTAAAGACATGAAACACATGAAAGCAATTTGGACATATACAATGATATCAATCTGAAACTGTGGTATCAGACTGAAACCACCGTGCATGGTTAGAAAAAATATAAAAAGCTGAATTTCCCTCATGGCAAATTTGATAAAATTGTTAAAGTTTCTTATACATCAAAATAAACGAAACAGACGTGAAAGAAATATAGCAAACGCAGGGTGTATTAAATATATATATAAAAAAAAGGAAAAAGAAAAAAAAAATAAGACCATGTTGTACAAATAAAAAAAAAAAAAAAAAAAAACTGCCCGTTCTAGGATTTTCTTTTGCCTATTTGTGGTCACAACTTGCACCGTATTGTTATTTTACATAAAACTTAATTATAAAATCAGAGGATGTAAACCCAAGACAATTTACAAGTCTAGCAATGTGCTAAAACCTAGATTAAACGATGTACCACATTATACTACATGTACCATAATCATGTAAAATGTCTTAATTACAAGATAAAAAAGATCTACAGGAAAAAGAAAAAAAATTAAATGTAAATCAATTTAAAAACTCCAGAGGTGTTATAAAAAAACAAATTACCAATTCAGAAGGCAGACACTTTAATTTCGCATCCATCGCTGAAATATGTCCCGATTTTAAGAACAAAGTAGAAAATGTTTGTGTACATTACAAAAGGGACGCCTCCGCAGAATTAAATGGATATTTTAAGAGCTTCTGGAGCGCCTTCTTGCATTTACAGTGTTTATATAATCAGATGCGTTAACATAAGAAGAACAAGTCGTGTTGGCAGTGATGATAAAAGACTTTCCTGGAACCGGTTTCCTATTAGTTACAATCAAACGCTTCATTCTTTCCCTTTTTTTTTTTTTAATAAAAAGTGTTATTTGCAAATAAAACTACATATCAATACGAGTCTCGAGGGAGGAAAAAAAAAGGTAAGGACTTACAGCGATGGTTTATTTATTTGATCTACTGGATATTTGGAAACCGTTTCCCGAAACTCATTTATCAGTGTCCCAGAGAACCCAACTTCCTCCACGCTAAATTGATTTTTTTGCACAAGCTGTTGACCTAACAAGGAAGATGAGCTTGAGAAAACCTAGGAGGCTAAATCATTAGCTCTTGTTTCTCAGAAGATGCAGGACCAGCTCCTCATCGTCTGTCAGGGAAAGTCCGGTGTTTAATGGTTCAAACTCCTCGTTGTGGCTTCTCTTCGCCACCGCCTTCTTCTTCTTGGGTGTTGAATTCTCTGCAGACTCTTCTTCCACACTGCTGTACGTTCTCTTTCTTGGATGAAGTTCTTCAAGGTCACTGCAAAACAAAACATTTTCTTTTAGCAATCATGACAGCGGCAGAACACCATTAACCCGTTCCATCACATCTCTGCATATTATAAGGCTTCCACTGGAATAACAGGGGGGAAACAAAAAAAGGTTCTAGGTTCCAAGGGACTATTCCATAGTTTGCATAAGGCTGGCCGTCCACTGGCACCGTATTTGTGTGAAGGTGCAATCACCCGATATTGTCTGAAGTCGTCCGACCGATCCCACAACATGCAGATGAATCAGCCCTCTTCCACTGCATCCGACCACCATCAGACGATTTCAGACTATTTTATGCGACTTCAACAGATGTGCGATCCTTTCCATTTTCATTGAATTTGGTCAGATGAAATTGGACGAACTGGTACAAATTTCCATGAAAAAGATGAATTGTTAAATTAAAGCGCCGTGCCGCGGCAGGGGAATTGCGCCATAAAGAAGTGATTCAGTGCGAAGCCCATAAATTTTTAAGGCAAAATTTTGGGTTCTTAAATATAATTTTGTTTAAAAAAGCCCTTTTTCTCCAAAAAAAAATTCTTTGCGAGTCGGCTGCATTCAGCGTTGCTGTCCCTGGTGCTGAAACCTATTTCAGCATCAGTTACAGTGGTTAACCCCCTCCCCCCCCCCCGCAGCCTGGCAAGGTTTTTTTCCTTCCATTGCTAAGGGCTGCGCTCGAAACTCCGTTTCAGTACCAAAGACCGTTTCTTTCTCTCTTCACATTGGAGTTTGATTTACCCCACAGCCGGTCACCCCCCCCTGTCCATCGGCCGATCTGTGTGAGCCGATGGAATTATCTGTAGTCGGGTGACCAAGTCGGTCGCCCGACTAAGGTGCCAGTGGACAACCAGCCTTAACTGCAGGAAACATTACACATAGCGACTCATGTAGTTCTTGACAGGAATCACTATTCCAAACTTGCAGCGCAAATGTGTTATATCCTTGCAATGTTACTGTAAATTAACGTCTCCTATACCTATTATAGGAGACCTTTATTTTCACCTCCCCGTTTCAGATGTTTTTTCTATGGTTCTTACTGAAATTTGGTGATCCCAGTTTTCAAGATAATAAAATAAATAAAAAGGTGAAAGACCGCGGTGGCGGGAAATTTATTTTTCACCGGGTATCAAAATAATTGTTATGCTATAACAGTGTTTCCCAAACCTGTCCTTGGGACCCTCAACAAGCCCAGATTTTGAGGATTCCCTTGGGGGAAATGCAGACTGAATCCTGCAACCACTGAGCAGCAAATCAGATCACCTGTGCTGTGCTTCAGATATCCTGCAAACCTGGCCTGTTAGGGGGACCTGAGGACAGGTTTGGGAACCACTGTTTTACAGTGAAAGAATCATTAATATGGTGAAACACCCAGCTTATAGTGACAGGTTAGGAAGGATTCAATATCTTTGAACGATTACCAGAATGTAAATGTAGTATATGTTCTAGGGCTGCAACTAATGATTATTTTCATAAACGAGCAAAAATATTTGGCCAACTAATCGATTCATCAGATAAAATAAAAACATATGCAAATTGGATATTTTTCGCACACAAGGCAAACGAGCACCTGGACACAGTGATGGATTGATGCTGCATGTGCAGCTCTAGCCCATGTCTGTTTTCTCCCAGAATGAACAAGGCTACCAGCGCTCATAGAAAGGATTAAGTCAGAGCGGAAGTGAGGCGAGTCCAGGGGGCACTCCACGCAGCCTGACAATTTTAGCTTATTCGAGTGTCCCTTACAATAATTTCATGAACGAACTGAGCGAGAGGAAGGCCCAGAGGTAGAAGGGAGTGAGTTGGGGCAAGGGACTTGATCCCAGTGTGAGCGGGAGAGTGTTTGGACAAAGGACCGGACCCGAGTGTGGTAGGGAGTTTGTGGGAAGGGACCGAAAAGGCGAGAATGGAAGCTCCAGACCAAAGAGGGGGTGGCAGGCAGGTGGAGGCGGTGGCACAGGATGAAGCAGAATCTGAGATTAGCCTTTTTTTTTTTAATTTATAATTTTTATTTTGTAAAGATGGCTTCAGACTTACAAAGCGAGGGCCTAGCAGGGTCACACAGTCATCTAGAATGGCACAGTATAGGAAAAACAAAAATCTCAGCGTTATGTAGCACGCAATAAGATAACGCATCGGGGAATCAGGAGAGTCCACATAAGCGTCGGGGAGAGAATCGGGGGGGGACATCCCATCACAAATGGAGGTACTCTGCTTATAGGGGGGGACTGGGGGAGGGGAGAAAAGTAGCAGGAAGGCAGCGAGAGAGAGAGGGGAAAAAAAAGAGGGTGGAGATGGGGGAGAGTCAACGAAAATCAAAGTTCTCAGCAGCTATGTAAAAACAAAAAGATATAAGTTGGTTCCGATGGCCAGCTATCCTGAGTCCCTACCTCGGAGATCTAGTGGAAGGGTTTGTGGCTTGTCACACTTTTTTTTTTGGATAAAAAGACATTATTGAACTTGAAAAATCAAATCTATCAAATGCTCGCAGGTCATAATACACCTTTTAAAAGTACATTTAAAATGCTCTTCACGCACACGCATATTTGCGCGCCAGCTTCTCGCCAGATAAAATCACTTGTTGCACAGCGTAGCCTAATTTAGTGCTTCTTTTCCAAACTCAATCTTCAAGAACATAACGAATCCGCTCACCCATAACCTTAATTCCAAACAGAGTTCAGTCACTTGTTCCTTGATCCGTTAAAATAATCAACGGTGAAAAAGGAAGCGCGGGTTAATAAAAGCTCATGATTTTCTTGTTAATGTTTGGTGTTAAGAGTTACTGACCCGGTAAATATGAATTACAAGAGAATACAAATAGGATACCCGGCTTAGTACACCTTAAAGGGCAGCTGAGCTTTTTATACGTAACATTTTACAGCTGTGGATACTGGTAGCGCTCAACCTTCTCATACTCCAGGCTTCCTGAGTTTTAAGGGACATCTCATGTATTACAATGTACTCGTTTTGAATAGCACCAGGGCCCTCTGCATTCTGTCTGAGGTGTCACATAAAATTTACTGGAATGTTTGTTAAAGGATAATGATAAATGGACACACTAACCCAGGGCCCAAAAATTTAATTCCTACGGTACAAGCCAGGCTGAAGCGTTCCTTGCCACTTCTGATGTCAAACGGTCATCAATAAATTCCACAATTGCAAAGTGTCAAATGAACTCTGCTTAAAGGGACACTCTAGGCAACACGACCACCTAAGCTTTTTTAGGTGGTCATGATGCCCTGAGTATGCCCTCGTCTTTCCCCCTCCCTCCGCTCAGCCGATCAGCTGAAACAGCTAAGAGACGCGGAGTAGTTTACTCCGCCCTCCCAGCTGTCAGTCAGCAGAGCGGGATTCATATTTCCCGCTTCTGCCGACTAGGAGACGTCATTGCGCTTTCAGCGCGATGACGTCTCCAACTCGCCGCAGTAACTAGCGGGAGCGAGACGCCAGCATAGTCTGCGGCTGGGATTAGTGTTGCGCGGATCCTCTTGCGCGTAACACTAATCCAATTAGAAGAGGAAGCCTGCTGAATGGCTGACTTACGTGAGAGGCGCGCATGCGCGCTTCTTATGTAAACCATGAGCCAAGTGCAACATTTTCAGGACGGAAGAGGGGAGTATAAGAAAAAAAAAAAAATCGCTGTTGGAAACCAGTGGTTTTTAGGGTAATACATTTAAAAATTATATATATATATATATTAGGGATGCACCGATACCACTTTTTTAAGACCGAGTACGAGTACCGATACTTTTTAAAAGTACTCACCGATACCAAGTACCGATACTTTTATTTAATGTCATGTGACCGCTTTCCAATAAGAACAGACCATATAAAAATGCCCCCCGCTCGCATGTATATCCCCCCGATATATATATATATATTCATACTGCCCCAGCTCATGGATTTGCCCCAGCTCACTCATGGATTTGCCCCAGCACATGGATAATGCCCCAGCACACACATGGGTTATTATGCCCCCACAGCTCACACATGAGTATGCCCCCCCCAGCTCATGGATATGCCCCCACATGGATATTGCCTCCAGCTCATGCATATGCCCCCACATGGATATGCCCCCTCATGGATATTGCCTCCAGCTCATGGATATTGCCTCCAGCTCATGGATATTGCCTCCAGCTCATGGATATGCCCCATCATGGATATTGCCTCCAGCTCATGGATATGCCCCCACATGGATATGCCCCCTCATGGATATTGCCTCCAGCTCATGGATATGCCCCATCATGGATATGCCCCCACATGGATATGCCCCATCATGGATATTGCCTCCAGCTCATGGATATGCCCCCACATGGATATTGCCTCCAGCTCATGGATATGCCCCCACATGGATATTGCCTCCAGCTCATGGATATGCCCCATCATGGATATTGCCTCCAGCTCATGGATATGCCCCATCATGGATATTGCCTCCAGCTCATGGATATGCCCCCACATGGATATGCCCCCACATGGATATTGCCTCCAGCTCATGGATATGCCCCCACATGGATATGCCCCATCATGGATATGCCCCCACATGGATATGCCCCATCATGGATATTGCCTCCAGCTCATGGATATGCCCCATCATGGATATGCCCCATCATGGATATGCCCCATCATGGATATTGCCTCCAGCTCATGGATATGCCCCCTCATGGATATTGCCTCCAGGTCATGGATATGCCCCCTCATGGATATGCCCCCTCATGGATATGCCCCCTCATGGATATGCCCCATCATGGATATTGCCTCCAGCTCATGGACCGCCCCCCCCCGACTATACTTACCTTCCTGGGCGCCGCCGAGAATGTCTCCGCGCGCCCGCTCGTTGGAAGGACCCCAGCCGCGACCACGTGATCCCGGCTGGGGTCCTTCCAACGAGCGCGCGCGCGGAGACATTCCCCGGCGGCGCCCAGGAAGGTAAGTATCGTCGCGGAGAGCAGCTGCAGGGCCTGTCTGAATGCTCTATCAGCATTCAGACAGGCCCTGCAGCTGCTCAGTGTGTTTAATACTTACCTTCCTGGGCGCCGCCGGGGAATGTCTCGGGCGCGCGCGCACGTTGGAAGGACCCCAGCCGGGATCACGTGGTCGCGCGGCTGGGGTCCTTCCAACGAGCGGCGCGCGGAGACATTCCCCGGCGGCGCCCAGGAAGGTATGTATTGCGGAGAGTGCGGGGCCGGCTGTCCGAATGCCGATAGAGCATTCGGACAGCCGCCGCAGCCCCTCGGATACCGGAAGCCGGCTCAATGTCGGCTTCCGGTATCGGAAAAATATCGGGGGTACTGCACGAGTACCAAGTACTCCTGCAGTACCCAGTATCGGCCCCGATACCGATACTAGTATCGGTATCGGTGCAACCCTAATATATATATATATATATGCACACACATACATACATACATACATACATACACACACACCACACACACACACACACACACACACACACACAACACACACACACACACAACACACACACACACACACACAATAACTAGGTAGGGAATAGGTATATTTTAATGTAAAAAAAAGGTGGGGGATTTTTAGCCTAGAGTGTTCCTTTAAATTATCACTCTCCCTAGGCGAGAGGGCAAGTGGAAATTTTGAGCCTGGCTCACAATTAAATTTAATTGGTAATGGGGAGTCAAGTGTCCCCACCTTCCCCCACCTCTGGGACGTCCTGGAGGAGTGTTACAGCATACCATAGCAGATGGCTTCCCTCTGCCTGGATGGCTGTCAGCTCGCACTAGGACAGCCTTCTGGGGCTCCATTCCCTACTGCTAGTGCTGATCGGCCAACACCTCTTAATGGAGAATGGGCAGCAGCGCTAGTGGACTACCTTAGGAAGCGTCTCTGCTCAGGTCTCATAGGGTTTTATCTATTGTGGCACCATTGAGCTAACAGTGGCACCATTGGACCAGTGTAACTAAACAACCTATCACCCAGAAAGGGACTCCAGAAACTGAAATGCCAAGGCAGTAATCCCTGCACGAGAGATCCAGCACCCAAGGAGCTCACGTCTAGATTACCCCTGTACACTTAGGGCAAAAACAAGCAAAACAAGGTTGTATCATCACCAAATACCTGATAAGCGAGTTTGTTCAAACAAGAATAAAAGAATTTATACGACACATCTAACAGCCGATGGACGATAAAAACAACCCAAGCCAGGTTTCCCAGCCATATCAATTCTGACTCCGTAATCGCATTGCAACGTTTAAAACCAAACTGCAAATGTCAATCAGATTGAAACGGCCAATAACACACACCCGTGTGTCTGATACTAAGTGGTAACACGCAGAGTATTATGAGAGCGGAGATGGGAGACATTAGATGGTGAATTCCCAGTCCTCTCATCATGAACCAATCAATGCTAATATTCTAGCACCCAATTACTTAGGGTAATCTATTCCGCTCGAACCGCCGTATGCTTAAAAGGGACAGTTGTGCTTCGCAAACAATACTTTTCAACACAGATTGCCTCTAGCACCGAATAATGGATTTTTTTTTAAATAAATAAAAAATTTTTTTACTAGAGTCTCATTCGGAATCCATACATAACAGTGTGTTCAACGCCTCATCTTAATGTGGCACGCAACCCTCTCTGGCCGTGCGCCCAACTGGGGTGCCAGGCTCTCCCGCTGCAATGCTCTCCCTCACAGACACGAAGGTACATGCCAAAAGCAACCATTTAGAGTTTTGTTTTTTTTATTAAAAAGTCATTTTCGGTTTGCGACCGAGCGCATCCTACATTTATGGTTTCGGTCCCGAATTTTCATTTTGGGGCATCGCTACGTGGAATTTGCCTACTTTCGTTCACGCGTTACACACCACCTGCGCACAACGTTGGATTGGTGCTGCACGTGCACAGGCAACACCAGATCTTGGCTGCTTTCTCCTAGAATAATCGCAACGCATGTCGACATCGCTGTTCCCGGGCAGGCGGGACACATTCAAGATCTGTCGAGTGACAGCTGTGAGGTTTGAGGAAACCCCCTGCTTCACACCGTGCTACCAGTCAAATGGGGCAGGAGGGGACACTCCACGCAGCCTGACCACTTTAATAAGTTGAAGTGGTCAGGGTGCAGAGAGTTTCCCTTTAAGTTGGATTTTCATGGGGAAAGAGGTTCGGGGAGAGAAATCGTAAAATATTTTTATAGAAAAACAAAACATGTTATCTTCAAGTCAGAGACGGGAAAATAATGCTTTGAAAAATACCATTCATCTACAAAAGGAAGATGACGTGATTTCGTGATTTACTTTGTTTTGCTCCAATATGTTTTCAAGGGGGAAGCAGCACATTTATCTTCCCCTCTTTTACTTTGTTCTTTTGTGAACTTGTGATAAGCAGTAAGCGAGCGAGGCTCTGTGCCGGCAGATCATTATTCCTCGGGCTCAATGCTGCTTTTACCCGTATCTTGTATGATTTTTTATTTTCCGCATTTCTATTAGTAAGTGCCTATGCTATGTACAATAGGCAATATACTTCCGTAACGTATATAAACATATATGGAAAGCTAAAGAAAGCAAGTTGGATGAATTGCAACTTAATATAGATTTAACCCCTTCACTGCTGAGCTCATTTTTACTGGTTTTGCTGATCATGTTTAAAACGGGATTTGAAATTTTATTGTAGGACCCAAACACATTATATATCCATTTTTAGGGCAGACTCCGCAGATTCAGAAATTATCATATGTATAGGTCAGGTCCTGCCAGAATATTATAACAAAAAATGTAAAATAATGAATGAATGAATTTTCAATAACATTTCAATCTTCTTCACTGTGTAAAATAATTTTTTCACGTTTTATTATGCAAGTCTTTCCAGTTATATATTCTATAGGGTAAGCTTGTTAAAAATGGGAAACCGGTAACGTATTTTTTGCCAAAAATACGTGATTTTAGCTGAAACTGGAAAAAAAAAAATATATTTTAGTGTTTAATATTAGTGCAGCATCATTGTGTCACATAAGAGTAAACAATAGTGGTGCATTAATACATTTAATTTTTTTTTATTTATTCATTTTTTATTTATTCATACACCGAACCTAGTCATGCTTGGCATCATTGGTAAGGCCATGCTCTGGCCTTTGATCTGGAGATACGAGGGTCATTAGGACCCCTTATCCCCACCATAGGTGACAGCTAGAGGTTAACTCCAGAACTGACATCATCGCAACCAGCGTGATGACGTCAGTGGACGGGGGGAGATCCCGGAGGCTTGGCTGACATCCAAGGTGTCAGCCACCTCCGGGAGAGGATCACGATTCAGCACATATGGGGTTAAAGGCAGGCATCACTACGAAGGGCAGACTATGCCCTTCCCAGCTGTGCCTGCCTTTTTTCTGTCGCAGTTAGCGCTAGGGAGGGATAGGGATCCTAAGGACCTCCTTTCCCTTCAGGCACTCTCTTTGCTCTGGTGGGGGGTCGCCTAAAACGGACGTCCTTGCGCCCGGTGTATATACATATACTGGACAGTAGGGCTGTGCAATTAATCGCAAAAAAATCATTTTATCGGCTCCCTGTAAGCTTCCGGCGGCATGGAGCTTTGGGCGCTCGCAGGGGGAACCACGTGTACAGCCGCGCTCTCGCAGCTCGTCACATGGTTCCCTCAGGCAAGCGCCCAAGCTCCATGCCGCCGGAAGCTCACAGGGAGCCGAACACGTGGCGCAAAGAGGTGAGCTGGGGCAGTATCCATGTGCTGGGGGCAATATCCATGAGCTGGGGACAATATCCATGAGTTGGGGGCAAGATCCATGAGCTGGGGCAATATATCCATATGCTGGGGCAATATATCCATATGCTGGGACAATATATCCATGAGCTGGGGCAGTATATCCATGAGCTGGGGCAGTATATCCATGAGCTGGGGCAGTATATCCATGAGCTGGGGCAGTATATCCATGAGCTGGGGCAGTATATCCATGAGCTGGGGCAGTATATCCATGAGCTGGGGCAGTATATCCATGTGCTGGGGCAGTATATCCATGTGCTGGGGCAGTATACCATGTGCTGGGGCAGTATACCATGTGCTGGGGCAGTATACCATGAGCTGGGGCAGTATACCATGTGCTGGGGCATATCCATGAGCTGGGGCAGTATATCCATGTGCTGGGGCAGTATATTAAAGTGCTGGGGCGGTACCCATGTGCTGGGGCAATATCCATGAGCTGGGGCAGTATCCATGTGTGAGCTGGGGCAGTATCCATGAGCTGGGGCAGTATCCATGAGCTGGGGCAGTATCCATGTGTGAGCTGGGGCAAATATCCATGAGCTGGGGGCAATATCCATGAGCTGGGGGCAATATCCATGAGCTGGGGGCAATATCCATGAGCTGGGGGCAGTATCCATAAGCTAGGGCAGTATATCCATGTGCTGGGGCATATCCATGAGCTGGGGCAGTATATCCATGTGCTAGGGCATATCCATGAGCCGGAGCAGTATATCCATGTGCTGGGGCAGTATATCCATGTGCTAATCGCAAATAAAATCACAATTGCAATATTCATTCAAAAAAAAAATCGCAATCTGATTATTTTGTCCATATTGCACAGCCCTACTGGACAGGCTTTCAGAAAAATCCTAAAATTATTTATTGGATTTTAAATGAAAGTATTGGTACTCTGTATCGGTGAGTACCTGGAAAAAAAAAAAGTATTTGTACTTGGTATCAGTGCATCCCTAATTCTGATAACGAATACTATCCCATCCAGGTCACCATAAGCTAAATCCACACCTTAATTTGCTACTCACTGAGCACCTCCTCTTGCAGTCATTACGCCCTACAACTCTACTCGCTTTTCAACATCATGTGGTGCCTTACCGTACAGGCTCTCTGTGGCTACTTTATTTCCGTGCATATTGTTGCACACATACTATACTTTAGCACTACGCAAAAATGTTATGTAAATTTCCTAAATCTTTTAACTGGAGAACAATCTGTACCGAACGGCTATTCTACCCAATGTTAACAACGACGCACCGTATGTCTCAAAATGTAACATTAATCGATTATGAGCATTATTAACGTTATGACAGGCACAATTAGGAAAGTTATCGTAAATGTACACTGCACGTTGGATAAATCTCCTTGAAATAAGGCTGTGATGAATTGAAAGTCATCCATCCGGTATCCTCAGCGAACCTGCCGAGGGGAATACAGGACAATACGAATATATTTATAGTTACCAACTTCTCAAGCACTTTCCAATTACAGCACTTTTTAGCCTAATGATGTAAATCTGGAAGTGACTGTTTTCCAACACGATCGCTTCATTTCTGCACACAGGGATTTTAATTAGGAACTACTGAAATCTTGTTTCCTTCCTTTTCTCCAGATGTCTCTTTAATCCAGGCAGTTTGATTTGGTTTTAATTGATTTTTAATCAATAGTACCTGTGAGAATTCAACTAGGCTGGTCGAGCACGCAGGCAGGGGATGCTCTTTACAAAGAGAGGAAACATTTAAATAAAGGATACAACAATAAATGTAGGGAGAAAAAAAATCACACGTGCTAGAATCTTCGCTCTAACAAGTGTCACAATGCAAGAATATTTTGGAGACGTGCCTAGGTGTAAAAAATAAATGGCAAAAACATTTGAGGCACATCTCTCCTAATGGAACAGTTTAAAAATAAAATAAAAAAAAAAATAAAACCCGAACAAAAAGTAAAAAAAATGAGGAAATATATATTATGGGAAACGATTCCTGTTTTTGAAAAACTATTAACGGACACTACAACCAAAAAATAACATGTCCTTATAGTGTTTATTTGATGTTGCCGATATCTTACATGCGCTTTGCTTTTCTCTTGTATGTTTAGTTAATACCTTACCGCCGGGCAGGTTGTGTCCGACAGGAGGGTGTTAATGCGGACATAGTGTACTAGTACGCCGGCCCGCCCGCCCCCAGGCTGCTGCGGTGGGTGCCTCCTCTGGCCAGCCTGAGAAGCTGATGCACAGCACACGTCACTGGATGCAGGGGGAAAGCCTGAGCTCAGGCCGTACCGCAGCAAATGATGCGTGCCGCGCGATAGCTGGTGGGTGGGCATGTTGCAGCCCATAGATGCCAGGGGGGGGGGGCTAAGAAAATAGTTTGCTCTATATGTGTAACTGGTGCATCAATTTTGTGATCTTTGTGTTGTAAACAGTCCCCCCCCACACACAGTATCTATTGGTCGATCACAAAGCTCAAATCATTGTATTGTGTGGGATGTATTCAAAGGACATCACCGGGAGGTAGATTAGAAAGGCCCCATTACATTAATGCAAAAAAACACGCAGAACGTGTGAATTTTTGCACGAAGCGTTAACGAGCGTAAAACAACGCTGGTATTACAATCCTCGCGCATTTTTTCATCTGTCAAAAAATAACGCGCATAATACGGACGCGCAAAAACGCACGCGCATTAATGTTGCGCGCAGAAATCAGTGTGCGGACTGTTTTTTTCAGGCGATTCAGCCAATCAGAATTCAGAACCACAATTGTCTCACGTTAAGTTTTTGCGCCTGTCAAAGTCAATCTGCGCGTATATATGCTGCATCAATAAAAAAAAAACACGCACAACTTCTCCATTTTATTGGTTTGGTCTGAGTTGAATGTGTAACTATACTTTGCTGCACTTTTTTTTGGGCTGGTGTATTTGGTTTCGGCCAGGTTGATAGAATTTGCCATTAACACCAGCTTTTAGGAGTTGCTAAAATTATGCGCGGAAAGGCTGTGCGTTACAAACTGCGCATAGATTGTAATACCATCCGCGTACCAGCGCACAAACGCATTTGCGCTCACAATGTTAAGTATAGGACGTGCAACGTACAGTAAGTTCGCGCAGGTTCACCCGCGGTAGACGTATACGCTCGTTTGTTGCGCTGACATTGAAATACGACGTTCTGCGCAAAGGGTTTTGCCCCTCGCGTTAATGCGTTTTTGCGCGAAGAATGTAATAGGGCCTGAAGTCTTTTAAACTCCCCGTCATATCGCATTCCGCTGCCATCTCTTATCTCTGGTAGCCTGGATCACAATAGACCTCTTACAGGGTGTATAGAGTGCACGTTTAATGTCATTCGATTCTACCTGCAGAATATTTTTAACAAGAAGTAGTGGACTTGGAAACAAAAAAGATTAAAAAAAAAAAGAAAACTAGAAAGAAAAAGAAATAAAGACAAGGAGTACATAGAGATGTTGGTATGTTCCCTGTGAATCTCACACTCCGGGAAGTTGACGTGACGGCGTTAATAGCCTCCCTCAGAATATTCAACGTGAATAATTATATGCTTGTATAAAAACATCTGCCAAGCAGGTTTAAAGAGAAATTCCAAGGGCAGATGGGGGGGGGGGGCAGGGGAGAAAAAAATATATAATAATAATGTGAAAATATTGGCATTTCCATAATCAAGCGCACTATGCCACAAATTTTATTTTGCGATAATAAATTTTAATTTAGAAGACCCAGGCAACAATCCTAATGAAGATTAATTACTGTGAAGTCTTTGTGAGAGCTCAGTGTTGCTTCTTCCTAAGTTACTGTCAAAACGCTAATGAAAATATATTGTGTTGGGAAAGAGTATTCTCTGGCCATTTCCTAGATGCAATACTAAAAAAATAAACAAAAAGACATGTCTGGGAGATGGGGGGGGGGGTCTAATAGATAAACCGTAATTATGGTCAGTAAAAAATACTGTCTCCAAATAAATTAAAAAAATCTGGCTGCAATAACCTAATGGTAAACCGAAAACTCCTATAACTTTATGTAATATTATGGATACAGGCGCCCAAAACCACATTTATTATACATATAGATTTATTCTTTTAGTGCATTTAATGTTTATTTATTTTGTGTAAATGTTCATTTATAGGATAACCCAGAACCCACAGGCCATTTCTATGGATAAAGGTTGCATTTTACATATGCTTCGCTTGTTTTAAAAGCAGATTATGCCAACGCGTTTTCCTTTTTTACATAGTAATATTATACGAACGACAAAAAGGAGTAATGAATAAATTATACTTAAGTTCTTTTTTCTTTATATTGTGCTGGGCCACTTAACACTCCCAGGGTCCTCATTTTAGATGATCGGAACAGCATTTTAAACAGTAATTATCATTGTCATGATTTGTGCCAACGCATTCTGCGGCGCTTTTTAATATGCTGTAATGTGGCAGAGCGAAGCCGCGCAGATGACAAAGGAACAAAAGCTGAAAGGAAAGGTATAGAGGATCCCCAACAAAGGAGTTTATAAGTTGGGGCTGCAGGAACACAAAAGGAAGCACAGCCAATCAGCGGCAAGTGTAAACAGCTGGAAGCAGAAGCTAAAGACAAGGACACATTTGTCAAGAAGAGGAGCGTAGGCGATGTAGACTGGAGAGGTTAGACCGGGGAGCGTCACTCTTTACCCTCCAGCTGTTTTGGAACTACATCTCCCATGCTGCTCAGGCACTCCAGTTTAGCCTTGTGGGGAAAACCTGAGAAGGGCCAAGGCTAGTACAAAGGAATGAGATTTGTGGGACATCATGGAGCTGTAGAAACTGTATGTAGTAAGGCAAAGGAACAGTGCCGTCCTCCTTGAGACCTCATGAGGTGCGAGCAGAGGTCACTTCCAGAAGAAGTGGTGTATGTGCGTAATAGTGAAGCGCCATAAAGAAGGAAGATAGCACGGAAGATATCTGTGACAGCGTTTTGTCACCAGGCGGATGGAGAAAGCCCTTTTCCCCTATAGGGTTAATTCTCAGCTGGCTGCGGATCAAGACTGCCCTGCTTTTATAGGCACCGCGGTTCCCTCTGGGACAGCAGACATTTTTGCTGGGAGCAGCAGAGGAGGAGACAAGCCCTGAAGTTGCTAAGGGAAGTATAAACTCTTTATTTTTGTTTTACTTTACTGAAAAGAGGCTTAGCTGCCCAGTAGTATAAGTGAGGGGAGAATAAATGTTCAGCTGGTACCCGAATGAGTCGGCTTTCGATTCAGATTTATTTGCTTGTACTGCCTGTACTGTGGCTGCAAAATGAAGCGAAGCATTGACCAGTGAATGGTCTGTCCAGTGGCTAGATCACAGTATCCACATTTTACATAAGATGCCTTAAGAAACAAATAGAACCAATCAATCCATTGGCTATCTTGGAGGGGAGGGTCTTAAAGTGCTTAATCCATCAAATTAGTATTTATTGCTTTCGTCTTTCTTTCCAAATGCAGAGCTAAGCCGTGTATCAGAAAATCCCAATATCTGTGAAGTCTTTAAGCACTGACAGGACGTCGCAAAATAGAAAATTCCCCACCTGGCCTCATGTGACACAGACAGAATTAAAAATATCCTATAAAATGACCTTTATTCTATGTCTATATGAAACAAATGTATAGATTTTGGGTCATTACATACAAATATTTCAAAATCTGTAAGAAATAAATAAATCCAAATTTCGTCTGGTCCCAAGCATTAGATCTTTGCTAATGAATGAAGAGGCCCGGCCTCAGGAGAGCAGACCTGGTGTCCCGGTTTCTGATAACATTATACATAGATCTCCCAGTGCTAGGCTTAGAAACATAGAAAAATGTCGGCAGATAAGAACCTTTCGGCCCATCTAGTCTGCCCAATTACATGGATACTTTACCTGGATTTATCTTTTGTTTAGGATAGCCTTATGCCTATCCCATGCTTGCTTAAATTCAATTACTGTTTTAGCCTCTACCACTTCTACTGGAAGACTGTTCCATGTATCCACCACCCTCTCAGTAAAATAATGCTTCCTGATGTTACTTTTAAACCTTTGCCCCTCTAATCTAAGACTATGTCCTCTTGTTTTGCTACTTTGTTTCCTTTTAAATATACTCTCTTCCTCTACCTTGTGGATTCCCTTTACGTATTTAAATGTTTCTATCATATCTCCTCTGTCTCGTCTTTTTTCCAAGCTGTACATAGAAACATAGAAAAATGTCGGCAGATAAGAACCTTTCGGCCCATCTAGTCTGCCCAATTACATGGATACTTTACCTGGATTTATCTTTTAGGCTTGGTCGTCTTGATAGCTTGGCTTTTTTCAGTACTGTACAGGTTTTTATTTATATATTTTTTAATATAAAAGGCATCCAAATAATATCAATTTCAGAAGTTCTAGCTCCTGAAATATTGGTCACACGCTTCCTCCGAGCAAGCTAAAAAGGTATGAAATTTATGTTTTTTGCATGCTTGCGTGGATTTAATTGAGGCGGCGGAGTACAATACACCTGTGTGATTTGGAGGTTTTATTTCATAGTAATGAGAAATGTCCCCAGGCCTCCGCACGGCGTGAGGTAGCATCCATTTATCATTCCGCATATTTAGAATTTGCTCTTTTTAGTGGAGTATCTTTAAGGAATTCCATTATCTTCCAGACTTGCCATTTGTTGCAGCGATGCCTGAAAGCAAACACAGCTGGGAGAGCTCCCGGATTGAAGCAGAATGTCAAATTACTGAAATATTAGTTTTATTATAATTAAAAGAGAGACAACGGCATGAGCCTATGAAGAGGGAACGGATGGAAGCTGAAGGTTTTGTAAATGAGGTGCACAGGATTGGATAGAGATTCAGCCATTAGGCAATGTTGGCAACTGCCGGCAAATTTCAATGGTAGGGTAATTGGGTAAAGGGGGTGTAAGCCGCATGACAGGCAGCAAATTATTATTAAAGCGCCAACACATTCCGCAGCGCTGCATTAAGCTGCATGCACTGAGCCTTTTGGAAGTGCACAGGTTTTTTTTTTTTTTTTTTCGAAAGGATTTTTACCAGGAAGGATACATTGAGATTTCTCTCGTTTTCAAGTATGTCCTGGTTGGCGAGTATGTACCATTGGGTGTCTTGCCCAAGGACACTTACTGGAGAGGTGCTCGTCAGGATCGAACCCATGACTCCACAGGCTCTCTCCATGCAGGGCAGTGATGTTACCTCTACTCCAACCAGCCGGTACTTCCTTGTAACTTCAATCTAGAGCAGGAAGTCCCTGTGTGTCAGGTGACTAGTACATTCATGATATAGAGCAGGGGTTAGGAACGTTGGCTCTGCAGAGGTTTTGAAACTACATCTCCCACGATGCTCAGGTACTCCATAGACTGACTGAGCCTCAAGGGAAATGCAATTCCAATACAACTCGAGAGACAATGTTGCTGACCCCTGATGTAGACAGTGCAGCGCCCAAAGAGGAGGGAGCTGTGAGCATGTGCCATAAGAGCCGCAGACGGCCGGGCAGAATACAGGGGGATCTGTCTCCCTCGCTCTAGTCTCAATCTCTGCCTCCCTTCTCTTAGTCTCGCCGTCTACACCTCTCTGTATAAAAAGCAAAAGGGGCACATGAGCAAACATCCTGCGCCATCCAGGATGCAGTCCTAGGGTTACTAACCACACATAATTCTTCGAGAAACAGGACTGATTATACTCAAAGCATGGCATGAAGTGGAGCTTTAACCCCTTAAGGACGAATGAAATAGCTGTTACATCATAAATGCAATTACTTTAAAGACCCTTGGTCCTTAAGGGGTTAATACAGAAGTGCACGGTTTCAGTCCTGAGACAGGACTATTCAAGAGATGATCACATGAGAAAGGTCCTGTGTCTGGTCCAAAACTTTGACACTTCATACCCCACCTTGTGTGACCAGTCAGTCTATGTCCCTCTTACTCTGACACGAAAGGTTCACAACTCCCTACAGTTATAAGTACTTATACAGCACCAACAGATTCCGTAGCGCCTTACAATGGGGAAGCAAAAACAGGAGATGTACATGATACAAGAGGAAAGACAACCCTGCCCGTAGGATAACTGTCCAGGTAATACAGCACTTTAAACCAAGTGCTCAGGCAGACATCCCAAGAGCTTACAATCCAAGGGACAGGGGTAACTGAAACAAATGGAAGCAGAGGGAAGGTGAAACTGGTGGCCAGACGAATATCATAGGGATTGCATGGGAAGGACCAAAAGTTTGGGCTTAGTAAGAGTAATTCGAGAGAAAAGTGGAGACAGCTGGAAAGAAGAGCTGAAATTAGAGACCGACCCTGGGTGAAAGGATGGATGGGGAGGGTGGGTTGGGACAACAGAGGGAAGAGAGATGGAGGCGAGTGTGAGAGTATGCTGTTGAAAGCATCAAATGTGTGGTATGTCTGGGCCTGTTCAGAAGATCCCACTCTCTGGTTCTGAGTGAGCATGGCCTGGTCCATTTAAGGCTAGGGTCAGTTGAACGCATTTTTCATGTCTACCGTCAAAAAGTGTGTTGATGCGTCCGAATGCATTTTTTCACTGAAGAAGCAATAGCGGTCATACGATGCGCATTTACGGCTGTATTTTTTACGGAGCTATAAAAAACAAATGGGCGTGATGTTGGCCGGACATGTGCAGCGTCTGACGTCTTCTAATCCGCACACACGCCGCTATGCCGACGCAGCGCACTCTGTGCGTCAGTACTAGCGGTTCCACGTTCTCGAAAAAATGCATTTGTTTGCAGCTTGCGTTGCGTGGCCAAACTTTCTTGCGGCCGTACTTTGTATATTGCCCGTCATTTGCTGCTACTACTGCCGTAATAAAGTGCGGCTCAACGCGCGTTCGCACTGCGTTCGTTTGACCCCAGCCTAAAAGGGGTTCAGTGTGCTCTGAGTGACCAGGTCTTCTCACGGCCTGGTTAAAACATGCTTCAGAACCATACTGTTCATATAAAGTTACTCGGGAAACTATACTATTGATGTGAGACGGTGAGCATTTAGAAGCGATAATTGCACAAAGAGAAAAAGGTGAACAATTTATAAGAAATTTAAAAAAAAATACCCCCTATTCATACAAAGTATATACTATTCAATTAAATTTCTATGTCGAGCTAAAGCTAATCAAGCACATCTTTATTTTACTCTTTGAAACGCTGGACTTTATTACAAAGGCTGGATTAAAAACTTCTGTAATCTTTTGATCATGATAAGGATGGGAGAGATAATTACATATAATTTGAGTTTCACAAAAGAACAAACACTTGCCTCAAGGGTTTTTGATTTATTGAAAAGGAAAAATGGGGCCAAGAAAAAACTACACAATATTAGAGGGAAAAACAGACACCTGCAGATCTTACAGACATGGTTTTTAGGCTTGGGAAAGCAATAAAAATAATCTTGTGCAAACTCCATCTTAATAAAGTTACCGGGAAACTGTAGACAGGATGACCACATAATGCTGAGTGGTCACAGTGACCCGAGTGCCCTCACCCCCTCTTGGGGTCTGTTTCTTGGAGGGATAATTCAGCCCTCCGAGTGCGGGGGGATTTGTCAGACCATTGCTCTTTCAGAGGACTGGAGTGCTTGTTCCACCAGTGGATCCCAATGCATTGCACTGAATGCCATTGGATTAGCCGGACACTTGCTCAAACTTCAAGTCTTCTACTGGTCACATGACATCTGCAGCTTAGCAGGAAGCGGTCAACTTGTCACTTCCTGCCAGCTCTTCCTGCCAGCTCTTCCTGAGAGAGCCAGGTGCGGGAATAAAGTTATGTTTTGAAAGAAACCCTTATAATAATTCAGAAATGTGGGGTTGCTGAGGGAGTTGGTGGGGGGGGGGTTAATATTTAACCCCTCCACCCCCTCTTTTAAAACCAGAGCATCCTTTTAAACATTGTGTTCAATTGTACCCTTAGGCCGGGGTCAGACGAGCGCCCGTGAGAGCGGAAGGAGTGCCCGTGAGAGCGGAAGGATCGCCCGTGAGAGCGGAAGGAGTGCCCGTGAGCAGAAGGAGTGCCCGTGAGCAGAAGGAGCGCCCGTGAGAGCAGAAGGAGCGCCCGTGAGAGCAGAAGGAGAGCCCGTGAGAGCAGAAGGAGAGCCCGTGAGAGCAGAAGGAGAACCCGTGAGAGCAGAAGGAGAGCCCGTGAGAGCAGAAGGAGCGCCTGTGAGAGCAGAAGGAGCGCCCGTGAGAGCAGAAGGAGAGCCCGTGAGAGCAGAAGGAGAGCCCGTGAGAGCAGAAGGAGCGCCTGTGAGAGCAGAAGGAGCGCCCGTGAGAGCAGAAGGAGCGCCCGTGAGAGCAGAAGGAGCGCCCGTGAGAGCAGAAGGAGCGCCCGTGAGAGCAGAAGGAGAGCCCGTGAGAGCAGAAGGAGAGCCCGTGAGAGCGGATGGACATTTTTGAATGGCCTTTTCCTGACAATCCTCTCCAGGCTGCGGTCATCCCTGCTGCTTGTGCACCTTTTTCTTCCACACTTTTCCCGTCCACATAACTTTCTATTAATGTGCTTTGATACAGCACTTTGGGAACATCCAACTTCTTTTGCAATGACCTTTTGAGACTTTCCCTCCTTATGGTGGGTGTCAATGATGGTTTTCAATCTCAGAAAATTAGAATACTGTGAAAAGGTGCAATATTCTAGGCTCAAAGTGTTCCACTCTAATCAGCTAATTCAGCCATAACACCTGCAAAGGGTTCCTGAGCCTTTAAATGGTCTCTCAGTCTGGTTCAGTAGGAATCACAATCATGGGAAAGACTACTGACCTGACAGTTGGGCAGAAAACTGGATTTGGGGTTTTCATGAGCTGTAAGCCATAATCATCACAATTATGACAAATCACGGCTTTGAACTATCTTGCTTTGCATGTAATGAGTCTCATATATTAGTTTCACCTTTTAAGTTGCATTACTGAAATAAATGAACTTTTCTACGATATTCTAATTTTTCGAGTTTCACCTGTAGGTAAAAAAAAAAACAACAAATACACGTCAGAGATTTTTGCCTTCGAAGCTCCTTTGCTTTACTTCCAGCATGTAGCAGGGAATTCTGGGTAGGGCATGCAATGACGCCCGCAGTTTCACATGTTTTTGCATCAAACATCTGCTGTAGACCTGTGGTCCTGCAACTGGGAGATTCCTGCGACGTGCTATACCCTGGGCTGACCTGGGCCTACCTGGACCTGTGCGACCTAACCTCGGCGGCCATTTTCTTTGCCTGTGCGCCCCTCGTGCTGATTCCTCGGTGGCCTGAAATGCCTGACCCTTCCGTGGGGTCCACGGTGGCTGCGCTCTCGTGCCTGGATGAGGAGCATGGGCCCCTTCTGGAGTCGTCTCCCTTTCCCTGCCAGAGGTCTGATGACGCCTTACTCCCACTGACAAGGGGAGATCTGGCGGTCCTGCTTGCTGAGTTCCGGGAGGTATGGCGTGCTTCCCTTCGGGAAGCAGGATGGATGAGTGCTGCGGGGGACCATGATGAGTGTGGCCGGGGATACGGAGACCCAAATGGAATCGCCCCGTCTGAGCTACTCCTGCTGCCGTGGAACAGGATGTCTTGGCGCCTCTCCTGCTGTATCCCCCTGGATCAGGGAGGTAGTGATGTGGCCTGGGTCTGTCAGTGGCGCACTGGGACTATACCGGACCCCCAACGCGGTTACTGGGGCTGCTGGAGTTGCCGGAGGCAGTTTGTTCGAGGTGCCCCCTGCGGTTTTGGAGGCATCACTAGTGCCCTTGGAAGCGGATTGCCCTGTGTACCCCCTGTGCGGTTGAGGAAGAGAAGTCGGAGGTGGCGACCTATGCTCTGGTGCCTGCACACCTTGGCCTTGCCTGTGACTTCTTGTGGACAGTATGTTATCGGGCCGGGTGTCTTTTGTTCCTGGACACTGGCTGAGCTAGAGGAGACTGCTATCGACCTCCTGGCTGCCGACATCTTTCCTGTGACTCTGCTCTTCTAGTTTCCCTAGAAGCATTTTCTCCTGCTGACACCCCCACTACATACACATCTTGTTGAGGACTTTTGCTGATTTATTCCCCCCCCCCCTCTGGACACTCTTTAGCGGACTCTGCTTCATCTGTCCAAGTTGTGGTTTGGCGTGACATTCTGGGCATCTAGCCACCTTTTTATTTTGTCCCTTTTTTTTTTTTTTTTTTTTTAACTTCTTCTTTGGGTGCAGGACAATAGGTTGCCCTGGGCGAGCCATTGGAGCGGATACCATGGCTCTGACTGCTTCCTCTGGCCCCAGGACGCCTGGCCCTGTGGCCTCTTCCGTGGCCTCCAGCCTCCTTGTGGGGTCGCTGGAGTGAGCCAGGAATGCCACTTTTCTTGGGCTGTCCTCCACCTTTCCCCTTTTACCCACCCTTTTTTTTTTTTTTAATGTGGTTGCCCATGTCAGATTGACGAGATCACCTCCCTGGTTACTTAGGTCGAGTGTCCTCCATTCCCCCCCCCTTATTGTTGACTTTGAGGTCCCTTGCTGTCTATTGCTGTTATGTATTTTACGTTGATTTTCCTGATGACTAGTCTGTGGCCCTGCGTGGCCTTTTTCTATTTGCTGTACTGCTGACATTGTTTCAAAATAAAATTTTGAATACAAAAAAAAAAAAAAAAAACATCTGCTGTAGTTCAGACACCCCACATGGGGTTAAAGGACATGGCTCCAATGCCTATATAAACACGCTGCTGGCTTTGATTCTCTGGCAGAAAATATGCCGGCGTTAGAAGCAAGCCAATCACTTTGCTGGATACAGTCCCTGTAACAGCATCATTACATGCTCGGAGGCTCGTACGGCTAGCTGGCCGCTGCTCAGGCGATGCTGGCATGCCCACAAACTATATAATCTGACGGCTTCTAATGGGCGAGGTATGAACACGGGTAACAGAGTGCTGAGCGTATGAACAGGTCAGAAATAATAAGATTTACTGTATATTAGGGGGCTCACAACCTAAAGGAGCCAATAAAAGCACAAAAACAAAGCAAGCTTTGAATCTTCTGTTTAAAACGTGTCTTCTATTTTTGCTGATGAAACATTGTTTAGTGTGATACATGAAGCATTCAGCTGGAACAAGAAGATCTATTGGCCAGAGATGGAGAATCGAATCCATAGGAGATCTCAGGCAGGCGCTTGGCTTCAACATGCTCGTAAATTTAATTTATTTTTCTTTAAATACAACACCAAGCATACGCTCTGCCACATTTTACACCGGAGAGAAAAGATTACACTAATTTTAATTTTAATTAAACTTTGGCAAAGTGGGCAGAGACACTTTAATCCGCTCGCACTCGTGGCGCTGCTCCGCCAGTATTTATGATGTCAATATAAAAAGGAATGCGCTATCTGCAATACAGCGAAAACGCACGCAGGGGAAGAGATTTACGGGGGAACAGAAGGACACAGAACTCATTGGGGACTCGAGTGACTACATGGATTACAAATGAGCGGACGGGTTTTATTCCTGTTGTGAGAGTTAACGTTTGACCGTCTGTGCTCGGCTTTAAAGCGTACAGAAGGAGGGGATCAGATCCCCCCCCCCATGTAGGGGGAGCACAGTGCTAGAAAAAGGAACTTCCACAGGAATTTTTATTTTACCGTTATTCACACATAATATATGTTAATACATAGTTACTGTACCAAACATTTGAAAGTGAAGGCCCATTTGATCGTTCTTATACAAATTAAAAGTTACATTAGTCATTAACCCGAACTGAAAAAATCCTTGCGCATGCTGCATTCGCAAGGGCTTTTTTCCTTTTTTTTTGCTTTATATTTTATGGTATAATCAAGTGATCATATACTGGGACTTGCAGCAGCCTTTTACGATCCCTGTAATTTTGTGAATTTAACCTGCGCTACTGCTATGGTTTTCTAGTCCATTAACCCGAGCTGGTTGGGAATTCTCATGTGAAACACAATGTTTGTGGTAAAAGCTTCAAACACAGACATACACACACATTAAGAAAAAATAAGTGTAGCGCACGGGGAAATGGGGGTCTTGGTTGATAGCTTTCTCTTCTAGCCAGACCTCAAAATATAAAAGAAAAACCTTCATGGTGCAGACTATAACACTCTCAAGATATAAACCATGTATTATGGTCTCACTCACATTTGTCTGAGCTACCGGCTCCGGGATCTTGTGCCTTAGGGTAATTACTGGCCACCCAATCGCCCTCTTCAGATCTTGATAGACTCCAGTGTCTTAAAGAGAAATGTATACCATAGTGCAGACCATAGCTGTAGGTGAGATATATAATAAAACCAAGATTCACTCACGTGGTTCAGAACCTCAAGCCGAGTCCGAGGGATATATGCCCAGGTAAATTGTTTGAAGGGTACAACTACCATAAAAAACCCATGGTCATCAGGAAGAAATCGCAGATGTTCAGCAGTGGATAAATTAAAAGAACATTTATTCCATAAAACCAAAATAAAAAGTATGCCAATACACGTTTCACCTGGGGTGTAATATGCTTAAGGCTTCATCAGTGGGCATATATCCCTCGGACCCGGCTTGAGGTCCTGAACCACGTGAGTGAATCTTGGTTTTATTATATATCTCACCTACGGCTATGGTCTGCACTATGGTATACATTTCTCTTTAAGACACTGGAGTCTATCAAGATCTGAAGAGGGCCATTGGGTGGCCAGTAATTACCCTAAGGCAAAAGATCACGGAGTCGGTAGCTCAGACAAATGTGAGTGAGATCATAATACATGGTTTATATCTTGAGAGTGTTATGGTCTGCACCATGAAGGTTTTTCGCTTTTATATTTTGAGGTCTGGATAGAAGAGCAAGCTATCAACCAAGACCCCCATTTCCCCATGTGCTACACTTATTTTTTCTTTGTATCCATTCCTTGTTTGTACCGGACAAGGACAACCCCACCAAGTGGACAGCAGCATTGGGACTTATCATCTCCATCCAAAGTCTTTCCATCAGCGCCTATCTATCTCCTGTGTGTACACACACATTAGTACACAATAGAATCAATAATATAGTAATGACCCACATGTGTTTGTGTGATTAACACACATATGCTGTATAATATATATAACACACACACGTAAAATAAAGTAGGAAAATACTTCATTATCCTTTTCCATGCACATTTACATGACAATCTCTGTCTGTAAAGACAGTGGTGTATTCCACACAAATCCATTTAGTCACATGACTGTACCAGGTAATAAAAAAATAACCACGTACAGTATATATTTAAAGTGTTAAGAGTGTTGTAGTCTTTACTACACTCTCTCATGTGATTTGTGTTACCCCCAGTTTTTGAGTAGTGATTGTATCTATTATTCTGTCAATTACAAATGTTGCTACATTCCTCTGGTGGAATAAAACATTCCATGTCCTTGTTACCCACCCATCGACTAGATTGAATGTGTACCTGTCATGGGTAAAATGACTTGCCATGTGACAGGACCCTCTCCTTTAATACAGGTGAGAAATTTTTCACTAACCTATATAATGTAAGAAACAGAAGTATTTCGGTTCGAGGTTTCTCCCTCTCCCCAAACGTGTGTGTGTGTGTGTATGTACGCAGAGAGTCGTGTTGCGCTGGCTGTCACTCAGATGGTGACAGGCTGACAGCGCAGCACATACAGGACCACCCTCTGCTCGCTGTAAGACAACGCTCTGATCACAGCCGCCCTCTTCACTGCGGCATGCCGCAGTCAAGTGGGGGACCGGGGGGGGCTTAAAAACATTTTTTTTTTTTTTTTACAATATAGGACAGCAGAAAAAAAAAGGAAGCTGCTCAAAACGTCATTGTGCCCTATATTCTATTCTACAATCATATTGTGCTGTTCTGTATGGTTCCTATTCCGGGTGGGTTGTTAATGTTTAGGATTGAGCCAATGAATATTGTGCCTGCATTTGTAAAATAGTAACTATTCCATGTCAAGATGTAACATCAGTTACTGTACTTTTTTCTCTTCATTTACTTTGCATAGGAGGCAGCTGGAGAATAATGAGCAGGTCTGGCATATTCTCTCAGCAGCAAAAACAGCAGAGCTTGGCTTCCTGAACCAGGTATTAAACGATTATGTAAATAAAATAAAAATAGCAACAAATCGCTTGAGTGTCCTTTCCTGCACATCCGAATAAAAGCTGCACCAGGATATTAAGTTTGGATATTCCCGGCCGGGTCACAGAGCCTTTGCTAAACCTGGTTGTATTTGAGTGGTTCCGGCCTGTTGGCCGTGCACGCAGCAATGCCTTGTTTAACCCTTTCAGCCTCCCCCCTTCTGGCATGACGCTGTTTAATCAGAGAGCCGAGCGCCGCGAGTAAAGGTTATTTTTCTTTGCGGTGTCAGGAGGAGCACAGGCTGTGTTATTTGTGATACGGAGAGGTTGTTGTGCCTGGCAGCCTAATGATCAGAACTGAAATTTACTACCCCCCTAGCGTGCTTTAAAACAAATATCAAAGCAAAGGCTGCTATCTGAAGGTGAAATATCTCACATTGTTTACAGAAACATATGCTTTCATTTTCCGCACGTCCCAAATGACGCCATCGCAGGCTCTGCCGTTGCTTTTCTCCACAACCAGATATCAGAGATTACGCTCAAAATATATTTGTCTGTTTTCTGACATACAAGAACTGACAAAACACAATGTATGCACTGACATTTAGACCTGGCTGCCCAGGTGTTTCTTGAACTACAACTCCCAGGATCCTTTGGCCAATTATTGCATTCAAAGACTCATGGGAAATCTAGGCCATCAACATGGGGGGGGGGGGAGGGAAAACAAAAGAAGTCTTCAAAAATATGTCATGCCTTTGCTAGCCCTGCAATAACGCACATAGGGTCATTCATTACATGCCAGGCTTTCTAACTGGCATCGTCACAGGTCAGATTTTGGCTTTTCGCCGTCCTATTCTCAGTTGAGATGAAAAATCCTTGAGCTGGTCATGTATATTTAATTATATCCTCATCTATATAAATTTTCGTCAAAGTCTTAAAGGGATACTCTAGGCAACATGACCACCTAAGCTATTTTAGGTGGTCATGATGCCCAGAGTATGCCGCCCTCTGTCCCCCCTCCCTCCGCTCAGCAGTTCAGCTGAAAAAGCTGAAACCAGCTGAGAGAGGCGGAGAAGTTTACTCCGCCCTCCCAGCTGTCAGTCAGCAGAGCGGGATTCAGATTTCCCGCTTCTGCCGACTATTGCCGAGTAGGAGACGTTATCGCGCTTTCAGCGCGATGACGTCTCCAACTCGCCGCAGTAGCTGGCGGCAGCGGCTGAGGGTTAGTGTTGCGCGCAACCTCTTGTGCGCAACACTAATCCTCAGCAGAGGGAGCCGGGAGGAAGCCTGCCGATTGGCTGGCTTACGTGAGAGGCGCGCATGCGCGCTTCTCACGTAAACCAGAAGGCAAGTAGAAGCAAGAAGGATGGGAGCGGAAGAGGAAAGAGGTGAGTATTAAAAAAAAAAAAAAAAAAAAAGACGCCGCTGGAAACAAGTGGATTTTAGGGTAAGTATTACAGTTACAAGAAAAAAAAAATCCCTAACGATTTATTAAGGGAAAAGGGATAGATTAATATAAAAAAAAACGGGGGGAGGGTTTGAGTGGAGTGTTCCTTTAAGGGGGCGAGATCACCAAACTGGTCACCAAATGGGGAATTTCACCGTATAGTCAAAAGGCCATGAAATTGCACCATTCAAAAAGCTGGCGATTCACCATCAAATCTTCCCCCAGCCTAAAGTCCCTTAAGAGCGCCCTATTAACATACCTCGATACAGAATGCACCTGTAAACTTGTAACTATATACAGAATGCACCTGTAAACCTGTAACTATATACAGAATGCACCTGTAAACCTGTAACTATATACAGAATGCACCTGTAAACATGTAACATAGTGACTATTTCCTACATATTTATTTTCTGTGTTAATTTGTATATTTGTGTTTTTTTAATATCTTGCATTTATTACTTTGTATTTCTGTAACGACTGTAACATTTCAATGTTCTTGAACATTATTGTCGAGTATACCGCTAGATTTTGGTGACAAAAATTTACCATAAAATTGGAGGGGTCGCGTTATAGTCGAGACATCTGCATCGCGTGTAAAAAAAAACCTCTGGATCCGTGCTCTGCATCTCAAGTCTCCCCGAAGTTCTGGTAGTCTCGCTGAAGTGAATGCGGGGCTCCCTGATGCTTGCAAACACTTAAGGAACTCCCGGATTTGGAGATTTGGGATCCATCATGGCCAGAGGGCACGCTCGGTTTCAGACAATCATTCACCTCGTTCGCCTCCGCCAGCCATCTAAATCTCTAGTAAAGAAAACGGGTGGCCGGCGGCTTCATGTTTAGTAACAACAGCAATCATTCTAGAGCAGAGCACCCTGGCCTAAGGGGGGGACTGCCTGTGATAAGAGAACCTGGAAGGATTTTAATTGTTTACCGGTACAGTATAATTTTGTTCCTCGCGTTATATTCGAGTCTTGGGTATATCTCTATCCATCGCGTTATATTCGGGTCGCACTATACTCGAGTATCTACGGTACTTGGAAAAAACGAGAGAAACATCAATGTATCCTTCCTGGTAAAATACTTTATAATTATTAGCGTATTGCCAGCAAAATACAGTGCAGTTCGGCAGCAGTGAAATCCCCCATAGAGAAGCAATGGTTAATCTATTCAGAGACACCGAACAGCAGTGAAAAGTTTCGGTTGTTTAATATGTCAGGTTTATTGTGGCGAATCCCATAGGTTTCAATGTAAAAGTAAAGAAAAAAAAAATAATCCCTACTTTTTATTAAATATTTATTCAACCGTCTACGCTTTTTTGATTTGGGGCAAAGAAAAATATTTAGAATTTTTTAGGATTATGTTCTGCAAATTTTTTGTTTCTGTTTTTTTTTTTTAAATGGTGTCTTTTTATTCTGTAACAGACTTTTTTATTGTTATTCATAGGACCGTATATATTATTTCCATGCACAAGTATTTTTTTTTTAAATGTGTTTTAAAAGGTCTGGTCTTAGCTTTTTTTTTTTTTTTTTTCTTTCTTACCCGTGGTCCGTTTCTAGTCAGTATTTTTTGGAGGCGTTCGGCGGTTTATCGTGGGTCATTGGATCAATTCGGTGCACTTTGGGGACATGCTGAATTCGCTTCAGGGTTGCCAGATTGAACTCCGCGAAATGCGCCGAACGAGAGAGTCGGTGACATTTCGATGCTCTCTAACACATTTATTAGACTACATTTTTTTTGTAACTGAAATACAAACCAAGTTATGAGGATTAAACCTATGACAAAAAAACACTGACACTTTAGCCGACTAATATAAACCGGACTAAAACATTAAGGAGGGACTATTTGAGAAGAGATCCAATCAGAACCAATCGCAAGTAAAATACAATTGATACATTTTCTATATTCAGATACGAGGTTTAATTCAGGATTATATAATGTGTTTGGAAATTCTAGAGAAACGCTTAAATAATGCAATTTAAACCCATTCGATTTTAGGTGATTTTAGTTGTTTTGTTTGGAGTAAATCTATTTGAGATTACTGGAACTAAATTAAAATGTGCTGTCAAACGTAACATTGCATTTAATCTCTGGTCCCCGTCCGTGTTCTTGTTCTGCTGTGTAAGCTTCAGCACCATGGTCAGCGCTTTGCCACCGTAGGGGAAACGCTGCAAAGGATCTCTTGGCTGAATCGCTGGCATAGCGCAGGCCTAGACAAAACGTGGCCCTTCAGATGTTTTGGAACTACAATTCCCATCAAGCTCGGCTGACCTAACAGAAGATTTCCCGGCCAACTCAAACTAAGACACAGAAATTGTGCACCGCTTTTTGTACAGCGCTACGGAACTTGTTGGCGCTTTATAAAGTATTGTAACTGTAAGGCTTCCTTATGCCATAATTGCTACACTTCGCCTCAGTGGGTCTAGTACTTTGTGCGTCCCTTTAAAAATGAAGGGTGGATTGTACAGAAAAGCAAAAAGTGCTAGAAAGTAAAAAAACAATTTGCTAAATATAGCCAGATTCAGCCGACTCGGGGAAGATCGGTTCACCGGACCAAGACGTTGGAATTTTTTTTAATAACATTGTAAATATTTTATTGCATAGCAATGTGGGATAAATTCCCAGTTGATTTAGAAGTTTAAGAAAATCCAAGGGCTACTTAATAGTAATATTACGGTGGGGTGTTATTCACATAACAGTGTTTTTCTGCTGCTGCTGCAACCACGATAAACTTTGACGATGCTGAAGTTCATGAATCTTCTCCTGCTGCATTTTGAATTTCCCTCTCTCGGATTCGCCGAAGTTGATCATTGTTGCAGCAACTGTGATTTTCACCAGTTTCCAACAACTGCCAAGAACGGCAGTTCATGAATAAAGCCCTACATATCCATTCCATTTAAAAGTATCACCGTGTTTAACCATCTAGGTGCCTGGGGGAGGAACGGTTCAGTTCAAACGAGGGATTGCGGTGAGAAAACTCGATTTTCGCAGCGCGCAATATTTCCGCTACCGCAGGACTCCAAGGCTTTAATGTGTTCCCTGGGATTGAAGTGTTCCTGAAAAGTTTAGATTTGCAGCTCTTTGCTTAAGATTCGTAATAATAGAAATAAAAAGCAATAAAAGCAAACCATTACCAACAACAGATGGGAAGAGCAAGTGGTCCCCTGCCAGCAGCACTTCCCAGCAGCCGCACGGTAATATACTGGAAAGAGACGGTCTCTTGGTGCACATATTGTGTCCGACCATCAAATACATTTTAATAAGCAGCTTCATTAACATTTTTAGCACCCAGTGCACCATTTGGGTGTAAACAACGTCAAACGTTAGAGAAATTGTATGCAGTCTCCCCTAATGCCGCTGAAATATTAGAGTAACGAGGAATTCTTACAAACATCAAATCTGGTATAATAATAATATAGCTGATGAGGGTCCAACAAACCCGACACAGCGCTGTCCTAGGAGTGGCTTTGACCAGTTGCATAAACCTCATCTCTGCTAGAAAGCCACGGTGTGACATAGCATTGATTTTAGGGCTCTGTGTAATAACAGATCCAGGATGCATAAAAGTGAGAGAGGTAATTTGCATATCCTACCCAGAGTTCCTTGCTGCATATGGGGAATGTGGCACAGGGGCTCTGGGATGCAATTCTTTGAATTGCTGTGATGTGCAAGTGGCTTCTGCAATAATATACGCAACCAATTATAGTGTGGAAGCTTTTTATCTCACTTTTAGTCCTCCACCACAACCCTTGTAGACACTAATTTACCCTACGGTCCAAGCATCCACTGCAACTGGTCATCATGCCTAGCTCCTAGCTGATGAGGGTCCAACAAACCCAAAACAGTGCTGTCCTAGGAGTGGCTTTCACCAGTTGCATAAACCTTATCTCTGCTAGAAAGCCGCGGTGTGGCATAGCATTGATTTTAGGGTTCTGGGTAATAACAGATCCAGGATGCATAAAAGCGAGACAGGGGTCATTTGCATATCCTACCCAATAGTTCCTTGCTGCATATGGGAAATGTGGCACAGGGGCTCTGGGATGCAATTCTTTGAATTGCTATGATGTGCATTAGGCTTCTGCAATAATAAACGCAAATATATATATATATATTAGGCCGTGTTAGTCCGGATGTCAAAATCACGAGTATAGCAGTCTGTAGTGATACCTTTTTTTATTGGACTAACGTTACATTTAACCCCTTAAGGACCGCTGAGGTACCCTGTACGTCCTGTCCACGGGTCTCCCTTAAGACCCGCGGACGTACAGGGTACGTCAGCGGCGCCTAATCCCCCTCCCGCCCGATACTCACCTCCCTCGCTGGATCCCTCGACGATCTGGCAGGGAGGAAGCCTGCCCATGTGATTTACATGGGCAGGCGAGGCTGCGGACGTCGCCACGCTGCGTGGTGACGTCATCAGCAGGCGTCCCCATGCAAATCAATGGAGGAGAGGGGGGTCTCCTTCAGAGCCCTCTATCTCCCCAACCATTGAAGCTAGGGAGATGGTTTCTGAACCATTTTGCATCATTAACGGTTTCGCCGCCGAATCGCGTTTCAGTGTCAGTGTCAGTGGGTGGAGGGGGGACCTGAAGGCTTGGCTGACATCCAAGATGTCCATGTGTGAGCTGGTCTGGGGCAATATATCCATATGTGAGCTGGGGCAATATATCCATATGTGAGCTGGGGCGCAATATATCCATATGTGAGCTGGGGCAATATATATTCATGGGTGAGCTGCTGGGGACGGATTTGTGTAAAACCGCCCGGTCACTAAGGGGTTACAGTACAAGCTTTCGAGAGTGATCCTCCCTTCGCCAGGTATAGAAGCTTACTGATCAGAATGTTAGAATTAAACATTGGGGCATTCATAGGGCGCACAGTTGGGGGTGTTAGATGTTGTACATCGCAAATGGCGTGGTCGGAGGGGGAAAAAAAAACCCAGCAAAAAGAGCATTTAATGGTCTCAGGCACATAAGACAACAGTCTATACCTGATGAAGGGAGGATCACTCTTGAAAGCTTGTACTTTAAATGTAACATTAGTCCAATAAAAAAGGTGTCACTACAGACTGCTATACTCGTGATTTATATATATAAAGTCTACTCTCAAATGGTGGTAAAAGCTCTCAATATCGAGACAAAAGGTCTTCAGTGTCAACAACTAGATCAGGGGTGGGAACGTCCGGCCCGTATACGGCCCGCTGAAAGACTTGGTATGGCCCGCGGCTCCCTGCGAGCGCCCGAAGCCATGGAGCTTCGGCGCTTGCCTGGGGAAACCACGTGACCAGCCGAGTTCTCGCGAGAACGCGGCTGGTCACGTGACTCCCCCAGGCGAGCGCCCAAGCTCCACGTCGCCGGACGCTCAGAGGGAGCCGAAGACGCAGCGGCGGCAGGAGGAGAGCTGGGGGACAATATCCATGTGCGCTGGGGCATATCCATGAGAGCTGCAGGGGCATATCCATGAGAGCAGGGGCATATCCATGTGTGAGCTGGTCTGGGGCAATATATCCATATGTGAGCTGGGGCAATATATCCATATGTGAGCTGGGGCGCAATATATCCATATGTGAGCTGGGGCAATATATATTCATGGGTGAGCTGCTGGGGGCAATATATCCAGAGCTGCTGGGGGCAATATATATCCATGTGTGCTTTCACTGCCTTCGAACAGGCACCATACTTGCTGGGATCCAAGATGTCAGCCCCCCTCCACCCACTGACAACCTCACCATATGTGTGAGGATGTCAGTGGGCCAGTTAACCATCTAGCTGCCATGTAGAGATAAGGGGATCCTAAGGATCCCCCTATCTCCCGATCCATGGCAGCTAGTGGTCATATTTGATGGTCATATGATGGTCATATTTGACATCATTTGAAAGGCCTGATCATGGCCTTTCCAATGATACCAAACATGACCAGGTTTGGTTTAAAGAAAAAAAAAATAATAATAATAAAAAGAAATAATAATAAAAAAAGGTTTTTTTGTCTGGGGGGGGGGGGGTTAATTAAATAGGACCTAGGCTGTCATCTCAAAATAATTAGCACAAAATGGTCAGAATGAGCGCAGCGCACATAGGTGAACTGGCTCAGCAGTGAAGGGGTTAAAAAGCAATCACATGTAAAAATTGGGTATTTCTAGTCTCGGGACAAAATTTTGAACCTATTTAGCCGGGGTCTTCTTTGGTGGTTGTAGATTTTGGGGATTAAATTACAAAAAAGTGTGTTTTTACCATTTTTTCATCATCTTTCATATTTTTTTTATAGTAAATTATTCGATATGATGGAAATAATGGTATTTCTAGAAAGTCCATTTAATGGCGGGAAAAAGGGTGTATAATATGTGTGGGTTGAATAAACGAGTAAGAGGAAAATTTGACCTGAACACTAACAGCGCAGAAACGTAAAAACAGCAGCGGTCACTAAAGGACGGATTTGTGTAAAACCGCCCGGTCACTAAGGGGTTACAGTACAAGCTTTCGAGAGTGATCCTCCCTTCGCCAGGTATAGAAGCTTACTGATCAGAATGTTAGAATTAAACATTGGGGCATTCATAGGGCGCACAGTTGGGGGTGTTAGATGTTGTACATCGCCAAATGGCGTGGTCGGAGGGGGAAAAAAAACCCAGCAAAAAGAGCATTTAATGGTCTCAGGCACATAAGACAACAGTCTATACCTGATGAAGGGAGGATCACTCTTGAAAGCTTGTACTTTAAATGTAACGTTAGTCCAATAAAAAAGGTGTCACTACAGACTGCTATACTCGTGATTTATATATATAAAGTCTACTCTCAAATGGTGGTAAAAGCTCTCAATATCGAGACAAAAGGTCTTCAGTGTCAACAACTAGATCAGGGGTGGGGAACGTCCGGCCCGTATACGGCCCGCTGAAAGACTTGGTATGGCCCGCGGCTCCCTGCGAGCGCCCGAAGCCATGGAGCTTCGGCGCTTGCCTGGGGAAACCACGTGACCAGCCGAGTTCTCGCGAGAACGCGGCTGGTCACGTGACTCCCCCAGGCGAGCGCCCAAGCTCCACGTCGCCGGACGCTCAGAGGGAGCCGAAGACGCAGCGGCGGCAGGAGGAGAGCTGGGGGACAATATCCATGTGCGCTGGGGCATATCCATGAGAGCTGCAGGGGCATATCCATGAGAGCAGGGGCATATCCATGTGTGAGCTGGTCTGGGGCAATATATCCATATGTGAGCTGGGGCAATATATCCATATGTGAGCTGGGGCGCAATATATCCATATGTGAGCTGGGGCAATATATATCCATGGGTGAGCTGCTGGGGGCAATATACCCAGAGCTGCTGGGGGCAATATATATCCATGTGTGCTTTCACTTTCACTGCCTTCGAACAGGCACCATACTTGCTGGCAATTGGCAAAAATTTGTGTGTGAGCATATGAGAGAGCTCCACAGCAATAAACCTCACAGTAATGTGCGCTGTGTATGAGCATTCAGTGTTACATGGGAGTACTGATTTATGAGTAAGAGTAGTTGAGGAAAAAAAAATCCGTAAAATTCAGGGGGGGGGGGGGGTGACACCATAAGTTACCGCATCGGGCGAAATTTTTAAGTTGTTAATTTTGTATGGCCCTCAAATGATCTTATAAATCTCCAAATGGCCCTTGGCAGAAAAAAGGTTCCCCACCCCAAATTAGATGTTGTGGTGCGCTTTCGTTCCGGATATTCCGTCTTGACATCGCACCAACAGATTTGGCAGCGCTTTGTTCACCTCCAGCGCGGACATGCGTGCTCTGATAAGCGCACGCCCAAGGATAGAGGTTATCGAAAAATCTCCAACATCAGGATTAAAAAGCAAAACCTTTGTAAACCTACCTCTTTTCATCTCTTGACTCGTTTTCCTCGTCGTCTACATCTTTATATTTGTCGGGGTCTGGGAGAGCACTCAGGTCTACCTCCTCATCGCTCTCACCACGATCGAGGTAAGCCACGGCTTCGTCTTCTCCCTGAAAAGAAGAAGAAAGTGTTGATATTTCAGGATGTTAATATTGATTGCTAATATTATGGTTTTATCGCTTTGAGAAAGAAGAAATTGCTAAATATTTCAAAAAGCAACATGGCAAATCGCTCTCAATACGACCATTATCCTCTATGAAAGAAGACCACGCCATCACGATCACTGTGTGTAAAGGCTTTTGTTGCTACACCCTCAAAGCAGGGACAACCTCCAGTTGACCTCAAAATACAGGGACCTACAGCTTGGTTATATCAGTGTGTATCAGTGCCTGCTGATACTTGTTCGGCACATGGATAACCTCCCTGGGACATTTATGGCTTTAGAAACAAATTGGCAACATTGAATGGAAATCCACACTCAAGATCACCCACCATTGGACAGGTCTATGGACATACGTAAGATCGGCATCCAAGTTTGTATAAACTGCCTACATAACAATCTTGGGAGGAAGACGTAGAGCTGAATGACTCCTCATGAATAACGCAACTGGCTGCATACATCCACAGAATATTCAATTACATATGTATGTTTATATGACAAGGTTTACAAATTATTACCAAGCTGTTCTGCGAGCCCTGAAGCATCGGGGATTAATCCCCATTGACGTCACCGCGTACGCATTTACTTTTCTACAGATGTACCGAGTTGCTTAATGTTTTGCTACAATGATCACGTATGTTTGTAATTCTGCAATCGCACAATCTTTATCCACGAAATGACAAACACCCTTTGAGGTGAAGAACGACCAGGAATACGTACTTTCTGCTTTCAGGGGACCAAGCCTCAACTAGATGGTTAGGAGTGTGTGTAACGAAAAAGGGATTTGCAAAAATGTTCTTTATAATAACCAATTGAAGAGGCTGTAAGATCCCTGGGGGATCTTCTAATGCCGCTCTATCAGAATTGTCAAGTTACTGTATGTGTCGTTCAAATCTATGTTCTATTTAATTATCCCCTTGTCTATTTTATTTGGTACAGTGCCGAGCTCATCTACTGCCACTATATGTAGTATAAATAATACTAACAAAGTGTGGTTTCTTCTTGGATATGCACTTTTCTTCTGACCTTGCAGGAACATGTGCAGAGCATTGGACGCGTGCTCCCTCCATCACTGTGCATATTGAAATGCAGAATGTTGATACTTAGCGATAAACCTTGAATAAAACCAGGAAAGCTGAATCCTGGCTACACTGAATTATCGAAAAAGGCTCTCGAGAATAATTCCGGGATGTCCTTGGTTTCCCATGGCAAGGTCACACGTTTTCACTTTCATTGTAGAGAAGCAATTTCTAGTTTAAAATTTTCCAAATTTGAGAAAGTAAATGTCCAGCTGCACTACATGGGACCTGTTTTATAATAGGATGTTTGTACGGCAATACACTTTAGAAATCAAAAGCCCTTCATATTTGTTAAGAATTAGGATTGTGCCAATCGCAAATGTAAATCAAGAATAAAATGAAAATCCTTGGGCACGATTACATTATTGGCGCTAAAATGGAGACGCAAATGGGCAAAACCTGAGCCTTGAAGGTTACGTGTAGCATTTTAGCATCATATTAGGGGGCAGGCGCTAATTCCACAACCTACCCCGTAACGTAGCGCTACCCTCCATGATACTTGTGGTGAAGCTTCCACGCCACCACGAGTATCACCTCCAGGAGTCCATAGAACTCCATGGAGGGTTGTGGTGCCGGCCTGCGTGCCCGGCTCGCGAGATCGTGCAGGGCCGCGGAGTGATTTGTGGAGGGAGACTGGGGACTATTTGTCTCCAGTCTCACTCTGTTCCCGGCAGCCAGATGAGGCAGATCAGGCCACCGTTCTCGCGTCGGGATGAGAGGCATCATTTTTTTTGGGGGGGGGGGGTTAAGCTGGTGCGGATTTATTTTACATATTTCGTGGACTTTGCGCTCCCCATGTTAAGCAAAATTTTTTAACCCATTAGCGATGTAATATGGAGGGCATGCGTTAAAGTCACTTAACCTAGCGTTAACGCTCACATATCTGAGCACTAACACAAGCATTAACATTGTAACAGTATCCCTTGTGTTCTTGGGAGGTGGAGGTACAGATGTCAATGCTGCTCTATGTTTTATGAAAGCACAGCGGCGCAAACTGGTATAAAGAAGTGAACAGTCTTTTTGTGTTAGATGAAGCTAAAAGAAGCTTACCAATATTTAAGCAGGCCTTTCATGGTCCCCACAACATTGATAGAGAACTCAATTCTATCTCTACATCGTGGTGGTCAAAAGGCCAGCAGATACAGCCTTGTTTGGCATAGAGCTATATGCCGACAGGAAGAGATTGGTTAGAACGGGACCGCCAACCTGCAGGAAGTTCTCCTGGTCTTTGCAGCCCTCTGACCGTCTCTCAACTTACAGATCAAGTAACCGGTGAGTAGACATCACCATGAAGGGGCACTTGGTGAACTATTCCTTGGAAGTGCTCCGTATGGAAAGGAGCAATGGGAGCAACAAAGCATGACACAGTTAAACCGTGGTTTTGCAAAGCTCATCAGGCAAGGAGATATTGAATTATGCTTTTTATTGAATATCATACAAAGTGTCAAAGATCGGCGTCATGAAAAGGCCTCGCATTCAATGTAACATCTTTTTTATGACTCCCTTGCCATCGCGATGCCCAAGATGTTAACTTGTTTATTTATTTATAAAGGATTTTACCAGGAAGGATACATTGAGATTTCTCTTGTTTTCAATATGTTCTTGTTTTGAAATCGTTATGATTATGGAGAAAAACAAATGTATTCAATAGCTTAGTATTTTTAGATTATCAAAACCTATATTTAGTTTAAATTCCCAACAAGCAGCAAGAGCTGTCAGCTGAGATTAGGGTTAGGGTTTAGAATCTGTGAGGTTCCCATTCCCCATTAGTGTTTTGCTGAAAAGTAACACTCTTTGAGGGGAATATATCCCCCCCCCACTGCAAGACCTGAAACCTTCAGAAAGGAAAAACAATTTAAATTCTTCTCCTCCTAGTCGGTGTTTGCCGTCACAATGTCACGGCTGTCAGAGTGAAATCGGGAAGCGAGCGCTTACGTCTTAGCACTTCACTGCCTTGATCTGAATGCTTATCAGGTTGTTCCTGTGGGAGATAAAACTTGTATAGGGATATTCTGTTCTTTAAAAAATAAAATATAACTATTACAAATAAATAATATACAGGTTTATAAAGAAGATAAAGCCAAGCGGCTTACTCGCCATTTATCAATATAGCAAAACACAAAATAGAGTTTGAGGTGTGTAGTAAAAATGTTACCAGGCCAAGAGACTTAACAGATAATTTAAACCGGTATAGACATATAGGGATAACTTTATGAATCATGAATGTGAATATTTAAAGAGCGGAGACAAAGGAAGAAAAAGGTTACAAGGAACAGATCAATCAATGCCATAGATCAAGGATTAAAATTTCAAGTCCTGAGCTACTAGCCAGGCCTTAAATGTTACTCGCCACCACTTAACCCACCTAACCCCTCCCCTTAACTCCGCCCCTAAACACCACCTCTTAAATTATCTTTAGAAATTATACTGTTAAATGTTTTATTCAGAATAACGATACAAAAATAAATAACAACAACATTAATACCCAGACATCAGATACCAGATACATGTATACCCAGACATCAGATACATGTATACCCAGACATCATACCCAAGATACATGTATTGTATACCCAGACATCAGACCCCAGATACATGTATTGTATACCCAGACATCAGACCCCAGATACATAAATACCCAGATATCAGACCCCAGAAACAAATACCCAGGCATCAGACCCCAAATACATGTATACCCAGACCCCAGATACATGTATACCCAGCCGGAATATGCTGCGCAAGTAGCACAATATTATTTATTGTGCTGCCTACCTGGCATTTCCACTCGCCCTCACTTAATTTCCACTTGCCAAATGCAAGCAGGCGAGTGGAAATTTTGAGCCCTGTCATAGATTATGAATTGATATGTTTGAAAGTGATCATGACACAGTTCACGCTTCCAACCACCACACACATTAACAAATAGTCTTCGATCTACGTAGGGAATATGTATTTCTCCATTTTAAACATAACTTCTGAGCAACACATCATGCAACACACACTTACACAATGCAGACCTCTACTGCTCTATGCACACGGCAGCCACATTGAATAGCAAGTGTTACTAGACGACACTACAATTCAGTGGAGCCTTGTCCAGTTCCAATGCGGTCAGTGCCGTGTCTGTATCCATTATACATATATACATACACACACATATACACACCCACTGAATAGATGTGTGGGGATTTTGTATGTTGTGTAATTGGTCTCAGTGGCACTGTTGCATGTAGCCCTCTTGGGTGGGTTATAGGTGGGAGGACAGACATCCCGCCGGGCAGTTCAGGTGATAGATTTTGCATATATTGTAATAATTTCCATACAATTGCAATTATTTACAAAGCACCATCATATTCAGCAGCTTTGTACAATATGTAGGACAAAATAATCATATAATTAACAAAACAAACTTTACACACCGAGAAACCTGTCCAGGAGCTTGCAATCTAAGAGGAGAGGGATGACACAGAGGTGAGGGTAAATAGAGTATGAAGTAGTGGGGTGCATGGGAGACTGTGGGAGATAGATCAGGAAAGGTAGAATGGGGGATTATGGGGTGAGCCGATAGGCCTCTCTGAAGTAAAGCATTTTTCAAGACATCATGAAAGACTGTAGGGACAGAGAGATTCGAATAATATGAGGGAGTTCCATAGAAAGGGAGCAGCTCGGGAAAAAAGTCCTGAAGGCGAGAGCGATAGGTTTAAGGAGAGGATAATAGCAGATCGATGGCCGAGCAAAGTGATCAGGATGGATCATACCTGGTGATAAGGCACTGGCAGGAGATGTGGGAAGGGGTGCAGTTATTTAGAGCTTCGTATGTGAGGGCCAGGAGTTTGAATTTAATTCTAAAAGAAACAGGGGGCCGGTGTAGAGAGAATGGGGTGTGTGAAAGGTCCGGGCTGCGAGATTTTACAAGGTCCTAAGCAGTTCCCATACACCGAGCCCTATTCCACGTCACGTGATTAAAGTGTGAGGCTTGCCAAGTCTCCGGCAATAGTTCGAGATTTTCTATTCCAAGAATAGTTAAGTGAAGTTGTAATGTGATTTTTATCGAAGAAGGAATACCCACACGGGGTTATCACGGCAGCTCCCAGTCAGGCTAATCACTCCACACATTGGGTAAATCTGTATAAAAATAGATAAGATAAAAGGCCTCGAAGATGCTCAGACGCAATAATCCTGATGGTCAACATGAAAAAGAAAAAAAAACAGATATGTTGTATCAGGGAAAACTGTGCCTTATTGGAAAATAAATTTAATTTTAGATGCTGATAAAAAATAAAAAAAAAACTGCATTACTGCTGTGCTGCGGATCAGCCGGGGGAGCGGTTGCTCCTTGCTGGAGTATCTTTGACGACATCTGGCACCAGCGAAGTGCGCTGGGCTGTGTCTTCCTGGAGAAAGATGAAGGGCTGCGGGGCGAGTGTGATGGCCAGGGCTTGAGTTACTGCCGATCCCCTTCACATTGGTGGAGAAGTCCACGCTGTGTGAACTCTGTCTCCCTGCTGGCCGGAAGTTGTCTGACTGAGCAGAGACTGCTGAAGAGGGATGTTCCCAAAGTGCTGTATCAAAGCACATTAAGAGAAAGGTATGTGGAAGGAAAAGTGTGGAAGAAAAATGTACACAAGCAGCAGGGGTGACCGCAACCTGGAGAGGATTGTCAGGAAAAAGCCTTTCAAAAGTGTTGGGGACTTTCACAAGGAGTGGACTGAGGCTGGAGTCAGTGCATTAAGAGCCACCACAGAGACGGATCCTGGACATGGGCTTCAAATGTCGTATTCCTCTTGTCAAGCCGCTTCTGAACAACAATGTCAGAAGCGTCTTACCTGGGCTAAAGAAAAACAGACCTGGTCTGTTGCTCAGTGGTCCAAAGTCCTCTTTTCTGATGAGAGCAACGTTTGCATCTCATTTGGAAACCAAGGACCCAGAGTATGGAGGAAGAATGGAGAGGAACACACTGCATGATGCTTGAAGTCCAGTGTGAAGTTTCCACAGTCTGTGTTGATTTGGGGAGCCATGTCATCTGCTGGTGTTGGTCCACTGTGCTTCATTAAGTCCAGGGTCAACACAGCCGTCTACTAGGAGATTTTGGAGCACTTCATGCTTCCTTCCGCAGACGAGCTTTATGGGGATGCTGACTTCATTTTCCAGCAGGACTTGGCACCTGCCCACGCTGCCAAAAGCACCAAAACCTGGTTCAATGACCGTGGGATTTCTGGGCTTGATTGGCCAGCAAACTCGCCTGACCTGAACCCCATAGAGAATCTATAGAACATTGCCAAGAGAAAGATGAGAGACATGAGACCGAACAATGCAGAAGAGCTGAAGGCCGCTATTGAAGCATCCTGGTCTTCCATAACACCTCAGCAGTGCCACAGGCTGATAGCTTCCATGCCACATTGCCGCATTGAGGCAGGAATTGCTGTAAAAGGGACCCAAACCAAGTACTGAGTACATATGCAGCTTATACTTTCCAGAGGTCCCATATTGTTCTATGTACAATCCTTGTTTTATTGATTGCATGTAATATTCTAATTTTCTGAGATTGTGGATTTGGGGTTTTCATGAGCTGTAACCATAATCCTCACAATTATGACAAATCACGGCTTAGACTCATTACATGCAAAGCAAGATAGTTCATCTCATATATTAGTTTCACCTTTTAAGTTGCATTACTGAAATAAATGAACTTTTGCACCATATTCTAATTTTTCGAGTTACACCTCTATATCTGGCAAACTATGAGAAATTGTCATTTCCATGCCTTCCCAACTTACTTAAATCCAGGAAAAACCCTTAAATATAGACAGTTTTATAAAATTGTGTCTGTATAGAAAGGTTTCGCAGCTTCCCAGTTTATCAGCCAAAAGGGAACGAAGTTCCTCCTACTAAAATAGTGAGGGAACTGCGATCCCATGAGTTCCTGCAGGACTTGACCCCTGCGTACGAGTACCAGTTTATAATCCTACCTCTCGATACAAACTAAGAACCGGATAAGACTGGAAAAGGAAGAAAGACCAAGTCTGGCAGCGGCTGAAAGAGACCATAAGAGGGAGCGATGTGAGGGAGAACGAGAGGCAGATATATGGAAGACACAGCTATATTACAGACACAGACGGGAAATTAATCTGTTTTACGCACAATATAGTTTGTCTAGCAAGATTCCAGACAATACAAAAAGAATACGTTGTTTAGTGATAACAATGGCTTGGGGAAAGCACGGAGCGTTGTGATACGTCCTGACTGAAGAATAAGAGAAGATCTGGAAGAAGAGGAGATGGTCAGAGAACGTTTCCTTCCATTAGCGGAGACAACGGCCTTCTCAAGCAGCCACTTAGTCCGCTTAACAATACGAGAGCGGTACATAACAATGCTCCCATTGTTCCCGAAAATCAAATCCGAGCCGTTCCAGGAGCGGCAGAAAGTACATTAGGCAGACATGCACATCTCCTGACAGACGCACATTCTAGCTCGCCATAAAGGGCACGTCAGCGCAGCTTAACGAGCGGAGAGATTGCTTTGCGTTCCCTCGCACGCGCTGCGCCCAGAGTGCTGGCACGGAGTTTGACATACCAGAGAGGGGATTTTGAAGTATGGCTTTATATAGGAGATAAAAACAGGGAATACAATCCATCAAACAAGCCTAATATTTACAGTGCCGCTTCTTTTTCCGTTTGGATTGAGGGGGAAGGGGGTTAAATGAATTAAGGGGGTGTGTGAAGTTAATTAACTGGGGAAGTGGGAGGGGGCGAATTGAATTAAATGGGGAAGTGAGGGTGAAATTAGAGAGGGAGGGGGCGAAATGAATTAAGGGGGTGTGTGAAGTTAATTAACTGGGGAAGTGGGAGGGTTTTATTAATTAAATGGGGAGGGGGCGAATTGAATTAAATGGGGAAGTGAGGGTGAAATTAGAGAGGGAGGGGGCGAAATGAATTAAATGGGGAAGTGAGGGTGAAATTAGAGAGGGAGGGGGCGAAATGAATTAAATGGGGAAGTGAGGGTGAAATTAGAGAGGGAGGGGGCGAAATGAATTAAATGGGGAAGTGAGGGTGAAATTAGAGAGGGAGGGGCGAAATGAATTAAATGGGGAGAGTGCAAAATGAATTAAATGGGGTGGGTGTGTGAAATGAATTAAATGGGGAAGGGGTGTGTCAAGTGAATTAAATGGGGAGGGTGTGTGTGAAATTAATTAAATGGGGAGGGTGTGTGTGAAAGCAATTAAATGAGGGGGCGAAAGGAATTGAATGGGAGGGGGTTAAAGGGATTGAATGGGAGGGGGTGAAATGAAATGAATTAAATAGGAAGGGTGTGTGAGAAATGTATTAAATGGTGAGGGGTATGTGAGAAGTGAATTCATTTCACACACACCCTCCCCATTTAGATTATTTAATTTCACCCCCCTACGCATTTAATTAATTTCACCCGGCCCCTTCCCCATTTAATTCATTTCACCCCCTCCCCATTTAATCAATCCCCCCACATATTTATTTTATTAAAAGGTTTAATTTTTTATTTTAGGAGCACAAAATAATAATAAATTATCTTTCAGATCAAACCCAAAGTAAAGATAGCAAAAAATAAAAGCATATAAACAAAAAAATGCTAATAATTTAATAATTATAAAATGGTCTTCCTAAATATAGCTTTCTAAACTTTAAGTTGGTAATTGTGTATGGCCCTTGAACGGTGTTCTAAATCTACAAATGGCCCTGGGCAGAAAAAAGGTCCCCACGCCTGATTTATACAGTAACTTTCCCCCTGCTGCCAACTAAACCGAGGACTCTCCGATAGAAGTAGGTTACCAGTATTTTGCTGAATATTTTGTTGATTCCTAATTATGACGTCATAATCCCTTCTAGATTGACGAGGCATCAGAAACATTAATCTCACGAGTCAAAGAACATACCGACAGTAAGACGAAGTAAGACGTTACTTTAGCTTTCCACAGACCGAGCAAACCCACGATAAGCCAAGACTAAAAATGTACTTGTTGCTTTAATTCTTTGGAGATATTCTATTTTTTGTAGCTTTACAATCGCTTTGTATGAATCTAAACCAAGACAGCTGTGGTCTCCATGGGCACCACCTCCTTATCGAGATAAATGACCTAATACTGTGTATATACTGTATCCCTGCTGTGATAAAGGCTCCGGTATGGACATTTAACTGCACAGCACCCTGCATCCATAAAAATGACAAAAAATAAACCATACCTGTCATGTTTCAAACAAATAACCATCATTCCATATGAAATGTGTTTCTATCTATACATTGAATCAGCCAAACTGACAGCAAACGTATAGATGCTTAACAATTACCTATCAAATGATCGTTCTCGCGTCCACCACATACCACTCACTTTCACCAAAGACCTTTCCTTACAGGAGTGTGGAAAAGTCTTCGTGAACGGACTTTCTGCTCGGACGCCCATGTGGACGCATCGCTGCGTGCACAGCTCTACATAGCGGGAGCCTTACTCTTTGAAGACCCATCTGACATCTGTCGTAGCTCTTCAACGGGGGAGGTAAAAAGTAACCCACGTCTGATCTGAGGTATGTTAAAAGCACGCTGGTTACATTGTGCGGTCATCCCAGACAGTAGATCAAAAAGCTAAGCTGGATGCGGGGAGGTCACAATGGATGCACGTAGAATATGGAGGCCACCATGGTCGCCACACAGGGCCGATTGTCTAACTCTCTGGAAAGAACGAACCATGGATCAGCACACGCTGGCTGTCACTAAATCAAGCTGCGTTTTGGGACATCGCACAGAATGTGAACCTGTCACTTTATAAAGATCTCTCTGCCCGTTTTGTTCTATTAACCATTTACACAAGCTTGCATCGAAATACAATGCAAGCAAAAATTTGCATATAAAATTACATTTGCATATCCGTTTAACACCTTCACTACCAAGTGATTTTCCAAAAATCCACTGTCAGGAAAGCAGTTGTTTTTTGGAAGATCATTTTTAAATTACACAGCAAGACATATTTGGGAATATTCCCAATGAATTCCTTTCTGTAATAACCTATTGGCAGGCAGAGGTTGCCATCAACTGGCCTAAAGGAGTTACTGCAGGTGAAATTGCAGCTCATGGCTCCATGTCAGGTAGGTAAGAAGGACGAATAGGTCAGGGATCATTCCCCAGAAACTTTTAACCAGTTTTAGCACCATGAGCATTATGCCCACAGATCTACAACTTTGCTTTTAGGCTCCAGAAGTTGCCCCCAAACTAAATTTGTTTGCGATGATACACCCAGCTCCAGATCGTGTTAACATGAGCTTGGGCTGCTATGTCGGCTACCTCGGGTTGTATATACATGATCACGGTAGTGAACGGGCTAATGCAGAATTAGTGTGCTCTCTGAAAAAGGATATTCCCACCAAGATCTCACCTTTTTACTGTAAAGAAGCAGCCCCATGCTCGCTGTAACAAAATGCGCAACAAAACTTTACTACAGCATTACAACAGCCAGGGAGAAAGCAGAATACAGAGAGAGCTCAGGGGTCAGTCTCACCTGTACAGAGATAAGATTCAGGGGGTTAGAATGACTGAAAATCCCTGTACAGTAAAGATACAAGGTGTTCCTAGAATTTCAGGCATTATACAGGCATTATGTCACATACATTTTTATATTCTATTGGTATTTTTCGGCCGCTGCATCTATAATATAATTGAGTAAGGCTTGGCGTGTCCGTCGCCAAGCCTTACTCTGCGCATGCGCGCGCAACCAGCGGCGGTTGGTTGCGCGCGCATGCAACCGCCGCGCACGAGCAGGCTCGCCGCGGCGGTTACAAGATGCACACAGCAGCCGGGTAGAGGCTGCGCTCGCAGCCTCTACCCGGCTGCCGCGTGCATCCAACCCCCGAGCGGCGAAGGGAAAGTTCCCTCCGCCACTCGGGGGTTGGATGCGCGGCAGCCTCTACCCGGCTGCTGTGTGCATCCAACCCGTCCTGAGCGGCGAAGGGAAAGTTCCCTCGCTTCCGCTCTTTGAAGGACCCAAGCCCCGGTCACGTGACCGCGGCTTGGGTCCTTCAAAGACCGGAAGCGGGGAAACTTTCACTTCCCCAGCGCCGCTAGGAAAGGTAAGTATGGCGCGGACGGCGGAGCTCATGGGGCGGCTGTCCGAATGCCGATAGAGCATTCGAACAGCCGCCCCATGTCTGGTCTGGGGTCTGATCTGGGGTATATATCCATGAGAGCTTGGGGGGGCGGCAATATCCACGAGCCGGGGGTCAATATCCACAAGCTGGGGGCCAATATCTATAAGCTGGGGGGCAATATCCACGAGCTGGGGGGCAATATCCACGAGCTGGGGGCAATATCCACGAGCTGGGGGGCAATATCCCCGAGCTGGGGGGCAATATCCACGAGCTGGGGGGCAATATCCACGAGCTGGGGGCCAATATCCACGAGCTGGGGGCCAATATCCATGAGCTGGGGGCAGTATCCACGAGCTGGGGGGCAATATCCACGAGCTGGGGGGCATTATCCATGAGCTGGGGGGCATTATCCATGAGCTGGGGGGCAGTATCCATGAGCTGGGGGGCATTATCCATGAGCTGGGGGGCAATATCCACGAGCTGGGGCAGTATCCACGTGCTGGGGCAGTATCCAAGAGCTGGGGCAATATCCACGAGCTGGGGCAATATCCACGTGCTGGGGCAGTATCCACGTGCTGGGGCAGTATCCACGTGCTGGGGCAATATCCACGTGCTGGGGCAGTATCCACGTGCTGGGGCAGTATCCACGTGCTGGGGCAATATCCACGAGCTGGGGCAGTATCCATGAGCTGGGGCAGTATCCACGTGCTGCGGCAGTATCCACGTGCTGGGGCAATATCCATGAGCTGGGGCATATATCCATGAGCAGGGGCAGTATATCCACAATAGACTGCCCTCTGGGCAGGCTTTCCACCTTGTTCCTAATAACATCATTATGATCAATACAAATCCCCATAAGTAGTTATATCACCATTTTATTATATATCTTTATCAGATCAACAGCATTGACACAAAGACCGTTTCTGCCTGTATGCTGATAATGCGGACACTGTGTGACATTGCGCATAAGGGACACAGTCTCGAGATTAGAACCTTTCACCCCAGTGATATTTCTGTAAAAGAAACAAATCAATAAAACTCCAAAATTTAATAAATTTACATTATTTAAGACAGATCTATTTCAGAATAACAAGGTTTATGTAAAATTGCTATTTTACCTTATATTTAAGTATTAACTATTTACCAGGTTTCAAATAAATGATTTATCGGTTTAAACAAAAAGCACTTACAGTGGCAAGAAAAAGTATGTGAACCCTTTGGGATTACGTGGCGTTTTGCATGAATTGGTCATAAAATGTGCTCTGATCTTCATCTAAGTCACAACAATTTGAAAAACAGTCTGCTTAAAATAATACAACACAAACCTTATATGTTTTCATGTGTTTATTGAACAGAACATGTAAACATTCACAGTGCAGGGTGGATAAAGTATGTGAACCTTTGGACTTAATAACTGGTTGACCCTTCTTTGGTGGCAATAACCTCAACCAAACGTTTCCTGTAGTTGCAGATCAGACCTGACAACGATCTGGAGTAGTTTTGGACCACTCCTCTTCACAAAATTGTTTCAGTGTAGCAATATTCTTGGGATGTCTGGTGTGAATCGCTTTCTTAAGGTCATGCCACAGCATTTCAATCGGGTTGAGGTCAGGACTCTGACTGGGCCACTCCAGAAGGCGTATTTTGTTTTGTTGAAGCCATTCTTTTGTTGAATTACTTGTATGCTTTGGGTCATTGTCCTGTTGCATCACCCATCCTCTGCGGAGCTTCAGTTGGCGGACAGATAGTCTTACGTTTTCCTGCAAAATGTCTTGATAAACTCTGAAATTCATTTTTCCATCAATGACAACAATCCGTCCAGGCCCTGAGGCAGCAAAGCAGCCCCAAACCATGATGTTCCCTCCGCCATGTTTTACAGTGGGGATGAGGTTTTGATGTTGGTGTGCTGTGCCTTTTTTTCTCCACACCTAGTGTTGTGTGTTTTTTCCAAACAACTCAATTTTGGTTTTATCTGTCCACAGAATATTTTGCCAGTAGTGCTGTGGAACATCCAGGTGCTCTTTTGCAAACTTCAAACGTGCTGCAATATTCTTTTTGGATAGCAATGGCTTCCTCCGTGGTGTCCTCCCATGTACTCCATTCTTGTTTAATGTTTTCCTTATTGTAGATGTGTCAACAAAAATGTTAGCATGTGCCAGAGATTTCTGTAAGTCTTTAGCTGACACTCTAGGATTCTTCTTTACCTCATTAAGCATTCTGCGCTGTGCTCTTGCAGTCATCTTTACAGGACGACCACGCCTAGGGAGAGTAGCAACAGTGCTGAACTTTCTCCATTTGTAAACAGTCTGTCTTACCATGGACACATGAACATCAAGGCTTTTGGAGATACTTCTGTAACCCTTTCCAGCTTCATGCAGGTCAACAATTCTTGATCGTAGGTCTTCTGAGAGCTCTTTTCTGCGAGGCATGGTTAACATCAGGCAGTGCTTCTTGAAACCAGTAAACCCAAAACTGGTGTGTGTTTTTAAACGGCAGGACAGCTTTCAGCAACACATCCAATAATATCACACTGATTGGATTCAAGGTTGGCTCACTCCTGCTCCAATTAGCTCTTGGAGAAGTCATTAGGCCAGGGGTTCATATACTTTTTCCACCCTGCACTGTGAATGTTTACATGTTATGTTCAATAAACACATGAAAACATATAATGTTTGTGTTGTATTATTTTAAGCAGACTGTGTTTTTCAAATTGTTGTGACTTAGATGAAGATCAGAGCACATTTTATGACCAATTCATGCAAAACTCCACGTAATCCCAAAGGGTTCACATACTTTTTCTTGCCACTGTAGTAGTGAGAAGGTTAAGGTGGTTCAGAAAGCGTCCAAACCCAGATATAAATTAATTTACTGTAAAGATTCCCTACGAAAATTCATGGAATTTGTGTCAGAAGTTCCAAGTTAAAGGAGCCCTTTACCGAAAAGTGGTGTCCCTTTCTTTGCCCATAAATAATTGGGCAGAAACTGCTGACAGTCTGCCGAATTATTATTTTTTGCCCAATTTTACTCACTTTTTGTCCCTCGCCACACGCAGGGCTCAGGGACTCCCAAACCTGGAAGTCCCTGAGCAATTTGCGCTTCCTGAGCTACTTGCGTAGTGTACCACAATGGGACTTGCAAATTTTACGTACGCAAGTCCCATAGAGCCTGCACAGAACGATGGATGTACGACCCATTGTGGTCTCAGATCGATTGCTAATGCGATTGGTCTCAGAAACAGTGGGTCGGCGTGCTCGCGGTGTGCTGAAGTCACTAGTAACCGGCAGCCGGAAAAATCAAATTTTCCCGTGTGGCTGGGAGGGGGAAGGGGGGCACTCTACACATCCTCTCATCCACACATTTCAAAAATCTAAAGTGGTCATAATTATAGAATCTACAATTATGTTTTGGATAAAGAACACTAGATTTGTACCACCATTAAACCATTAAACACCATTAAGAGGATGTAACCGCAAACGGTATATCAGCAACAAGAGAACTCTGCAGAGTGGAAAAAACTGGATAGATTCAGTTCTGTCAGGGAATAAACCAATTATTTTAATACAAGCTCAAGATAAACTAAAACCAGCACATAAAATTATATAGAATTCCCCTGGCAATAAGAATTTATAAAAAAAATATGATAATTTAACAAGCTTCCCTGTGCAAACGCATGAAGAGTACAAAAAGGTATGGAAAAAGGGTTCTAGGTTTAATTCAAGAGCGCACATACGGCTATTGAAAGAGAAAAATAAAAAAACACAGTCTCTGGCGACTGAGCTGACGCACACTAGATTTACATCATTACATTACCGTGATTTATTTTGTTCCTCCCATAATGGATCCCGGATACCAAAAGTCTTCAAACCATTAAGTGCGCTGTGTCCAGTTTCTTAAAGAAGTTTTAACCTGTCAGCTGCGTCCAATCAGTTTCTTAAAATAACTTTAGGAATCTGGACACAGCAGGAAGGTTTTTTTGTACATAGAGGACATTGCGATTATCAGTTTGTTACAGACTGAAGTAGTATATAGAGGCGACTCTCGTATTGGAATCTGGAACGCTGATAGACTAGAAACATCGAATGAATCGGTTAAAAGAAGAAAAATGTGAAGACTGACGAACGCCGAGGCTGATGGGCGAGCCACAATAAAGGCGGATTATCTGGAATCGCAGAAATGCTCAGAAATAAGATGCGCAGAAATAAGAGATGGCAGCTGAATGAGGTAAAACAGGGAGCTTAATAGAATTCTAATCTACCCCCTGGTGATCTCCTTTGAAAACATCCCACACACTAAAATGATGTGTTAGTGATCGACCCACAGACTCCATTCTATGGCCAAAGGCACACAGTTAGGACCAAGTGATGTAAAGATACTGTGGGGTGGGTGTGTGGGAAGTGTAAACCCCAAAAGATCACACAATATATGTGGCATTGGGTGCATCCAGACTAAAATATTTAATTAAGTGAACATACAAGCGAAAAATGGCATTTTTTGTTACAGTAGTTTCCCTTTGAAGTCTAGTTCCTGGACAAAAATCCCATCCACAAGAAAATGTGAGAAAATTACCAAAGATCATTGTCTCAGAACGTAACAGGAAGGAGAAGGTTCCACGGCAGGACAACCACCTTCCAACGCAGGACATACCACTGACAGATAATGGATGATTGTCATCCTAAAGTCCTACCAGTGATTATAAAAGGCAGGATTAAACAACAGTACTGAGGAGCTAATGTTCACAGCACAGGTGAAGGCATGGAGCACTGGAGGAATGGAAGCAGATGTCTACCTCCCTGAAGGACCCAAAGAGTCGGTCATTGCAAAGAGTCTTTACCAGTGTTTCCCAAACCTTGTCCAAGACAGAGTCCATCACAGAAGAGCTGGGTATAAAAAGCTAGAAGGACAGTATACATTACGAGACACAACTTCACAGGATTGTGTATAGAAGGAGCTGCTCAAAAATATGAGTAGAAAGAAATATAGTTAAAAAAGTCCACAAAATGATAATGAGAACAGGAATCAAGTTTTTAGGGTACACCAAAAGACACGCGCTCGGCAGGACTGCCCGACACAAAGTGAATCACTACAAAATCCAAGGCTCTCGGGGTCCAGAAAGGGCCGTGTTTGTTTCTAGGCTGAGCCGTGTTTCCAACAAATGTTTGTATAGAGTTAATCGCCTTGAGAAACGGCAAACTTTATACGCGCTATACGGATCACGACTTTGCCGGTGCACTCACTGAACTGTAAAACCATTAACTAATCACAAGTGAGTATTAGGATGGATGGCGTGTGTACCGAGGAGGCCAGACTCGTCAAGGCCCTGCTATTATGAATGGGAAAAAATAGGTTTTCAATGTGACCTTGAGGCAGACTGCGGCTCGCAAACCACAAAAAGAATACCCTCACTTCTATTAAGTAACACAAAAACAAGCAGATAGCATCATATTAACCTATTGAATGATTTTAAAGGCAACAAGTGGCATGATCCCATCTAGTCGCATGGGAAATGATTGCATGTATTGGTTTCCATTACCTCTCCTTACGAATGAATAATGAGGATCGGGATAGCTTGAACTTCAAAATGTTCCTTAAAGAGTTCTTCATAAATTCACATAAAAATTGTAGTATATATATACCAGTGTTCCGAAACCTGATCCTCAGGAAGCACTAACTGGTTTGTCAGATATGTGAAGCACAGCACAGGTTATGATTTGCTGCTCAGTGATTGCCGGATTCAGTCGGCTTTTCCCCAAGGGAATCCTTAAAACCTGGTCTGTTAGGGGGACCTGAGGACACGTTTTGGAAACACTGGTATAGACAAAAACCAGAGTTTATGAAATCTATTCCATAAGGACCACAATCTAATGAAGTATTTAAAGTGATCTTCTCAACCGTACCTGCCGGGCGCGGCTACAGCTTCTGATCTGCTGTGCTGTCTATCATAATGTTTATGCTTTAATAAGAAGAATCAGTGATAGATTTGTGTAAAGTTGTAATGTATGGTACATTAGTTATAGTGGAGTGTAGCACCATCTAGTGTCCTTTTGTGGTAGTACGGCTGTTAAACCATTTCATATATATTAGTAATGTATAGGAAGGAAGTTATAATTAATCAGAGAATGCTGGGTAGAATCTTGACAGGAAGTGAAGCATTCACCATTTTGTGTCTGAAAGTGATTACTGAAGCGAGGCATGTGTTTCTCATCCATCGCCATCTACCCCTAGAGAGCTAAAAAAGTAAGTTTACTGTATCATCAAGTAATGAAAATGCTGTTATGCATGCAATGTGATGTTTATGAAGTTTGTTTTTACTGTATTACAGTTTCACCTGGCTTGTCTTAATAAATCTGTGATCAAAATAAATATGGTATCCAAGTTTGTGAGACAAGAAGGTTTAGCTCGATGTCTTCGGACAGAACAGTGAAATTTTTTGAGCGACCTCCGAGGGAAGATAAGCTGACTGCGAAGTCTGTACAGCCCGGGGCTACACAGCATCCATAGTCAGAAACTTTAAAGAAACATACCTGCGGCAGGCGAAGCAAGCAGCCAAGCTACACAGAGGCGCGCAGCATCGACACGAGCGGTCTCTATACAGCAAGACAGTTTCTTCCCCGCAGCCATGCCTCACAGTGAGACATCTTCAATCAAAACAAGATCACAAGCAAGCTCATCCAAGTCATTTGTCGCAAATGCAGCAGCCATAGCCCGTTCGAAAGCGGAAGCAGCAAGAGCCAGGGTCGCATTCGCAGACCAAGAGCTACAGATGAAAAAGGCAAAGACCGAGCTAGCTCAGCAGGAGACGTCCCTGAAATTACAGCAATCTATCTTAGAAGCTAACATGGAGAGGCTGGCAGTGGACCGAGATGTTGCCGTTGCCATTGCAGAAGCAGAAGCATTAGAAGCAGCTGTCTACATTGAGTCAAAGGAATGTAGAAGCATACCGAGTTTAGAGGAAGACAGTCAAGATGCAACGCAACGAACCTCAGAATATGTCCACCAGCACTATAACCCAAGCAGCATCCCACAAAAAGAAACCAAACAGGACGTCGGTGAGTCACAACAGATAAAGCAAAGACGAGACGACCTCGGAACCCAGTGCGACAAGCAAGAAAGGTCTGACAGAGTGCCAGACTTTCCCGTCCCAACCAAACCTTCTATTCCACAAGGTACACAGCCTTCATACAACTACCAAACACCTGTCTTCACTCCAAAGGTGTATGCAACGAGTCCGTATGAAATGCCAACCTTAAGCAGGTATGAGCCCAACACACCTAAAGAGGAGACTTCTATCAGGTATGCCTATACACCGCACCAAAATACACCAGCAACCTACCCCAATCACAATCAGGCTACTATAGACTTTGCAAAATTCCTTGCGAAACGTGAGTTAGTTACCCAAGGTCTTGTCAAATTTAGTGATCGCCCTCAACACTACAGGGCGTGGCGATCCTCTTTCCAGAGTGCTATTCATGGTCTAGATCTATCCTGCAGGGAACAGATAGACCTCCTAGTAAAGTGGCTCGGCAATGAGTCTGCTGAACAGGCCATAAGGATCAGAGACATTAACATAAATCACCCTGAGATAGGCCTTACAAACATATGGGACAGACTGGATAGGTGTTATGGTTCACCAGAAGCTATAGAGAATACACTGTTTAAAAGGATAGAAGACTTCCCAAAAATGCCCCCAGCAGAGGTTATCAAAGGCTCAGAGAATTCAGTGATCTGTGTATGGAGTTACGAGTGGCTAAAGCAGAAGGAGACTTACCTGGCCTTTCTTATCTTGACTCTGCCAGAGGGATTCACTCCTTAGCACAAAAACTTCCTTATGAGTTACACGAAAGATGGATCACTCATGGCTGTAACTACAAACGAGATCGCAATGTGCCTTTTCCACCCTTTAGTGAGTTTGTAGACTTTGTAGACAGACAAGCAAGAATGAAAGATGATCCCAGTTTCATTTTCCAGTGTCTTATTCCACTTCCTTTGGCCCCAAACAACCCAGAGCTCCAGTAGCCGTGCACAAAACTAACATTTCTTCCCAAAGGTTTACAGAGTCTCAACTAGAGGATCGAGACAGCGACCCTACAAAGTTCTGCCCTCTACATAAGATGCCACATCCTCTACAGAAATGCAGAGCCTTCAGGACAAAGACTATCCAGGAGCGCAAAGCTTTCCTCAAGGAGAACAACATTTGTTTCAAGTGCTGCTCTTCATCTACGCACTTCGCCAAGGACTGCAAGGTCAGTGTCAAGTGTACAGAGTGTGGCAACACAGAGCACAACACAGCTCTACACCCAAGGCCTACTCCAAGAACCCTCCCACCTGTGCATGGTGACACAGAGCAAGGCAGGGAAGCCAAAGACTCTAGTACAGACGCCATGGCAATCACTTCACAGTGTACTGAAGTCTGCAGAGGAACTACAGGCGGCAGATCCTGCTCCAAAATCTGTCCTGTGTGAAGTTTACCCAAAAGGACGCAGAGACAAAGCGGTCAAGCTCTACGTCATTTTGGATGATCAGAGTAATAGGTCACTAGCGAGATCTGTGTTTTTTGACATTCTAAACCTTAAAAGCCCGAGCAGCCCTTACTCCCTTAGAACGTGTGCAGGTACAGTGGAAACGGCGGGGAGAAGAGCTGACGGGCTACAAATTGAATCTATGGATGGTAAGACATGCCTACCCTTACCGACCATAATAGAGTGCAACCATATGCCAGACAACAGGTCAGAGATTCCCACACCAGACGCAGCAGCTCACCACACTCACTTAAAACACATAGCACATCTCATACCAGAACTAGACGATCAGGCTCAGATAATCTTACTTCTTGGGAGAGATATCTTGCAAGTCCATAAAGTTAGAAAACTGATAAACGGTTCCCAAAACGCCCCATATGCCCAAAAACTAGACCTCGGGTGGGTCATTATAGGTGATGTTTGCCTAGGGGGTGCTCACAAACCGGCATCTGTTAATAACCTGCTCACTAGTACCTTCGAGAATGGTCGTCCTTTTCTTTCTCCAACCCTGTCAGAATCACATCCTCATAAAAGAGCTACCACACAACAACACCTACGACGACGACCAAAATGACTTAGGAAGCACAGTGTTTAGGAGGACAAAGGAAGATGACCAGGTAGCAATGTCCATAGAGGATAGACTCTTCTTAGAACTTATGGAAAAGAGTATAGAAAAAGATGTGACTAATAGCTGGGTTGCACCTCTTCCCTTTAGACCTCAAAGACGACGTTTGCCTAACAACCGAGAACTAGCACATAAACGCCTCTCGTCCCTAAGACACAATCTCCAAAGGAAACCAGAGATGAGTGAACATTTCTTTTCCTTCATGGAGAAAATATTCCAGAACGGTCATGCTGAGATAGCCCAGACCTCAAAGACACAGAAGAATGCTGGTACTTACCCATATTCGGGGTTTACCACCCTAAGAAGCCAGGGCAGATTAGAGTGGTGTTTGATTCTAGCGCCAAGCATGAGGGTGTCTCTCTAAATGATGTCCTTCTCTCGGGCCCTGACCTTAACAACAGACTGTTAGGGGTGCTTCTTCGCTTTCGCAAAGATTCAGTTGCGTTCATGGCAGACATACAACAAATGTTCTACTGCTTTCTTGTTAAAGAAGAACACCGTAACTTTCTGAGATTTCTCTGGTTCAAGGACAACAACCCTTCTGGAGACATCACAGAATACCGTATGAGGGTACACATATTTGGCAACAGTCCTTCCCCTGCTGTTGCTATATATGGCCTCAGACACTCTGCTAGAGTAGGCGAGTCAGAGTATGGGTCAGATGTCAGACAATTTGTAGACAGAGATTTCTACGTAGACGACTGCTTGAAATCACTGCCTACAAATGAAGCCGCTATCAGTCTCCTCAAAAGGACTCAGGCAATGCTTGCCTGTTCCAACTTAAAACTTCACAAGATTGCTTCCAACAGTAGAGAAGTCTTGGAGGCCTTTCCTGTCGAAGATCGTTCTAACGAGTTAAAGGACTTAGATCTAGGCACAGACTCACTTCCCATGCAACGCAGTCTTGGTTTGCTATGGGACTTAAAATCTGACACCTTTACCTTTCAAGTAAACACAGAGGAAAAACCCTTTACCCGTAGAGGCGTCCTGTCTACCATAAATAGCCTGTACGATCCTTTAGGTTTTGCAGCACCTATCACTATCCAGGGTAAGGCACTACTGAGAGACTTGACCTGTGAGTCGTTAGATTGGGACCACCCTCTCCCCACTGACAAGAAGAACCTATGGACAGAGTGGAAGGACTCACTGACAGTTTTATCTAACCTTAACATCCCACGACCATATGTCCCTCTGTCATCTGAAGACTATCAGACGCAAAAACTTTGTGTGTTTTCAGATGCTTCTGTTAAGGCAATTGCTGCTGTAGCTTACCTGAAAACCATAGACAATAAAGGACAATGCCACATAGGGTTTGTAATGGGGAAAGCCAAACTTGCACCACTTTCTGAACACACCATACCCAGGCTGGAGCTTTGTGCTGCAGTTTTGGCTACAGAGCTAGCTGAACTAATTGCTACAGAGATAAACGTAGAAATTCAAAAAGCTGAGTTTTATACAGACAGCAAAATAGTTTGGGTTACATCCATAATGAAATTAGACGTTTCTACGTCTATGTCAATAACAGAGTATTGAGGATAAGGAGGTCTACCCTCCCAGAGCAATGGCATTTCGTGCCCACAGACCGTAATCCTGCAGACCTAGCGACCAGATCTGTAGCAGCCAGCCGCCTTGAGAGTACTTCGTGGTTCACAGGTCCCACCTTTCTACGCAGTACCGACTGTAACATTAAAGACCCGCCACATTCGAGTTAATAGATGCAGACAAGGATCAGGAAATTCGCCCTCAGGTATCTACTGCAGTTACAACAACTTCTCTTAACCAGTTTAAAACTCACCGTTTCAATAGGTTTTCCACCTGGAGGTCATTAGTTAGAGCTATTACTTGCCTGAACCACATAGCTCAGTCCTATAAACAAAAACCACTGACTCCAGACAATTGCAGAGGTTGGCACCACTGCAAAAACGGCTACTCAGCGACTGACCTAGAACAATCTAAAAATTGGTTAATATCTGTTGTACAAAGAGAGGTCTTTGCTAAAGAAACGTGGATCTTCAACCCACCTCACTCTTCTCACATGGGAGGTGTCTGGGAGAGGATGATAGGCATAGCCCGCAGAATTCTTGACTCTATCTTCCTGCAAGTAGGAACTGCAAGGCTTACTCATGAATGTTTAGTGACCTTTATGGCAGAGGTTACAGCTATCATTAATGCCAGACCTTTGACACCAATTTCAAGTGACTTCTGAGGACCCGGTGATCCTCACACCCGCCATGTTGCTCACGCAAAAGACTAATCTTGCCGGTGCTCCAGCCGGAGAGTTTTGTGAGAAAGATCTTTACAAGCGACAATGGAGACAGGTACAAGTTCTTGCCAATACCTTCTGGAGCCGGTGGAAGAAACAATGTATATCTACTCTACAAGTGAGGAGAAAGTGGCACACTGGAAAGCCCAATCTTAAACCTGGAGACGTTGTGCTAATGAAAGACTGTCAGACGCTAAGGAACATGTGGCCTTTAGGTCTGATCACCAAAGTACTCCCAAGCAAAGATAATCGTGTCCGTAAGGTCGAGGTCAAGACCTTTCAACAGAATGAGGTTAAAGTGTTCTTAAGACCAGTGAACGAACTTGCTCTGTTGTTTTCTATGGAAGACTCTGTTAGTGACGTCGTGTGACGTCAGACGGGGAGTGTGCTGCTCTATCAGAATGTTTATGCTTTAATAAGAAGAATCAGTGATAGATTTGTGTAAAGTTGTAATGTATGGTACATTAGTTATAGTGGAGTGTAGCACCATCTAGTGTCCTTTTTGGTAGTACGGCTGTTAAACCATTTCATATATATTAGTAATGTATAGGAAGGAAGTTATAATTAATCAGAGAATGCTGGTAGAATCTTGACAGGAAGTGAAGCATTCACCATTTTGTGTCTGAAAGTGATTACTGGAAGCGAGGCATGTGTTTCTCATCCATCGCCATCTACCCCTAGAGAGCTAAAAAAGTAAGTTTACTGTATCATCAAGTAATGAAAATGCTGTTATGCATGCAATGTGATGTTTATGAAGTTTGTTTTTACTGTATTACAGTTTCACCTGGCTTGTCTTAATAAATCTGTGATCAAAATAAATATGGTATCCAAGTTTGTGAGACAAGAAGGTTTAGCTCGATGTCTTCGGACAGAACATCTGCAGTAATCATGCTAGTTGTCCACCTACCCAACTGGGGAAGACATCACCGAGTGGATGACATGTCACGCATCACTGTCCACAGTAAGCAGAAAAACCTGCTGATCGTGCCCTCCTGTACTCATATGCCAGGTGATCATTGGTACAAAAGGCTTTGACTACAAGCCAGACCACTGTGCCAAGGCTTCCACGTAGATGGTGGAATAGGGTGAGAAGGGAAGGGGTTTCAACTGTATCTCTTATGCACTAAAGTACTTAATCTATGCTTGGGATTTTGGACGCTGTAGTTTGCCTTTGGCAACAGAGGAGTAAGTATAGCTAGGACACTTTGGTCTTGCTGTGCAGCCCATCAATAACATCCCTAAAGAAAAGGCAGCCATGACCACAACCCTTGGTGACTACATTGCTATTTTGTGAGACTTCCATATAACAGGGGTGCTCAACCTTGGCCCTCCAGGTGTCTTGAAACTGTATCTCACAGTCACGATAATCAGCCACTCATTAGGTCCACAGCCGTGTAGGAAGTGAAATTTCAAAACAACTGGCGGGTCAAGGGTTGGGCACCCCGGCCACATAGCATCAGATTTGAAATTGACAGAAAAACAAGCAATCCACCTTTAAAATGGTTATATTTCAAGATTAAGTATTATTTCCTTTAAAAGAGATTTTTTAATTACTTAGCCCTTTCACTCTCTATGGCTGCGGTCACACGAGTGCACTTTTCACATCCGTCTGACCACACGGCTTGCTGTTAGCCGTAGCTTTTTAAAGAGTCAGTGAAGAACAACACACGAATCACATACGCACTTGTTCACACACAGGCAACGCATGTTGCAATGGCCACTGACGTGAAAAAGCCATGACGGATGTAGAGATACCCGTGAATACAGCTCCCGCCCCCAACGTCCGTTATAACGGATACTATGTTAACCACAATCTCATCCGCTATAAAGCGTATCCGTTTCAATGGACGCAATCAGTGCGTACGTCTGACCGCAGGGTATTGAGGTAACCCGACTTTGCATTGTAACACATTGAAAACCAATCATTAGCATATCAAAACCCAATTAGCATATCTTTTTAAAGATTAGTGTGCGCCCTGTGGAAAAACAAGATTGACCGTTTTACCGCTTTCCTTTTCAGCCCATCTTACTGTAAACAAGCTACAAGAAGCAGCTCTCACACCCAATGCAACAAGTAGTTCAGACACTTTACTGCGGCATTACAGCAGCCAGGGAGAGCTCTGGGGTCCCTCGCTACTGCAGAGGGATACGATTCAGTGGGTTATAATGACTGAAAATCCCAGTACAGTACAGATACAAGGTGTTACTGTAATGTCTATACACAGGCAATATGTCGCATACAGATATTTTTATAGTCTGGTGGTATTTGTTGGAAGCTGCATTGCTAATAATCTCATTATGATCACTACACATCTCCATAAGCAGGAGATCTGACCGTTTTATATTGTCTTTATCAACCTTACAGTATTTAAACACAAAAGCCATTTCTGTCTGTATGCCGATAATGCAGACCCCCATATGAAATTGTGTAAGATAAAGGATCCAATCTAGAGTTTAGTACCTCTCATTCCAACAAGATTTCTGTAATGGATAAATACACAAAAAATTAATAACGAGCAAATTTACATCATTTCAACTTTTTAAATATCTCAGAACGATTTCTGAGCAAAATTTCTGTTTTACCCTATTTTTGTTAACCTCACATCATGGGCCCTATTACATTCTTAACGCATTTTTTCATCCGTCAGGAAATTGCATTCGTAAAACCAATGCGCAAAAATGCGTGCACAGTACCGTTGCGCGCAGAAATCAGTGAGCGCAATGTAATTTTTAACGCGAGTCCGTCATTTTGTGCAGACTGCGTACAACAGACGTACGTTCTGACAGAAGACAAGGTAGTGGCCGTCATTTTTGGCGGATCTAGTTACAAAACGTGCGCATCGACGTTCTCCGTTGTGAATCCTCAGTTTGGTACGGTCAGGTTGTTACAATTTGCCGTTACCACCAGCGCAAACGTTGTCCGTTAAATTTTGCGCTAAGAATGCAATACCATGCGCGCACCAGCGCACAAATGCATTTTCGCTCACAATGTTAAGTATAGGATGCTCGCACTAAATTGTGCTCGCAAAGGGTTCGCACAGGGTCACTCACCTTAGACGTTAATGCGCATTTTGTGCGCGAACGTCGTAATACGACGTTCAGCGCAAAGGGTTTTACCTCTCGCGTTAATTCGTTTTTGCGCGCGCAAAGAATGTAATAGGGCCCCTTATGCTTCAAACAAATGTTATGATACATTTATTTCAACATAAAGTGCTTGGTAGTGAAAGATACAAGATAATACAAAGTGGATAAATCATGTAAGATGTCACCCCAATCCAGTTCATCTCCAGGCAAAAAAAATAGCCCTGCCGCCTTTGGGTCCTCTTTGATCAAGATCATCGCTTATATGACCAAGCACTGGGCAGCTAATGGTGCATGTTCATAAATACTCATGTGCCGCTCATGCACGAGTAACTCCGACTTGTGAGCTGGATGAAGACATTCAAACTGTACAGGGTCTTTGGTCATATAGGTGAAGCAGCTGACAAAAAGCGAAAAAATCCTGGCCCTCCAAGAGCGACGCCAAGACGGGAGATTGTAAATATGGTATTTACAGATATGCATGCATTGCTAATGTACATACGAGGAGGCTATAAGAAGGGCTCAAAATTTCAAGTCCCAAGCTACTAACTAGGCTATAAGAGTTACTCGCCACCAGTTGCTCCACCTAAACCCTACCCAGCCCTTAACTCTGCCCCTAAACACACACCCTTAAATTATCTGATGAAATTACACTGTTAAAGGTTTTATTTAGAATAAAGTTACAAAATAACATTAATACCCAGATATCAGACCCCAGATACATGTATCCCCAGTCATCAGACCCCAGTGTGAGCAGAGCGAGGAGCTAGGGAAGCTCCTCTCCACCCCCTGCCTGTGACAGCGACGAGCTGGGTCAGGTTAGGCAGCTGATCCCTGCCACCGTGCAGCCTGGGGAAGGGGAGGCTGCATGGTGGCACCACTGGAATATGCAGCACAAAATAATTTATTGTGCTGCCTGCGTGTGCATCAGTGGCGGAAGTACCAGGGTCGCAGCGGTCGCAGTTGCGACCGGGCCCTGGCATTCCGCCACTGGAGGGGGGCCCAGCGCCGCCGCCAGATTCCGGCAATCAGCGCCGGAATCTGGGAGCCGCGCGCTGGCCGTCCCTCTCCCTGCGAGCGGCCGCTGACATGCAGCTTGGCCGCACACGTGGGAGAGAAACCACCTGACCAGCGCACGAGACCTCGCGCTGATCAGGTGGTTTCCAGCGAGCGGCCAAGCTGCATGTTTCCAGCGGCCGCTCGCCAAGGAGGAGAAGACGCCGGCGGAGCCTGCCCTGGGCCTGGGGCCAGCAGAGCAGGTAAGAGCTGGGCTGGGGGCAGTATATCCATGAGCTGGGGGGCAGAGCTGGGGCAGTATATCCATGAGCTGGGGGGCAGAGCTGGGGCAGTATATCCATGAGGAGCTGTGGGGGCAGAGCTGGGGCAGTATATCCATGAGCTGGGGCAGTATATCCATGAGCTGGGGCAGAGCTGGGGCAGTATATCCATGAGGAGCTGGGGGGCAGAGCTGGGGCAGTATATCCAAGAGCTGGGGCAGTATATCCATGAGCTGGGGGGCAGAGCTGGGGCAGTATATCCATGAGCTGGGGGGCAGAGCTGGGGCAGTATATCCATGAGGAGCTGGGGGGGCAGAGCTGGGGCAGTATATCCATGAGCTGGGGCAGAGCTGGGGCAGTATATCCATGAGCTGGGGCAGTATATCCATGAGCTGGGGCAGAGCTGGGGCAGTATATCCATGAGGAGCTGGGGGGGCAGAGCTGGGGCAGTATATCCATGAGGAGCTTGGGGGGCAGAGCTGGGGCAGTATATCCATGAGGAGCTGGGGGGGGGCAGAGCAGGGGCAGTATATCCATGAGGAGCTGGGGGGGCAGAGCTGGGGCAGTATATCCATGAGGAGCTGGGGGGGCAGAGCTGGGGCAGTATATCCATGAGCTGGGGCAGAGCTGGGGCAGTATATCCATGAGCTGGGGCAGTATATCCATGAGGAGCTGGGGGGGGGCAGAGCTGGGGCAGTATATCCATGAGCTGGGGGGCAGAGCTGGGGCAGTATATCCATGTGCTGGGGCAGTATCCATGTGTTGGGGCAGTATATCCATGAGCTGGGGGCAAAAATATCCATGTGTGAGCTGGGGCAATATATCCATGTGTGGCCTGGGGGCAATATATCCATGTGTGGTCTGGGGGCAATATATGTCCATGTGAGCTGGGGCAATATATATATCCATGTGAGCTGGGGGCAATACTATATTATATTGCAGGAAAAAAAAAAGGTAAAAATATGGATCTTTTTTTGGGGGGGTTGGGGGGGCCCTTCATGGATTCTTGCACCGGGGCCCTCAGGTTTCTAGTTACGCCACTGGTGTGCATTTCTACTCGCCCGCACTTAATTTCCACTTGCCAAATGCTAGTAGGCGAGTGGAAATTTTGAGCCCTGGGCTATAATATGCATAGTCTTACATTCGGAATTATAATACTAATCGAGAGTAAGAAAAAAAGGCATTGGACGCTTAAACACATACACATCCTCAGGACGGCGCGCAGGCATAAGGAGATGACACTCATGTCATTTTCAATGTGAAATGCGCATGAATAACCAACGGTCAATATCTCTGACAAGGAGAAGAGCCTTTGGGAAATCCATCTGTCAGGACGAAAATCAACTGCCATTCACCAACAATCTTGTTTATTGGAAGGATCATGCACGGTAATGAATCGCCGGTAGCAAGACGACAATTGCCATGCAATTCTCCAGCTTTAGAAAGCCGACCTTGTTTGAAAGTGCTTCCACATTCCTAAGGGTTCGTGGAGGCATTCGTTCTGCTTTGGCATATCAAAAAGTAAAATGAAACAAATTAAACCAAAAAATACAATGCTATCAACACATTATATAATAGGATGCCGTTAAAAATAACAAGACTGCCAACATTACGGAGCTGCAAAAAGGTATATGAAGGACACGCACACAAAGAACACAATTCAAGGATAAAAATTCCAATTGAACCGGGGAGATTTGATTGTGTTTAACGGTCATGCCTTGTTAATCGATGCTGTAATTCTGGTGGATATCCCAAATCGGTAGAAGAAAATAAAAGATAGAATCCACTGATTCCATAAACTAGTACTCTAGTGTTTGCATTGATTCCTTCTTGTGTATTTAGCGCATTTTGGTATCACATCTAGTCAATGAACACTCTGGGTTGAGTTTCTCAAATACTATTTTTTCGGCACTGCACAAATTGTACTTAGTCTTCCAACGTCTATAATGCTGGCAGGTGTCTAGCTTCAAATCCAGTCGATTCTTGTTCACGAACACAGGGAAAGCTGATTTAGACCGACTAGTGAACACAACGACAGCAATGAAGAGGTTTTTAAGAGGTATCTGAAAGTAGGGTGAGTCTTCATGAAGCACTGCTTTGCCAACCCTGTTAGAGAGCACACTGCTCCTGGCAAGGTCAGGTTCCTGTGTACCAGGCTGTCACTGGGTGCCCATGCGCCAACCAAAGAGAAAGTTGTTAACTTGTGGTAACAACAGGGGTTCTGCCCACGGCTCAGAGCCAGCCAGTTACTTCGTCCATCCCTTCTCAACCCAGAAACACTCAAGGGAATAAGCACTCAGCTTCCAGGCTACCCAACTGGTGGCCCTGGCAATAGAGGTAACCCAGAGAACCAAATAAGTCCCCACAACCAATAGCGAACCAGACTAGAGTGGCAAAGGTAGTCTATTAAATACAGCGTTTCACTTTCTATACTCTTTCACCAGTTACATAAAGACACCAAACAAGAAATTAACCCAGTTAAGCAATGTCTTGTCAAAGCAAACATACAGACAGAGGCTACTGGGATAACCCTTGCCTGTGTGTTGCCATCACTCATAGTCTCTGGGTAGGAGGCTGGCATCTGCAATTCCAAAGGGGTACAAAGAGTTTAGTATGAGCAAGGCTGTGATCGACTGTCAAACAGTACAATAGGAAACATTATGGCTAAGTCAACAAAAAAAGTGGAGGGGACTTTCATCGCAGGTTCTATTTGTCGACAAACTTTGTCGGACCACCAAAGTAATGTAGTCATTCCCTAAAAGAGCCCGCTATCACGTGAGAAACTTGGTGAGGTACGGCCACCGAGAGATCTGGCCCAGGCTAAAGTTGATTCAATTCACTCGTGTGTGTAGTGTATAAAAAGCATTTGAAAGTCTTCAGCTTGTTGAAAACCCTAATGTTTGTAGCGTAAATAAGGCCAGGAGGGCAACGAAAACCTATCAGGAGCTTTTACGGTCTCGGAGCCATAATTGCCTGCAGCTACAGAGACCAGATAGCAACCCTTTGAGATGCGAATTGTCCTGTGGATACCCAAAAGTACATATTGGACTTGGGAAAAGTATTCAAACGCTCAGGGTGGTTACAATATTTACCTAAAGCCTTCTTACCCGTGGCACTTGTTTGCACGGGGCATTCAGTGGCCTTTATCTAAGCCAATATCCGAAAAGAATTGAAGGAAATTACTGAAACAGAAGGTTATCCAAATTCAGCAGGGAAAATATTTATAGACTCCGTAGCCAAGTTGGAAACATGAAACATTACGCTTTACTAAATCATTAAAACACTCATGCTTAACTAAATGTTTTATTTCTTTTTTGCTTTTGGCTGATGGCGATATTTCACTTGGTGCCAAATGCAGTGTTAAATCTGTCCATAAATGAATCCCAATGACTCTAACGAGCCGTTCAAAGAGAAAAAAATTGGCTTTTTGTGATTCTAGATTTTGCCAATTGTGTCCGCAGACCAAGCGGAACAAAAACTCTTGGCGATTAACAAATTAATAAAATGGTGTGTATGAAACCAAATCTGGGTCCAATTCCGAGCCTAGTGTTAACTTTACAACAGCTCTGGTTAAGCTAACTCCGTAGACTATACTGGCTCTAAGTTTACAACAGCTCTGGTTAAGTGAACACCAACCTTTATCATCTTTTGTAGAAAATGTTATTACTGCGATTATTATTACTATAATATGCGGAAACGTTTCAGGTCTCGTTTAAAGAACAAAATGTTTTTCGTTGTAGACTTTACCAAACTAAATGCCGCTTGCACGGACCATTTTTTTAATAAAAAGCCTACATTGTCACTTGATTTTAAAAAGGTCCAAAAAGCTTTGAAAGTCTAAATTCGGACGCACATTGAGAGTCAATATACCGAGCTGAACATTAATTGCATCAGTTTGATTACAGAAAGAACTTTATGGGCTTTGGTATTTCAATCTACATTACTATTTTACTATGAAAGGGTAACCGACTCAAGTCCCTGTTTTGCCAGTCCTGTCTGCATCATTAACGGTTCGGGGTGGCTGTCCACTAGGTCTGTATATGTGCGATCATCCGATATCGACTGAAGTCGCCCGACCGATCCCACAACATGCAGTTGAATCAGCCCTCAGCTACTGCATCCAACCACCATCAGACAACTTCATGCGATTACAACAGATTAGCAATCCTTTCAATTTTCATTTATTTATTTTTTAATTGAACCATTTAATTTTTTAATCCACAGCAAAAAGCCTTTTTATCTATTGATTTTTTTTTAGGCAAAATTTTGGGTTCCGATTTTTTTTAACCTCCCTGGCAGTCTATTTATTTAAAATTGTCTTGTGCCAAAGCGCAAATTTTTTTTTTGTCTTGCCCCCCCTCCCCCCGCGGCATCCCGTGTGTAGCTCGGGGTTAAATTCCTATGCTGGAAGCGGTAACCTCGAGCAACACTCGGGATGCCGCTGGATACATCACCTCTCCATGTGCTCCCTCGATGCCCCTGCAGCCTCCTCTGGTGATCACGACCCTCATACTTCCTGGTTCCATCCACGCGAGAAGGAATCCAGGAAGAAAAACGCTGCGATCGCCGGAGGAGACTGCGGGGGACATCGAGGGAGCGCAGGGACAGGTGATGTATCCAGCCCGAGTGTGTCTCGGGGTTACCGCTTTCAGCGGTGAAATTTAACGTCGAGACACTCGGGATAACCGCCAGGGGGGTTAAATAAAATTATTTAAAAAAAAAAAAAAGAGAGAGACCGAGACCAGGCTTTTTTCTCTCGAATAGGTCTTTTTCCTGCAAGCTGGCTGCATTCAGCGTTGCTGTCCCTGGTGCTGAAACCCATTTCAGCTCCAGGGACAGGGGATTAATTGCAGCCCTCGGCGAGGACCCCCCCTGCTTTGGCTGCACTCAAAGGGGCTGTCCATGGTGCTGAAACTCAATTTTTTTTCTCTCCCTGCAGCAGGGCCCCCCCATCCACAGCAGGGTTTTTTCATTGGCCGGCCTATCCATCGCCCGATCTGGGTCATCCACAGACGCTTCCAGTGGACGATCCCTGATTGGCCGATGGCATTGTCTCTAGTCCAGTAACCAAGTCGGTCACCCGACCACGGTACCGGTGGAGGACAGCCTTAAAGTACTGCTCCTGTAAGGGTTATTCAAAATCTCCCTTCTTTCACTGAAAGGAGAGTAGTTTAACCCCTTAATGACCGCTGACGTACTATGTACATCCTGCCCACGGGTAGGGCTGTGCAATATTGACAAAATAATCATATTGCGATTTCTTGAATGAATATTGCGATTCGATTTTATTTGCGATTTAGCCAATTGTTTTTGCTTTTTCAAACATGCTACATACATTCTAAATGTATTCAGCACATGGATACTGCCCCAGCACATGGAAATACTGCCCCAGCACATGGATATACTGCCCCAGCACATGGATATACTGCAAGCCCCCAGCACATGGAAATACTGCCCCAGCACATGGATACTGCCCAGCACATGGATATACTGCCCCAGCACATGGATATACTGCCCCAGCACATGGATATACTGCCAGCCCCCAGCACATGGATACTGCCCCAGCACATGGATACTGCCCCAGCACATGGATATACTGCCCCAGCACATGGATATACTGCCCCAGCACATGGATATACTGCCCCAGCACATGATATACTGCCCCAGCACATGGATATACTGCCCCAGCACATGGATATACTGCCCCAGCACATGGATATACTGCAAGCCCCCAGCACATGGAAATACTGCCCAGCACATGGATACTGCCCCAGCACATGGATATACTGCCCCAGCACATGGATATACTGCCAGCCCCCAGCACATGGAAATACTGCCCAGCACATGGATACTGCCCAGCACATGGATATACTGCCCCAGCACATGGATATACTGCCCCAGCACATGGATATACTGCCCCAGCACATGGATATACTGCCCCAGCTGATGGATATGCCCCAGCTCATGGATATACTGCCCCAGCTGATGGATATGCCCCAGCTCATGGATACTGCCCCAACACATGGATACTGCCCCAGCTCATGGATACTGCCCCAACACATGGATACTGCCCCAGCTCATGGATACTGCCCCAACACATGGATATTGCCCCAGCACATGGATACTGCCCAAGCTCATGGATACTGCCCCAGTACATGGATACTGCCCCAGCACATGGATACTGCCCCAGCTCATGGATATTGCCCCAGCACATGGATACTGCCCAAGCTCATGGATACTGCCCCAGCACATGAATACTGCCCCAGCACATGGATACTGCCCCAGTACATGGATATTGCCCCAGCACATGGATACTGCACAAGCTCATGGATACTGCACAAGCTCATGGATACTGCCCCAGCACATGGATACTGCCCCAGCACATGGATACTGCCCCAGCACATGGATACTGCCCAAGCTCATGGATACTGCCCAAGCTCATGGATACTGCCCCAGTTCATGGATACTGCCCAAGCTCATGGATACTGCGCCGCAGCTCACCTCTGTGCGCCGCTGTGTTCTGTGCGCCGCGTGTTCGGCTCCCTGTTAACTTCCGGCGGCACATGGAGCTTGGGCGCTCACCTGGGGGAACCATGTGACGAGTTGCGAGAACGCGGCTCGTCACGTGGTTCCTCCTGCGAGCGCTCAAAGCACCATGCCGCCGCCGGAAGTTAACAGCCGAAAATCGCAGCCTTATGCGATTTAGAAATCGCAGGGTCGGAAATCGCGATTCGATTGCGATTGCAATTAATTGCACAGCCCTACCCACGGGTCTCCCTTAGACCCGCGGACGTACATATTACGTCAGCGGCTCCTAACCTCCCTTCCTGCCCAATACTTACCTCCCTCGCAGATCTGGAAGGGGGGGAAGCCTGCCCCCGTGATTTAGATGGGCCGGCGAGCTCGATGATGTCACCACGCTACATGGTGACATCATCAGCAGGCGCCCCCATTGAAATCAAAGCAGGGGTGCTCCTTCTGAGCCCTCTATCTCCCCAACCATTGAAGCTAGAGCGCTGCAAGTTGCTCCCCTTTTCAGCGGTGTGCATCATTAACAATGTCGCTGCCGGATCGCGATTCGGCACAAATTTGCTCCAAATGGTGATTCAAACCTGGAGGGGGCTGACATCGTGGATGTCAACCAAGGCTCCAGGTCACCCCCCACCCACTGACGTTCCCACCATATGTGTGGGGATGTCAGTGGGCCAGTTAACCCCCTAGCTGCCAAGGGGAGATAGGGGGATCCCTTGGATCCCGTTATCTCCCGACCCGTGGCAGCTAGAGGGACGTCATTGGAAAGGCCTGATCATGGCCTTTCCAATGATATCAAACATGACTAGGTTCGTTGTAAGAAAAAGCTAAAAATAAAAAAAAAAGGAAAAAAATAAAATTAGATTTTTTAAAAAAAACAAATTTGTGGGGGGGGGGGTTTATTTAAATAGGACCTACGAGAAAAAAGAAAAATCGGTGATCGGCGTGTCCGCGTACGCGGTCTAGGGGAATTCTCTAATAATACAATGAGATATCAATTAATACAAAAAGGTACCATACAATATTGATGACTGTATAGGCTGATTGAAAGTTCATGAAAAAGTTCTCTCCAGAGCCTCGTTAGGCTCGATCGCTTCGCCTGTGGGTGTTTACGTGGCTCACCCGATAGCTCTCAGGGATAGACTCGTCTTACGGCCTTGATATCCTTTCAGGATCCTGGATCGTCCTTAGGTTCTCCAATATTTGGATGCCAGTAATCTTCAATAACTGACTTCCCTCAGGTCTTGATATTCCTTTAGGGTCGTATAGTAGATACCTTGCGAATACCAGTGTAACGCTGAGTGGGATAACACACACACAGGCAGTAGCGTAGTAGGATCTTATTTGGCAGAATGTCATAAGCAGAACACTGGGATTATGAAATGAAACAAAACACCCTTAATCGTGACAAGCTCTGCTGATTTCGAGACCAGCAGTCAGCTTGAGAAAAAAGAGGTTTTCTCAAGCTGACTGCTGGTCTCGAAATCAGCAGAGCTTGTCACGATTAGGGTGTTTTGTTTCATTTCATAATCCCAGTGTTCTGCTTATGACATTCTGCCAAATAAGATCCTACTACGCTACTGCCTGTGTGTGTGTTATCCCACTCAGCGTTACACTGGTATTCGCAAGGTATCTACTATACGACCCTAAAGGAATATCAAGACCTGAGGGAAGTCAGTTATTGAAGATTACTGGCATCCAAATATTGGAGAACCTAAGGACGATCCAGGATCCTGAAAGGATATCAAGGCCGTAAGACGAGTCTATCCCTGAGAGCTATCGGGTGAGCCACGTAAACACCCACAGGCGAAGCGATCGAGCCCAACGAGGCTCTGGAGAGAACTTTTTCATGAACTTTCAATCAGCCTATACAGTCATCAATATTGTATGGTACCTTTTTGTATTAATTGATATCTCATTGTATTATTAGATAATTCCCCTAGACCGCGTACGCGGACACGCCGATCACCGATTTTTCTTTTTTCTTGTTGGTTAGTGCGGGTTGGGACCGCACTTTTGGTGCTTTGGGCAACGGGGTTATATTTTCCACTTTTGCTCTAGTGTCTGTTCCTCACATTTTCTTGTTATATTAAATAGGACCTAGGCTGTCATCTAAAAATAATGAGCATAAAACAGTCAGAATGAGCTCAGCGCACATAGGTGAACTGGCTCAGCAATGATTTGGGTATTTCTATTCTCGGGACAAAATTATGAAACTATTTAGCCGGGGTCTTTTTTGGTGGTTGTAGATTTTTGGAATTACAAAAAAGTGTTTTTACCATTTTTTCATCATATTTCATATTTTTTTTTTATTAGAAAATTATTTGATATGGTGGAAATAATGGTATTTTTAGAAAGTCCATTTAATGGCGGGAAAAACGGTGTATAATATGTGTGGGTTGCATAAACTAGTAAGAGGAAAATTTGACCTAAACACGAACAGCGCAGAAACGTAAAAACAGCAGCGGTCACTAAAGGACGGATTTGTGTAAAACCGCCCGGTCACTAAGGGGTTAATAAACACAGTGAGTGTCCTAAGAACAGGCAACAGCACTAGTGTCCTGCCCTACGGAGAGTCCCCACTTAGGTGTCAAGATTTTAGCTCGATGCACCATTACAGAGAAGACTAATACTGTAATCACCCAGAAAGGGCAGCCGGAACTGAAATGCCAAGACAGTCTCTCTCTGCAGGAGAGATTCAGCAACCGCCTTGAGAAGGCCTCGTCAGGAGGATTTAGCTGACCTGCGCCTAGCTTCTCCCCACATTACCTCTTCCCATGATAGACTTCTCATGTACAACCCGCATCCTCTGGAACGCTCTCCCTCGCACGGTCAGACTCTCCCCTAATTTCTCTTCCTTCAAACGCTCCCTTAAAACATTCCTATTAGGGAAGCCTACCACCCAACTCCCTGGACGCAACCATCAAGCACGCTCACCTTGCAGTCCTCTCCTCCTGTTTCCAATCCCAACACGTCTAGATTTTGAGTTCCTATGGGAATAGGGCCCTCATCTCCTCCTGTACTGTTTGTCAAATGTTGTTCAATGTATTGTAACCCTGTCTATGCTGTGTCTATTGTACAGCGCTGTGGAATATGCCGGCGCTTTATAAAATAATAATAGCCGATAACCATCTAGGCAGTTTTAGTTATGTGAACTATAGTGGAGCAGGTTAGGAAAAAACTACAGAGAATTCACTATTCTGGGAAATGCCACCATGCGTTGCTGTAGTTTCCACTTCCACTGTTCTTTTCATCATAGTTTCTGCCCGAGTTCTTCAATGTAGGCCTCGCCGTAGGTTGAAATGGTGTTTCCACAATGGCTCCACTGTAGTTTCTGTTTTAATTATTTAGCATAGATTTCCCCAGTGCTTCGTTCTACGTCGTCCAGCATTTCCAGTTATTTAGAGATTAGCTGCAGTTTGCACTTTACACACTGCTACCATTGTTCAGAGGTTCAGCATTGTCTGCAGGAACATCGCCTGCCGTTGTTGAATCTTCCTTCTGTGGGCAGCTGATCATCATAGTTGCAACAACTGATTTTTCTGGTGACCATTGATGCTTAGTGAATAACTCCTTTAATGGACTAGTCCAGTGATGGTGAACCTTGACACCCCAGATGGTTTGAAACTATACGTCCCATGATTCTCCAACAGCTTTAACCTCCCTGGCGGTCTAATTTTTTCAAAATTACGTGTCTAAAAACCGTCTCAATTTTTTTTGTTAAAGGAAACGTGTTTTTGTACATAGTTAGCCTGTAATAATTAGGAATCACGTACTGAAATCCGTGTAATCAAGAGTCCTTACTGGTAAAATCCTAAATAAATAAATAAAAAATAGTAAATACACTGAGTTTGAAACACGACATAATAATTTATTATCCCAAAAACAATTATCCAAAATAATGCAAATAAATGATATTCAATAAAATACAAAATACACTGAAATCTGTCTGAAAACAAGGGATGTATGGTCTGTTTCTTATCCTGTAGTGCCACCTAGTGTCCATTCATTAACATTGCACTTTGGATTATACAGTGTTTTATAATTATTTTTTTTTCGAACTTTGCTGCTGGTCCCGCCCCCCTGCATCGTGTGACTCGCAGGGAGCCTTACCAGGAAGCAGCTCGCCGCGATCACACTGCGGGGACAGCGAGGGAGCCAGGAGGAGGTGAGTATCCAGCCCGAGTTTGGCTCGGGGTTACCGTTCGCGGTAGTGAAATTTAACCCTGCGTCACACTCTGGAATACCGCCAGGGAGGTTAAGGCTGGCTAGGCATCATGGAACATGTAGTTCCAAAACATCTGGGATGCCCAGGTTCACCATCACTGGACTAGTCAATAGTTTGAGCCTGATAATCCTAAATGAAAAAAGTGACCCGAGACATGACACTTTGCCAATAAAGTGGAATAATGGACGTTGATTAGGGTTCTACAGCAATGACCTCATAAGGCATTTTATGGTGGCATTCCATGGATTCCATCCAGATGTGAACGACAATCCCATATTAACAAACCTTTATAATATTTTGGGTTTTAGCCATTGTGAAGATTCAGAAAGCGCATATACTAATGGCATCCTGCATTCATAAGATCTCTCTTTCGCTGCCGGGGGGGACATGAGGCATATTGCGGTGCTGAGCAGAGCTTCTACCTCAGGCATCGAGAGGACCTTCAATCATCCAAATCGTGGACAAAAAAAGTGGCTGTAATAATAGGCAGTTCTCCACAGAATACTTCACACACTCTCTTTTATGTAAGGAAAGCTGTCAGCGGATGAGAAGATATGAGAACGGCAGCAGAAATCTCAGGAAATTAGCTGGCAAGGAACTGCTCACCTTGCAATAACGGAGTCGAGGTGGCATAGAGACAGCTCGCACAGGCTAACATGTCCTAAGGCTCTGAGATTGAGAGGGGGGGTTCATAACTGGTTTTAAAGCCCACAAACCATTACTTGAGCGATTACACTTTATGAAAATACTGACTCTAGAAGAGATTGATCATAGGACGGGAATGGGCTTCAACTCTGTAAAGGGACATATTTGCCATCATAGCGTTCCTGATCAACATGGCCTGGATTAGCGGTATGTATAATAAAGATTACGGTGGACGTACTCATGGGTATAACAAAATAGAACTTATAGATATATATGGAATGTAGCACATGAGCTCTGTGGGCAAAGCAGTTCTCTGAATCGCTGGGATGTGTAAGTGTCTTTTACAATAATAAACTTTATTATTTGCTATGTGGAGGCTTTTAATCTCACTTTTTGCTCTCCACCACAATTTAAATGTGATATATATATATTTGATAAGCCGTGTTAGTCCAGATGCCAAAATCACCAGAGTATAGCAGTACATAGGGATACCTTTTCTATTTTACCAATATAAATACTTTTTCCTCTTGCTCACTATGATGCTCATCGGTGCGGTTTTTATGGGCCTATGATCTGTCCTCTCTGTTTACCTTTCTTGAACATACTATTCCACTATTAGCATTTACGACACCTGTCCTCCCCCCCCCCTTTATGCTCTGCTCTTTATTGTTCTATTCCATGATTTTGCTCAGTATAGCATCCGCTGACCCCGCTCTGTCAGTTTACGTGGCCTACCACTTCGTGGCTGAGTTGCTGTCGTTCCCAAACACGTCCACGTTCTTATAATACAGCTGACCGTTGACTGTGGAATATTTACAGTTGTGTTCAAAATTATTCAACCCCCACTGAAATTGAGTGTTTTGGCCAGTTTGACATTGATTTTGATCATTCAGTCATCTTGCTTACAATTAAATCAAAGAGGCACGTGTAGGTCAGACAAATATAACATAACATTTATAATGAAATAACCACAAATGTCTTTTCTGTGCTCTCATCATTATCAGTTTTATTCAACCCCCAAGTGACATTCAATCTTAGTACTTAGTACAACATCCTTTTACAGTTATAACAGCTTTTAAACGTGAAGCATAGCTTGACACAAGTGTCTTGCAGCGATCTACGGGTATCTTCGCCCATTCGTCATGGGCAAAAGCCTCCAGTTCAGTCACATTCTTAGGATTGCGCACTGCAACTGCTTTCTTTAAGTCCTACCAGAGGTTCTCAATCGGATTTAAGTCAGGTGACTGCGATGGCCACTCCAAAATGTTCCAGCCTTTAATCTGCAACCATGCTCTAGTGGACTTGGAGGTATGCTTGGGATCATTGTCCTGTTGAAAGGTCCAACGTCTCCCAAGCCTCAGGTTTGTGACGGACTGCATCACATTGTCATCCAATATCTCCTGGTACTGAAGAGAATTCATGGTACCTTGCACACGCTGAAGCTTCCCTGTACCTGCAGAAGCAAAAAAGCCCCAAAGCATGATTGACCCCCCCGCCATGCTTGACAGTAGGCAAGGTGTGCTTTTCTTCATAGGCCTTGTTCTTCCTCCTCCAAACATAGCGTTGATCCATGGGCCCAAACAGTTCTAATTTTGTTTCATCAGACCACAGAACACTATCCCAAAACTTCTGTGGTTTGTCCACATGACTTTTGGCATACTGCAGTCGACTCTTATTCTTTGGAGACAGCAAGGGAGTGCGCCTGGGAGTTCTGGCATGGAGGCCTTCATTACGCAGTGTGCGCCGTATTGTCTGAGCTGAAACTTCAGTACCCACATCTGACAAATCTTTTCTCAGTTCCTCAGCAGTCACACGGGGACTTTTCTCCACTCTACGCTTCAGGTAGCGCACAGCAGTCAAGTCAGCATCTTCTTTCTGCCACGACCAGGTAGCGTTTCAACAGTGCCCTTTGCCTTGAATTTGTGAATGATGCCTCCTATGGTCTCTCTTGGTATGTTTAACATCTTTGCAATCTTCTTATAGCCATTGCCCTTCCTGTGAAGAGTAATCACCTCTTCTCTTGTCTTCCTGGACCATTCTCTTGACTTCACCATGTTTGTAACCACACCAGTAAATGTCTAGAAGGAGCTGAGTATCACAGTCATTTTAAAGCTGCCTAATTGGTGCTTATTATGCTTTATTGCTGCTCCGTGACATCCACAGGTGTTTTCAATACCTGATTGAAAACACTTGAATGAACCTCTGTTCTTCAGAGTGGTTGTCTTTAAGGGGTTGAATAATTGTGTCAATGAAGAATTCACAAAAGAAACATTTACTACTGTATTACAAAACCAATTGATGTCATTTTAGTTGCATATGGTTCTTTAAAAAGTCCTTGTAGGATTTCATTCTGAATACAATTACAAATGTACACTAAATTCCCTAAAACCCTTTACAGCATTGGGGGTTGAATAATTTTGAACACAACTGTAGGAGCGAGGAAATTTCACGACTGGATTTGTTGCACAGGTGGGCATCCTATCACAGCTCCACGCTGGAATTCACTGAGCTCCTGAGAGCGACCCATTCTTTCACAAATGTTTGTAAAAACAGTCTGCATGCCTAGGTGCTTGATTTTATATACCTGTGTCCATGGAAGTGATTGGAACAACTGATTCGGATTATTTGGATGGGTGAGCGAATACTTTTGGCAATATAGTGTATATACATACAAACCTCACTTAACCCAAACATTTTTTTTTTTATAAATGTGCTTGTGAGATCAATGAGCACAATATAGAGTGCTCTGAAATAAATATATATACAGTAAAACCTTTGAAAAGGAGTAACCTGGTTTGAGAGTGTTTTGCAAGAGGAGCAACAATTTTTTATAAATTTGAACTTGATAAACGAGCGAGGTTTTGTAATACGAGAACGTATGCTTTGTCTGCTGTGCGTCATGTCACAACTGAGGCCGCGGTCACAAAAGCACACAGAGTGCATCCGTGTGACCTTTCCTCCCTACGCCCATCACAGCATTCTGACTGCTCGATGAGGAAGGCCACACGGTGTAACAGGCGTAATAGTATGGCACAATACACGGACGTGCTGAAATCCTCCCAACCAATAACAGTGATCCCAGTAGTGTTAAACGTCCTACACAATAACCCTCCTCCTCTCCATGTTATCTCCAATGTTATCCATCAATGTCCAAGCACATCCAACTCAAACAAAAACACGGAGCGGGACAGCAGCAAACAGTTCCGTGTTTTTGTTTTTAATCCCAAAGTGGAAATATTTTTGGTGAGGGCAGAAATAAAACCCACTGTTTTGTCTCTTAGCTGAAAAGCAGCATGAGAGTAGGAGGTTGCTTAGAAAAGCAGCTCTTGGCTATAATTAATTTAGGACTCCCCTACCAGATGTGCCATGACGTGGCAGGTGAGCTTACACTTCAATGGACAATCAAGTAAACCAAAACCTCTGATTGTGTTTTGTTTCGCATGGAGCTACAGGGATAAGCACAGATGACACTATTTTTTTCTTTTTGTTATGTTTTATACATGTACTGGGCTGGATACTTCTGGTTGTTGCAGCCGCCCTGGTAGGGATTAAGCGCAAAACAGTATTTTTTCTGTATGTATGCATAGTTCCTGCAAAACACTGCATTATATAAGAGTGTACAGTATACAGATGTGACAGTACAACAGCTGATATTCATGTTTAAACTTGTGCAAACGAGACTGAATCAGCTTCTCATGACATCTTCCTTTCCGATCATTTAAAAGCAATACATGCCCATCGCCCAGATGTCTCCAGCCCACACCAGTGCTAAAAACGCCAGACTCCTTGTAACGGATTTCCAACTGAGCTGCTTAAAAATAGAAAAAGCACAGGGAACACGGAAAAGAGTCCTGCGATCATCGTACATTTCTCCAGAACAATGACTGCTGAACTTTGAGAAATATCCACAACCATCTCTCCAAAAGGAGACCAGCCGCCCGCCGACGTCCAGCCAGCGGGACAGAAATTCAGCACGCAACGTCTACAGCGCCAACGTTATCCATCAATGTCCGAGCACATCCAACTCATGCCGTGTTCCACAAAAATAAAAGGTTAAAGTGACTTTTTTTAAACTGACTAACAAGAATTAAGCTGAATAGAGCACGATTCCAAACCCCCCCCCCCCCGCAGTCCCATGGCAACCCTCCTTTACTTACGCACTTGGCCTGACAGTCGCCAATTGAAAGCCGTGCCTAAAAGCAGGCTCGCCACTTGCTACAGGGCTTTATCTAACCGGAGATTAGTCATATCTTTTCAGCCAAGGGGGGAAAAAAAGGATAATTATAATCCTGCCGCGTCCAATTTGCAAACTTTTTTATTTTTTAATGTGGTATTTGAGGTTTCCAAGGTTACGGCTAAAGGCAGAAAAGGTCTATGCAGGTAAGATATATTATGATATATATTCCCACTCTATTAGCCATTAAATAAATTCTGCTGCTAGGAGAAAGATACATTCTCAGCAATTACAATATATATATATATATACACACAAACACGGGTTAAGCATCAAATAGCAAGGAGTCACGGCCTATCTCCTGCTGACAAGGGCATAATAACTCTGAAACAGCTGTCCAGGAGAGGCTGTGACTCGTTGCATAACTTGACCTTTGCTAAAACGCCATCTAGTACGGCATGGCACTGGCAAGGAGGGTTCTGTGTTAGAAAATGGAGACTTCATTTGAATGTCCTTCCCAGAGTTCCTTGCTGCATATATGTAAGCAAGCATGGGATAGGCATAAGGCTATCCTAAACAAAAGATAAATCCAGGTAAAGTATCCATGTAATTGGGCAGACTAGATGGGCCGAAAGGTTCTTATCTGCCGACATTTTTCTATGTTTCTATGTTTCTATATGGGGAATGTAACACATGAGCGCTGTAAAGCAGTTCTCTGAATTGCTGGGATGTGTAAATGTCTTCTACAATTATAAACACTATATAAACAGGTGCAATTCCATAAATTAGAATGTGGTGGAAAAGTTCATTTATTTCATTAATTCAACTCAAATTGTGAAACGTGTGTATTAAATAAATTCAATGCACACAGCCTGAAGCAGGTGAGATTTTGGCTCACATTTAACAAAAACCCACCTATTCACTATCTTAACAAATTAGAATATGTTGACGCACCAATCAGCTAATCAACTCAAAACACCTGCAAAGGTTTCCTGAGCCTTCAAAATGGTCTCTCAGTTTAGTTCACTAGTCTACACAATCATGGGGAAGACTGCTGATCTGACAGTTGTCCAGAAGACAATGATTGACACCTTTCACAAGGAGGGTAAGCCACAAACATTCATTGTCAAAGAAGCTGACTCTTCACAGAGTGCTGTATCCAAGCATGTTAACAGAAAGCTGAGTGGAAGGAAAAAGTGTGGAAGGAAAAAGTGTGGAAAAAAAAAGGTGCACAACAAACCGAGAGAACTGCAACCTTGAGAGACTTGTCAAGCAAAATCGATTCAAGAATTTGGGTGAACTTCACAAGTAAAAGGACTGAGGCTGGGGTCAAGGCATCAAGAGCCACCACACACTGACGTGTCAAAGAATTTGGCTACAGTTGTCAGATTCCTCTTGTTAAGCTACTCCTGAACAACAGACGTCAGCGGCATCTTACCTGGGCTAAGGAGAAGAAGAACTGGACTGTTGCCCAGTGGTCCAAAGTCCTCTTTACAGATGAGAGCAAGTTTTGTATTTCCTTTGGAAATACATAAGCCCAAGTAGCTTGAAGTCCAGTGTTAAGTTTCCACAGTCTGTGATGATTTGGGGTGCAATGTCATCTGCTGGTGTTGGTCCACTCTGTGTTTTGAAAACCAAAGTCACTTTACCCGTTTACCAAGAAATGTTAGAGCACTTCATGCTTCCTTCTGACCAGCATTTTAAAGATGCGGATTTCATTTTCCGCCAGGATTTGGCACCTGCCCACACTGCCAAAAGTACCAAAAGTTAGTTAAATGATCATGGAGTTGGTGTGCTTGACTGGCCAGCAAACTCACCAGACCTGAACCCCATAGAGAATCTATGGAGTATCGTCAAGAGGAAAATGAGAAACAAGAGACCAAAAAATGCAGAGGAGCTGAAAGCCACTGTCAAAGAAACCTGGGCTTCCACAGCACCTCAGCAGTGCCACAGACTTTCACAATTTGAGTTGAATTAATGAAATAAATGAACTTTTCCATGACATTCTAATTTATTGAGATGCACACATATATATATATATATATACACACACACACACACACACAGTCAGGTCCAGAAATATTGGGACATCGACACAATTCTAACATCTTTGGCTCTATACACCACCACAATGGAGTTGGAATGAAACAAACACAATGTGCTTTAACTGCAGACTGTCAGCTTTAATTTGCGGGTATGTACATCCAACTCAGGTGAACGGTGTAGGACTTACAGCAGTTTGCAGATGTGCCTCCCACTTGTTAAGGGACCAAAGGTAATGGGACAGAATAATAATCATAAATCAAACTTTCCCTTCTTAATACTTGGTTGCAAATCCTTTGCAGTCAATCACAGCCTGAAGTCTGGAACGCATAGACATCACCAGACGCTGGGTTTCATCCCTGGTGATGCTCTGCCAGGCCTCTACTGCAACAGTCTTCAGTTCCTGTTTGTTCTTGGGGCATTTTCCCTTCAGTTTTGTCTTCAGCAATTGAAATACATGCTCAATGAGATTCAGGTCAGGTGATTGACTTGGCCATTGCATAACATTCCACTTCTGTCCCTTCAAAAACTCTTTGGTTGCTTTTGCAGTATGCTTTGGGTCATTGTCCATCTGCACTGTGAAGCGCCGTCCAATGAGTTCTGCAGCATTTGGCTGAATGTGAGCAGATAATATTGCCCGAAACACTTCAGAATTCATCCTGCTGCTTTTGTCAGCAGTTACATCATCAATAAATACAAGAGAACCAGTTCCATTGGCATCCATACATGCCCACGCCATGACACTACCACCACCATGCTTCACTGATGAGGTGGTATGCTTAGGATCATGAGCAGTTCCTTTCCTTCTCCATACTCTTCTCTTCCCATCACTCTGGTACAAGTTGATCTTGGTCTCATCGGTCCATAGGATCTTGTTCCAGAACTGTGAAGGCTTTGTTAGGTGCTGTTTGGCAAACTCTAATCTGGCCTTCCTGTTTTTGAGGCTCACCAATGGTTTACATCTTGTGGTGAAGCCTCTGTATTCACTCTGGTGAAGTCTTTTCTTGATTGTTGACTTTAACACACATACACCTACCTCCTGGAGAGTGTTCTTGATCTGGCCAACTGTTGTGAAGGGTGTTTTCTTCACCAGGGAAAGAATTCTTCGGTCATCCACCACAGTTGTTTTCCGTGGTCTCCCGGGTATTTTGATGTTGCTGAGCTCACCGGTGCGTTCCATCTTTTTGAGAATGTTCCAAACAGTTGTTTTGGCCACACCTAATGTTCTTGCTATCTCTCTGATGGGTTTGTTTTGTTTCTTCAGCCTAATGATGGCTTGCTTCACTGATAAGATGAGATCCAAAGAGCTGTCACTGAGAGTTGACAGCAACAGATTCCAAATGCAAATAGCACACTTGAAATGAACTCTGGGCCTTTTATCTGCACATTGTAATTGGGGTAATGAGGGAATATCACACACCTGGCCATGGAACAGCTGAGAAGCCAATTGTCCCATTACCTTTGGTCCCTTAACAAGTGGGAGGCACATCTGCAAACTGCTGTAAGTCCTACACCGTTCACCTGAGTTGGATGTATATACCCTCAAATTAAAGCTGACAGTCTGCAGTTAAAGCACATTGTGTTTGTTTCATTCCAATTCCATTTTGGTGGTGTATAGAGTCAAAGATGTTAGAATTGTGTCGATGTCCCAATATTTCTGGACCTGACATATATACATACACATACAGTTGTGTTCAAAATTATTCAACCCCCAATGCTGTAAAGGGTTTTAGGGAATTTAGTGGACATTTGTAATTGTATTCATAATGAAATCCTACAAGGACTTTTTAAAGAACCATATGCAACTAAAATGACATCAATTGGTTTTGTAATACAGTAGTAAATGTTTCTTTTGTGAATTCTTCATTGACACAATTATTCAACCCCTTAAAGACTACCACTCTGAAGAACAGAGGTTCATTCAAGTGTTTTCAATCAGGTATTGAAAACACCTGTGGATGTCACGGAGCAGCAATAAAGCATAATAAGCACCAATTAGGCAGCTTTAAAATGACTGTGATACTCAGCTCCTTGTAGACATTTACTGGTGTGGTTACAAACATGGTGAAGTCAAGAGAATGGTCCAGGAAGACAAGAGAAGAGGTGATTACTCTTCACAGGAAGGGCAATGGCTATAAAGAAGATTGCAAAGATGTTAAACATACCAAGAGAGACCATAGGAAGCATCATTCGCAAATTCAAGGCAAAGGGCACTGTTGAAACGCTACCTGGTCATGGCAGAAAGAAGATGCTGACTTCGACTGCTGTGCGCTACCTGAAGCGTAGAGTGGAGAAAGGTCCCCGTGTGACTGCTGAGGAACTGAGAAAAGATTTGTCAGATGTGGGTACTGAAGTTTCAGCTCAGACAATACGGCGCAAACTGCGTAATGAAAGCCTCCATGCCAGAATTCCCAGGCGCACCCCCTTGCTGTCTCCAAAGAATAAGAAGAGTCGACTGCAGTACGCCAAAAGTCATGTGGACAAACCACAGACGTTTTGGGATAGTGTTCTGTGGACTGATGAAACAAAGTTAGAACTGTTTGGGCCCATGGATCAATGCTATGTTTGGAGGAGGAAGAACAGGGCCTATGAAGAAAAGAACACCTTGCCTACTGTGAAGCATGGCGGGGGAGTCAATCATGCTTTGGGGCTGTTTTGCTTCTGCAGGTACAGGGAAGCTTCAGCGTGTGCAAGGTACCATGAATTCTCTTCAGTACCAGGAGATATTGGATGACAATGTGATGCAGGCCGTCACAAACCTGAGGCTTGGGAGACGTTGGACCTTTCAACAGGACAATGATCCCAAGCATACCTCCAAGTCCACTAGAGCATGGTTGCAGATTAAAGGCTGGAACATTTTGGAGTGGCCATCGCAGTCACCTGACTTAAATCCGATTGAGAACCTCTGGTGGGACTTAAAGAAAGCAGTTGCAGTGCGCAAGCCTAAGAATGTGACTGAACTGGAGGCTTTTGCCCATGACGAGTGGGCGAAGATACCCGTAGATCGCTGCAAGACACTTGTGTCAAGCTATGCTTCACGTTTAAAAGCTGTTATAACTGTAAAAGGATGTTGTACTAAGTACTAAGATTGAATGTCACTTGGGGTTGAATAAAACTGATAATGATATGAGCACAGAAAAGACATTTGTGGTTATTTCATTATAAATGTTATGTTATATTTGTCTGACCTACACGTGCCTCTTTGATTTAATTGTAAGCAAGATGACTGAATGATCAAAATCAATGTCAAACTGGCCAAAACACTCAATTTCAGTGGGGGTTGAATAATTCTGAACACAACTGTATATATATATATATATATACATATATATATATATATATACACACACATATACATATATATATACACACACAATGCCTGGCCAAAAAAAATTTGCCACCTAGATTTAACAAGTAAATAAGTGTGAGCCTTCCATTGCATAATTACTGCAGGGATTAATATGTTTCAGCTGCAAAAAATGAGGTCATGTGACTCCCGGAATATACTGAAAGAGCAGGTTTTTCCTTCAATGGGTTTTTTTCTCCCCTGATGGCACAGCGGGCATATTCCAAGATGGCAATACCAGGATACATCGGGCTCAAATTGTGCAAGAGTGGTTCAGGGAGCATGAGACATCATTTTCACACATGTATTGGCCACCGCACAGTCCAGACCTTAACCCCATTGAGAATCTTTGGGATAATGATCGTTATAATAATAATGGTTTGTTTTACAGCTGAGCTTCAGGTCGTCCTTAACACTGTAACCTCATATCAATCCTCCACGGAGTACCTCAACGGAGTAGAGAAGAAATTCCCACACCCTAATGTGAATACTATAAGGTACAGGATCCTGAATGCTGCCGAATAAACAGCATCACATCCATAGAGAGAAAATAAGGTGCAGCATCCTGAATGCTGCGGACTAAGGCTGGGGTCAGACCAGCGCACTTTTAACGTGCGTTCTGGCGCACATAATTACGGCCGCACTAGCAGCAGATGACGGGCAATGACAGCCAATATACGAAGTACGGTCGCACGAAAGTCCGGCCGCGCAACGCAAGTGGAAAACGAACGCATTTTTTCGAGAACGCCGAACCGCTAGTACGGACGTACAGAGTGCGCAGCTGCGGCATAGCGGCATGTGTGCGTAATTAGGAGACGTCAGACACTGCTAATGTCCAGCCTACATAACGTCCAGACGCAAAAAGAGTTTTATTGACGATCTGAAAAAATCACGCCCGAAAAATGCGCATCGTATGACCGTTTTCGCGCACTCCGTGAAAAAATACGTCAATTCGTTCGGACGCACTTTTTTACGTTCGCGTGTAAAAATGCTTTCGTTTGACCCTAGCCTAAACAGGATCACATCCATAGAAAAAAATAAGGTGCAGCATCCTGAATGCTGCGGACTAAACAGGATCACATCCATAGAAAAAAATAAGGTGCAGCATCTTGAATGCTGCCGCATAAATAGGATCACATCCATAGAGAGAGAAAATAAGGTGCAGGATCCCGAATGCTGCAGAATAAACAGAAAATAAGGTGCAGGATCCTGAACGCTGCTGAATAAACAGGATCACATCCATATAGAGAGAAAACAAGTAGTTAAAAGCAATTGAGCAAACGAAACTAATTGACTGGATTTTTTTCTTTCTAAAATCCATTAGAACGTCCCTTTACGACCCACATCCATACAGCCAGCCGCTAGACCGCGCACCTACGGGTATTGACACTGCAGTAAATTTATGGTGGTACACTTATGATACACAGATCCATTCATTGACCTGGACTTGAAGGAAATGCTCGGGTTCTTGGTTACCCAGAGCGCAAAACAATTCTACAATTAGCCTTTATTCTTGGAACTTTGTTATCCTCTATATTGCATCTATTGTTCGTGTTGAGTGTCCATCATTAGAAAATGCTTGGGGCTAGAAGTGTTTTGGATTTTGGAATATTAGCATATAATGAGATGTCTTGGGGATGGAAGCCACATCTGAACTATTTAGGTCTCATACACACACAGCTGGAAGGCCATTTATGCAATAATTTTATTCACAGATCATTATTAGCCAGAGATTAAAAGAACACTGCCACTAATTTAAGCTGTCACTAGATTACTCATGCGTTACCAGAAAATAAATAAAATCTAACACATGCTACTGAATTTCTTCTTTGTTTGAAGTAATTGCATATGAACAGGAAAATAAAGTTAGGTTCACATCTTCTGTATCCATTTTGTGAATTTCTCCCATGATGAAACATTTACTAGAATCTTATGGCAAGTCTCACCTTACAGCTGTGGTACAGGATAAATCCGCAGTGACGAGGCAAAGGGGGGGGGGAATGTTTGGACAAAGCTGTAGGGGGCCTATTGTGCTATCTAGTAGACATGTGCATTTTGTTTCATTCCGAATACAGATTCGGATGAAAATCATCATTTTCATTATTTTTTGTTTTTGAAATACGAAAATCGGCTGTTCGAATTAACGAATCGGTCTGAAATTACGAATTGCGGTAGCATAACAAAAAACCAAAATGAAAATGATCCATAGTTACATAGGCTGAAAAAAATCCTCTCACACAACACCTACTGCTGTTGATCCAAAAGAAGGAAAAAACCCAGTCTGAAGCACTCGCCAATATGCAGTATACTTGGAAAAAATTCCTTCTTGACCCCAGAATTGCGTCAGATTTCTCCTTGGACCAAGCAGCTTTTACCCACATATTAAATATTATAACCCTTAAAATTCTGTGTCTGCAGGAAGTCATCCAGTCGTTTTTTAAAAGACTGTAGAGTCTCTGACCCAACCACCTCAACAGGCAGAGACTTCCACAACTTTATTGTTCTCACTGTAAAATAGCCCTTCCTATGCTTTAGGTTGAATTTCCTTTTGTCCAGTCTAAATGGGTGACCCCGTGTCCTGTGTATAGTCCTGTTAATGAATAGGTTTCCAGAAAAAGGTTTATAAATGGCCCCGTATAGATTTAAATAAAGTTATCAGGTCCCTCTAAGGCCCCGTATATATTGCTATGAAGTTATCAGATCCCCTCTAAGGCCCCATATATATTTATATCAAGTTATCAGATCCCCTCTAAGACGCCGTTTCTCTAAACTAAACAGGTTTAAGCTTGTTAACCTTTCCTCATAACTTAAATCTTCCATTCCACTTATTAATTTAGTCGCCCGTCTCTGCACTTTTTCTAGCGCTAGAATATAATATCTTTTAAGACATGTGACCAAAATCGCACGGCATATTCAAGGTGCGTCTTACCATTGATTTATAAAGAGGTAAAATTATGTTTGCATCCCGAGAGTGAATTCCCCTTTTAATGCCAATAACTTGCTGGCCTTGGCGGCTGCTGTTTGACATTGGGCATTGTTACCTAGTTTGAAGTCTATGATTATTCCCAAATCCTTCTGCTTTGATTTCCTTAACTCAGTACCATTTAGGGTATAAGGTACTTGTGTGTTCTTCACTCCAAAGTGCATAACTTTGCATGTATCTACGTTTAATTTCATCCAAAAATTATGCGAAGCATAAAACAGAATGAAAGTGACCCAAAACAGGGGGGGGGGGGACCCAGAGCGTAATGATCTGGAACAAATTTTAATGCAGCATATGAATCCGCACATTGAGGGGAAGCACGCTCTACAGTATAATTAATGCAGCATCTGAGTAACTGAATACTGAGGGAAGGCACCTCCCTGCAGCATAATTAATGCAGCATATGAATCCTGCACACTATGGGGAAGCACCTCTCAGCAGTATAATTAATGCAGCATATGAATCCGCACACTGCTGGGAAGCACCTCTCTGCAGTATAATTAATGCAGCATATGAATCCTGCACACTACGGGGAAGCACCTCTCAGCAGTATAATTAATGCAGCATACGAGTCCTGCCTGCACACTGCGGGGAAGCACCCCTCTGCAGTATAATTAATGCAGCATATGAGTCCTGCACACTGCAGGGAAGCACCACTCTGCAGTTTAATTAATGCAGCATATGAATCCTCCCATTGAGGGGGAAGCCCCTCTCTACAGTATAATTAATGCAGCGTATGAATCCTACAAGAAAAGAAAAGCGCACAGTCACACACGTGGATTTGCACAAGACAAACATACATTGCTTCCTTGTTTGACGGACCAGTTCATGGCTTGCATTGCATCAAGAAAAAAAAAATAGACGGTACTACAATGAAAGTAGCAGCCGGTAAGAAAATACCAGTTGATACCAAAATAAAAATACCAGCCGTACAAAACAATCCCATGGGTTTTAATGTAAAAAATATTTTCCGTTTTTATTAAATATTTAATTTACCATTTATTCTTTTCACTTGCAGCAAAAAGTCTATTTAAGATTTTTTAGGCATTTTTCAGCGCAATTTTATTGTTCCCAATTTATTTTAAAGCGAGGCTTTTTCCATTCTGCAATGAATTGAATAGATACTTTGCTTCCGCACCATGGTGTGCTCCGTAGCTCTCCATGGTGCTGAACTGTGGACCTGAAACATAGTATTCATTGAAGATGTTTCAGCGCCATGGCGAGCTATGGGTGCTCACCATGGTGCTGAAAGATAATATCTCTTTAATTCATTGCCGACCGGAAAAAAAGCCTAGTTTTAAAATAAATTAGGAACAATAAAATGTCACCCCAAAAAAAAAAAAAAATTAAAAAAGACTTTTGCTGCAAGTGAAAAAATAAACGGTTGAATAGAGATTTAAGAAAAATGGAAATATTTTTTATATTGAAATCTATGGGGGGAAAAAGCCTGGTTTCTTTAAAATAAATTAGGAAACTTAAAATGTAACAGAAGAAATCTTAGAAAAATAAGCAAAGAAACTTTGTGCTGCAACTAAAAAAAATAAAGGGTCGATGGCTGGTATTTTCATTTTATTGGTAGTAAAGTGTTTCACATTCTGAAATAACTCAAACGAAATTCAAATCAACCAAAAATACAAAAGAACTCATAAAAATGAAAAACGAAGTGATCCGAATAAACAAAATATCGACCATCCAAAAATACACTTAAAAACGAAGTGATCCGAAAAACGAAAAACTAAGTGATCCAAAAATGATAACCAGTTGCCCGAAATTTCAGATCGGTCCGAAAATACAAATAATTTTTGTAAAATAACAAACGCCCTGGGGGGAAACCAAAAACCCTGTGTACACATCTACTGTCTAGTCTGAAGAAATGTGATTAGTTAAAGCTCCAAGTGCAACAGCTGCCCGGGATTCAATTGCAATTTCAATTCAAATAAGCTTTATTGGCAGGACCAAATACAATTTAGCATTGCCAAAGAATATGGGAAGATTATATGGGATGGAGGTGGGAGGGGGGTATGGTAGCGGGACATATATGGGGGGAATGGGCAAGTCCATGGACATTATCAGGGGTAAGGAATAATGTGAAGGGGATGGGGGCGAGTCCGTGTTGGGGATTTATAAGTCCGGGATCTCTCATGTTCCTCTCAGTCTGTGACACTCTGTGACGTATTGGGCAGATATTTTCACCGCCGGCTCCTCTTCTCCCAGTATGATGTGAAGTTTCCTCGTCTCTTCTATAGAGGTAAAGTCCGGAGTGAGAGTGGAGAGTCTCAGGAAGTGAGTGTCCCTCAGTGCTGAGTACTTGGGGCACTGTAGGAGGAAGTGGACCTAATCTTCCAGGGCCTCCTGGTCACAACGCTGGCACAGTCTACTCTCCCTGGGCATGTAGGTCTGTCTATGCCACCCTGATTCGATTTCTCGGCTGTGGGCACTCAGTCTGTAGCGGCTCAATATTTGTCTGTACTTTGGGTCTTGTAGTACCTCCAGGTATGGGGCCAGTTTGTATTCCCTCTGTAATGATTTTTTTGAAGATCTAAAAAGGAGGTCTGAGGCATTCAGAAGTATGCTCCTGTGGGGGCTTTGTATCACTGCCCACGAGCTGACGTGTTTGTCCCAGGAACTCAGCCTTCAACCTTTCCTATATATAAATGGTACCCACCAGGGATGTCCCCTATCTCCGCTTTTATTTGTTTTAACCCTATCTAAGAAGTTCGCCTGTAGTGACAGGTACAGTATTTCCCTATTCCCTATTTATAGGGAAGGCTCCTATATTGTCTCTGCATATGCAGATGACCTCCTCCTGACCTTGACTTCCCCAGAAACATCCTTGATGGGGGTGAGCCTATTAGAATAAAATGCTAAAGTCTCTGGATTTGGGGTGAATATGGATAAATCTATGATGCTATCATTTCATATGACAGAGCCGGAGACTCGACTCCTTACTAGAGCTGCAATAACTAATTGATAAAAATAGATTATAAAATTTGTTGTCAACGAATTTGATCAGCGATTCGTTGGCAGCGATTCGTTGGCAGCGTGTTGTGGGGCTGAGGTGTACACAAGCTGTGTGCTTGCGAGACCCGGACATCGGAGGAGCTGCCTATCTGAAGATTCCATCTCAGCTGAAGCCTCTGGCTATGGACCCGCCCCCTCTCCCCTCCCACACTTAATGTTTGTATACAGAAGGGGAAAAACCAGCCTCCATCAAACCCCCATCTGCGCCTTTAACCTATATGCCAGCCCAAAACTGTGCCCTACAGCACCCATCTGTTCCATTAACCCCCGCTATGCAAGCCCAAACTCTGCCCTAGAGTCTCTATTAACCCAGTCTCTGGCATTGCAAGGGGTTAATGGAGTGGACTAGCAAAGGCTCAGGCTGGGATACTGCACATAAGATGAATTTTGATTTTTAATATACAGTAGCAGTTTTAGATGTTTTAATGAAATCATTTTAAATATTAAAAACTGTAATTTAATGTATAATTACTTTGCGCTTTTGCTGTGGAGCTCTGTAACACGCTCATACACACCGCATATTACTGTGAGTTTTATTGCTGCGGAGCTCTGTGATACGCTCATACACACTGCATACTACTGTGAGTTTTTTTTTATTATTATTATTTTATTGTTTTTTACTTTATACCTGGTCATGTTGGGTATCATTCGAAAGGCCATGCTCAGGCCTCCATGACCCCCTAGCTGCCACGGTTCTGGAGATATCGGGGTTCAAACGAACTCCCTATCTCCACCAGGGGATTTCCTTCCTTCACGCTATGCGTGAGGACGTCAGACAGTGAGGGGGGACACGGGGGTGGAGCCACCATCCAAGATGGCGGCCCCCACCGGCGCTAGGCCGCACTTTGGCGCCGCAAGCGGTGCCTGGCTTTTCTTTGTGGGACCTCCCGATCGGGAGGGAGAGGGATCTGAACGGACCACCCCCCTCCCTTCCAGGCGACCTCGCGGCATTGCCGGGGGTCGTCTTGAAATGACGTCATCGCGCATGGTGCGATGACGTCATTTACGTCGGGAGGAGCTTGACTTCAGCGTCTGAGGATGCTGAAGTCAGAACGCTGCGGGACCCTGGACAGAGAGGTAAGCATCTCCGCCGAGGGTCCCGCAAAGCTGATGACGTGTGGGACACGTCCTCAGCATACAGCGGGAGTAACAGAGGACGTGTCCCACACGTCGTCAGCAGTGAAGGGGTTAAGAGGGGTTTAAGAAGAGTATTATCACCTCTCTTACCATTATGGAGGAATATGCAGTTCCCACCAGGGATGACCTGCCAACAATTTATAAATCTTGCAAATTGCGGGGTGTGTAGAATTAAAGATATGTACAGGGGACAGACTATTCTAAACTTTGATAATTTACGTGAGAAGGGTGATCTTGGACCACATGATTTTTTCCGGTTTCTCCAACTCCGGCATTATGTGATGTTACCAGAGATTAGAGAGGCTGCAACTGCTAGTTTAACCTTCTTTGAATCAATGTGTTTTAGGGGTTTTATCCCTAAAGGGTTGATTTCAACTAGATTTATTTATTTATTAGCCAGGTCCTCTTCGTCAGTTTTAGTGTATGTGGCAGCATGGGAAAGGGAACTAGGTGTTTCATTAGATAATGAAGACTGGTTGGAAATCTGGGAGGCTCAACGGTTGGTATCTATTTGCTCCACATTACAAGAACAACCAATTAAGACACTTATGAGGTGGTATATTACTCCAGTAGCTCTCCATAAGATGTATCCTTCAACTCTGGATATCTGTTGGAGGAACTGTGGGCAAAGAGGCTCCCCAGTCCCATATGTGGTGGCTTTGCCCACTGGTTAAAGTATACTGGGACTCGGTGCAGATATTAGTGGAAGGTATTTTTGGGGCAGTTGTCCCACGAGATGCGTGGACATATCCATTTTCAAAACCAGTCCCTGAATTGACGCATTTCCAAAACCGTTTGCTGGCAAAGATATGTTTAGCTGCATGGAAAGCAATTGCAAAAAAATGGAGTACCTTCATTGAGTCGCCTTTATAGAATAATATATATAATAATTATATCCAATAAATGGATCAACTATCAGCTAAAGTTCATCATACTATGCAAATGTTTGATAAAATATGGGAAGGTTGGGTCCCTCAGGCCATTGATAGTCGGGGGCTCATCTGATTGGAAATGGGTCTAATCCTCAAATGTCTTCAGCGGTTTGATTTAACTGGGTATTGTCGGATTGAGAGGATCTTATACATATATATATTCGTTCGTTTTTAACGATGTGTTAAAATAAGAAAACAAATGTTTTGAATATGTATCTGTAAAAAGATTGTATAAGTGTACAAATGATATGATGGAAAATAAAGTATATATAAAAAAAAAAAAAAAAGAAGAAGTAGTATGCTCCTGATGAAGTGAGACAGCTGAACTCACGAAACGCATTGAGGGATATCTCTCAGGAATTTGGGCGGTGCGCTGGAGGACCCCGTTCCGCACGATTCCAGTCAATATATGACCACCAATTGGTGGATCATGGATGGCTCTGGACATTAAATTGTGGAGGTCGGAGCCACTGCGGCAAATGATTACATTCACATTTTGTATTTGCTTGGAAATTTATGAGGTTGTCATTTTAACATTTTTATTGGATTAAAAATTGAAAGTATAAAATTGGGGTACCCAACTGTATCTGGGACACATTGATACATTGGTATTTATGGTATGTGCGCCATTGTTCGATATCCGTAAATTGTCTTTAAGCAAGGGCTTCAAGGTGCCTTTCAATTTTGAGCTGTAGTAGGCCAGGAACTAGTCACAATATATATATTTTTTTATTACCGTCTATGCTAACCAAGATAAGAGAGGAGAAGACAGCTGCATGAGATCTGATAGTGGGCTTGTACGACACCCCCCCCCCCCCTTGATGTCCTATGCATACAACCCACATAATGACATCCTTTGGAGTCAGATTTGGAGAACTGACCTATTCACTCCATTCTTTGCCCAATGCCACACAGTGAGGGTCATCAAGTGCTGTAAAGAGGGGTGCAGTTTACAACATAAAATGGGTGCACAAAGTGAAGCATATGGAGTTAAATATTTTCTTAACTAAACATACAAGACAAAAACAAAGCACATGTAAGATATCCGCAACATCAAATAAACACAAAAAGGACATTTCCTTTTTCGGTGGTAGTGGCCCTTTAAAAAAGTATATAAACAAAACATTGTTTTTTTTAATCTCTAATAGATATTCTGTTTTACCATACCCCGCGTGCCTCTCATTTTTCTGAAGGACATGGAAGAATAGAGATAAGATGGGACCATCAGGGACCAAACAACAGCTTATTATATATTTAATATGCAATGACATTCAAGTTCTTTGTGGATTAGCAGAGATCTAGTAGCAGGAGAATCTAAGCCTTTACATGGAGCTTAGGTACCAGGCTGTGATGAAGTCATTTTGCCACTGGTCCTTAAAGGAATTAAAGGTAATTTAAGGATAAATGTAGAAGCCGACTCAGTTTAAACACCACGTTTCAATACAGCATTACCAGCTTCAGTAAACTCACTGGATCGCTCTGCGTGACGCGTGCCATGAAATAAACCCGCGCATGAAGATCGGAGCATCACGAGTTACAGAAAGCAAATGGTCTGTGCCGTTAAGAGACCTTGCTCTTCGAGTTAAAGAAAAGACGTTCATCCTGCCATTTATTTTACACTCTGCCAACCTTGTTGCAAATGGTGACACCAATAGGCATTTCTTCATGTTTCAGTATCAAAAAACACCCACTGTTCCCATAGGAATGTAATGTCTATAGCAGGGCTCAAAATTTCAAGCCCCAAGCTACTAACCAGGCCATAGGAGTTACTCACCACCAGTTGCTCCACCTAACCCCTACCCAGCCCTTAACTCTGCCCCCTAAACACACCTCCTTAAATTATCTTATGAAATTACACTGTTAAAGGTTTAATTTAGAATAAAGTTACAAAAATAACATTAATACCCAGACACCAGACCCCAAATACATGTATACCCAGACATCAGACCCCAAATACATGTATACCCAGACATCAGACCCCAGATACACGTATACCCAGTCATCAGACGCCAGTGTGAGCAGAGTGAGGAGGCAGGGAAGCTCCTCTCCACCCCCCTGCCAGTGATAGAGACGAGCTTGGTCGGATTAGGCAGCTGATCAGTGCCACCATGCAGCCTGAGGAAAGGGGAGGCTGCATGGTGGCAACGCTGGAATACGCAACATGAAATAATTTATTGTGCTGCCTGCGTGTGCATTTCCACTCGCTAAATGCTAGTAGGAGAGTGGAAATTTTGAGCCCTGGTCTATAGTCATGGATAAAAGATATCTTTATCAATATTACCAATCAACGACTGCCCTGCAAACACTATAGGAGTCGTTCACCAAGCGTCTGTGTTCACCAATATTGCAAACACCAAGGAAAATTGTTGTTGCTGCAATACCAGTGACCACCGGCATTTCTCAACGTTAAAATCCAGAGAGTGACAGGAGAAGCTCAACTGCGAAGCTCCTCCTGTTGCCATTTGGATTCTAGTTTTGTGACATACCGGCGTTTGTCGGTGCTGAACTGACAGAGTTTTTAGATGGTATTTGCAACACTGGCACCGAGTGATTGACCCCTTATTTAAAAACATGCAATCATCAGTAACACTAGGAGGTGAGCCATTAGAAATGTACGAACATATTCTAAATGTTGTCAAGTGGTCTAAGGGCAGTTCAGAATTCTAACTGGTCCATAACGTTGGTCCATAAAGTTGGTTAAGAGTCTAATGTATTTATTGTCTGACACAAATCTATTTTCCTGAAGCGAGCTTGCCAGGCCAAGCACAAATCGGGCTCATTTGATAGGGAACTTTATATGTGGCAGTGCATTTTTTTGCCAACATCCTTTCAAAGTTTGCCTTCACTCACTTCCAGCGACATGCCACCAGGGTGACAGCAGTGAGCGTAAGAGCCACCCAGCAGGACAGCCCTCCGTTCACTCCTTGCCCGTGATTGCAAGCTGGTGTGTCAACTGATGAGACCAAAGTCACTGGTGACGGCTGAACACAGTGCTGCTCTAGACCTTCATTAAGAGACATCCATGAAGGAAAAACGATGGCAACTCCCAGGACTGGAACTGGTTTGTCACTTCAATTGGACTTCATCGGTGGTCTATAAATGATGGCCGCCAGATATTTGAGGACAGAAGAACAACTACAGCACAAAAGAAGCGAGCACTTCAGAAAGCCAGAGCTGCAAATGTTGCTACAGGGGTACCTACACAGGTCTGCTCGAAATGTGACAGAACATTTTGTGCAAGTATTGGCCTAACCAGCCATCTGCAGACACACCGTGGACAACCCACAACCTGTTTGATGTTAAGGTCCTCTTCGAATAAGATGCACGAACATCACCATCATTTATGATGACGATGATGATGATAAGAGTATGCTTTCACATCACAACATGATAATTTAGGATTACAAAGGCCTGGCAGTACTCAATAAGGCAAAGGTCACTTCACTGATTTTTTTTTTTGCCGTACGGGCTCTTCATGAAATATTGAGCTGACGCCAATAGTAGTGAAACTCTATAATTATGGTTTGTACTTCTACACAGTCTCTCTCATACACAGTGCTATTCTCTAAACAACAAAACAAAAAGTCCAGAAAGTGTCTCTATTATAGCCAATCACTATATTAGTGATTTTCAAAGAGTGGAAAATTCTTACAACTCCCATCTGAACCTCCTAAGCAGCAATCCCTTCCCTGCAACTCAGCGGGACTCTCACCCCTCCAACCAGCAAGGTGGCTCTAAAACTCGAATCCGTATCGCTCTGGTTCTCTGTGGCTTTCGTGCTACATATTTGTACTATAGTGAGTGTATAGCGCAAGTCTAACACTCGTGCACATGTCTCACAAACAGTTGCACTCCATCCCATGGTTTCTGATGACCTGGATACAAGGAAAGCCGAAAGGACTTTAACGAAAACAAATGGTGTTTGAAATGAATGCAGTCGGGATTTATAACGTTCTGAGGTTTACATGGGACATTCCAGCTACTCAACTGCCCTAGTATGATGAAGATCTTATTTAGGATAACTGTGCAGGTATGTTCGAGGTAGGGGACAAAAAAATTAATTGATTTGGCCCCCTCCCAAACAGTAATATACAGCTATACCCAGAAAGAAAAAAAATATCGCAATGGTTTAAAAGCAATCTGGAGAAACCAAGTATCTTCTGTATAAATAATCCTGTGTACACGAGGTGATAACGTTACATTATGTTCCATCCCTTAACAGTTGCTGTAACATCATTTTACTGTCACTATATGTCATTTGCTGTATAATGACAGAGGAACAGACGTTTATTACAGTACAGCCAAGGCTAGTGCGCCAGGCGCTGCACATTAAAGGAAGCATTGAGGGGGGATTTACAAAAAGAATAAAAAATGTTTAGGAGCAGCCCCGGCGAGCAACACATGGGAATTCAGATGGCAAACTCATGTTTATCTTGTTTCTTCTCTTCTGTAGGGAAAGAAGTACGTAGTAAAACAGAAAAAGATACAAGAGAGCACAAACAAGTCTCACTTCTAGTTAGGTGTAATTGAATAACCTGCCTCTCACTGGGCCTAACACACTGAAAGATAAAATTACAACACTTGAGAAAAGTAGGGGAATTAAACCCATACTCCCCCCATCACTCTTGATAAAGACCAGTTATGTCGGGGGCGTGGCTGGATGCTATACTGCCTGATTTTGTACTCTCAGCTCCCGGCCAGCGGATCGGTTCACCTCTGAAGTCACTTTGCAGTGTCCCCTGATAGTGGAGTGCCTTCCTTGAACCCCCCCCGGGAGGCACTGCTACCCAGATCCAGCGCCGTATTGCCTGAGGTATTTGGCCGGCAGCCATCTTTGTTTGTGGCCTACTCCTCGGCTGGGCCTTTCTGCCTCGATGGGGAAGAAAAGCAAGCGGCTGGAGGGTTCGGTAGCAAGCGCTCAGCCGGATGTTCGGCTCTCCCTGGGGGCATCGCTGCCCAGTCCAAGGTGTCAGTCTCGCGAGGAGACTCCAGAGATGCCTGTATCCCCGGATGGCCCGCCCTGTCGTAGTCCGGTGGTGCCTGATACCCCGCACCCGTAGCTCTCGACTACAGACGACATACGGCAGCTATACGAAGATCTGAGGGCCATGTGGCAATCTGACCTTCATCAGGTCAGAGCTGAAATTGCAGCCATCTCGTCTGGCTCTGTGTCTATGGGAGCACGCCTGTCGGTACTGGAGGAGGAGAGACCGAGAGCCCAGGCTCAGATGGAAGAACTGCAGAAACAGGTCACGGCCCAAACGACCACAGTTCTGGACTTTGAGACTAGACACCACTGTCGCAATTTGCGGATTAGGGGGAACCCTGAAACTGTAAGTGACGAAGCTTTGCTGCCGTGTATGCTGCTGAATCTACCTCCGAACTCCCCTGTGCCGGTTTCTATGGCATTCTGAGTGCGTAAGGCAGCTGCTGCGCCTGTCGCAGCTCCCAGGGACGTTATTGCTGTCACCACTGATGCCTCCGCTCGTTCCAAGGTGCTTAAGAAGGCAGGAAATGTCCCATTGGTGGCCTACAAGGATATGCGGATAACCATCTATCGGGACTTATCGTTTCTCGCCCTGACAGCACGTCGCCGTTTTCGTGAGGTGACAACCCGCCTGAGAGAGCGGGACCTCAAGTATCACTGGGGCCCTTCTGATTCCTTGATGATATTGCATGGTGGGACTATGCACTCCGTGACCACACCGGATGAAGCTCGGGCTCTACTGGACGTCGGCGGGCATCCTCTGAACGCCACGGCGTCTGCTTGTCGTGGAAATACAGATGCGGGTCCTCTGCGTTTGGATCCGGCTGATGACGTGTGGCCCTCTCTCTGAATAAGAGTCTGACAACACCGGCCCCCTGAGAACATTTCACCAGGGATACTTCACCGATGATTTCCTAGTAGCACATTAGACTGGTTTTTGGAGGACCTTTTGACGCTTGTCATCTTGCTGATAGTTGCCCCCCCACTCTCTTAATTTTAACTCCCCCCCCTTTTTTTTTTCTTTCTTTCTTTCTCTCGGGACGACTTTGGGTGTGCCACAATGATGGCTACCATGGCTCTGTCCGTCTTTATTGGCCCCTGAGTACCCAGGTCACGTGACGTATTGTCCTCTTTGGCCTCCCGTTATCCTGCGGGTTAACAGGGAGTGTGCCGGGAGAATCACATTAATGACCACTACCTTGAATGTGTGGGGTATTTTTTTTCTCTTTTCTCTCCACCCTCCTCTTTTTACCAAATCTTCCCGGGGACAGTGCTTGTTTGCCTCCTGCGGAGTTCCTCTAGGTTTGTTAATACCTGATGCGGAGATCCTCACACCTTTTTCCCACTTGGTCTTCTTCCTACATATAACATTTATAGAATACCTCTTCCCCCCCCTTTATTACCTGATCTGTTTATTACCTGATGCTTAGTTTTTGACCCTGCGTGGTCATCGATGATGGTCAATTTGTGACACTTCATACTAAATAAAAAATCTTAATGGGAAAAAAGACTGGTTAGGTCAAAATGCCTTGAGTGTTCTAGATTTTTAACACAATATGTTGATCAGGATAGTAACCGTTAATATGGAATGGCTGTTATGACTGATATTTTCTAAAAATATTTATGAATGAAATCAGCATGGCTGTGACTAATGAGATATACCTCTTGGGGAGAACCTGCTAGTAAGGGCACTAGAGCCTGGGTTGGCTACATGGGATTATTTCATAACATTTTGCCTTTGTGGGTTCTACATTGTCTGTGGTCCTACAATACAGTGATATTTTGAGGTTCTTGATCTACTGCTTGGCGTTTTTTTTTTCTCTCTCATTTCGGTCTGCCTTGTCAATGTGGTCCAATACAGTTATTACTGAACTCTCCATGTGTTTTTTTCCCATTCATCACATTTTTGTGTACAGAAGGGTCTTCGTGGTAAGGGCTATTTACTATGAATAGTAACATGATATCTAAGAAGTCACTTTATATTATTCGCCTACCTTGAGATTGTTCTAACTGAAGATCATTCATTGACCCACAAGTACCGGGTTTTAGCTTGTTGGTTTACAAATGTTTATTGTTATATGTATGTTTTATTTCCCCCAGCAGTTCCCTCATCCTATAACCTCAGATCCAGGACCTGCACCTTACTTACAATACCACAATACAAAAAGAAAGTGGCTCGATACTCCTTTTCCTACAGAGCACCGCAATTATGGAACAACCTCCCAGACGCCATCAAATCTTCCCCCAGTCTAAAGTCCCTTAAGAGTTCCCTATTAACATACCTCAATACGGAATGCACCTGTAAACATGTAACATAGTGACTATATACAGAATGCACCTGTAAACATGTAACATAGTGACTATATACAGAATGCACCTGTAAACATGTAACATAGTGACTATATACAGAATGCACCTGTAAACATGTAACATAGTGACTATATACAGAATGCACCTGTAAACCTGTAACAATGACTTTATTTCCTACATATTTATTTTCTGCTAATCTGTATATTTGTGTTAATATCTTGCATTTATTACTTTGTATTTCTGTTATGACTGTAACATTTCAATGTTGTTGAACCCAGGACATACTTGAAAACAAAAAATCTCAATGTATCCTTCCTGGTAAATACTTTATAAATAAATAAATAAATAAATAATAAAGATTGTGGTTGGTAGATTTGTTGAATACATTTGCGATTAGGGATGCACTGATACCGATACTAGTATCGGTATCGGGGCCGATATTGCCGTTTACACGAGTACTTGTTACTCGTGCAAACGGCCCGATACATCCCGCCGATACCGGAAGCCAGCGCTGGGCCGGCTTGCCGGTATTCGCGGGGCTGGGGAAGCTGGCCGCGTGCATGAAAAGCACACGGCCAGCGTTCCCCTCCGGCGCGCCGCGATACTCACCCATCCTGAAGGTCCGGTCGCTGGGCAGTGATGCGTTCCCCCGGCCACTGGGCGCTCCTGTGACGCTGCCTCTCGGCTGGAGGCAGCGTCACAGATGCGCCCGGCGGCCACGTGATCGCATCACTGCCCAGCGACCGGACCTTCAGGATGGGTGAGTATCGCGGCGCACCGGAGGGGAACGCTGGCTGCGTGCTTTACATGCACACGGCCAGCTTCCCCAGCGTTCGAGCTGGGGGGCAAATCTATGAGACCTGGGGGCAAATCCATGAGACCTGGGGGCAAATCCATGAGACCTGGGGGCAAATCCATGAGACCTGGGGGACATATCCATCAGAGCTGGGGCATATCAATCAGAGCTGGGGCATATCCATCAGAGCTGGGGCATATCCATCAGAGCTGGGGCATATCCATCAGAGCTGGGGCATATCCATCAGAGCTGGGGCCAAATCCATGAGTGCTGGGGGCAAATCCATCAGAGCTGGGGCAAATCCATCAGAGCTGGGGCAAATCCATCAGAGCTGGGGGCAAACCCATGTGAGCTGGGGGCAAACCCATGTGAGCTGGGGGCAAATCCATGTGAGCTGGGGGCAAATCCATGAGTGCTGGGGCAAATCCATGAGACCTGGGGGCAAATCTCATATATATTTTTATATGAGGTCTGTTCTTATTGAAAAGCGTCACATGACATTAAATAAAAGTATCGGTACTCGGTATTGGTGAGTACTTTTAAAAAGTATCGGTACTCGGTCTTAAAAAAGTGGTATCGATGCATCCCTATTTGCGATTATATTGCAACGAATTTCTCTGCCTTTATTTTTTTGGGGGAGTATGGGTCTAATTCCCCTACTTTTCCCAGGTGTTGTACAAAGAAGTACGTAGTCCTGTTTAGGCGCTTGTTTTTTTTCTTACCGCCCCTTAATTTTTTCAGACTATTGATCTTCCCATCCCGTAAAGGGGATTACAGATTTTTATTTTTTTTACCCATTCAGGTCTGGCAATTTCAATCTGAAACCACATTTTCACATTGAAATCAATGTAGCTTTAGGGTGTTTCAAGTCGTTAGACACAGATATATAGAAAAATGTAATTTTTGCTTTCCTATTTTTGGACTTGAAAGTGTTAAAAGAATAAGCCCCTTTTACGCGTCTAGAAATTGCATACATTTTATAGAGTGTTCATAAATTTTTTTAATCTTTTCATAATGATGGTGTTCCATTTCTGAAATGTTAAGTCCTGCAACAATTATGAAATATAGGGAGACCCCTCCCTCTCCCCAAAAAATGACTAAGCTCTTCCTTTCTAATATTTTCATTACTTGGACTCCGGAACAGGTATTAAAGCCTTGCTCTACTACAAAGCAAGCCTGAAAGCATAATGTTCTACTTTACCTAGAAGGGATTCGATAAATCCTCAGGCTGATTGGGCTGCCAAGCTTCATAACGCTCCGATTTCAAACCCATTGTGAGGAGACAAAGTGCTCTTTAATAGTTCGTTTAACAAGACCTTCAGTCTTGCATGAAAGAATAATTATTTTCCATTTGAAATGCACTGTATAGATAATAATCCCAGCATTGTTCAAACTAGGAGCTGGAAGAGGATGGCCTGACAACCTTGTGGATAACAGAGGAGCTGAACTTCAGAGCCGACAAAGGAGGACTGGATTAACGCACAGGGACAAAATATTCACGTGTGCCGTTTCTGGCAAAGTTTGAACTGGAGCATCTTTTTATTTGGAGTAATTTTTATTGTGTCTTTTATGCCAGCGACCTAGAAGAGGCATTTTCTTAAATCCCTTGCAGAGGGGTATTTAAAAAACACCACAGAAATCTAAACTCATACACTAACTGGCACAAAGTCAATCGGCAATATCCTACCGACTACGGCTCACATTGTCGATTTATAACATGTTTATGTAGATTTCGAAGGTGTTAATCCTTTGGAGGAGTTAACTTTACCAGTTAAAACGACATTGTCGAAATAAGGTCGTTTTAGTGGGAAAATGACACGCCCTTTCAGCTAACAATTTAGCAAGTCAAAAATACCCAACGATCATCTCAGAACCTTCCAAACCTTTCCCATTTCCTATCACCCCACCAAGATTACCAAGATTTATTACATTGACTCAGTCATTGAAAATTCCCCACCCTTCTCCCACAATGAAATGGGGGGCTGCTGCTCTGCTACTTGACTCATTCAAGAGCTACCAAATTGGTCAAGGATGGTGACCCCGAAACTAAAGAAGCAAAAAATCTTACAGTCAAAATGGCATGAGCCAATGGGGTTTAACAACCAAAAGATAACTTGAGGTGCAATTGTATATGGAATGATATACATGGAAGCCAAGATAAGACCCCAGTAGATAAACTTTCCTTTTGACTTCCCATGTAGACATACCTCCCATTTGGAGATAGATGACTGCATGGCTGTTACACTTACCTCTTCATCTTTCTTGCTGGCCGCTCTTCTTGCTGCCTTTTCTTTAAGCCGCTTTTCCTGAAATGAAAAATAGACTTCTATAAATATTTCAAAACAAAATAGATGCCAATAAACAAAGTAATAAGGTTATTTTCTTTTTTCTAATCTTTACTAACCTATGAAGCAATTCTACATAGTTTTTGTCCCTGTTTTATCTCATTGACTGATTTGAGAAGGAACCCCTACTCCAAAACTGTTCCTCAAAGAACAGTGCATAATCGAGGCCATCTAAGGTGCTGGCTTGACCGTTGAGCCCTTGGAGAGAGTGGGAGTTAAAGGGAACAGGTTCCCATGCGTCCCGACTGCAGTGCAAAGCTCTACTAAACAGCGACCCACTCCATGTGCCCTGCAACATTACTACATCTGCCTGATTGGATCTACACATATGCCCCATCCAATAGCAACAGCAAGCCCTACTCAATAGAGGCACATGGGGATGTCAGACTGTTCTTGTTATTGGGGCTGTTAGAGTGTGCATGTTTGAGGGGGCTGTTTTGTTTGTTTCGTATTTTTCTTACAATAAAGTGTGTGTGTGTTAGTAGCTGTCACACAGATGTGTGCATGTCCCGGTCCATGTCAGAGTTCAAAAGACATCAGAATGTACACACTGAGAGACAAAGTGTCAGCCTCCATTGTGCCCAAAAACACTTTTAATGTGTTTAACATGGTATTGTGGACCAGGGGAATTGGCTGGATGGGATGGGAGTTAGTTCTGTTGTCAGCTGGCACATCCAGAGGAGACTGAACTTTAGATTGGATATCATTTCCCTTTACTATGCATCATGATTGTCTTATTATTATTATTATGTAAAAATATATATTTTGGGTAAACTAGGGAAACCTGAGATTGGGTCACAGATAATGTAAGGGAGGGGATTTGGAAAGGGAGATACCAGGTGGTTATGGACAGGGGCAAAGGTGAAGGACAGCAGAATCTAGTTAGAGGTACATAAGAGAGTTATGGGAATGGGACAACAGAATAAAAACTTGCAATAAGAAAAAATAAAAAAGGCGAGAGGTACAAAAGTAAAATAGGGGCTGGGGGGGGGTGGCGGTTAATGATACAGTGTATTTTATTGTGGGCATTTCTCTACATTTTAAAGCATTTCCTCGTCAAGTTGTTGTAAGTAAAAACCAGCAACAAGTGTTCTAAGTAAATAAACAGGAATAATAAATAAACTATACAAAAACCACCTTGTAATTACTGAGGTTTGAGTACCATGGTGAGTTTGAAAAGATGGGAACAATATCTCTAAATCATCGACTGCATGAAAAATAATCTTGGCTACATTCAGTAAACAGAATCAAGCCATTTGTAACCGTGCGTTCCTGTAAACAGTTGATTAAGTGGCTCTCCTGGGTTTGAAAATTAAAAGCATTCACAGCATGAAAACAATCTTCTGCAATGTATGTATGTGTATATAACTTGTAAAAAGGGAGTCCTACGCTTTATGAGACGGTGACTTGGCTCGAGTTTATTGCTTTCGGTAAGGGAGGAATTACAAGGTGACTGAAGAGAAGAATAGCAGTGCAGAGGGAGTTAGCAACATCCAAGAAGGCGAACAGTCGGCAGCATATCTGGGCTACACAATGAGAGTCCCCGCTCAGGTCTCATAAAGGTTTCAGCTCGATGGTAACATTATAGAGAAGACATAACCATATTCAAAGCAGTCCGATATCACCCAGAAAGTGCGGGCAGAACTGATATGCAAGGGACGTCATCTTGGCACGAGACAGCAACCCCGGATGATCGTGTCAACCTACTTAGGACTCATTAGGAGGGTTTACCGGTACGTCGCTAGGCATCTTGAGCATAGGGGTCCACGTCTGGATTACTGTCTGCATTAATAAGGTGTTACCAAGTGCTACGAAAGAAAGAACAAAAGAGCAAACACAGTTTTTGCAGCCCAGACAATCACCAGCATGTCACAAAACGAAAATCCAAAGAGTGACAGGAAAAAAGTCACAGTTTTAGTTTTGTGACATGCCGGTGTTTATTGGCAATGCAAACACTGGTGATTTTCACAGGTAATTACAACACCCTGCGCTTAGAAAAGAAAAACTAGATTTTGATTGCACTAGAAATGGGCAACAGCAAAAGTGGCCTGTTTTCAACATGTCCGTGCTCAGGTTTTATCTTGATTGGGCCATTGCAGAGAAGACCTTACCAAAAACAAAGGAAGGAAGGTATGTAGAAGAGGATAAAAGTCTCGCTGACTGCCTCAATGAATATTTTTGTTCAGTCTTTGCAGAAGAAAAGGAAGGAAAGGGACATTAGTTAGGAGAGAACACTAAAGAGACATTTACATATCAGTTTACAGAGGAGGAGGTTCTACAGCAGCTGTCTAAAGTAAAGACCAATAAGTTAATGGGGCCTGATGGGATCCACCCTAAATTATTAAAAGAGCTCAGTGATGTAATAGCAAAACCGTTAACAAGGATTGGTTAAATAAATCTGTTAACGGGAGTCGTCCCAGAAGACTGGAAATTAGCAAATGTTGTGCCCATTTACAAGAAGGGTAGTAGGGAGGAATCGGGGAACTATAGGCCAGTTAGTCTTACGTCAGTAGTGGGGAAATTAATGGAAACCATGTTAAAGGAAAGGATTGTTGAACATCTAAAAACACATAGATTACAGGATCAGAAACAACATGGGTTTACCTCAGGGAGATCATGCCAAACTAATCTTATTGATTTTTTTGATTGGGTAACAAAAATAATAGACACAGGTGGTGCAGTAGACATTGCTTATTTAGATTTCAGTAAGGCTTTTGATACTGTTCCGCATAGAAGGCTTATCAATAAATGTCAGGAACGTGGGGATGGTACCTGGGTGGCACCTGGATGGCAGGGGTATGAGCCCAGGATGCAGTGTCCCTGCACTGATAAGCAGGCGGGAAGGGGTAGGGAGGATGATGTGGAAATAAACTGACTGGATGATTCTCAGAAGGATGATGGTGGAGTTGCAGGAAACATAAATAATAAACAGGAACAGATGGGTATAGCAGAGCAGCGAGTTAGCAGCACCTCACTCTCTCAGCACAAGAGCTGTAATGAACCAGCAATGTTAATTGTGGGGCAGAGCCCTTTATTTTGTGTGTCACGTGTGTTGGTTGTGAGTTAACTGTTGCATTGCTGGATGCTGATAGTGAATGCTGGTTACAGGGCAGGAACAGTACATAGAAGTGTACCACCGGGGGGGGGGGGTTTCAGGATGGCTACAGCCAGGGATCCTGACAATAAATTGCAATCTTTGAGCTTGGATTCCAATATTGTTGACTGGATTAGGCAGTGGCTGAGTGACAGACAACAGAGGGTTGTGGTAAATGGAGTTTATTCGGCGCAAGGTCTTGTTACCAGTGGAGTACCTCAGGGGTCAGTACTTGGACCCATTCTCTTTAATATTTTTATTAGTGATATTACAGAAGTTCTTAATGGTAAAGTATGTCTTTTTGCTGATGAGACAAAGATTTGCAACAGGGTTGACGTTCCTGGAGGGATCAGCCAAATGACGAATGATTTAGGTAAACTAAAAAAATGGTCGGAGTTGTGGCAATTGAGTTTTAATGTGGATAAGTGCAAGATAATGCACCTGGGACGTAAAAACCCAAGGGCTGAATATAGAATATTTGATACAGTCCTAACCTCAACATCTGAGGAAAGGGATTTAGAGGTCATTATTTCAGAGGATCTAAGGGTAAGTAGTCAATATAATAGAGCAGCAGGAAATGCTAGCAGAATGCTTGGTTGTGTAGGGAGAGGTATTAGCAGTAGGAAAAGGGAAGTGCTCATGCCACTGTACAGAGCACTGGTGAGACCTCACTTGGAGTACTGTGTGCAGTACTGGAGACCGTGTCTCCAGAAGGATATAGACATATATCCTGAGGCATCCTATAAAGCATATAGGGCAGCCAATAAAGCATGTAAAAATGCGATTAGATGGGCTAAACTGGAAAATGAAAAAGAAATAGCCAAAGAGAGCAAGACCAACCCTAAAAGATTCTTTAGGTACATAAATTCTAAAAAACCCAAGAGTGAAAATGTAGGTTCACTAAAATCTGAGTCAGGGCTATTGTTAACTGAAGATCAGGATAAGGCAGAAATTTTAAATGATTATTTTTCTTCAGTATTTATCAAAGAGAAACCTATAACAGGAGACATGAAATTCATTAATAAAAACTTACTAATACAAAGTGACTGGTTGACTCAGGACAAGGTTTTACACAAATTAAACAATGTGAATGTTAATAAAGCCCCAGGGCCAGATGGAATTCACCCGCGAGTACTGAGAGAGCTTTGTGTTGAAATATGTAAACCTCTTCTTAATCTTTCAAGATTCTTTTCTTTCAGGAATAGTACCAGAGGATTGGAGAAAAGCTGACGTGGTCCCTATATTTAAGAAAGGTTTAAAATTTGTGCCTGGGAATTATAGACCTGTGAGCTTAACATCTGTGGCTGGGAAAGTATTTGAGGGGTTACTAAGGAATAGTATTCAGGAATTTATTGGGAGGTATAATGTAATTGGCAAAAATCAGCATGGTTTCATGAAACACAGATCATGCCAGACTAACCTAATTACGTTCTATGAGGGAGTAAGTAGAAGTATAGATCAGGGGGTCGCAGTGGATGTGATTTACTTAGATTTTGCCAAAGCTTTCGACACAGTTCCACACAAAAGGTTACTATTTAAATTAAGAGAAAATGGTCTAGATGAAAATACTTGTTCTTGGATAGAAAACTGGCTAAAAGATAGGGTACAGAGAGTGGTCATAAATGGTACATTTTCAAGATGGACACCAGTGGTAAGCGGTGTCCCTCAGGGGTCTGTTATAGGACCAATACTATTCAATTTATTTATAAATGACCTTGAGATAGGCATTGAAAGTCATGTATCAGTGTTTGCAGATGACACAAAGCTAGGAAAAGTAATACAATGTGAGCAGGATGTTACTTCGCTGCAGAGGGATTTAGATAGATTGGGGGACTGGGCACTTAAATGGCAGATGAAATTTAATCTAGATAAATGCAAAGTTATGCACTTTGGAGTGAAGAACACACAAGCAATTTATACCCTAAATGGTACGGAGTTAGGGAAATCCAAGCAGGAGAAGGATTTGGGAATAATCATAGACTTCAAACTAAGTAACAATGTGCAATGTCAAACAGCAGCCGCCAAGGCCAGCAAGGTATTGGCATGCATTAAAAGGGGAGTTCACTATCGGGCTGAAAACATAATTTTGCCTCTGTATAAATCAATGGTCAGGCCGCACCTTGAATATGCCGTGCAATTTTGGGCACCTGTCTTAAAAAAAGATATTATATCGCTAGAAAAAGTGCAGAGACGGGCAACTAAATTAATAAGGGGGATGGAAGGGTTAAGTTATGAGGAAAGACTAACAAGCTTAAACCTGTTTAGTTTAGAGAAAAGGCGCCTTAGAGGGGATCTGATAACCTTATATAAATATATACGGGGCCATTATCAACCATTGTCTGATAACCTATTCATTAACAGGACTATACATAAGACAAGGGGTCATCCATTTAGACTGGAAGAAAGAAAATTTAGCTTAAAGCATAGGAAGGGTTATTTTACGGTGAGAACAATAAAGCTGTGGAATTCTCTGCCTGTTGAGGTGGTTGGGTCAGAGTCTGTACAGACTTTTAAAAAACGACTGGATGACTTCCTGCAGACACAGAATATTAAGGGTTATAATATTTAATATGTGGGTAAAAGCTTCTTGATCCAAGGAGAAATCTGACTGCCATTCTGGGGTCAAGAAGGAATTTTTTCCCAGTATGTTGCACATTTCAGACTGGGTTTTTTGCCTTCTTTTGGATCAACAGCAGTAGGTTATGTGGGAGAGGCTGAACCCGATGGACGCATGTCTTTTTTCAGCCTATATAACTATGTAACATCTTAGAGAGAGTTCAGAGAAGGGCTACTAAAATGGTGTACGGCTTGAAGGAGAAAAGTTACCAGGAAAGGCTTAATGATCTTAACATGTACAGCTTGGAAAAAAGACGAGACAGAGGAGATATGATAGAAACATTTAAATACGTAAAGGGAATCCACAAGGTAGAGGAAGGGAGTATATTTAAAAGGAAACAAAATAGCAAAACAAGAGGACATAGTCTTAGATTAGAGGGGCAAAGGTTTAAAAGTAACATCAGGAAGCATTATTTTACTGAGAGGGTGGTGGATACATGGAACAGTCTTCCAGTAGAAGTGGTAGAGGCCAAAACAGTAATTGAATTTAAGCAAGCATGGGATAGGCATAAGGCTATCCTAAACAAAAGATAAATCCAGGTAAAGTATCCATGTAATTGGGCAGACTAGATGGGCCGAAAGGTTCTTATCTGCCGACATTTTTCTATGTTTCTATGTTACCATATGCAGTTACTGTATCTCTCGTGCAGAGAGGACTTCCTTGGCATTGCAGCTCTGGCTGCCCTTTCTGGGCAATCGTCTTATTAGCATTTTAAGTAGACCCCATCGAGCCAAAACCTTGAGACACCTGAGCAGGGACCCAACATGAGGCAAACCACTAGTGCGGTTGTCCAAACTTCATTCCCTCATAAATCTTGTTTTTCTCACTATTATTGTACATGGGAATCCAGACATGGACCCCTTGCCTAGAGGGGTGACGGTAATACCCTCTTTAGGAGTCCTTACTCTGCTGAAACAATTGACAGGTGTTGCTATTTTTGGTTCATAGTAGTCCGATTTGCATTTGGTAATGTCTTCTCTGTAGAAGCACTACCGAGCGAAAACCTTGAGACCTGAGTGGGAGGAGACCTTATGAGACTCACCGAAGGGCAGGCCAGTCATGGCAGCGCCTGTTCTTGGTACGCTCAAACTTAATTTTTGTTCAAAATCAAACTTTGTCACGGAATGAACTAACACCATCATTAAAGCATATTTCCTGATCACAAAAAACTAAGATTCTCCTGCCCCCAAATAACATGAAGCAGAACGTAACAGAGGACATAGAAAATTCTGTAGAACCGGAAAGTGCTTAAAAACCGACAATAAAAAGGACGCAACCATTTCTAAAGTGTCTCTTTTTGCTCAATTTTGATTTTGTCAAGAGCCCTCCACTTAGCTGATAGACAGGAGTCCATCAAGCTCATTCTTTCCCACGTCACCTACTGTTGTTGATCCAAAAGAAGGCAAAAAACTCAGTCTGAAGCGCTCGCCAATATGCAGTATACTGGGAAAAAATTCCTTCTCGACACCAGATGGAGGTCAGATTTCTTCCTGGACCAAGCAGCTTTTACCCACATATTAAATATTATAACCCTTAATATTCTGTGTCTGCAGGAAGTCATCCAGTCATTTCAAAGTCTGTACAGTCTCTGACCCAACCACCTCAACAGGCAGAGAATTCCACAGCTTTATTGTTCTCCCTGTAAAATAACCCTTCCTATGCTTTAGGCTGAATTTCCTTTCATCCAGTCTAAATGGGTGACCTCGTGTCCTGTGTATAGTCCTGTTATTATTATTTTTATTATTATTCTTTATTTATAAAAGCGCCAGCATATTCCGCAGCGCTGTACAATAAGCACAGTATAGACAGGGTTACAATACATTGAACAACATTTGACAAACAGTACAGGAGGAGATGAGGGCCCTATTCCCGTAGGAACTCACAATCTAGGAGGGTTGGGGTTGGAAACAGGAGGAGAGGACTGTAAGGTGAGAGTGATTGATGGTTGCGTCAGTGAGTTGGGTGGTAGGCTTCCCTAAATAGGAACGTTTTAAGGGAGCGTTTGAAGGAAGAGAAGTTAGGGGAAAGTCTGACAGTACGAGGGAGAGCGTTCCAGTGAGTGGGGGCTGCGCGTGTGAAGTCCTGCAGTCTATCATGGGAAGAGGTGATGCGGGGAGAAGCTAGGCGCAGGTCACTGTTTGACCTTAGGGAGCGGGCTGGGGTGTATTTGGTGATTAGTGAGGACAGGTAGTGGGGCGCTGAGTTAGTGAGGGTTTTGTAGGTAAGGATAAGGATTTTGAACTTAATTCTGCAGTGGATGGGGAGCCAGTGAAGGGACTCGCAGAGGGGAGCGGCAGAGACAGAGCGGCGGGTGAGGTGAATTAGCCTGGCGGAGGCGTTCAGGATGGATTGTAGGGGGGAGAGGCGGGACAGAGGGAGGCCAGATAAGAGATTATTGCAATAGTCGAGTCGGGAGATTACCAGGGCGTGTATGAGTTGTTTTGTGGTGACAGCGGTAAGAAATGGCCGAATTCTGGAAATATTACGCAGTTGGTATCGGCAGGAGGAGGAAAGAGACTGGATGTGGGGGATGAAGGAAAGAGCAGAGTCAAGTGTAACTCCAAGACAGCGAACTTGGTTTGATGGGGAGATGGTGATACCCTCCACCATGATAGAGAAGTCAGGAGGTGGGGAGGCATTGGAGGGAGGAATAAGTAGGAGCTCAGTCTTTGACATGTTGATCTTTAGGTGGTGGGATGCCATCCAGGAGGAGATGCCAGATAAACAGTCACTGACTTTTGAGAGGACAGGGGGAGAGAGATCAGGGGTAGAGAGGTAGATCTGAGTGTCATCAGCGTAGAGGTGGTAATTAAAGCCAAAGCTGTTGATGATTTTGCCCAGGGAGGAGGTGTAGATGGAAAAGAGCAGAGGACCAAGGACAGAGCCTTGAGGTACACCAACAGATAGAGGCAATGAAGAGGAGGAGTTACCAGCAAAGGACACACAGAAGGACCTGTTGGATAAATAGGAGTCAACCCAAGCAAGTGCAGTGTCACCGAGACCCAGAGAGTTGAGGGTCTGTAGAAGGAGGGGGTGGTCAACAGTGTCAAAAGCAGCCGAGAGGTCAAGCAGGATGAGAATAGAATAGTGGCCGTGTTTTTTAGCAGTTAGGAGGTCGTTGGTGACTTTGGTGAGGGCAGTTTCAGTTGAGTGTAGGGGACGGAAGCCAGATTGCAGGGGGTCAAGTAGGGAATTGGAGGACAGGAAGAGGCGGTTGAAGACTAGTTTTTCTAAGAGCTTTGATGTGAAGGGAAGCAGGGATACAGGGCGGTAGTTGGATGGAGAGTTGGGGTCTAGGGATGGTTTCTTTAGTAAAGGGGTAACTAGCGCGTGTTTGAAGGCGGATGGAAAGGAGCCAGTGGAGAGAGATAGGTTGAAGATGTGTGTGTTGAAGATGTGAGAGCAGGGGTGAGGGAGGAGGAGAGGGGAGGAATTAGATGTGAGGGAATGGGGTCGAGCGGGCACGTGGTGAGATGTGAGGAGGACAATAAGGAATTGACTTCCTCCTCAGTGGCTGGGAGGAAGCAGCAGAGAGTGGCAGAGGGGACCTGTGGGAGTGGCGGTGGCAGATAACTATCTTGTGTTGGGATGTTGCTTCTGATAGTTAAAGTTTTACTGAGGAAGTAGTCTGCCAGGTCTTGAGCGCTGAAGGCAGCTGAGGGGGGAGGTGCAGGTGGGTAGAGGAGGGTGTTGAAGGTGGACCAGAGCCGTTTAGGGTTGGAGGACAGCGTAGATATAAGAGATGAGAAGAAGGATTGTTTGGCCAAGTGGAGGGCAGAGGTGTATGACCGGAGAATAAACTTGAAGTGAACAAAATCAGCTTCAGAGCGGGATTTCCTCCAGGCACGCTCTGCGGTGCGGGAGCATCTTTGCAGGTAGCGAGTCTGGAGGGTGTGCCAGGGCTGAAGCTGGCGGCGTGGGGCCTTACAGAGTCGAAGAGGAGCAAGAATGTCTAGAGCAGAGATAAGCGTAGTGTTGTAGTGATTAGTGGCAGCATCAGGGCAGGTGAAGGATGAGGTATGAGGGAGGTGGTGAAGTAGGTTGGAGAATTGATGGGGGTCCACAGCATGTAGGTTTCTGCGAGTGTGTGTGCGGGGTGGGGGAGCAGGGTGTTTAGGAAGTCCAGATAGGTTGAAAGAGAGAAGGTGGTGGTCAGAGATGGGGAAAGGGCGACATTTGAACTCAGAAATGGAGCAGAGATTGGAAAAGACCAGGTCAATAACGTGATCATCGCGGTGGGTAGGGAGGAGGGAGGATTGTGTGAGTCCAAGGGAGGACGTGAGTGAAAGAAGATTGGAGGCAGCAGGAGCGGAAGGATCGTCAATGGGAATGTTGAAGTCCCCGAGAATTAGGCATGGAAGATTAGAAGACAGGAAGTGAGAAAGCCAGGTAGCAAAGTGGTCAAAGAACTGGGAGGTTGGTCCCGGTGGGCGGTAGATGACTGCCACCCTGAGAGCCAGAGGAGAGAACAGGCGGATGCAGTGTGTCTCGAAGGAGGAGAAGGAGCGGGATGGGGGTGGAGGGAGATGCTGGTAGGTGCAGGTGGGAGAGAGCAGGATTCCGACCCCGCCACCATTTCTCTCACCCGGTCTGGGGTATGGCTCAAGTGTAGACCGCCATGTGAGAGAGCAGCAACGGAGGCCGTGTCAGAGGGAGTTAGCCAGGTTTCAGTTAAAGCTAGGAGGTTGAAGGAGTTTGAAAGGAAGAGGTCATGGATTGCTGTGAGTTTGTTGCACACAGAGCGAGCGTTCCAGAGGGCGCAGGAGAAAGAGGACAGGCGCTGAGGGATTATGGGAATGAGGTTGCTGGGCTTGCAGGGAGGTGATTTATGTGCGATAGAGATAGGATGAGAGGGAAGTATTGGATGTGTTGTGGGGCCAGGGTTAGGGGATAGGTCACCTGAATAGAGTAACAGCAGGAGGGTGAGAAAGAGAAGGTGGGAATGGGATTAGTGGGAGGCAGCACGAGAGTTAGAGGGAGACCATGTTCTGAGGAAACAAAGGAGCTCATGCGAGGCCATCCAGTCCAGTGGGACGAGAGGAGGGAGGGAGAGATGCAGATAGTATAGGGGTCGGTGGTAGAGGGGCAGGAGTTCCATTTAAGGAGAAAGGTAGAAGTAAAGAGCAGAAGCGTGAGAGAAAGCATGATATAGACGTGAGTTTACCAGAGTAAAGAGTGGGCCTTGCAGTTCCTTCCTCCAGTCCCGCAACTCCAGGAATCAACTCTGAACGACCACTTAAGAATGCCACTTGGAAATGACACTGTTAATGAATAGGTTTCCAGACAATGGCTTATAATTAGGGATGCACGATACCATTTTTTTAAGACCGAGTACAAGTACCGATACTTTTTAAAAGTACTCACCGATACACAGAGTACCGATACTTTTATTTAATGCATGTGACCACTTTTCAATAACAGACCTCATATAAATTGCCCCTGCTCATAGTGTCCCCAGCTCTGTGTGCCCAGCTCTCAGAGCTGGGGAACACAGAGCTGGGGGGCACTGAGAGCTAGGCACACAGAGCTGGGAGGCTCTGTGTGACCCCCCAGCTCTGTGTGACCCCCCAGCTCTCTGTGTGACCCCCCAGCTCTCTGTGTGACCCCCCAGCTCTCTGTGTGACCCCCCAGCTCTCTGTGTGACCCCCCAGCTCTTAGTGTGGCCCCCCAGCACTGTGTGCCCCCAGCTATCAGTGCCCCCAGCTCACCCTCCGGCGCTGCTTGGCGCTTCGAGCGGCCGCAGGCAGAGGTTGTAGCCCAGCCGCTCATTGAGAAACACGTGCACAGCCGCGATCTCACGTGACTGCGGCTGTGCACGTGGTTCCCAACGAGCGGCTGGGCTACAACCTCTGCCTTCGACCGCTCGAAGACCGGAAACTCACCCAGCCAGGCTCCTCCGACACTGCTTTGCTCCTCCAGCGTCTTCTGTCTTCGAGCGGCCGTTGGCAGAGGTTGTAGCCCAGCCGCTCGTTGGGAACCACGTGCACAGCCGCAGTCATGTGAGGCTGTGCACGTGGTTCCCAACGAGCGGCCGGTATACAAGCTCTGCCAGCGGCCGCTCGAAGACAGAAGAGCTAAACAGCGCGTGCCAACGAAACCGGCCGGCAAGCCAGCCCAGCGCTGGCTTCCGGTATCGGTTTGGGAATCGGGGGCCCCTGCACGAGTACCAAGTACTCGTGCAGGTCCCGGTATCGGCACCGATACTAGTATCGGTATCGGTGCATCCCTACTTATAATGGCCCCGCATAGATTTATATAAGGTTATCAGATCCCCTCTAAGGCCCCATATACAGTCAGGTCCAGAAATATTGGGACATTGACACTAGGGATGCACCAATACCACATTTTTAAGACCGAATACGAGTACCGATACTTTTTTTCAAGTACCGATACTTCTTTTTATGTCATGTGACCGCTTTCCAATAAGAACAGACCTCATACAAAAATGCCCCCAACTCATGGATATGCCCCCCAGCTCATGGATACTGCCCCAGCACATGGATATGCCCCCAGCTTTCATGGATATGCCCCCCGCTCATGGATATGCCCCCAGCTCATGGATACTGCCCCCCCAGCTCATGGATATGCCCCAGCACATGGGATATGCCCCAGCTCATGGATACTGCCCCAGCTCATGGATATGCCCCCCAGCTTTCATGGATATGCCCCCAGCTTTCATGGATATGCCCCCAGCTTTCATGAATATGCCCCCCCAGCTGTCATGGATACTGCCCCAGCACATGGATATGCCCCCCAGCTCATGGGATATGCCCCAGCTCATGGATATGCCCCAGCACATGGGATATGCCCCAGCTCATGGGATATGCCCCAGCTCATGGATATGCCCCCCAGCTTTCATGGATATGCCTCCCAGCTTTCATGGATATGCCCACCAGCTCTCATGGATATGCCCCCCAGCTCTCATGGATATGCCCCCCAGCTTTCATGGATATGCCCCCAGCTCTCATGGATATGCCCCCCAGCTTTCATGGATATGCCCCCCAGCTTTCATGGATATGCCCCCCAGCTCTCATGGATATGCCCCCAGCTCTCATGGATATGCCCCCAGCTTTCATGGATATGGCCCCCAGCTTTCATGAATATGCCCCCCCAGCTGTCATGGATACTGCCCCAGCACATGGATATGCCCCCAGCTCATGGGATATGCCCCAGCTCATGGGATATGCCCCAGCACATGGGATATGCCCCAGCTCATGGGATATGCCCCAGCTCATGGGATATGCCCCAGCTCATGGATATGCCCCCCAGCTTTCATGGATATGCCCACCAGCTCTCATGGATATGCCCCCCAGCTCTCATGGATATGCCCCCCAGCTTTCATGGATATGCCCCCCGCTCATGGATACTGCCCCCCAGCTCATGGATACTGCCCCCCAGCTCATGGATACTGCCCCCAGCTCATGGATACTGCCCCCCAGCTCATGGATACTGCCCCCCAGCTCATGGATATGCCCCAGCACATGGGATATGCCCCAGCACATGGGATATGCCCCAGCACATGAGATATGCCCCCCAGCTCATGGATATGCCCCCCAGCTCATGGATATGCCCCCCAGCTCATGGATATGCCCCCCAGCTCATGGATACGGCCCCAGCTTTCATGGATATGCCCCCAGCTTTCATGGATATGCCCCCAGCTTTCAAGGATATGCCCCCCGCTTTCATGGATACTGCCCCCCAGCTCATGGATACTGCCCCCAGCTCATGGATACTGCCCCCAGCTCATGGATATGCCCCAGCACATGGGATATGCCCCCAGCTTTCATGAATATGCCCCCAGCTCTCATGAATATGCCCCCCAGCTCTCATAAATATGCCCCCCAGCTCTCATGAATATGCCCCCCAGCTCTCATGAATATGCCCCCAGCTCTCATGGATACTGCCCGAGCTCATGGATATGCCCCCCAGCTTTCATGAATATGCCCCCCAGCTCGCATGGATACTGCCCCAGCTCTCATGGATACTGCCTGAGCTTATGGATATGCCCCCCAGCTTTCATGAATATGCCCCCCAGCTCTCATGGATACTGCCCCAGCTTTCATGGATTTGCCCCAGCACATGGGATATGCCCCAGCTCATGGATACCCCCCCTGCTCTCATGGATATGTCCCCCAGCTCATGGATATGCCCCCCAGCTCATGGATTATGCCCCCCAGCTCATGGATATGCCCCCTAGCTCGTGGATATGCCCCCCAACTCATGGATATGCCCCCCAGCTCATGGATTTGCCCCAGCACATGGGATACGGCCCCAGCTCATGGATACTGCCCCAGCTCATGGATATGCCCCCCAGCTCATGAATATGCCCCCCAGCTCATGGATATGCCCCCCAGCTCATGAATATGCCCCCCAGCTCATGGATATGCCCCCCAGCTTTCATGGATATGCCCCCCAGCTTTCATGGATATGCCCCCCAGCTCATGGATTTGCCCCAGCACATGGGATACTGCCCCAGCTCATGGATACTGCCCCAGCTTTCATGAATATGCCGCTCATGGATACTGCCACAACTCATGGATATGCCCCCGCTCATGGATATACTGCCCCAGCTCATGGATATTGCCCCCAGCTCATGGGATATTGCCCCCAGCTCATGGGATATTGCCCCCAGCACATGGGATATGCCCCAGCTCACCTGGCACCTGGAGCTCTCCACGATGATACTTACCTTCCTGGGCGACGCCGGGAAAGTCTTTGCGCGTGCTCTCGTTGGAAGGCCCCCAGCCGCGACTACGTGGGACCATGTGATCGCGGCTTGGGGCCTTCCAACGAGCGCACGCGCAGAAACTTTCCCAGCGTCACCCAGGAAGGTAAGTATCATCGCAGAGAGCTCCAGGTGCCTGTCCGAATGCTCTATCGGCAGTTGGACAGGCCCTGCAGCTGCTCACTGTGTTCATACTTACCTTCCTGAGCGACGCCAGGAAAGTTCCTGTGCGTGCACTCGTTGGAAGGCCACAGCCGCGATCACATGGTCCCACGTGGTCACGGCTGGGGGCTTTCCAACGAGCGCACGCACGAAGACTTTCCCGGCGTCGCCCAGGAAGGTAAGTATCATCGCGGAGTGCAGCTGCAGGGCCTGTCCAAATGCAGATAGAGCATTCAGACAACCGCCCCAGCACCTCGGATGCCGGCAAGCTGGCTCAATGCCGGCTTCCAGTATCGGGGAAAATATCGGGGGTACTGCACGAGTACCAAGTACTCCTGCAGTACCCGGTATCGGCACCGATACTAGTATCGGTGCAACCCTAATTATACACCACCACAAAGGAGTTGGAATGAAACAAACACAATGTGCTTTAACGGCAGACTGTCAGCTTTAATTTGAGGGTACGTACATCCAACTCAGGTGAACAGTGTAGGACTTACAGCAGTTTGCAGATGTGCCTCCCACTTGTTAAGGGACCAAAGGTAATGGGACAATTGGCTTCTGAGCTGTTCCATGGCCAGGTGTGTGATATTCTCTTATTACCCCAATTACAATGTGAAGATAAAAGGCCCAGAGTTAATTTCAAGTGTGCTATTTGCATTTGGAATCTGTTGCTGTCAACTCTCAAGATGAGATCCAAAGAGCTGTCACTATCAGTGAAGCAAGCCATCATTAGGCTGAAGAAACAAAACAAACCCATCAGAGAGATAACAAGAACATTAGGCATGGCCAAAACAACGGTTTGGAACATTCTCAAAAAGAAGGAATGCACCGGTGAGCTCAGCAACACCAAAAGACCCGGGAGACCACGGAAAACAAATGTGGTGGATGACTGAAGAATTCTTTCCCTGGTGAAGAAAACACCCTTCACAACAGTTGGCCAGATCAAGAACACTCTCCAGGAGGTAGGTGTATGTGTGTAAAAGTCAACAATCAAGAGAAGACTTCACCAGAGTGAATACAGAGGGTTCACCACAAGATGTAAACCATTGGTGAGCCTCAAAAACAGGAAGGCCAGATTAGAGTTTGCCAAACAACACCTAACAAAGCCTTCACAGTTCTGGAACAAGATCCTATGGACAGATGAGACCAAGATCAACTTGTACCAGAATGATGGGAAGAGAAGAGTATGGAGAAGGAAAGGAACTGCTCGTGATCCTAAGCATACCACCTCATCAGTGAAGCATGGTGGTGGTAGTGTCATGGCATGGGCATGTATGGCTGCCAATGGAACGGGTTCTCTTGTATTTATTGATGATGTGACTGCTGACAAAAGCAGCAGGATGAATTCTGAAGTGTTTCGGGCAATATTATCTGCTCACATTCAGCCAAATGCTGCAGAACTCATTGGACGGCGCTTCACAGTGCAGATGGACAATGACCCAAAGCATACTGCAAAAGCAACCAAAGAGTTTTTGAAGGGACAGAAGTGGAATGTTATGCAATGGCCAAGTCAATCACCTGACCTGAATCTCATTGAGCATGCATTTCAATTGCTGAAGACAAAACTGAAGGGAAAATGCCCCAAGAACAAACAGGAACTGAATACAGTTGCAGTAGAGGCCTGGCAGAGCATCACCAGGGATGAAACCCAGCGTCTGGTGATGTCTATGCGTTCCAGACTTCAGGCTGTGATTGACTGCAAAGGATTTGCAACCAAGTATTAAGAAGGGAAAGTTTGATGTTTGATTATTATTCTGTCCCATTACTTTTGGTCCCTTAACAAGTGGGAGGCACATCTGCAAACTGCTGTAAGTCCTACACCGTTCACCTGAGTTGGATGTACATACCCTCAAATTAAAGCTGACAGTCTGCAGTTAAAGCACATTGTGTTTGTTTCATTCCAACTCCATTGTGGTGGCGTATAGAGCCAAAGATGTTACAATTGTGTCAATGTCCCAATATTTCTGGACCTGACTATATTTATATAAGGTTATCAGATCCCCTCTAAGGCCCCATATATATTTATACAAGGATATCAGATCCCCTCTAAGGCGCCGTTTCTCTAAACTAAACATGTTTAAGCTGGTTAGCCTTTCCTCATAACTTAAACCTTCCATTCTACTTATTAATTTAGTTGCCCGTCTCTGCACTTTTTCTAGGGCTATAATATCTTTTAAGACAGGTGCCCAAAATCACGCGGCATGTTCAAGGTGCGTCTTACCAATGGTTTATAAAGATAAAATTAGGTTTTCATCCCGAGAGCAAATTGCCCTTTTAATGCCAATATCGTGGTGGCCTTGGTGGCTGCTGTTTGTCATTGGATATTGTTGCTGAGTTTGGAGTCTATGATTATTCCCAAATACTTCTGCTTTGATTTCCCTAACTCTGCACCATTTAGGGTATAAGTAGCTTGTGTGTTCTCCAGAGCGTGGTTGCAGACATAGGGAATGACCGTGTACTTCTTTCCGAAGTGCATTACCTTGCATTTATCGACATTAAATTTTGTCTGCCATTTAAGTGCCCAGTCCCCCAATCTATCTAAATCCCTCTGCAGCGAAGTAACATCCTGTTCACATTGTATCACTTTTCCTAGTTTTGTGTCATCTGCAAACACTGATACATGACTTTCGTTGCCTATTTCAAGATCATTTATAAATAAATTGAATACAAGTGGTCCTATATCAGACCCCTGAGGGACACTACTTTATGGTGTCCATCTTGAAAATTAACCATATATAACCACTCTCTGTGCTCTATCTTTTAGCCAGTTGTCAATCCAAGAAGTTTCATCTAGACCAAATTATAATTTAAATAGTAACCTCATGTTCGGAACGGTGTCGAATATGTTCAATTGAGGGCGAGAACGTTTGGTGCAGCAACATTAACAGTTTGAGAGCAATGAAAAAATATAGAAAAGGCTGCAAAATCAATTTCAGTAAACACAAATCAAAGAACCTGAACTCTGCCATCTGCCCAGCGTATGAGGAAAAATTGAAAGCCATGAGCGTTGGACAGGTCTGCTACTAGATAACAAGTACACTTCAAATTCACGCCATCATAAAACGCAAAAATAAGGCTTGCCAAAAGTAATTTATCCCAGTCTTTGATAAGGTCACAATGCTTTGTTACGGTTATAAAACTATTAAAGAGCCGAGTCCGCCCGGTGCAGGTAAAGTGGATGAAATAACCACAGACAAAAAAATAAATATATATATATATATACATAACCATATCATCTCCCCATTCTGAAGTCATCTGCATTTGAAGGGATAAAAATAAAAAAAATCGTCTGGTGGTGCTGCAACAAAAGGCAATTTAAATTCAGCAGCGGTATGCGGGCAGAAATATAATGAGATACGCGATGATTTATTTCTTTAATTTGCAGTAAGTATGAGAGGGGAAACTGTCTCTTCATTTTTTGCAGCAATATCTGAACTTCGCTAATGCAAATCTATTCCATGTTCCCGTGCGCACATTCTGCGTAGGGAGGATGAGTCGGAGCCTGCAGCTCTTGCTCATGCAGTACCCCAGCTCCGGTGGGTTTTCATAGCTACGGGGAAGGACGGTTTTCTTAAAAGTCGATGTAAAGCTTTAACGCTTTTTTTCTCTCAACATAATCAGATTCAATTATCAAGTGTCTGAAATGAGCAGCACAGATGCTCGAAAACGGAAGAATATACAGATAAGCTGAAGCAAGACGGCGCAAGAGCTAAAAGGATGAGGAGATGTTGGCGGAGAGCAAACCGTGGAGATCCTCTAAGCGGTTGTTGATTTTCAGTGTTCCTCCTCACTTTGTTTCGGGTTATTCTCCTGTAAACCTTGTCCCTAATGGAAAGGATGCCAGCCAGCTGGGTGAAGTAGAGGTAACATCACTGCTCTATAACCATGGAGAGAGACTGTGGAGACACAGGTTTGATCCCGGCAAGAGCACCTCTCCAGTAAGTGTCCTTGGGCAAGAAACCTAACGGTACATACTCACCACCCAGGACATACTTGAAAGTGAGAGAAAATCTCAATGTATCCTTCCTGGTAAAAAATACTTTCTCAAAAAAAGGAAAGCCACTGTGTCAAGAGAAGGGTCTACTCCACCACCATGAGGCTCAACAAGATCAGAGCATCTCTAACGAGGAGACTTGTGTGACATTTTGCTTCTGGTTGGCCTTTATGGGTAGTATCAGCCTTATTCACAACTTATAGGTTTTGCCGTAACTGCACAATTAACACCTGTGAGAAACCACAGTGGTGACCCACTGAAGCACACGCCGAGAAGCCCTTCCAAGTGGTTGTCCACGTTGTGTTCTCATTCACTTTGTTTTGGCCTATATGCTCATTCAAGATCCCAGTTTAACTACCTAAAATGTCCATGAGGCCAAGAGAAGGGGCCATTTTATCTCATAGGTGACTACCCCCCCCCCAACAGTAACTTTACTCCTAATATCGTTAAATGGGTATGGAATTAATTTGCCATTTCCCCATCACTGAATGGTCTGAACATTCATCGACATCAACTCTCAGGTGGTCCCGGTACGGCATGCTCCTACAAATCCGTGCCAAGGAATTCAGTGAAGTGTCAATCGCTCTTGAACATGACCAACATCTTATCTTGTGTGGTGTCTGCAAGCAATAATTGCATGTCAGACTGTCCAGTTGTTCTTTATTTCCCATTTGCTTTTTAAGGACAATGAGAATAAAGGTATTCAACCAATTTCAAGCTTGTGGTTTGTCTTCTCAAATCGACATGTGAAATATGTTAATGACCAAGAATTAATGGGTAACAATCCATGGGGACAAAGGTCCAAAGCTGGTGGTTTGAGGGTACCAGACTTTTTTTCTACTGTCGATGTTCTAGAACACAGAAACCGACTAGACGCCTCATTTTTAATAAAAGCAATTTACTAAGTTAACGGCACAGTTACACAACATAAAGCTACTTGTGTGAATGGGTAGAACAGGACAATAATAAAAAAAATCCAACCTATGGAGAGAAGGAGGAACTAGTGGACTAATTAGATCTAAGTAAATTAAATTCTGACCCGACATTACAACTGGAGGAGAAGCACGCAACTACTGGAAGCCACAATGGTAAAACTACAAAGACACGGTCAAAACACACAGAAATAAGTAATGATTGCCTACATGGTGACTGGGGGGGGGGGGGAATACAACAAACAACGACTGAGCATTCAAGAAGAAAATCGATTTAATAAGAACATCTAAAAGGCTCCGTAACGTCCAATACGCAACACAAGCCATTTATTATGGAGGATGTGCAGGAGGAACCCGAGTCAGCAGGCATCCAATAATATTAGTTTTTTTATGACAGCGGTAACTTTGTAACCTGTGCGCCTTGTCGATTAAGCCTATAGTCAGATACTGAAAAATATGGGCACGTTGCAAAACGCGTCGCATCGACATTGTTTTTGAAAGCAATAAATGGCTATGTTGCTTTATTCCTCGTTTACGACAGCTCTTAAACGTTAGCCGCGCTATATTTAGCAGAATCATACTGCATTCTATGTACTTTACCCTAAAGAAAAAAACGCTGTCTGGAGTGTTTTGATAAAACAGCTGATTCAGCTGAAATGCCTTCATCTCAGAAAAATTCTCAACAGTGACATCCAGACAGGCAATGGTGGCGCCCGCTGGTGAGCATGACTTTGACCTTACACTGGTGCCAACCGAGTGTTTTTAAGAGCAGAAGTAACGTCTGTGAGAGTGGACGTTCCTTGCACTCGGACGCCCGTCTGGCCAACTCACTGAGTGCAGTTAGTGTGCTCAGCGCTGCAAGGCTAGTTTTTCCTATGGAGGATCGCGCTTTGCGACGGTGAGGTCTTCTGAATGGACGTAGCATGCTTGCAGTGCGATGACATCTATTACAGGAACCCCGCCGGTGCGGGGAAGATGCCTGAAGTGGAGGGGGAGGTCCTTTGGACCTCTGTCCCTCCCATCCGTGCGGGGCTCCAAAAAAAGCAGGCACTGCTTGAACCTCCTATCTCCCGATCCGTGGCAGATAGGGGTTAATATTTGGTATCATTGGAATTGCCAGAGCATGACCATGTTAACCCTTTCGCTGCTGAGGCTTTTCCCGCCTCTGTGATGAGCTCATTTTTACCGATTTTGCTCATCATGTTTAAACGTGTTTTGAAGGCTTATTTTAGTATATGACCCAGACATATTATATATCATCTTTCCGTCAGACTCGGCAGATTCATAATAGATCATTATTATATGTATACGTCATGTCCTGTCTGTATATTATAACAAAAAAATGCAATAAAATATGAATTTTCAATAATTTACAACGTGTAAAGTGTTTTTTTTTTCTCACATTTTAACATGCGAGCAATTGCGGTTATATTTTGTATGGGGTGCGCTTGTTAAAAAAAATAGAAATGGGGTCTCGTTACATTTTGTTTTGGGGAAAATTACGCGATTTTTAACAAACGCACCGCATACAAAAACCGTTAGTGCAGCATCATTGTTCACATTATAATTGAAATGGGAACAATATTGCTGCATTAACGAACCAAAAAAAAAAAAAAAAAAAACTTTTTTTTTTTTTTTTTTTACAAAAAACTTTTTTTATACTCATGTTTGGTATTGTTGGAACGGCCATGCTCTGGCCGATCCAACAATATCAAACATTAACCCCTAACTGCCACAGATCGGGAGATAGGGGGTTCATTGGAACCCCTATCTCCACCATTGGTGGCAGTTAGGGGTTAACTCCAAGACTGGCGTCATCGTGCTATGCACGATGACGCCAGTCCTCAGGGGGCATTCCCGGAAGCTTGGCCGACATCCAAGATCTCGGCCAGCTCCGGGAAAGGATCACGAACCGGTGCTTTTCGGCGTCGATTCGTGATCCAGCCCCCATGGGGTTAATTCCAGGTACCGTTAGGAAGGGCAGGCTGTGCCCTTCCAAACGGTGCCTGTATTAACCCCCGCAATGCTGGCGATCGGGAGGGAGAGAGGTCCGAAGGACCTCCCCCCCTCCCTTTCAGGCGCCTCCTCCGCACATGCGGGGGGGGGCCCTGAGTTAGGGGTCATCGCGCCACCGCGATGACACCTAATTAGGCCGGCGGCGGTTCCGGGTGCTGGGCTGACATCGAGGATGTCAGCCCGCACCGGGGGGCCCAGCGATCGGCCGGAACCCGGCCGATCGCTGGCCCCAAAGGGAGGACGCGCTCAGCGCGTCCACCGCAAGGAACGTTACCTGCGGGTGGACACGCTGAGCGCGTCCATAGCAGCGAAGGGGTTAATTTTTTATTTTATTTAAAACCTTGTTTTGTTTTATTAATGCAGCAATATTGTTCCCATTTCAATTATAATGTGAACAATGATGCTGCACTAAGGATTTTTTCTATGGGGGGCGTTTTCTAAAAAACACATAATTCCCCCCCCAAAAAATATAACGAGTTCCCATTTCAAATTTTTTTAACCTCCCTGACGGTTTTCCCGAGTGTGGCTCAGGGTTAACTTTTTGGACCGAAAGCAGTATCCCCGAGCCACACTCGGGCTGGATACTTACATGTCCTGCGCTCCCTCGCTGATCCCGCAGTCTCCTCCAGTCCCTCGCAAGGTCACACTGCCTGGTTCTCTTCTCGCGAGGATTGAAACCAGGAAGTGTGACAAATCGCGATCGGCTGCAGTGTGACTGCGGGAACAGCGAGGGAGCGCAGGACATGGAAGTATCGGCCCGAGCGTGGCTCGGGGATACCGTTTTCAGTATTGAAAGTTAACCCCCGAGCGAGACTAATACCGCTAGGGGGGCAGAATAAATAGGACCGATTCTGACACACAGTCAGGTCCAGAAATATTGGGACAGCGACACAATTCTAACATCTTTGGCTCTATACACCACCACAATGGAGTTGGAATGAAACAAACACAATGTGCTTTAACTGCAGACTGTCAGCTTTAATTTGAGGGTATGTACATCCAACTCATGTGAACGGTGTATGACTTACAGCAGTTTGCAGATGTGCCTCCCACTTGTTAAGGGACCAAAGGTAATGGGACAATTGGCTTCTCAGCTGTTCCATGGCCAGGTGTGTGATATTCCCTCATTAACCCAATCACAGTTACTTCTCTATGACATCCAATCACACTGCCCACGCGTAAGCGGTGACATGGATCGACCACGCTGACCTGTCTCACATTGAATGGCAACCGTGATGCCAGTGTCCGGTGCATAAAACCCTCTTCAGCCAATGACTTACCATAACAGTTACTCTGCATGAAAGGGTTAAGAAGCAGCACCACTTTTCTTATCCAAGCATAGTCAGTTTTTTTTTTTTTTTTAATTACTCGCAATACTTCCCACCAACTGATTCTGTTTTCTTTCCGTTCCGCACTTTCCAGGTAAATGATTAGCTGCTTCTAGTTTAAGTGACCCAGTCGAGCAGAAAAAAGGAGAAAACAGAACCAAACAAGCATAAAATTCCTCATGCATTAATTAATATACTTGATGAAATCACAGCTAGCGGCTTTTAATGAGAAAAGGGCCTCTGACGTTCCACGTTTCATAACCTTTTAACCTGATTTTTTTTTTTTTATAAATTCAGGAAACCAAGATCTCACTGAATGAAAGCAAGAGACGAGCCCTGCATATACAGTTGTGTTCAAAATTATTCAACCCCCAATGCTGTAAAGGGTTTTAGGGAATTTAGTGTACATTTGTAATTGTATTCAGAATGAAATCCTACAAGGACTTTTTAAAGAACCATATGCAACTAAAATGACATCAATTGGTTTTGTAATACAGTAGTAAATGTTTGTTTTGTGAATTCTTCATTGACACAATTATTCAACCCCTTAAAGACTACCACTCTGAAGAACAGAGGTTCATTCAAGTGTTTTCAATCAGGTATTGAAAACACCTGTGGATGTCACGGAGCAGCAATAAAGCATAATAAGGACCAATTAGGCAGCTTTAAAATGACTGTGATACTCAGCTCCTTCTAGACATTTACTGGTGTGGTTACAAACATGGTGAAGTCAAGAGAATGGTCCAGGAAGACAAGAGAAGAGGTGATTACTCTTCACAGGAAGGGCAATGGCTATAAGAAGATTGCAAAGATGTTAAACATACCAAGAGAGACCATAGGAAGCATCATTCGCAAATTCAAGGCAAAGGGCACTGTTGAAACGCTACCTAGTCGTGGCAGAAAGAAGATGCTGACTTTGATTGCTGTGCGCTACCTGAAGCGTAGAGTGGAGAAAAGTCCCCGTGTGACTGCTGAGGAACTGAGAAAAGATTTGTCAGATGTGGGTACTGAAGTTTCAGCTCAGACAATACGGCGCACACTGCGTAATGAAGGCCTCCATGCCAGAACTCCCAGGCGCACCCCCTTGCTGTCTCCAAAGAATAAAAAGAGTCGACTGCAGTATGCCAAAAGTCATGCGGACAAACCACAGAAGTTTTGGGATAGTGTTCTGTGGACTGATGAAACAAAATAAGAACTGTTTGGGCCCATGGATCAACGCTATGTTTGGAGGAGGAAGAACAAGACCTATGAAGAAAAGAACACCTTGCCTACTGTGAAGCATGGCGGGGGTTCAATCATGCTTTGGGGCTGTTTTGCTTCTGCAGGTACAGGGAAGCTTCAGCGTGTGCAAGGTACCATGAATTCTCTTCAGTACCAGGAGATATTGGATGACAATGTGATGCAGTCCGTCACAAACCTGAGGCTTGGGAGACGTTGGACCTTTCAACAGGACAATGATCCCAAGCATACCTCCAAGTCCACTAGAGCATGGTTGCAGATTAAAGGCTGGAACATTTTGGAGTGGCCATCGCAGTCACCTGACTTAAATCTGATTGAGAACCTCTGGTGGGACTTAAAGAAAGCAGTTGCAGTGCGCAAGCCTAAGAATGTGAGTGAACTGGAGGCTTTTGCCCATGACGAATGGGCGAAGATACCCATAGATCGCTGCAAGACACTTGTGTCAAGCTATGCTTCACGTTTAAAAGCTGTTATAACTGTAAAAGGATGTTGTACTAAGTACTAAGATTGAATGTCACTTGGGGGTTGAATAAAACGGATAATGATGTGAGCACAGAAAAGACATTTGTGGTTATTTCATTATAAATGTTATGTTATATTTGTCTGACCTACACGTGCCTCTTTGATCAAAATCAATGTCAAACTGGCCAAAACACTCAATTTCAGTGGGGCTTGAATAATTTTGAACACAACTGTATGTGAAATTACTTATTTTGGGCTCTATTCCATAGCCGGTGCTAATGTAGCGTCTCGATATGTAATCGTCGTGCTAGGATTACCGTAGATACTAGAGTATAGGGCGACCCGAATAGAACGCGATGGATGGAGATTTATTATGGAAATTAGAGAATACTCCAGACTCGAATATAACGCGAGGAGCAAAATTATAAAAGTTTACTTTACTGGGAAGCCATTAAAATCCTTCCAGGTTCTCTTAACACAGTCAGGCTCGCCCTCAGGCAAGGGTGCTCTGGTCTAGAATGATTGTAGTTGTTACCAAGTATTAAGCCGTCCGTCACCTTGTGATAAGATGACCGGCGGAGCGAGATGACACAGTGAATCATTCACCAGTAGCCAGCACGCAGGAAGGTGTTGTTTTCTGACCTCCTGCTCCAGCAGGCAGGCTCATCCACCGCGTCATCCGCCAATAGTAAGGGAGACTTGAGATCCATGAGCAAGTCAAGTTTTTTTTTCCTTTTTCTTACACGCCATGCAGATGTCTCGAATATAACGCGACCCCTTTAAGGTAAATGTAAGGTAAATTTTTGTCACCAAAATCTAGCGGTATACTCGAGTATCTACAGTAGTAAATTTAATATTTGACACTGATATTCTGATCTTGACGCTACAGATAAGGCGAATGTCAGACGAGCGCATTCTGAGCGCACTGTGCGTGAGTGCACAACGGACGGACGTACTGACGGGAGATACTGCAGACAAAACACGATCCGTTTTTCTTGACGGACGTAGAACAAAAAAGGGAATTATGGTAAACAGAAATTGGTACATGATATGGAAAGCCATTTTGTGCGTCACAGTGCTGGACGTCGCAAATGCGGTCCGTCTGACATCTCATCACTCACACAGAACCCTATGCGGACGTGGCGCACTCTGCGCGTCGGTCCTAGCGGTTTTACGTTCTTGCCTAACTTGCGTCCGTTTGCCATGTGCGTTGTGCGTGCGCAGTTCGGTGCGGACACACTTCGTGTGTGAGTCTCTATTGCTCATGATTCTATGCTATGACGGACGTTAAAACTGTGCGGCAACACAGACGTGATAGGCCTGTGTCAGACGAACGCAGTTAAGTGTAGAGGTTTTGCGCCTCACAGCTTGTGTATGCTTACTGTACGTAACACAGGAAGCATAATCTATTTTCAGCGTCTCGTCGAGTGAGGCATTACAAAGTGCTGGCGCAATATACCGACGGGATGGGAAAGCAAAGATTTTAACAACTCCTAAAAGCTGGTGCTAAATTACTCTGCAAATGCAAAATCATTTAACACTGAGGTGTAAAAAAAAATATATATAAAAAAATCCCATACTCCCCTCTCATCCCACAGAGAAAAAGGTGGTCCGATTCAACGCTTTTTCTCCATGTGAGCAGGGGGAGACTGGGAACAAATAGTTTCTAGTCTCCCTACGCAGCGCTGCGAGAGCGAGGTCGCACAGAGCTCACAACCTGGCAGTGCAAACCGCGATGGAGCTCTATGGACTCCAGGAGCGGATACTAGCGGTGGCACGAAAGCGTTAGAGTAACAGGGAGGTTAGCGCTGTGTTCCGGGGCGAGGTGCTGAGATAACGTCCTTTTCTGGGCAAGGGGCTAACATGGAGACTAAGAGAAAACCTGCTAACGCACATTATCCTGCTTACCGTCTCCATGTTAGCGTCAAGAATGGAATAGTGCCTTTTGGGGTGTGCACTGGCATATTTCTTTGCAGTAACAGCATATAGTACCCCCCAAAATCAAAGCTAACCCCACATGCATCTCTCTTTCCCTTGCATTTTCTCTTCAACCTGTTCAGCTCCATGTTCGGAAAACATGCGCGCATGTAGGTAGCACCTTCGTGACACCTTGCGTGACGCATCTGACAAGCCCCTCTGGCGTAATAAGCAATTCTTAGCATTTGTTAAACCCCCCCCCCTGCTATATTACCAGCTATGAAAGGCATACAACCCTACGCAGAGAAGATCTTAAAATACACCTAATTAACAGCCGCGGCGAGATGAGCTTCAATCTGTGGGCTAATTAAACGAAATAAAAAAAAGACAGATCGATATTAAAGCAATTAAAGTGAACTATAAAAGAAAATGTGTTTTTTAATAAATGTTGCACACAAATTAAACAGAAAATGCATAACTTTCTTTCTTTAAAAAAAAACAAAAAACAGTGATCCATTAAGGACACATGCCGTCTTTCTTTCCACTATTCCAAATTCCCCTTCACTTTGATTAAGCCAATTCGCAGCAGAGAGACAGATTTTAATAGATTATTGCAGTAACATAGGTTTTCCGGTCGCCTCGTCTTGCCTGACAAAGTGGTGTCACAAGGGGGGCAGGGGTGTGGCCCGCACCAGGTGACCCCACCCCCTAGGGTGACACCCTAAAAAAATATATATATATTTTGCCAGGAAGGATACATTGAGATTTCTCTCATTTTCAAGTATGTCCTGGGTAGACAAGGCCTAGGCTGGCATTTTCCAGGGGGCAGGAAAAAAAAAAAAAAACACCACTAAAGGGGATATTCACAGAGCAACGAAATGACAGACATTTCAGTGTTCTGTTCTTCCGTGCACTTTGGGGAATCAAATTTACCCAGTGAATTTGACCGTAGGGTCCCTGAAGTGCAGGGAGTCGGCCACCGAATGCTGACGCAAACCCGTCGCCCGCTGTTTTCAAAAAAACTACTGAACGAAAATGTCTGGAATTAACATAGAAGATCCTATGAATGATAATAAAAAAGTCTGTTACAGAAAAAAAAAAATGCTATTAGAATTGTTTTTATTTTTTAAAAAAATAAATGCCTAAAAGATACTAAAAAAATAATAGACTTTTTACTACAGATTAAAGGAATAAACGTTTTATTAGATAATGGATAAAAACAGGAATATTTTTAACACTGAAACCTATGGGGTTTGCCTGAATAAACCTGCCGAATGAAACCACCGGACAACAGGACATTTCTCTGCTGTTCGGTGTCTCTGAACAGATTAACCATTACTTCACTATGGGGACTTTCACTGCCTACGAACAGACACGGTATTTGCTGGCAGTTCGCCAAAATGTATGTGTATGCATATCACAGAGCTCCACAGCAATAGTAATCTGCGCCGTGTATCTTAAGATACCTTCTTATGGCGATTTAAATGATGGTTGGGTTGACAGCATACCTTTATTTCATCATATTTACGCGTTACGGTGACATCTGAGCTAGAGGTGGACTGATGGCATACATGTAAGGACTTCATTTACTTCTCATGTTACCTCCCGAGAGACCTGTAACTTTAGCTGGGCCGACATCAGGCCTCTTATTGACCATATCTGGTTTTACTGTCAACTTTCTTAGGGATCAGCCATCTGCAAAGCGAACCTTCACACTGCTCAGTCACCAAGCATTACATGGGTTTCTAGTCAAGAAGCCTGCACAGAGTATAGAAATGTAACTGAACACTTGCTTAAATACGTGATCCCCGTAAAACTCCACTATAATAAGGCTATAAGGCTAATACACCAGGAAGCCAAATGTACGGAGATCCTTGAGGACCTGTCCCATTGTCCTTCACGGACATTTACGTCTCAGAGGCTTCTTTTGAAGCTCCTTAGCAAAAGCCCTGTGGTAAAGCACACATGGGGTACTGGGTAGTGGACACTCGCCAGGGTCATCTTTCCACCAGCCACTCGCCAAATGCAATGGGAGAGTGTAAATTTTGAGCCCTGCTGAAGTGTAAAAGATGGGGTATCTCTGTCGCACACAACCTATGTTTTGAAACTTTGGATGGTCCACTTTGCTGGATGGCCGATGCATCATATGAGGTATATTGACAACGTCTTAGAAGCAGGGCTCACTGTTAAACCACAAGCACCAGACTATGCAAGCACAAGGGCATAACATTGAAAAGGGTTTGGTGCCGAGAAATGGATGGTCCGGTCTAAAAAAAAAAGAAAAAAAAAAAAAAAAACACAATGCGGACCAGACGCGTCACAAGCCTCTTGTGAGATTACGTCCAAGGCTCTTCATAATTCCAAAGACAACCCAGCACTTAGGTCATCGCTGTGCCACCCCGCAGTCAACCACAGCAAAGAATTGATCCTGTTTTACCACCTCAAGTATTGCAAGATAAACAAAGCTTAGGAGCAAATAACTCCTGCCGTGTGCCGGTACCTGTTCAATAAAAGCAGCGTATGATTTGTTTTAATAACCTGCGTTTTCATAAAAAGCAATGGTTCGGGGCGTAATAATGAATGTTTTCGTTTGAGCTTTGTTCATTATTGTTTTTCAGAGATTAAACATTTTCTCATCAGTGAGCAGCTGTACTTATTAAAATGATTAAATGAATACATTAATTATGGATTCAATAAAACTGTGGCACAAAATAACCTGAAGCCTTAAACACAAAAAAATAAAAATCACAAGATACAGAGCATTTGTAAAACTCTAAACCATGGATTATTATGCCTCCGAAGGAGGGAATATTTATCATGTTTTGATGTTTTTCGCAAACAACAGATCTTGAAAAAAGTGTTTTTTTAGGTTATGTGGAAAGTTAGTCCTGTCTCGTTCCTGTATCGTTTGGAAAGGTCTTTTAGTAAAACAAAGCCTTAACACCCTCAGACGACACTGCCTCCAATCCATTTGCATGTTACAGATCGGAAAAGTAATGATCGAGACAGCAGGCTACATTTGGATTCTTTAAACCATAGTCTTTACAGGGGTGGCTCTGCATTCTTAGAATCCTCCAGTTGTGGCGCTGCATTCTTAGAATCCTCCACAGTTGTGGCGCTGCATTCTTAGAATCCTCCACAGTTGTGGCGCTGCATTCTTAGAATCCTCCACAGTTGTGGCGCTGCATTCTTAGAATCCTCCACAGTTGTGGCGCTGCATTCTTAGAATCCTCCACAGTTGTGGCGCTGCATTCTTAGAATCCTCCACAGTTGTGGCGCTGCATTCTTAGAATCCTCCACAGTTGTGGCGCTGCATTCTTAGAATCCTCCACAGTTTGGCGCTGCATTCTTAGAATCCTCCACAGTTGTGGCGCTGCATTCTTAGAATCCTCCACAGTTGTGGCGCTGCATTCTTAGAATCCTCCACAGTTGTGGCGCTGCATTCTTAGAATCCTCCACAGTTGTGGCGCTGCATTCTTAGAATCCTCCACAGTTGTGGCGCTGCATTCTTAGAATCCTCCACAGTTGTGGCGCTGCATTCTTAGAATCCTCCACAGTTGTGGCGCTGCATTCTTAGAATCCTCCACAGTTGTGGCGCTGCATTCTTAGAATCCTCCACAGTTGTGGCGCTGCATTCTTAGAATCCTCCACAGTTGTGGCGCTGCATTCTTAGAATCCTCCAGTTGTGGCGCTGCCTTCTTAGAATCCTCCAGTTGTGGCGCTGCATTCTTAGAATCCTCCAGTTGTGGCGCTGCATTCTTAGAATCCTCCAGTTGTGGCGCTGCATTCGTAGAATCCTCCACAGATGTGGCGCTGCATTCGTAGAATCCTCCACAGTTGTGGAGCTGCATTCTTAGAATCCTCCACAGCTGTGGCGCTGCATTCTTAGAATCCTCCAGTTGTGGCGCTGCATTCTTAGAATCCTCCAGTTGTGGCGCTGCATTCTTAGAATCCTCCAGTTGTGGCGCTGCATTCTTAGAATCCTCCAGTTGTGGCGCTGCATTCTTAGAATCCTCCAGTTGTGGCGCTGCATTCTTAGAATCCTCCAGTTGTGGCGCTGCATTCTTAGAATCCTCCAGTTGTGGAGCTGCATTCTTAGAATCCTCCACAGTTGTGGCGCTGCATTCTTAGAATCCTCCAGTTGTTGCGCGCTGCATTCTTAGAATCCTCCAGTTGTGGCGCTGCATTCTTAGAATCCTCCAGTTGTGGCGCTGCATTCTTAGAATCCTCCAGTTGTGGCGCTGCATTCTTAGAATCCTCCAGTTGTGGCGCTGCATTCTTAGAATCCTCCAGTTGTGGCGCTGCATTCTTAGAATCCTCCACAGTTGTGGCGCGGCATTGTTCGAATCCTCCACAAGTATCAAGCTCCTTTCAGAAAATCCTCCACAAGTATCAAGCGTCTTTCAGAAAATCCTCCACAAGTATGGACCTTTGTTCTGGAGAAACTTCACCACTATGGACCTGCATTACAAAATATCTCCATAATGATGTAGGATCACGGTTTTAGATTCCACATGTGATCTGAATGTCAATATTGCCCATAATCACCTGGACAAACCCTGTTGAAATCTTATATATAGAACGATTACAGGTTAGTCAGGATTAGAAAACTAGGGTAAGCTCACAACATGCCAAAAAAAAACGTAGGGTCTTATTGAGGACATTCAAGCTTAAAACAAATATTATGGATAAAGTGTTTGAATGTCCATGGTTTGCATGTTCCTTTATAGCAGGGGTTAGGAACCTGGGCTCTCCTGATGTTATGAAACTACATTTCCCATGATACTCTGTTACTCATTAGGTAAAGACTCAAGGGAATGTGGTTTCAAAACATCAGGAAGGTCAAAGGCTCTGACCCCGTGTTTTATAGGATACTACCATTAACCTCCATAATATTATTTGCTCTATTAAACCTTAATAAACTGTTGGCTTAATTTACAGGATTAAAAATGTACTCTCAGAAATCATTGAATCATCGCATTTTTTTACAAACGGAATATTTGGCTTTTTTCTTTCATCTGAGTAAATTACAGAGAATCCCAAACTTTCTCTGCCGTTCTACGACATTTCTAATTAACCAACCCCTTAAGGACCAAGGGTCTTTAAAGTAAATGCATTTATGGCGCAACAGTTACATCACTGGTCCTTAAGTGGTTAAAAAATTGTTCCCAAAGCAAACAAATATATATATATAGAATATATATATATTGTGGGGGTATAGCCCAAACGGAGGCCTGAAGCAAGGCTTTTACTACGTCCTCCATCCTGCAACTTGCACAGGGAAAGTGCCCGCATTCTCCACCATATGTGGGGGTATAGCCCAAACGGAGGCTACCTTTGCTGGGAAAAGGTAGTCCAGGCGAAAGAAAGTTCCTTTAAACCTGTCCAGCAGACAGTATTTTATTTAAAAGGTTGCAAAAACAGAAATGAAGACAGAAAATAAACCCTTGCCGCTCAGGCTCTTACTAAACAGTTAGATCCCCTATCTAACAAATGGTGAGCTAACCTCAGCCACCTTAAATGAACAAAATTACTTTAAGCAACCTTTACACACCTTGTAGCTCCCTCAGAAGGCTTTCTGAGTCCCAGGCCAGAGCAACTTCCTGGTTTAGCCTCCCCTCTTTTATCTCCCCTGATTAAACATCAATCAACTAATTAGCACTGGGGAGAGACACAAAACCTGGAAATCCAGACACTACATGCAGCCTGAAAACCTGGTCTGTATTTCCTACTTCTGCATATATGATAGAAACCGAGGGGAAATGTATCGCGCCTCAATGACCTTCCCTTTCCTTATGTCTATATCTATATCTATATATATATATATCTAGAAAGTGCATGAACTGAGCACTCCAGCTTCCGAGTTTCCCTTGTGCCCGGTGCCTGCCGAATTTAGGCTAAAAGATAGGTAGTAGTTGAAGAAGGAACGGCGGCACTCCAGGACAGTAAAAAATCCAAGCGTTTTTATTCCAAAAGTAATCAACGTTTCAGCCCCAAACCGGGGCTTTCCTGATGAAAGCCCCGGTTTGGGGCTGAAACGTTGATTACTTTTGGAATAAAAACGCTTGGATTTTTTACTGTCCTGGAGTGCCGCCGTTCCTTCTTCAATATATATATATATATATATAATTATTTTTTTTTAGCTTTGTAGGCATCCAGACCTGAGGAAGAGAGGTTATAATCTCGAAAGCTTGTCTTTTAAACGTAACGTTGGTCCAATAAAAAAGGTATCACTACGTACGGCTATACTCGTAATTTTTATAATCTATATATATTTATTTTAGGCCAAAGTTGTCCAAAACCTGCCCCGAAATAATTTTGTGAAAACCTGTCCTGATAAATTATTTCACAGTATAGATCTATTTTGATGTACTATATACAGGAGAAACATAACGGCCCCGATTACACGAAGATTGTAATATCATCCGCACTAAGTCGTACGAGCGACGTTTGCGCGAATTTTCGTAACGTCTTTGAAAACTTGGTGTCAACTGCAAATATGATCGTTGTGGCTGAAGCGAAATAACTCCACAATAAAAAAAAATACAGCACAGTTACACATTCTACACATACCCAGACATCAAAAATTTATAATTTTTCAAAAAAAATTTTGCTGCAGCACATATACGCAGATTGAGTTTGACAGGCGCCTGACTTTGACAACAACTTAACTTTAGAAAATGGTGGTTCTTAATTCTGATTGGCTGAATCCTGTGAAAACAACGGTCATTTGCGCCCGGCTTTGCGCGTCGGATTTGCGCGTGTAAAAACATGAAGGCTGAAAAACTGCGCTCGGAGTGCACTACTGCGTTAATTTGCGTGCGCTAACTTTTTTTGCGTGCACAAAAAAAATTTGCGCTGCGCGAGCGCATTTACGTGAAGCGTGTAATCGGGGCCAACGGATTTTGTATCAAAGGACAGACATTCATGGTGGTGTATGTGCTTCACTTGGACACTGTAATCCCTAGAAATACATAAGCCTAGCCATTAAACAGTCTTGCAAATAGGAAATTCTCGCGCAAGCAGCTTTCTTTTCGCGGCTTGCTATTAGCGGCTGTATTCTGACAGCGCCGCTGTGTTGGTGAGCTTGTGCGAGTTGCGTCGGGCTGGAGTCGCAGAAAAGACACTGGGAACTATTGGCTTGGACCGGACCAAGCGTGAGGTCCGGTGCTCAATTCTCACTAGGAACCATAAACGGTCAAAGCGTCAGTAACGAAGCGCCAGGCACGGCTCTAGAATAAGTAATCGAATAAAGTGCATGTACGTCTATTGATAATGAATTCACTCTGCTAGGATTCAGTAAAACCCAGTAACACACTAGAAGATCGAATACTAATAATCCAGCCTGGGTTTGGTGCCTTGGGCAAGCAGCCACAGACACGCAGAGGCCCGAGCTGACACGCAGGACATCGGACGCGCCGAGGTTGCACTGGCCTGTGCACTTTGACACCCCTTGTGGTGGAGGCACTAGGGCAGGTATCTGCAATACGGTTATTCTGAGGTTTTGGAACTTCATTTCCCATGATGCTCAGCCAGCCTTTCATAAAACGTTGGACGAGAAGAGGTTGTGGATACCTTCTCTGGCGCTATTGATCCCAAAACAGATCCGTTTGGTTAAGGAATAGAGCGTTTTGCATGTGGCAGTTCCCCACCTCCAAAAAGTACTATGCAAGGTCAGAGAGGAGCCTGTCCCCTATAAGACAAGCCCTCCTATAGCTCTTTGCATGCACTGCCCATTCAGTGAGGTTTCCATATCATAACCCCCATGATCAGGGTTTGTGTGCTATATAAAAAGGATAAATCGGCACGTTACAAGGTATACCGCATTAACGTGATTTAAGGCCATATCGAATGAACAAAACCAGACGTTCCTCAATTAGTTGACTATAAAGCACAGTAACAGCTGTCACGACTTAGCAAGTTACTGTCTTGTTCTGTTATTAGAACACAACATATGCTCAGCGCCGCCTCGTTTAATTTGCTTATAAACAGATCTGAGAGTAACGCTTCGAGTCCCGGCAGACTGATGTACATCTACGTGCAGGAGACCGGCCGAGCTAGGTGGGAGTCCTCGCCCCGCACACAGCAAGAGGCAGAAACGAATGCCAAGCTATCTCCACGCCGCGTAAACTCACCCGGTGTTTCTCCTTTATTTTCTTCCTGTAGGCTTCCTTGTCGAACTTATCTTCCTCTCGCAGGCGCTCCTTGGCCTTTGCCAAGTTGATTCCGCTCTGCAGCTCCTCCTCGTCCTCCTCCGCATCTTCTACCATGGTCTTCTGAGCCTGTGGCCATTGCTGGACCATCTGTGCAGACACAGGGGGGGGAAAAAAATATCAATTCCGACTTTAGTGACTTCTGGTTTTGTGCCCTACAGCAAATACATACATTATATACTCATTTAAGTCATGGTGGGGGCAAAAAGTGCGATTTTAAGCCTCCAAAAAGCAAATAATAAAAAGTTTATAATTGTGGAAGACATTTACACCTCCCGGCTATTCAGCGATCATGCGCTACATCGCCCATATGCAGCAAGGAACTCTGGGAAGAACATGCAAAGGAAGTCCACAATTTCCCACTTTTTTGCATCCTGGGTCTGTTTTAACACCGGTCCCTCCTTGCCAGTGCCGTGCCATACCAGATGGCTTTTTTCAGCACCGGTCATGCTGTGCAAATACACAAAACCTACAGCTAGAAGACAACAATGAAGAATGATCGCACGACACAGTCTATGGGAGAAACACTAAATATTCTTCATTCACGGTCAACAGACTGAAATACCAGCCGTGAACCAAGAATAAATATTGAAACTTTGCCCTAAAGAGCCGGTTGTGTGATTCAACCTCATTGTCATATGTTCTGTCAGACGCACAAAAATATTCCTGTAATTTATTTGGATTTTTGTTGGGGGTTTGTGCTCATCTGCACAATATAGATAACACACACACTTCTCCTTAAGTTTGGATGTTACATCTTTAAGCCCTGTTGTAGAAAATATTTTGCAGCGAAAGCGGGCGACCTAGGGCTCTACATAAAAAACAATAAAAAGGTAGGACATGAATATATCATTTTTTCCACAATAGTGGAGAAAAAAAAAAAAAAGGAATGATCTTCAATTTACACACATGGTACGCATGCGCCCGGTCCATGTCTGTATCATCCCGAATGCTGCGACATGATGATGTCAGCACACAAAGCAGAGCGAGAAGCTATGAAGTCATTAACGTTAACGCAGAGTCTAAACAGTGTGCGATTAATCGTTAAGGAGAATAGTCGACCCCGGTTCTCCTTAGCGATTTGTTGTTTCAGCCCTAATCTAGACACGGGGACACATGCATGCGGGCGGGCGGACGGACGGAACACACACACACACACCACACACACACACACACACACACAAAAAGCCACTGTGTGTGTAAAATTAACCATTATTGGCAATTCATGTTTCAGTCCTGTACATTTATTAAACAGAATTTTTGTGCGTGCCAATGAAAGCACAAATTTGTGTGTTATTTTACATGTAGGTAGGAGCTGAATCAACTAATCGATGAGATAATGAGACCAGTTGACAACCATTTTCATTATGGATTAATCAGTTGGTGGATTAATCGATGTATCAAGTAGTATTTTTTGATTGTTAGCACCCACCTGGAGCTGCCACCGGAAAGTCCTCACTCCAAGGACAGCTTTCCTGCTGCAGGACGTACTATGCCGTCCCTGCGGCGGGTGAGCATTGCAGGCTTGGGGTGTACTAGTACGTCCCGCTGACTTTAATGGGCCATCTCTAGCTCCACCAACTAGCTGGACGTGCATCTGCTGTGTGAGCGGGCCAAAGGAGGCCCGGCTGGCGTCAAAGCCCTTCTGCCGAGCAACAGCTGCCCAGCGTAAAAGTGTTAAAAGCCTTCTAATCTACACCTTGGTTATGTCCTTTGAATACATCCCACACAATACAATGCAAGCCTGTGACTGACCCATTCACTCCATTCTATGGCCAATGCCAGACAGTGAGGACCAAGTCATGTAAAGATATGGGGGGGGGCAGTTTACAACACAAAAGATCACACAATGGATGCACCAACTGACACATTTAGAGTAAAACATTATCTTAACTAAACATACAAGAGAAAAACAAAGCACATGTAAGATATCAGCCCATCTGACACGGGTCTTAAGTGGAACTGCCTGGGAGCAGACACATGTACACAAATCATATTGAGGAACAATCAGGGCATCTCAAAAAAATGTTATGTGCCGACCCTCGTGCCGTGTATGGTCTTCAGTTGTGCAGGTGGAGCTTGTACTAAAGAGGACTTAAAAATGATGGGCCGCAAGGTGAGCGTGATGGGCCGCAAGGTGAGCGTGATGGACCGCAAGGTGAGCGTGATGGACCGCAAGGTGAGCGTGATGGACCGCAAGGTGAGCGTGATGGGCTGGTTGGGGCAGTGGGGTGTATCAGTGAGTTGGGTGGTCAGCTTCCCTAAATATGAATGTATTACGGGAGTGTTTGAAGGAAGGGAAACTAGGGGAAAGTCAGACCGTACGAGGAAGAGCGTTCCAGAGCATGAGAGCTGCCAAGGATAAGCCTGGAGAAGCACCGCAAAGAGGGATCCATTGAAATGCATGCTTTACAAACCAGAGGATGTGTGTGTGGACACACACTTTATGGGTAAAGTCTGAAATGGTGATAAACTTAGTATTATCTTACCCGTGTGGGAAATGAGATCACCCAGCAGCTTTGAGTAAAGTTTCAAAATGAAAGCGAACATCAGGGTTTACCTGAATAAACCGGGATCTACCTGTATGCCGCTCGGCTCGCTAATGTGTTTTCTAAGACTTTCGAGTAGCTCACGGTTGACTCAAAATCCGCAATTACCCATATTCACTGTCAACCTAATCCTTTGTGGTAGGTGTTGGGTAGATCCGCAGATTACCCGAGTAATGTCTGAAAATGAAATTTTTTTGCAGCTTTATCTAGTGATTTCAAAAAGTGTCATTTGGGATTTACCCAATCTTGGACTCTACCTGTAACACGTACACTAGGGTGTTTCATTTTTCCAAAGATGTGATTTTCATATGACTTTGCTTACGCCCCGAGTCTCAGTGATGTAAAGATATATATGCCAAATTTCAAAAAGATTGTAATAAAAGTGAACAATGTGTGCAACCCCTAAATATTATCCAAACTAGTGACATTTCTAACACTGAAGTGCTTTTACACTTATTGTCTTCTCATGTATTTCTTTCATCTTTTGCAGGTAATTGAACTTTAAAATGGGAACCAAAAAGAGGAATTCGGCTGCTAGAAAAGGTGCTTAGTGGTGAGTTTTCAGGAGCTCGGCTCCCTTCAAAAGGAACAAGTGCTTTTAGTTTTTATTTACCATCACAAGGAAATTAAAGAAACACTTTCGGATGCTGCTAAATCTACCAGAACTAAACTACAGGAAGCGTGGAGGAAAGCAAATATCCCTGTTAAGACGGAGGAGAATATCCGTGCTGGTATACAGAAGCTGTACAAAGAATACCAAAATCTGGGTAAAGAGAAATCGAGAAACACGGATAAAGCAAATGTGAAACGGCAGATTTGGAAAGGTGATCTCGTCGAGTGATTTGACATTTCCCGGCAAAACGTGATGGACATGAATAGCGTATCACAAGAAGATAAAGAATTTCTTAGGTCACAAAGAGAAGACCGTATGAGTTCGTCAACGAGTGGAGTAGGCAAGGTTTTCGCCTCGAAAATAAGAACGAAGGGCCATATTACAAAGTTGGTGCTAACTTAACCAGAGCCATTATAGCCTATGGAGCGGTTAACAACAGCTCTGGTTAAGGCTAGGGTCAGACGAAAGCAGTTTTAACGTGCGTTTAGACGCACGAAATCACGGCCGTGCTAGCAGCAAATGACGTCCAATGCCAGGGAATACACGAAGTACGGGCGCACGAAAGTTCGTCCGCGCAACGCAAGTGGCAAACAAACGCATTTTTTCTAGAACGTCAAACCGCTAGTACGGACGTACAGAGTGCGCTGCGTCCGCATAGCGGCGTGTGTGTGTGATTAGGAGACGTCAGACGCTGCTAATGTCCGGCCAACATAACGTCCAGACACAAAAAGTGTTTTATTGATGATCCGTACAAAATCACGAACGAAAAAGCGCATCGTATGACTGCTATCGCGTATTCCGTGAAAAAATGCGTCCATTCGTTCGAACGCACTTTTTCACAGACAACGCGAAAAATGCGTTATTCTGACCCTAGCCTAAGTTAGCACCAACTATGTAATATGGCCCTAAGTGTACAAAAGAAGAAAAAAGATTCATATAAGAATAAACATTACAAAGCTATCAATGAAATCAATAAGACAGTTCTACTGGAAAACGCCTCTCCATCATCACAAGCACCTAGTGACGAAGAGGCTGAGTTTTTCACCTCCACCAACCAACCAATTACGTTCAAGTCCTAGATTAAAACCTCTTGATCAGACACTCACGTCTACCTGGGATCGAGAACAGCTATCTATTCGACAAGCAAGTACTTAATTTATAAAAAAAAAAAAGTATAACGAATCGGTCAGGGATGAACAACAAAAACAATTCTTGTTGAGGGTAGTCGAGCATCACAGAAAAGTCGTCACCAAGCGAACAAAACAAGGGATTGCATCGTTCATCGTTGATTAATAGAACACGTTTTGCCTATCATATTACCTATTAAGCTTAGTGTATAGATTTAATAGTATTTTAAGTTTGTGATTTCTAGTTTTCCCAAAAAAAGTAATTAACAATGAAAAATCATATATTTTGCCTACTTTTATAAACCAGATCAAAGTGTGCAACCTCTAAATATTATCCAATCTTCTCGAAATTTAGCAAATATAACGTTTACATCACTGAGACTCGGGGCGTTAGCAAAGTCTGCAAAAATTTTACAGTTTATTTTTTGCCTTAGAAAATGAAACACCTTAACGTACACATAGTAGGGTTGCTCAGACAGTAGCGCCGCAGCATTAACACTACGTCTATGGGATTACAAAAGCTCTGATTGCCGCTATTTTAAGCACCACGAGGGTCACTAACCAGGCATTTTCCCTTGGTATTCCTGAAAATCAGGTGACAACCTAGGGCTGTCGAGAGATTTTGAGAACAGACGGAAAACGGCTTGACCTGACAGGTCTGATATATATACATATATAATAATCTATTACGATAGAATGCAGCTGGCTTTTAATTCGAATTAGTTTTACAAATTAAAGCACGCACGGCAGTCATAGCATAAAACTGCGCATCTGGATTTTAGGATTTGTTAAAATTGTATTTTAAAAGAAACTTGTTTTTTTTTTGTAGAAACCCCCTCCCCCCCCCCACTTGGGATTTTTGGAAAATTGTAAAACGTGTGGTTTTTTTATTTTTCAAGAAGAATGTAAGTGCCAAATTTCACACCTGTAACATCATTGGTTTTTGAAATATAGGTATACTGATAAAAGTATTCATCCCCCTTTTTGACCACCCCCCAATGGAGTTTTGGAAAATGGTAAAATACTTCTTTAATTTTCAAGACAAATCTAAATACCAATTTTCACATATGTATCATCTTCTGTTTTTGAGATAAAGGTATCCTGTTTAAAAGTATTCAGCCCCCCCTTTTTTCACCCCCCCCCCCCACTTGGGATTTTTGGAAAATGGTTAAACACCGGTTTTTATTTTTCAAGAAGATTGTAAATACCAAATTTCACGTCTGTAACATCTTAGGTTTTTGAAATATAGGTATAATGATAAAAATATTCAGACCCTTTTCCCCCGACCCCAAATTGGATTTGTGGAAAATGGCAAAAAACATGTTAGTTTATTTTCACGAAGATTGTAAATACCAAATTTCACACTCGTAACATTTTCGGTTTTTGAAATATAGGTATACTGGTAAAAGTATTCAACCAACCCTTTCTGCCCCCCCCCCCCCAGGAATTTTCAGAACATGGTAAAACACGTGTTTTATTTCTCAAGATGAATCTAAATACCAATTTTCAGGTCTGTAACAGTCTGTTTTGGAGATACAGGTATCCGGTTTAAAATATTTTAAATATTCAACCCCCTTTTTTCAACCCCCCCCCAGTCGAATTTTTGAAAAACGGTAAAATACGTATTTTTTTTATTTTTCAAGACGAATCTAAATACCGATTTTCACATTTGTAACATTTTCTTTGAGCTATAGGTATCCTGTTTAAAATATTCAACCCCCTTTTTCACCCCCTTAGGGGCGGAGTTTCCAAAAATCCTTCCTTAGTGGGTGCCTACATCATAAAAACAGTGCACCTTCAAAATTTCACGTTGCTAGGTTAAACGGTTTCAGCTGGGCGTTGAGTCAGTCAGTCAGGACTTTGGCGTTTATATATATATAGATTAAGCTTCAGATTGTCTGTATACCCAGCGTGCCTCTTTAAAATCACTTTGGAAAAACAGAAAAGATATCAAATCAATAAGATCTGTCTTCCATTAAGGTAAACACTGTAACAGCTCGACGCTCTCTCCATCTAATAATATTATTATTAGAATAATGACACTTGGCGCCTGCACACACGAGGGTTACATTCTGTAGAGTTGTGTAAAAATTAGGAGAGGACACTATTCGCCAGGGAAAAGCCATTAGTTTTCTGCAAACCAAGTGACATTAGCGAACCCATCTGCCGTACAAGGAGCGATGAAAGATTTGGGCCCAGGCCAATTCTAGCACTTTGTTATCTTCTTGCGGCTTCCAAGCTCTGGGTTCGTGGCAGCTTACAATAGTATGTTATGAACACACAGAATCATTTATTATTTTTCCCCCATTAAAAAAAAAAAAAGCAACAAAATAAAAATCTAATATATTCATACACACCAAAAATTTTTTTTTATATATGAATAAAACAAACACAGCTACACTATAATGGATTAGTTTAGGAAGAGGGATATAAAATTGCTTTCACACATAGTGGAATTGCTCCCAGAAAACTCACAGGAGAGGGCTTTTGGCTGAAGATCGTTCCGTGATTAAAAAGAAATGATTTTGTTTTCACAAAATCAGGATTAGAAACATAAACCTCGGCAAAGTGACCAAATACTGCTTCGTCATTTCAGTTTATTCTACAATATACCTCCAGTACAGAGTGCTCCATAGTCACCCTATAGCTATGGGTACCTTGTTCTACAGTAATATTAGTTCAGGTTTCCTTATTATTATATTAATGTAGATTGTCTATTCTATTGGCATATTGGTTTTTGACACCGTGCTTTATTGACATTTGTTTACGGCCCCTGCTTATATTACGGTGCCCTGCTTTACTGGCATGATAGTTTACGGTGCCCTGCATTACTGGCATGTTAGTTTACGGTGCCCTGCATTACTGGCATGTTAGTTTACGGTGCCATGCATTACTGGCATGTTAGTTTACGGTGCCATGCATTACTGGCATGTTAGTTTACGGTGCCATGCATTACTGGCATGTTAGTTTACGGTGCCATGCATTACTGGCATGTTAGTTTACGGTGCCATGCATTAATGGCATGTTAGTTTACGGTGCCCTGCATTACTGGCATGTTAGTTTACGGTGCCCTGCATTACTGGCATGTTAGTTTACGGTGCCCTGCATTACTGGCATGTTAGTTTACGGTGCCCTGCATTACTGGCATGTTAGTTTACGGTGCCTGCATTACTGGCATGTTAGTTTACGGTGCCCTGCATTACTGGCATGTTAGTTTACGGTGCCCTGCATTACTGGCATGTTAGTTTACGGTGCCATGCATTACTGGCATGTTAGTTTACGGTGCCCTGCATTACTGGCATGTTAGTTTACGGTGCCCTGCATTACTGGCATGTTAGTTTACGGTGCCATGCATTACTGGCATGTTAGTTTACGGTGCCCTGCATTACTGGCATGTTAGTTTACGGTGCCCTGCATTACTGGCATGTTAGTTTACGGTGCCCTGCATTACTGGCATGTTAGTTTGAGGAGCACAGAATTAGTAGCATACGGGGGGCGTGGCTGGCCGCTGAATAGAGAAGTCACATGTTACTGGAGCTCCACAGCGTTACTCTCTTTTAGGGACCTATTTCTAACCCTTGCTGCAGAGATACCTTCCTTGAGGTACCCGAGTGGCTGGCCATCAGGACTGTGTTGACCGGAGCCTGATTCCCCCCCTTCCGGTCCAGAGAGACACGCCAGTTGGCGGCTAGCATTGGGTGGGGCATGTAGCTGGCGGCCATCTTGCGGCCTACCCTTCGGTCCTGTTGTGCTCCAGCCTGTCTTCCCTGACCACTTTACACCCTATGGGGTCCACGATGAGGGCCGAGGAGGCGGTGGGCCCATGTCTCCTGGCCATCCTAGATGCACCGCTGCTGATCTTAGAAGACGACGAGCGTCCACTGACGCGGGGTGACATGCGCCGCATTATGGTGGAGCTGCAACGCGGCCTGACCTGGAGGTATTCAGCCTGACCTGGTCTCGCGAAGCTGCATGGTCCAGGAGGAGATGGAGGCTGGGGAGCTGCAGAGCGGAGGTAGAGTTCCGGTGGTCTCGCAGCAGGAGCGGGATGGCGAGGCAAGGTCTGCCCAGATGGTGCTGGTGGGAGATCCAGGGACGCACGCAGGTACCGGCCGGTGCCTGCTGACATCCACATTTCCCCTTCCGGGGTTTACGAGGGAACCCCCCGTACCGTTCCTTGCTGCGGTTCCACCTGGGACCCTGACTCCGGGGGTCGGTGGAGGGAGCTCTGAATCTACGTTCTGCACAGATGACCGGAGTCCGACGGAAGCGGTGCTACCCCTCGCGACAGTGGTGAAGACGCCGATCGGAATTCTCCTGCCATCCTCCGCACCGGCGCTGCCGGTGCCCATAGCTGTGCCTCGTGAGGCTGTTTGGCGTGGAGGTGTGGATGGAGGTCTGCCTGGCATTGGGGCCTTCGGAGCAAGTAGGGGCTTGTCTGTACCGTCGGCGTCATTTTCTCCTGCCTGGCATCGCCCACTTTGCAATGCCCTGCCTGTGTTGCGACAGCTGCCCCAAGCTGTGACCGATGGGGCGCCTGGAGTGGCATGGTTGCTATACGCTCGGATCAGCGCCGCTTTCCCGCTGGATACTGGTTGAAGGGACCCGTTCTGATACTGACTGCCTGCTGATCCCTGACCCCGGCCCGTTGAGTTTTTCCTCCCGCAAGCTTATTTCTCACTGCTGCTGACCTTACGGAGGTGATCTGTCCTTGAGCACCCGCTTAGCGACCCAGTATGTGGCTGGACACTGGCTGAATCGTTTGTGGTACCCTTTGCTCCTGTCCTCAGACTACCCTGCAACGCTGAGTTCCCCTAAGATGGAAACGTTTCTTTGATGAATACAGCAGACTTATTTTTTCTTTCTCATACTAATTTACGCTACCAGCTGACTTTTTATTTTTTCTTGAAAAGTACCTGCTGACTTTTATGGTCTCCCCCCTCCCCCAGCTTTTTGAAGTTTTCCAGAGTTTTTGTGATTTCCCTCCCCCAGCTTTTTGATGTTTTCCAGAGTTTTTTGTGATCCCCCCCCCCCCACTTATGTTTTACATATTTGATAAGTATTTGCTGCCTGGCCCTGCAGGGCCAACCTTGCCGGTCGAAATGTGACCTTCTGTTTTGGAAAATAAAAATCTTAAATATAAAAAAGAATTAGTAGCATACTAGTTTATGGTGCGCTGCTTTACTGGCATGTTAGTTTACGGTGCCCTGCTTTACTGGCATATTAGTTTGAGGAGCACAGAATTAGTGGCATAATAGTTTGTGGTTGTGAGGAGAGTCACTTTGAACTTTGGGTACAAGGACTTCGAGTTGCATTTGGGAGGTGCAGGCCTGATATTCTACATTGTTTTCCTGTCCTCTCCTATGTTGAAGTCACCCTGTATCTGTAATTCTAGGTGCCGCCTTTGCTATACATGAATACTGTTATTGTTTATCTGTTACGATCTAATAGGATTACTGTGTGGGTCGCTGTAGCCCTTTCCAACTGCCCCTATCTAGAATATGTTTTCATTGGTTAAAGGTTTGAGTGTGCTATTATCCGATACTGTATAAAATCTCAATCCCGGTTTATCCTCACAATCTGATTGTTCTAACCTCAAGATCTGCGTGTTGCCTCATTTCTAGGGAATGCTATCACTGAGCTTTCAGTGTTCTCATCCTTAAACTTCAGATAAGGGCTGGAATAAAGCAGAAAGACTGCTGGTGGCAGAACAGGGGTCCGACAAGGTCATTAAGAGACGCGACCCATTCAGGGTAGGGAGATCTGTTACAGTGGTGTACAGCAGAAGTGGCATTTTAGTTTGAGTTGCCTTCTTGTATTGACATATTCGTATTTGGTGTTCTGTTTTATAGACAGTATTTTGCATTGTCACCTCAAATTGGCATATTTGTGGTGTGTCACTTTACTGGCTTGAGTTTTATGGGGTTTCTCCTTAGCGTGACATACTAGTTTGGAATCACTTATTAGATTATTATAAGATTTCGTGTCCCATTATTGTAATTGAATGTTGACTACAAAAATGGTGGGTTGGGAGTCAGGGTGTCTGTGCCACCCTCAAAAACTGAACATAGTCAGCTGCAGCTACACCATGATCCCAATCATTGCATCAAAATAAAGGGTAGAATTTCAGTGAACAAAAAAATGAAACACACGGCCAGCGCAGCTATTTTCTGGTGCACTAGTGTGACCACATTTACTTGAGCAAAAGAACAAAACACAAACGTTTCGGGGGTCACAGCCACTTCCTCAGGGTACAGCTGTGAGGTGCTGAGCACTGAGGAAGGGGCTGTGACCCTGAAACATTTGTGTCTTGTTCTTTTGCTTAAGTAAATTTGGTGACACTAGTGCACCAGTAAATAGCAGAGTTGGCAGTGTGTTCCATTTTTTGTTCACTGAAATCCTACCCTTTATTGTAATTGAATGTTTCTGCTGCTTAAAATGATGTACAGTTAAACGGCAAAACTATTTTCAGGTGACCAAAAAAATATTTCTCAGCATGGGGGGGGGGGCGCAAAATAAATAATAAATTTGATTGATATAGATATATCTATATCAGTCCGGTCCAGAAATAATGGGACATCGACACAATTCTAACATCTTTGGCTCTATACACCACCACAATGGAGTTGGAATGAAACAAACACAATGTGCTTTAACTGCAGACTGTCAGCTTTAACCCTTTCACTGCTGAGGACGTGTGGGGAACGTCCTTATTGGCTCCTAAGGAAAGACAGGGGTTACTTTGAACCCCGATACCACCCGACTGTTTTAAGCTAGCAGGGTCATGTTTGGTATCATTAGAAAGGCCAGAGCATGGCCTTTCCAATGATACCAAACATGACCATGTTTAAAGTAAAGAGAAAAAAAAATAACAATAATATTAAAGAAAGGAAAAATGTGTTTTTTTAAGACGTGAAATTGCTCAGCAGTGAAGGGGTTAATTTGAGGGTATGTACATCCAACTCAGGTGAACGGTGTAGGACTTACAGCAGTTTGCAGATGTGCCTCCCACTTGTTAAGGGACCAAAGGTAATGGGACAACTGGCTTCTCAGCTGTTCTATGGCCAGGTGTGTGATATTCCCTCATTAACCCAATTACAATGTGCAGATAAAAGGCCCAGAGTTCATTTCAAGCGTGCTATTTTCATTTGGAATCTGTTGCTGTCAACTCTCAAGATGAGATCCAAAGAGCTGTCACTATCAGTGAAGCAAGCCATCATTTGGCTGAAGAAACAAAACAAACCCATCAGAGAGATAGCAAGAACATTAGGCGTGGCCAAAACAACGGTTTGGAACATTCTCAAAAAGAAGGAACGCACCGGTGAGCTCAGCAACACCAAAAGACCCGGGAGACCACGGAAAACAACTGTGGTGGATGACCGAAGAATGCTTTCCCTGGAGAAGAAAACACCCTTCACAACAGTTGGCCAGATCAAGAACACTCTCCAGGAAGTAGGTGTATGTGTGTCAAATGTCAACAATCAAGAGAAGACTTCACCAGAGTGAATACAGAGGGTTCACCACAAGATGGAAACCATTGGTGAGCCTCAAAAACAGGAAGGCCAGATTAGAGTTTGCCAAACAACACCTAACAAAGCCTTCACAGTTCTGGAACAAGATCCTATGGACAGATGAGACCAAGATCAACTTGTACCAGAGTGATGGGAAGAGAAGAGTATGGAGAAGGAAAGGAACTGCTCCTGATCCTAAGCATACCACCTCATCAGTGAAGCATGGTGGTGGTAGTGTCATGGCGTGGGCATGTATGGCTGCCAATGGAACGGGTTCTCTTGTATTTATTGATGATGTGACTGCTGACAAAAGCAGCAGGATGAATTCTGAAGTGTTTCGGGCAATATTATCTCTCACATTCAGCCAAATGCTGCAGAACTCATTGGACGGCGCTTCACAGTGCAGATGGACAATGACCCAAAGCATACTGCAAAAGTAACCAAAGAGTTTTTGAAGGGACAGAAGTGGAATGTTATGCAATGGCCAAGTCAATTACCTGACCTGAATCTCATTGAGCATGCATTTCACTTGCTGAAGACAAAGCTGAAGGGAAAATGCCCCAAGAACAAGCAGGAACTGTTGCAGTAGAGGCCTGGCAGAGCATCACCAGGGATGAAACCCAGCGTCTGGTGATGTCTATGCGTTCCAGACGTCAGGCTGTGATTGACTGTAAAGGATTTGCAACCAAGTATTAAGAAGGGAAAGTTTGATTTATGATTATTATTCTGTCCCATTACTTTTGGTCCCTTAACAAGTGGGAGGCACATCTGCAAACTGCTGTAAGTCCTACACCGTTCACCTGAGTTGGATGTACATACCCTCAAATTAAAGCTGAAAGTCTGCAGTTAAAGCACATTGTGTTTGTTTCATTCCAACTCCATTGTGATGGTATATAGAGCCAAAGATGTTAGAATTGTGTCGATGTCCCAATATTTCTGGACCTGAATGTATAAGGGTTGTGGTGGAGGACAAAAAGTGAGATAAAAAGCCTCCGCACTATAATAAGGGTGTTTATTATTGCAGTAGCCACTTGCACATCACAGCATTTCGATGAATTGCATCCCAGAGCACCTGTGCCACATTCCCCCCATATGCAGCAAGGAACTCTGGGTAGGACATGCAAATGACATCTGTCTCACGTTTATGCATCCTGGATCTGTTATTACACAGAAAAATCAATGTTATGCCACACTATGGCTTTCTAGCAGAGATAAGGTTATGCAACTGGCATATATATATATCTCGCTTTAGTAGCAGGTGGATTTACTTGTGCCACCGATGAAAAATAGTAACAAGTTACACTGCTGAGGGTACTGCATCTGCCCAAAACAAGGAGACTGATGGAGGGCTTTCGTTCATTAAATATGGCTCCTCCAGTCTAGACGTACATCGGTGTATCATCATGGTGTGCAGCAGGGCGTGTATAAATCCTCCAAACATCCAGTGTGTGTCGTTATGGAACTAAAATATGCCTTTCTTCCGGGACCCTGGAGGAAAGCTAAACTGAATATATGGCGCCCGACAGGTTTGGAATTGACAATCAGGAGGCAATCCTCCCAGTTCAAGTTGACCAGCCTAACCATTAAACAAAAATGCATGATAAGGTCGTCAGGGATGCAGAATTGCTCCACCGAAATAAACTGCTATTTGGATTTGCACTGCAGTCCCCCCGGTAACATACAGGGTTAAACATTTAGGAGTGAGCTCAGGGAAGCGGTGATTAATCCGCGGCGTTGCACATTGTATTTCCCTGCCCATTTTCTCCTTCCGCTGTATCACACAATCCATTTTCCCCCTCTGCCTGCCAGCTCGATCAGTTAAGATGTTGGATTTGATTGCCGTGTGGTCTCGTACCACTTCCACATTCTGAAGACGTCAGCAAAACCGGGTTTGAAATATATACATATACATATTCTGCGGCACCTAAATTGGCAGCAAATGACATGGCATGACATGGTATGCAGATCCGGCTGATGCGCGGTTCTTCATCCACGTTGTTAAAGGTAGCATCGAGCACCTGTCACCTCCTGTCACCGGGGAGCTTCCAGCCAAATCAGATTTTCGTTAAACAAAATCAGAGTCGGGATTAGCTTTAAAATGTACATCTACCTCTGGGAAAAGCAGAGCATCGCGCAGCGAGAGATTTAAAGTGGCAGCCGAGACGGAGGGATTTCTAAACGCAGGTCTGGCCGGCGCGCAGCACGTGTTAATAAATAAATCTAACCCCGTAAAAGAAATAATTATCACAATAATAAAAGCGTCACACCGCTTCTACACATGACGTTGGTGTGCGGCTGAATACGGTAGATCGGCTAAAAGAAAGGGCATTGGATTTTATCTGATCAGGGAAACCAACAAAATTGATCTGACAGATCCCAGATGTTGGAAGGGGGGGGGTGCCGCCTGCGTGCGCTCGGAAAGGATATTCTTGTATTTCTTTTTGCATGACAACGTTTCACTTCATACAGAGAGCCGGTTTAGGCTGGTGTCAGACGAGCACACTGTGCACCCTGACATAATGCCTGGTGTCCGTCGCAGCGCTGTGAGGCTGCAACGGGCTGGCCACACGCTGTTGCACGTTCGCGGCAGCGGCCGTTGTCCATAGGCGGATCGACCCTTGCAGCACTAAGCGCACTAACTGCGCTCAGAGAGGTGGCCAGACAGGTGTCACTTTCACGGGAATTCTTTCCGCTCTTAAAAAACACTCGCCTGACTACATCCTTAGAACGTGGAAAGAGGAAGGGACACCTTCAACCGGTGACCAGCTTGGAATCGCATGTGAACGTTTGACATATATATATCTCTTGCTTCTTCCACCTAAAAAACATTGCACGCATCAGTCCCTTTCTTAATCCAGACTCTACTACAATGCTCGTCCAAGCGCTTATCTCCCGCCTTGACTATTGCAACCTCCTTCTCTCTGGCCTTAAGAGATCCCAGATTCTCCCTGTTATGAACGCCTGTGTCTGACTCCTACTCCTGACTTCTCGCACCTCACCCCTTTGTCAATCTTTACACTGGCTTCCTGTCTCCTTTAGAATCCATTTCAAAATACTGGTGCTCATGTACAAAGCGCTCCATAACCGCACCCCTGCCTGCATCTCCTCCCTTATTAGCAGGTACATCCCGTCCCGACCACTTCGCTCTGTCAATGATCTGATGCTACCAGTTCCCCGTACCGGCACCCCTAACTCCCGCCTTCGGGACTTCTCCCAAGCTGTCCCCTTTCTATGGTACTCCCTCCCCCACAACATTAGACTCTCCCCGTCTCTCAAGTCCTTCAAGAAGTCTTTGAAAACTCAGTACTTTAGAGAAGCCTATCGGCTCACACCATGATCTCCCCTCTGTCATTTCCTGCTCCACTTCCCATTCAGCCCTCCTGCAACCCACCACTTCACTTACCCTATTCACCCTCACCTAATGGCTCACCCCTCTCTTAGATTGTAAGCTCTTGAGCAGGGTCCTCCCTTCTTCTGATCCGTGTGTGTAACATGTGTTTATATTTGATATTCTGTTTCTCCCATTGTACAGCGCTAAGGAATCTATTGGCTCCTTATAAATGCTTGTAACTGTAACTACATCACCCAAATATCTCTCTAGGATGTCTGGAAAGCTTAAAGAAACATTATGTAAAAACCAAAACACTCCCCTCTGACCCCCCCCCCCACACACACATTTATTCTTACACAATTTGCACACAAGTGTCTGGTCACTGCGAACTCTGCTACGAGTACTCTGATAGGCAGGATTATGTCAGCATACAAAGGAGAGTGAAGAGGGGGGCACTCCATGCAGACTGACAATTTTAATACGCTAAAGCGGTCAGGGTGCGTAGAGTGTCCCTTTAAAATAATTTCATGAACAAATTGAGTGGGGGGAGATAATGGAGTTGGGCGGGAGTTTGGGCAAGAGACCGGATCGACTGTGGGATGGAGTTTGGGGGAAGGGACCAGACCAAGGGGAGGGGACGGCAGCTCCAGGCCTGATAGAGGGAAGCAGGGAGTGTGGGGTGGTGGCACAGGACTCCATCTCTCAGTAATGGTAACACACTGGTGGGTTCAGCTCCTCCACCCAGTGGCAGCACCCCTTGATCTGTGCTATAGTTCTGCTACCGTTGCAAAATAAATAAAAATACATTTGTTATGTCTGACATAACTCTAGAACTAAATCATGTAACGCGGCACATCTTCTCCAATCAGCTCTGAAGACGTTATTAACGTTTAACTCCGTCTGAGTCTAAACAGAGTGTGATGTAAACACACCCTAATTAAATCAATAACTATTTTCATTATTAATTCGTTGTTTCGGCCCCAATTCCAAATTTGCTGTAAACTTAACCAGAGATGATGTGAACCTTTCACCTCCATAGACTATAATGGCTCTGGTAAGATAACAGCCGCTCTGGTTAAGTTAGCACCAGCCTTGGAATAGGGCCCCAAAATGGGTGTGATTGTCATGGAAACCAAAGGAATGGTCTTTATAAGTTGCTTGGCTTGTATGACTTTTTTCATGGTATAAATAAAAGAATGTTATTTATGGATTTTCTACAATCACAAATATATATTAGAGCAATTTATTATCCTAATTAAGCCCCGCTACCCCAAATTCTCTTACCTCTCCATCATCTGCAAAAATGATCTTTGTGTTTACTTTAAGATTTTTCTTTAGAACTTTTTTCGCATCCTTCGCTTTGGTCGCTTTTTCGGTTTTCTTAAGCCTAGACTTTGTTATGGATTCCTGCAAAAAAAAAAATTTTTTTAGATAAGTTAGTGAAAATGCATGAACTACTTTATGGTTTTACACACTCATTCCAAGACGAAGAAATAGCTGTACTGTGATTATAAACATTTAATGTCAAGTTAGGAAATGCATATAAACCTTTCGAATACATGAATCCTGGAACATGGAGGGGCCATTGGCTAGAGGGTAACAAGCATACATGTGGGTCCGAAAATCCATCACTTACAAGTCACTGGGCTCTTTAAAACATACTAATGGAACAATATAGAATACTCTCCCCCCATACAACCCATTCTGTATGCCTCTGCCAGGCTCATCCACCTCACCTGCCGCTCCGTCTCTGACGCTCCTCTCTGAGAGTCCCTTCACTGGCTCCCCATCCACTGCAGAATTAAACTCAAAATCCTTACCCTGACCTACAAAGCTCCCACTAACTCAGCTCCCCACTACCTGTCCTCACTAATCACCAAATACACCCCGGCCCACTCCCTAAGATCAAACAGTGACCTGCGCCTAGCTTCTCCCCGCATCACCTCTTCCCATGATAGACTGCAGGATTTCTCACGCACAGCCCCCATCCTCTGGAACGCTCTCCCTCATACAGTCAGACTTTCCCCTAGTTTCCCTTCCTTCAAACGCTCCCTTAAAGATATTCCTGTTTAGGGAAGCCTACCACCGACTCACTGACACAACCAGTCCATCACCCACACCTTGCAATCCTCTCCTCCGGTTTCCACCACCAACCCTTCTAGATTGTGAGTTCCTATGGGAATAGGACCCTCATTTCCTCCTGTACTGGTTTGTCAAAATGTTGTTCAATGTACACTGAGTGGCCAGATTATTATGACCACCTGACTTTTTTAGGCAAACTAGCTATAATTTCGCACTGAAGTTGCTAGAGGGCCAGACCATTATAAACACGGGAGCAGGTTGTTCACCACGACAGTAGAAGTGATTTATTTCTGAAGATATGGGTAAACAACGCAATTTAACAGCCTTTGAACGTGGGATGATTGTTGGCGCTCGGAGCCATGAAGCGATTATACGCAAAACAGCAGAATTTGTTTAAATGTTCAAGAGCAGCTATTGTTAACGTGTTTAAAGACTGGACTGTCAGCCGAAAATCTGGGTCTGAACGTGCGAATTGTGACAGTCAGCGACTAGTCAATGTTAGGGCAGAACGGAGAGTGGCAAGACTGGTACAAGACAACAGAAGGGCAACAGTGTATCAAATTACTGCAGATCTTAATCAGGGATCCTCTCAAATGATCTCTGAACGCACTGTTTGCCGTACACTGCATCGTATGGGATATGGAAGCCGAAGGTCTGCAGTTAACAAGATAAAAACGTCTCCAATTCGCACGGGAACACAAGAATTGGACAGTCGAGCATTGGAAAAAAGTCATGTGGTCGGATGAATCACGTTTCCAGTTGCATCATGTAGATGGCAGAGTGAGAATTTGGCGGAAACAGCATGAAAGCAGCACCCCACATGCATGAGGACAACCCTTGAAGCTGGTGGGGGCAGAGTTATGGTTTGGGGCCCTTTTAATTTGTGTGGAACAATGTCTGAATAGCACAACATACCAAAGCATCGTTTCTGATCAAGTTCATCTCATCATGTTGATTGCGTATCCCAATGGAGATGGCTTCTTCCAACAAGACAATGCGCCCTCATGCCACGGTGCTCGTATTGTGCAGGAACGGTTTCAAGAACATGAGGGAGAATTTACATTGCTTAGGTGGCCCCCACAATCACCAGATCTCAATCCAATTGAGCATTTGTGGGACGAAGTTGAAAGAGCCATCAGGCAGCTGGTTCCACAACCATCAAATCTCACATAACTGGACAGTGCTATTCATCAGGCATGGTGTCAGATTCCTCGCATCACCTTCCAACATCTCATGGAGTCAATGCCAAGAAGAATCGCTGCAGTACTGAAGGCAAAAGATGGCCCAATAAAGTACTGATGGGGTGGTCATAATAATCTGGCCTCTCAGTGTATAACCCGGTCTATATTGTGCCCATTGTACAGCGCTGCGGAATATGCTGGCGCTTTATAAATGAAGAATAATATATAATAAATATACACACACACACACCCCTACATGACACACTGAAAAGAAAAAAAACAAAAGAAAAAAAACACCTTTTCCTTGGATAGGCCTACTTTAATATTTTCCTGCCTATTAAACCCTGTCCGAAGGCTCCAATCTCTCACCAACTTAGAATGATCAAGGTTTCCATTCCATGGATACATTAAACTATGTGCTGAATCTGACATCTAATGGTGTTGCAAGAATATTTTGCAGTGCACGAAATCTTTGCACGAGTGTGACTGACATCTTTACGGTTCACAAATGATCCAGACAGGTGGACTTGCTGATACTGTGCGAGAAGTACTTTCAATGGCCCCCGATCTACTTTTTGCTCTTTTCTTACCATCATAGAGATCAGGATCCCCCCCCCCCCAGCAGTCTATTGATGGGGGAGTGAGACATATTTCAAGAAAATTTACTTATTGCATTAAGAGCTCAAACGTGATATTTTTTTTCGCACGGTTTACGTCTGTAGCTAGTGTGTGAGTAATCCTTTTATGATGAATCTTTAACCCTTAATGACAGTTTTTATTCGCTTTGGCGACACACAGATGAAACGAGTATTTCTGTTTCAGTCTTGCCACCTTCCTGTTCTTTAGCTATAATTTTGCTTTCTCTTTTGATGTACCCTCATATGCTATATACTGCTTTCTAAACCGGAAAAAGAAAACCACGTGTTTTCTTGTAATATCCTAAATGGAACTGTGGATTCAAAGCCAAAATAAAATATGTGTTGTAATATGTATAAATCCAAACACTAACCCCCAATTTCCCCTAAATAACTCCATAAGCATACAAAATTACGGCGTGTGAAGGAAATGAATACATATTTTAACGCCTTAAGAAAAATCATAAGAAATTAGACAATATTAACCCTTTGGGTAAAAATGCAGCTCTTCACTGTACTAAACAGTGATCAGATGCCTAGAATTTTTTATTACGTATTTTACCGGGAAGGATACATTGAGATTTCTCTCATTTCCAAGTATGTCCTGGGTGACGAGTATGTACCGTTAGGTGCATTGCCCAAGGACACGTACTGGGGAGGTGCCCTTGCCGGGATCGAACTCGTGTCTCCACGGTTATAGAGCAGTGAGGTTACCTCTACTCCACCCAGCCGGCATATGGGGACATTTAGGTTCACAAAAAAGTACTTGGGGGAATTTGAGGACACAGACTCTTCCCTCCCTTTTCAGTACATACAATTCCACAATATAGAGCAGCACTCCCATCGTGCAAGGTCAGGCAGGTGCCACCACAGTCCATCGAGAGACCACCTCCAAGATATCCATAGAACAAAAGAAAGCTGGACCAGAAACTCACCCTCCTTTTATTTCAGGTTTATTAGACAACACAACTACAAGACAGCAACATTTCGGCAAAAATACTTTGTCAAGCAGGACAAAGGCTTCTAGCCGAACGATTGTTTTCTGATAAACAGGTCTGAAAAAAAGATGTTGAGTGCAGGGAGAAAAACAACAAAACAAACCTAACAAAAGCCAATGCTGTGATCAGCAATCACAGCGTTCTTGCGGCCATCATAACACTAGCAAGAATACATTCCCCCCCCACCCCGTTTCTGGCGGCCTTGCAACCCATCAACAGCCGTAGTACTATGGTCTGAAATCTTGTATTACTGTAAGTCAACGAGTCCTATGGACTCCTGAACGCATAGCACTGGCCCGATCCAGTAATCCACTTTTAAATGCGCATAATAAAGCCAACAAAAGGTATGCAAAACAGAAAATTAAGACATGCATTTCATCCCCTATTGACACCAAAGTCAACTGAAACAAAGAGGTCTCTTCAACAATAGTTGAAACTCGGGAGAATTGACAGAAGAGAACAATCTAGACCAAATAGCCGATTTGGAAAGAGCGATAAATGGGAGAATTTTTCTAATTTGGTTATTTTGACCTAGAATTTTCACTCCTAAACAATTCCCTGAGTTTCACTTATAGTGAACAGACCTGCTAGTGTCTCTAGTTGGTTAATTATAGCTTTTCTTCCCGAGCACATATATATCAAAGTTAATGACTAATTATATACAGTGGTTTCCATCCAGTACATTTCATTAAACATGCCTGATTTCAAGTGGAAACTGAAAAGGATTCTGTGACGCATTCATACATCAGCGCTCAATACGTGGTCTCAAAGGGACCCATGAAAATGATTGCCAGTTTGGAGAAACAATCCAAGAAACCGCTTGGAAACTGACAGGAATTACTTTCCAGAAGTAATTACGTGTTGGAGATCCCAAATCATTTTCCCCGAGCCCCGACACTGTGCAGCTGCCTTGCTACAAAAATCTAACAGATTTCCACTTCGCCCAAGATGATATTTAAATTACATAATCCTCATCACAAATTTACTTGCCTCCCCATTGGCTGCTTGCTCAGAAGAAAGACTGCTGAGTCGAAGTACTAAAGGAACGAATAATCTACTTGCTGAGAGTAATTCTACACAATTGAACGACGGCAGTCAAGAATGGGGAACGCCAGACGTTTGATTCGCAGGCATGTTTGCACGGGCAGCCGGCGATTCAGACACTGGTTGTATAGGACAGAATGTGCCCTGGATAGTGCCTTAACGTTTGTAGTGCAACTACATTCTGAGCATGTCATTAGATTGGCCACCCATTCAAACACTGTAACAAACTCACAAACACATCCTTATATTGAACCGGTAAAGAGCCAGGTTCACTTTTTCAGGCAATGTCTCATCAGGGGTTGGATATCAAGTAGGTCTTAATCGACGAGACATCACATCACTTTATGAGCTGTCCCTGTGACAGAACAAGCCGTCACTGTGCGACTTGGAGGGGGCTGTGGGCTAGCCTCTTGCCCAGAGACTATGGCCCGTGAAAGACTTTTGGGGGAACTGGTGGACCTTTTAAATATATTTGGTTTTCACCGTTTTATATATCTGCCAGTTAACTAAAGATTACTGATGTCTCGTGTGTTATTCCATTATGTAGTTATTATAGAGTCTCTTATGTATATTGCGTACATTCCCTCAATTTTCTATCCTCTCTCTGTATAGTGTAGATCTCTGTATTAGTACCTGCTCTCTCTATTGTGTACATTCTCTAAGAAATTCCTTTAGTTTTACCTGCTTTCTCCCCCCCCTTCTCCTCCTAGGAAATCCCATTGTCCATTGTTTGAAGGTCCTGTGCAGCTATCTGCTTGATTGTATGCAAATGGTGTTGGTGGTTGACTGTATCTGTGATGTTATTTGTTGGGTGTAAGCATGAAGGGAGTTGTTCTTGCCTGTGTATCTCTGTGCCTGTGTAATAAACCGTCAGTTCTATTCTGACCAAGTTTGCAGTCACGGCTCATGATTTGGGGTACCAGGAATCTTCTGCCCGCTGTGCCAAGGAAAGGCTCCAGATCTGGGGGTGCTAGCCAGGCTCTCTACATGCACCGGGCCTTAAGCTGCGGCTACTGTACTAGAGAAACGTGTGAGTCACGAGGAGAATCCGGGTGTCCATGGGAGGAAGAGGCATTTGACAGATGTGACCCTGTTCGGGCACAGAGATCTGTTACAGTCCCAGATTGTACTTAATTGCAGCCATCATCCTTCTTGGGCACCGACTGGTGGGTCATCGAGCAGTTGACCCTCAGAGGCAAGGTCGCCCTGCTGACTCGTCAATCTGCATGCCAGCAGACAATCAGGGCTGAGTAGAAGAGCTATCAACCCCCCCCCAAATTAAATATACTCCTGTGCCATCAGAAACTACCATAGAGGAATTAGGTTTGGGTTTAGAAGGACAAGGCTTTGGATGGCATCAAAAGGATGATAACCACGTGTTATAGCTTGTGGTCTGATCCACATAAACCAAGGCAGATGTGGAGTATCCGCAGTCGGAACACCTTTGAACATAATGTGAAGATCCAAAATAGCTGTGGCTAGGTAAATATTATAAATAAGACCCGTATAATATCCTAACAGACCTAGTTATCGGTTGTGACACTGAAGAACCACTCTGGTGCCTAGGCTAAAGTTTGGTCTAGAACCGTAGGGCAAAACTCGATTAAAATATTTAGGACCCTATTCCAAGGTTGAGGTTATTGTGCGGCCTACTCCAAAGGTAAGGACTTAACCACTGTATAGCCCCGGAAGGAAGCACAGCGCAAGCCGATACTTAAAGCTACATGAACCACCGCTGCGAGTTTCATCTCCTGGAGCCCATAGAACACTATGACTAGTTGCACGTACCGACCACAAGCTCTACGTGAGCTCGCTCGTGAGATTATGCAGCCCCGGAGGAAGACTAGGAACTATTTGTTCCCAGTCTCACTCTGCTACTGGTGAGAGGAAGTAGTGGAATGCGCCGCCCTATCCACTGTGAGACAAAATGTAAGTTTGGGGATTATTTTTTTTTTGGAGGGGGTTAGGACAGTGCGTAACCTGATTTTGCTAAAAATCACTTCTCACCATCTTTTAGGTGATGAGATTTCATAGTGAAATACCGTCGCCTGGGGGGGGAGGGGGAGTGCAAGCTATAGGAATAGCCTGCACTTCCACAAAGATGTGAAAATTAATGCCTCCTATACAAAGGTAGAGGAAACATTAATTTACAGTAATCGAGCACAAGGAAGCGCTACAGTCGAGGCGCAAGCCTAGCAAAAGTGGAATAGCAATTAGACGTTATGTATAACACAGAGAAGTTATGTTATCGTCTACCTTGGATTAGGGCCCTTAGTGTTAATTTACACTTCACAGGTTACAGGAATATTCATTCAGTGAAATCTTTGTCTCAGGCCTTGATATTTAAATTGGCACGTAGGGGCAAATAACTTCAAGAGCCATTTCAAAACGAGAGATCTATATTGTCAAAAGGTCGGTGCAGTTTTGCTCGGTACTTTGGATACCAATAAATCACACTGCTGGATGGTTTGGAAAATAATTATTGCAAAATAGAATGTATCAAGCAACTCATTGTGAATAAAATAAACAAGTAGAAAGCATCACCGTTTGAGTTGCGGACAACATCTCTCCAGCACAACTGGGGGGTCCAGGAGCAGTCAGGTAGAGTGTCAAGACAGCCAGTTTCACTGGACCCTGGGCAACATGCCTGTTCCACAGGAGAGAACTTTGAATAACGTATGCTCCCACCTTCTATAGTGTACTTCATCACCTCGAGTGGATAACATGTTATGACTTTACCGCACGAGATTGGCCAGGTCCCGTGAAAGCTCATCATGAATCCACGCTTCATGCCCTAGGTTAATTTTGACAGCAAGATAGGGAAACTTCCCTTTAAACAGGGAAGTTTAAAGCAATGGGTGGTTTTGTAAGATGAAAGAAGATAAAAAGAAAAACACAATACTGTAAATTGGGAACAACATCTTGACATACCACAAGATCTTATAAAAAAAAAATGCTTTGGAACTCAATTAAATGGAGTCTTTATTCTGTGACACTTTCCTCGGGTTTACCATCAGTTTAGAAACTGATCGAATGCTATAACCGAAACGCTTTCTGGAGCCTTTTAGCCCAAAGAAACCATGAATAAAATGTCTTTATTAGAATTCCTGAACATGACCGCTCATGATTTCATAACATTTTTTTCGTTAAACTCTTATCGCTGCAGATTTTGAATTGCTGATGTGTTTTTTTTTTCCTCCCCACCAGTTACTCTCGAGCGCGAGTAGTCCCTAATGAGAGCATTACGTGTTGAATATTACATGATATTTGCCGTTGTGCTTTTTGCAGGCCGACTTAGGGGGCCTCCGCTTGAAACATATTAATCATATCTTAAATGGTTTCAGGAGGGATTGCCAAATAAATAGTTGTATAATCAAAAGGTTGTCGGAGAAAAAAAATAAAACCTAAAAACATGGGAATTGGTAAATGAGAAGTTCAGATTTTGCCAAACTGAATCAACAAGCCATTTTATCCCAATAACGGGTCTTCAAATAAAATTATTAAGCAAGAAACGCCTCACAAATCACAGGGCGCCGTGGTATTAAGACACAAAAATAACCCCATATTTTTCCGCGTTCTCTAAAATGATATCGATATTATAATCTGATGAAAAGCTATCCCGGGGGAAAGATTTTTGTTACAATTAAAGTCTATTTTGGCCATGTTACTGCAGTGCGAAGCGCAAAGTTCTATGTTGTATTTGTAGATACCTATCAATCAAGTGATACTTTTCAATGCCTGCGCAGAAGGACGTTTCTCGTGTTCCATTTAAACACGTCAGCTACTCGGTCCCACGCACGGCATGCGCATCACTTGCTTCAATAAGAAAAAATATTCCTGCGAGTGATTTTCCCCCATTGAACCCATCAATTTTCATTTAGAGCTTTTGACAGATTGAGTTGGAAGATCTTTTAGATTAGTGAAGGAATCACGAGGAATGATACGAACGTCATCTTTTAAAAAGATGGCAAGACTATGAAAGAACATCTGATTGCCAATTTCCATCTTCTTGTTTGTGCTGGTGTCTACAGACCAGAGATAATGGCTCTTGATCCAGAGCGCCATTTTTTTTCCCAGAAGGTCATTTCTATCCACCAAAGAAGTGACCAGCAGAGTCGTAAATATCAGATATTCTCGCAAAAAGCACATGGAGCAGGGAAGCAAACTTTGGCAGATACAAATCATTGCCTATGCTAGACTGTGTAGTAAACCACTCGTTGGATGGTCATTATAAGCCAAACGATTTTCCCCAAGATATACAAACCAAAAAAGCTGAAATAAGAAATGATCTGATCCATGATCTACAATTGTTTTTCGACTTCTTCCATTATTGAGTACAACCCAAACTGGTAGTCAACAATTCCAAGCACTTCTGTTGAGTGTCCCATTTGCAGCAAAAAAGTGAACAGTGTTGATAGTAGAACTGGCAATTAAGTAAGAAAAGAACACTTGTCAGACTCTTCATTCAATTCGGCAACTTCTCTGATAGTGTCGATGGGAAGGGAGTAATCAGTCTTTTATTTTGTATATGAGAGTCCCAGCCACCCTCCGCTTCAGGGATGTCTGCAAAAGGTGGTGAGATCCAAAGCCAAGGACAAGAAATGACACAATAAAAAGGTCATTCCTGCAACATCTGAAGCAATCTATGAAAGAGGTATCCCCCGGACCATTTCGGGAGGGGGGGACATGACAGTGGGCATGGTCCGGATAGTAAGTTATGGTGATTGGCAGAACGCAGGATCGTGGCAACATTGTGGCAGCAGGTTATATTTAAGGCCGTGAAGGGGAGGACCCTGGGTCTTGCTATGTAATAATACTCCCTGTGAAGCCATAGATTCAACGCACCAACCACAAAAATACTCTGTCGATGGTACGTGACCCAAAGCTCCTGTTTAAAAGGAGCATTCTATAATCCCCAAACGGCTGGGAGCTATATGGTGCAAGAGGAACCTTCATTCATCACGTAGCATTGCTGTAAAATCCAACCCTTCTGACCATTTCTCAGCCCTGAAGGCTGTAGGTCAGCTACAGCTGGAGAGCCTTCTTCCGGACAGCTTGAATATATTTGCATTCATTCAACCCACACAATCCCCGAGTGTACCCACAACACTCGAGCTTGACATGTGGACTGCACCATGCCGCTCCCTGCAACAATGCAAAGGGAGACTGATGAGCAGGAGCGAAGGTGAGTTTTGAAGCACTCTAGGCTAAAATAAGTGAGTACAGAGAAAACTGCGGTGATAGTTCAGTAGATGATAATTAGCACCTATGATATCCCCCTCTCCACCAAGGTTTAACCTAGAGAGTGTCCCTTTAAAAAGCCAGTTTTCCAACATGTAATATATTAGAATGCTGCTCTTTTCTGAATGGATTAGCCGAGGGATCGTTGGAGGACACCATGGGATGAGCCATAAAAAATGCATAAAGTGCATCACTTCACGTCATAATTAATTACCTTTTAGGCCGGGGATCTGTGCAATAAAGATGACAGTGCATTGATTTTGCAGGACACGGGTCGGAGGAGCACAGCGGAGATCTAAGCCTTCACATTGGGACTCGTCATTTTCATTCGTTGCTCCGAACCTCTGCCTGCCTTCATTTCCAATGTAAAGCGGCAGCCACGCTTACTTCTGTATGCATGACTGTGAGCGGCTGAATCCGATTAAAAACCAGGAAAGCATGACGTACGCAGTATCAGGAATTATTATCAGGCTCTGCATTTATGAAAAGTAACTAAGAATACTGGTGGAGATCATTTAGAGATCACTGTTCCGCTCATGTCTGATGTTGTACTCGGCCATAAAAACGTGAATAATATTGCACTACAAAGAGATAATTCAGGGGAGAATCTGATTACAAGTTATTAATCTTCCGTAAACAGCATAATGGCCATTTCTACCAGTTGCTGTTAACATGCACGGCTTGAGATGAAAGGGTCCCTTGACGAACAACAGAGGCTACATTAACATAAAGAACGTTCGCTCTGCAAGAATATATTTAAAAATATATAATAAAATATATATAAAAGCAATTGAAAAGCAAATATATATATATATATATATATATATATATATCTGGACAACAAAATACTTGGGGAGAAAGATTTAAAAGTTATTCTAGAAGCCGATTGTAAGTGACCTTTGATGCACGTTGTGAGTTTGGTTTACACATGGCGCAAGATCCTGCATGTTTTCCGGATACTACTCGACCTGAGTGGAACCAACCGATCGAGAAAGTTTACAAAGGATTCTTTCAAGCCCGGCTTGACAGAGTAGAGGTAACATCACTGCTCTATGACTGTGGAGACACAGGTTCGAATCCTGGCAAGAGCACCTGTCCAGTAAGTGTCCTTGGGCAAGACACCTAACGGCACATACTCGCCACCCAGGACATACTTGAAAACGAGAGAAATCTCAATGTATCCTTCCTGGTAAAATCCTTTCTCAAAAAAAAAAAAAAGTCCTAACCCATCGACAGCCCATGAATTGTGCATGCTGTTGTCTAAAGTGATACATCACCAAAGGTCAATGTTCACCGTTGGTGCAACATTGGCTATCCATAGAATGAACAAGGGTGTCATTGTTCTTCCGACAAAAGGCATGAACTGCGGCTATTATCATTTCCCCATGGTTTCATCCCATACTTCGGCAATTTTAAAGTGATGGTCTCCAGAGACACCCCCCCCCCCATACTAAGTACAGTGAACGGTACAAAACCCTGGGCAACTTCGACTGAAACAGCAGTTGGAAACTATACTGAAATCTTTGCTAAATAGCTACAGCTGAAATTATGGTGGAAACAGAGGAAACTTGATTCAAAACTATGCCAAGAATTACGCTAGACCAGTGGATCCCAACCAAGGTCCTCAAGTACCCCTAATAGACCAGGTTTTGAGGATCGCCTTGGGGAAATGCAGACTGAGTCTTGCAATCACTGAGCAGCAAATCATAAAACCTGTGCGGTGCTTCAGATATTTGGCAAACCTGGCCTGTTAGGGGGACCTGAGGACCGCAGTTGGGAACCACTACGCTACAACTTCAGCAAGAACCATAGTGGGTGGAGCAATCAAAATTACAAAGAACTCCAATGGCATTTCCCTGAATAGGGAATTCACTGTAGTTGGGCTGTACTTCCTTCACCATAGCTTGCCGAAGGAAAAAACACCGGACGGTCATTGATAGGAAATGTCAAAACGCTCATCTGCAAGTTAGTCGCCAACTAAATTAACATAAGGAGCGAACACACAACATTTAAGAACATTTCCATTTTTGTGACATTTCATCATGAACATATTTAAGGATAAAAAAAAATATATGCTTTAGGAATCGCAAACGGTAGAGCACCATTGTGGTATATTTGAGCTGAATTTCCAATGAGTTAAGACCAAAAAAATTTTTAAAAAATGCCAACGCATACAAGGTTAATAATTCAAAATTCACCCAAGCTCTCAGCTTCACACCCGGAAGCAAAAAATAAATTGTAAGTGTGCACAGCTCCCCCTCCTGTTGTCAGAGATTTAGATCTTTTCGTTCCAAGACTTTACTCAAAATGCAGAGAGGATGCGTCCTTGTTCTAGAGAGATTCGGTCAAGTCTCACAGAGAACAAAACTACTCAGACACAAAGCAAACTGTCAAAACAGAGCACGACCGTCCTTAAATACGTCCCAAAGAAAATAGCAGCATGACAGGCTTTAGATGGAATAAAGTCTGCCGTTTGTCATAGTTTTTAACTTTTTGGAACTATTCTCTCCAAAAGTGATCCAACTAGGCCAAGAAAAAAACCGTACGCACCTTTCAATAACTCTTTAGAGAAAATGAAAAATCCAGGGCAACAACATGATCTATACATTGGGGGGATATGTACATTTTGGCCCAAAATGCATCAACTGGTACAATCCTCTTTTTATGTTTTTCTGCAACCTACAGACCGGAAATGGCATCTTAAATTTGCAAAATATCTTTGGCGATCCACCCGGTTTTCGAAAAAGTCTGGCTGCTTCTCTACTAGAGATATTCTGTAAAAGTGGAGCATCACAAACTTCAGTTAAACTAGACCTCATGGCTCTAGGGAACCGGTATTTACAGGTCAATGGTCTTTAAGCTTTTGAGGGTGTACCTCTTCCTCAGGTCTGGAAGCTATACGGAGTAAAATCATAGAATAGAACAAAAAAAAGGAGCCAAGCAGAAGGGGGGGGGGGGGTAGAATGGGTTTCATAAATACTAATAGTGAAATAGTATGGTCAATAAAGGTAAACAGAGAGGACAGATCATAGGCCCATAAAACACATAGCAGATAAGATTCATGGTGAGTATCTGACCATAATGCCCAAGAGGAAAAACTAGACACAACTTAAAAAGTAAAACAACAGAAAGAAGAAAAAAAAAACCACATAAACCAAGTACAATGCTGAATGTTACATGACATTATGACAGTGAGTTGAAACAGAATCTACATTGAGTCCTTTTACAGTGTTAAATTTTTGTGATCTTTTTTTTTTTGAGAAAGGATTTTACCAGGAAGGATACATTGAGATTTCTCTCATTTTCAAGTATGCCCTGGGTGGGGAGTATTTACCGTTCGGTGTCTTGCCCAAGGACACATACTGGAGAGACTCTTGCCAGGATCGAACCTGTGTCTCCACAGTTACAGAGCAGTGATGTTACCTCTACTCCACCCAATTTTAATTTCAATTTCTCACATGGTGGTCTACACTTGAGCCATACCCCCAGACCGGGTGAGAGAAATGGTGGCGGTGTCGGAATCCTGCTCTCTCCCACCTGCACCTACGAGCATCTCCCTCCACCCCATCCTTCTCCTCCTTTGAGATACACTGCATCCGCCTGTTCTCTCCTCTGGCCCTCAGGGTGGCAGTCCTCTACCGCCCACCGGGACCAACCTCCCAGTTCTTTGACCACTTTGCTACCTGGCTTTCTCACTTCCTGTCTTCTAATCTTCCATGGCTAATTCTCGGGGACTTCAACATTCCCATTGATGATCCTTCCGCCCCTGCTGCCTCCAAACTTCTTTCACTCACGTCCTCCCTTGGACTCACACAATCCTCTCTCCTCCCTACCCACCACGATGGTCATGCTATTGACCTTGTCTTTTCCAACCTCTGCTCCATTTCTGAGTTCAACGGTCACCCTTTCCCCATCTCTGACCACCACCTTCTCTCTTTCAACCTATCTGGACTTCCTAAACACCCTGCTCCCCCACCCCACACACTCGCAGAAATCTACATGCTGTGGATCCCCATCAATTCTCCAATCTACTTCACCACCTCCCTCACACCTCATCCTTCACCTGCCCTGATGCTGCCACTAATCACTACAACACTACTCTTATCTCTGCTCTAGACACTCTTGCTCCTCTTCGACTCTGTAAGGCCCCACGCCGCCAACCTAAGCCCTGGCACACACTCCAGAGTCGCTACCTGCAAATATGCTCCCGCACTGCAGAGTGTGCCTGGAGGAAATCCCGCTCTGAAGCTGATTTTGTTCACTTCAAGTTTATTCTCCGGTCATACACCTCTGCCCTCCACTTGGCCAAACAATCCTTCTTCTCATCTCTTATATCTACACTGTCCTCCAACCCTAAACGGCTTTGGTCCACCTTCAACACCCTCCTCTACCCACCTGCACCTCCCCCCACAGCTGCCTTCAGCGCTCAAGACCTGGCAGACTACTTCCTCAGTAAAACTTTAACTATCAGAAGCAACATCCCAACACAAGATAGTTATCTGCCACCTCCACTCCCAGAGGTCCCCTCTGCCGCTTCCTCCCAGCCACTGAGGAGGAAGTCAATTCCTTATTGTCCTCCTCACATCTCACCACGTGCCCGCTCGACCCCATTCCCTCACATCTAATTCCTCCCCTCCCCTCCCCTCCTCCCTCACCCCTGCTCTCACACACATCTTCAACTTACCTACCTCTCTCCACTGGCTCCTTTCCATCCGCCTTCAAACACGCGCTAGTTACCCCTTTACTAAAGAAACCATCCCTCGATCCCAACTCTCCATCCAACTACCGCCCTGTATCCCTGCTTCCCTTTACTTCTAAGCTCTTAGAAAAACTAGTCTTCAACCGCCTCTCCCTCTTCCTGTCCTCAAATTCCCTACTTGACCCCCTGCAATCTGGCTTCCGTCCCCTACACTCAACTGAAACTGCCCTCAAAGTCACTAAAAAACACGGCCACTATTCTATTCTCATCCTGCTTGACCTCTCGGCTGCTTTTGACACTGTTGACCACCCCCTCCTTCTACAGACCCTCAACTCTCTGGGTCTCGGTGACACTGCACTCGCTTGGGTTGACTCCTATTTATCCAACAGGTCCTTCTGTGTGTCCTTTGCTGGTAACTCCTCCTCTTCATTGCCTCTATCTGTTGGTGTACCTCAAGGCTCTGTCCTTGATCCTCTGCTCTTTTCCATCTACACCTCCTCCCTGGGCAAATTATTATAAATAAAGAATAATAATAATTTCAATGGTCTTACATTCATGAGAGTCTTTAAAAATTTCCTTTGAGGATTTTAATTCTGAGGTTTTGGATGGAGTGGCCTGTTAGATTGACGTGATGTCCCATCTGGGTACAATATTTATTTTCCTGATGGTTCTTGATGGAGTGTCTGTGCAAGTTCATCCGGAGATTCAGTTCAAGGCCAGTCTCCCAAATATAGCAGCCCTTTTCACAGGCCGTGCACTAGATCATGTACAACACATTGAAATAGAAGATAGGCCACACCGGATTCTTATGCGATGAATAAAGTGTGATCCGGCATAACAGGATACTACGTTTTGGCTAAAAAGCCTTAATCATGCGGATCACTCGATAGAGCACCCAGTGACTTGCTTGGATTCCTGGTTGTCATGGTGTAGCAACGCATTACTGGTTTATGTACAACACATTGGCAGACGTGTAGAGGTACGAACCCTTGATGTTGTATGTGGTGTTATTGGGTCGGGCAGTGCTGCTGTCACATATATGTTGGCACAGCTTGCTGTCCTATTCTGTATGTCGTCCTGGGTCTGGGTAAGCTTGCTGCGTACCAGTCTTTGCCTCAGATTTGGGGGCTGCTTGAATGCCAGTAAGATGCTCATCGGTGTTGTTTTATGGCCCTATGATCCGTCCTCTCGGTTTACCTTTATTGACCATATGATTCCACTATTAGTATTTATGACACCCATCCTAACTTCCAGACGTGAGGAAGAGAGGTACACTCTCGAAAGCTTGTCTATTAAATGTAACCTTAGTCCAATAAAAAATGTATCACAAATACTGCTATACTCTGATTTTAGCAACTGGACTAACATGGCCCATCAAATCTACACGAATAAATATATATATATATATATATAAAATTTTCTCTCCATACGTATTCAGTTTGTGTGCTGGTAGTTCTATTTGCCAATTTGTATACCTTCCAATTGCTACCAAGTTACTTTACTCCCTAGATTCATGTTCTGTTCTCACAAACCATAAATTCTTAATTGTCCCACTTCACGGACTTCGAGGATTTTATGACCCCCTAACTCCCTTCTGATCCTATGTGAACATACTTTCTCTTCCAGCAATTTCAATCACATCTCCACCCTGTGCCACTGCAAACGCAGCCGATCACCTCTCCATGACACCTCTCCAGATTTCTCCTGGAATTTGTCCACATGCACCCCACTACTTCTCATTCACAAAGGACTAGTATACTTTCTTGTCCAAGGCATTAGCCACACTGTCATGGCCATGGATTTTGTATGGTTGGCTTGGTGATTCTCTACTCAATCAGGTGAAAAGTCATAAGGGGGATAATAGACCATTTTCAGGATGTGGCACGGATTTGAATTACCCAAGATCTCACTCAAACCTCATTTTGGCTGTAATTAATTATTTTCATAATTATTAGCTCGCCGATGATTCATCGGATGATAAAAAAAAAAATATGCCATTTTTTGTTTATAAAAAAGGAACACTATCAGGGTTATTCAAAGAGATCCGATTAGCGGCCGAAAGGTAACGGAACAGTGAAATTTAGTGTACGTCACCTTTCCTGGCCATTCAGCTATCCAGAGAGCAGGCAGTTCGCCAAACGCTGGCGAATTGCCTGCACATACGGTGCCTGGTCGAGGGCAGTGAAATCCCCATAGAGAAGCAATACTTTGTCTATTCAGAGAACAAAAACCAGCAGTGAAAAATTGCCGAATTGCCCTGCTGTTCGGTGGTTTCAGTCGACAGGTTTATTCCGGCGAATCCCATAGGCTTCAATGTTAAAAATATTCCAGTTTTAATTCAATATCTTATAAACTGTTGATTATAATATTTTGCAGTAAAAAGTCTATTTATAGATTTTTTTTAGGATATTTTAGGCATTTTTCGGGATTTTTTTGCCAAAAAAAAAATTTTTTCCCTTTTTTTTTTAATGTTTTTTTTCTGTAATAGCCCTTTTTATTATCATTCATTGGATTTTATATGTAAATATCAGACATTTTCGTTCTGTAGTTTCTTTGCAAACAGCGTTTCACTTTTCAAACATTCGAGCGTACTTTTATTTTTTCACTACATTTGTCTGCGGCAGCGGCTTTTTCCGGTGGCTGCTCTGCGCTGTGTTCGGCAGGGTTAATCCAGAGGTTTTTGCGGGTTTCGGTGTGCGTTCGCCGGGTTTTGCGATGAGTGGTCGTCGGGTTTGCGGCAGATTTTCCCTGCACTACGCCGGCCCTGTGGTGCTTGCTGAATACACCGCAGGGTCGCAGAAATGGGATCGCCAAATCGTACCGAATTGAAGAGAACGAAAAGTCACTGAACGTGCGGTGACTTTGATTCTCTTTGAACAACCCTGTATGTAAATAAATCAATCCCATCCTCCTTTTTTCCTACACAATTTCCGTTGTGTATGCAACTTTCGTATGTACATACGCAAATTGTGCATCATTCGTAACTTGCGTACTTTTCACAAACAAACGGTACGCAACACCTGGTCAGAGTGATTGATTGATTCTGCGAGCACAGCTGAAGCCCACGTTCCCAAACGAACCCTTCTACGAGTGCTCAGATAGACATGATCCGAGGCCACTCTACACAGCCTGATCACGTTAATATGCTAAAGTGGTCAGGGTGCGAAGAATGGCCCTTTAAAATGATTTCATGAACAAAAATGGAGTTGGGGGAGGGACCGGAGGTGGGAAGAAGCGAGCCTGGACAGGGGACTGGCCCAAGTGTGAGAGGGAGTGAGTTTTGGCAAGCGAATAGACCCAAGTGTAGGAGGGAGATTGGGGGAAGGAACTGGACCAAAGAGACAGATGCCAACTCCTGACTGGAGAGAGAGTTGCAGGGAGGGTGGGGTGGTGGCACAGGACTGTAACCCCAAGTAAGGATAAAACACTAGTGGTATAACACCTCCAACCAGTAGCAGTACTCCAGGGCCTGTGATATAGTTATGTGCTACTGTTAAAAAAAAAAAAAAACTGGTCATGTCTAACATAACCCTAGAACTAAATCATACAGAGTAAAGCAACTGGCACGTCTTCTCCAATCACCTCCGATGTAGCACCTGAGAATATTAACATTTATCTCCGTATGACTAGACATTGTGTGCTGTACACAGACCAATTAAATTGACTAACCAATTAATCGATAATGAAAATAGTTGTCAACTATTTTCATTATCGATAAGTTGTTCCAGCCGTAAACCTCATGGTGTTGAAGCGTGCCTGCTCCCAAACAAGTTAAAAACCTGTAAGTTCTTGTAAAATTTAGAACGATTAATAATTTTAGGAATAAAATCTAAGCCACTCTGTCCAGTCAGCAATTTTTTGACCACTGATAGATTTGCCCGAGTGTAAGATCAATTCAGATTAATCAGCGAGGCAGGTCCCAGATGATCGCGCTCGCTTGCCAACGGAAAGTGTATTGTGCTCGCCGCTTCTGACTTGGTTTTTTATTCTTCTCTTTTTACAGTCTCTGGCCTCTTAAACTCCGAAATGGATGACAAAAGGGCATAAGCTTCATTGATTATCTCAAAATACGGCAGATGCTGTACCCGGATGCCCTTTATTAAAAGTCTGTGGCCAAACATACATCACCCCAGGAATCCATTTCGGAAGCTGCCAGTTTTAATAAATACCGTAACATTAAGACAGCGGGAAGTCATTTCAAGGGAGAAGAAATAAATTCCTGTAAGCACCTCTCGTATTCAGATATAGCCTTTCTTTGTTGGGATATGAAGACGCTAAAGCATGCCAAGCACTGAACTGGGAAATTTATATACTATATACGTTACGAGTAAACCTAGGATTACCCGGGTAAACCTGACATTGCCCAGCGGCTTTGGGCAAAGCCCGAAGTAAAATCAAACACCAGGCCTTACCCGGGTAAACCGCAATCTTCCCAAACGCACTAGATAATGTGTTTTCTGAGAGTTTACGGTTGACCCAAACCTAGTAGTACCAAATACATGGCCATCCCCAACCCCAAAAAAGCAAGCAAGAGGGGTTGAGTAGTTCACGGATTACCCAGGGGATGCCTGAAAATGCCATTTTTTCCTTCAACTTAACTCTGCGCTTTCTGTATTGCAGACACACACGTTATACACATACACTTTCTATTCAATAAACCAATGGACTAAGATCACTTTACATTAACTTGGCTCAATCAGGGTTCCACAAGATTATGGCAATAAACCCATGTAAAAATCAAAATTTTGTCATTAATAGCAAATGGCTACTGACTTCTACTGACTGACCTCCAACTATTTGGAACAGTCACTCCTTTATACAGAGAGTAATGAATCCATTAATCTTTGTTTTCTGGTCTCTTTCTGGTCCAACGAGTATCAATACCAAGCAACAAGAGTTTACAATCCAAGAGGTGAGGGGTGACACACTGGTTGAGGGTAAAATAGAGAACATTAAGTAGCGGGCTGCATGTGGGCTGGGTGGGAAGATGGCATAAGAAATGTACAAGTGGGGGAATCATGGAGCGAGCTGATGTGTTTTCAGAGACTTATGGAAGGACTGGAGAGACGGGGAGAGTCTAGTGTTGCGGGGGAGGGAGTTCCATAGAAAGGGGATAGCTCTGGAGAAGTCCTGAAGGTGAGAGTTGGGGGTGCGAGTACGTGGAGCTGATAGCATCAGATCATTGGCCGAGCGAAGTGGTTGAGATGGAATGCGCCTGCTAATAAGGGAGGAGATGTAGGTAGGAGCGCGGTTATGGAGAGCTTTATATGTGATCACCAGGATTTTGAATTGGATTTTAACCCTTTCACTGCTGAGGACGTGTGGGAAACGTCCTCATTGACTCCTAAGGAAAGATAGGGGGTTCCTTTGAACCCCCGATATCTCCCGACTGTTGGCAGCTAGCAGGGTCATGTTTGGTATCATTAGAAAGGCCAGAGCATGACCAGGTTAAAGTAAAGAAAAAAATAATAATTAAAAGAAAAACTTGTTTTTTTAAGACGTGAAATGGATCAGCAGTGAAGGGGCTAAAGGAAACAGGGAGCCAGTGCAGAGATTGACAGGGGGGCGAGGTGCGGGATGTGAGGTGTATGAGCCTGGCACAGGCATCCATTACAGACTGTAGAGTGAGAAACTGGGATCTCTTAAGGCCAGAGAAAAGGCTGTTACAGTAGTCAAGGTGGGAGATCATAAGAGCTTGGATGAGATATATAGATATATATTATACACACCCAGACACAGACCCATGCGCACCAAGACAGAGACCCCAGAATCACGCATAACCAGGTAGACACAATCCTCAGGATCATGCATACCCTGCCGAGCACCAGCAGACCACGTGTTCCTCCGAGCGACCGCTGGCTTGTGAAGATCTGGTGAGATCTCAGCTGGAGGCTGCTTCACAGGCCAGCTCTGTGAAACACGCAGCCGGCCGGAGGGGAATGCCGTTTAATGCATGCTGCTAGCAGCCCCTCTGATACCAACAAGCCAACCCAGTGCAGGCTTCCAGGTATCGGGAGAGGTATAGGGGCATTTGCACGAGTAGCAAGCATCCCTACTTTACATTCACTCCATGTATCCAGAGAATAACCAAATCAAGCAATTTCCGATGTCCATATCCGCCGCTTTCTGATACAAGATATGGCTAAGGTGCTCAATCTTTAGCTTACTGTAATCATAACTTGATTAATGTAAATTGCCGTTTCTTGATCTCCCTCGCTCGCATTGCCCCCCCTTGCAATCTGTAAAGAATGATGTTCCAAGGCCTATATTTTTCACCCGACGCTCCTCACATACCTTCCCTCTTTGCTGGTCCCTTCATTGGCTTCCTGTACCATACAGGATCCAATTTATAATACTGACACTCACATTTAAAGCCCTCAACAACTTGATCCTTACTTACAAGTCATCACTACTCAAGTAAATCCCCTCTAGATCAGGGTTTCTCAAGTGGTAGCCTTAAAGTACCAGTCACACTGATCGTTGACCCAGTAGACTATAGAACCGACATATTGCACCCTAAAACATAGTTTTTCTTCCCCCAACATATACCTTACACTTGTCTCTAATGTAGTCAAAAATGGAGAGAACTCAAAAGGACTTCGAATCAGGACCTGATGAAAGTCTCAGAGAAGGACTTGAACATTAGGTTTACTGTAACACATGGAACATAATAATCGACCTTCCATGTGCAAGAACACACACACACAAAGTTTATCATAAACGGGAAACTCAGCATACCATGACCATTTAAAGTAAAATAGAACAACAGACCAGACACAAGGGTTAGCTTCAAAAGAAGCAGCAACATTTCGGTCCCACATTTAAGACCTTTCTCAAGTGGCTTGAGAAAGGTTCCAAGTGTAGGACTGAAACGTTGCTGCTTCTGTAATAAAGCTCCTGCTGAAGATAAGCCTCGTGTGATCAGTCCCTCTTCCGTTGCCCACTTCAGTAACTACTGAACATGGATTGTAGGAACCTTGGCAGGTGTAATACATTAATTTTCACATGCACTCTTCTATATATTTCTGTACCATTTGAAGGAACACTTTACATTTATAAAGTGGTGAATATGTGTAAAGTGGTCGAGATGAAAGTAGTGTCCCCCTTCTCTCTCCCAGCACCCCCAATCTGGTGATATTGCCGAGTGAAGTGGAAAAGATCCCTCCGCCCCACCCAGCGTCACCAGCAGCCATGATTATTTTAAAAAAAATTTGGCTGCTGGTCAATAGTGATGTTGGTACAGAGAGCATGACACCATCACCATCTCTGACACCAGTCGCGGTGGCACTTGGTCTAGGAGGCAGCTAATCGGATCTGCTAATGCAGGCAGCTCCAATCCATTGTGTATGTAACGCACGAAAGTCCCGTATCTGTGCAGAATTTGCAGTTCCTACGTTATGGTACCAGAATAGCGCAAATGTTGCAGAAAAGCTTCAGCGAGGGACAAAAGGTGAGTAGATTTACCTAAAGGGGGGGGTCATTGGACAGGAGCTGTCAGCGGCTTCTGTCCAATTATTTTAGGGCAAAAAAAAAAAAAAAAGGAATTTTAACTTTTAATAGTGTTCCTTTAAAAGGTCATGCTGCATAAATTGCCCCCCTCCCTCATCTGTCCCTGGGTGTTGTGACAGCTTTCCAAAAAGCAGGTTTTACCTGTGCCTGGAAGGCCTTCAATGTTGAGTATGACAGCCCGTCAAGAGTTAGGATCAGCCTACAGTTTGTGCACACTCTATTTAACAATCAAGAAGCATTGGACAATTGAAGAATCTATTACTGCTCTTTGGGTGCAAAATCCTCCTAGCAGGAGGTCTGGAGAGCGAAATGAGGACATTCCTGCTCCTATGTGTAGCGGCGTGAAGCCAGATCCACAGCGTGTCACGTATCTACCTTCGGAATAATGCTAACACTGTACAATTTATTACTTTGCCTCATCACCGGCCTGTATACCTCTCCTGCTGTAGTTTATGTGCGCCTTGTTAAAGCAAGACTTGCCGAAGGGAGATTAATGAGCCAAGTGCACATTATTACCAAGTGAAATGCTGCCTCGGAGAAAGAGAATGTACCAGCCTTCCTATTGGAAAAATAGATATAAAATAGATATAAAAAAATGAGATATTGTCTTGTGAATAAACAGAAATGACCCATGTGCGGATTAGTTATTGGGTCTAGAGGCTAAATAAACAAAAACATGCCTTTTCAACCTTTTTCTAAAACTTGGGCTCTGTTCCAACCCTTCTGATCAGGAGTATCAGTGGTCTAATCTCTAAAGGGTTTTGCCATGGCTGGGGCGTATGCAATCCAATCGATGACATGCTCGAATGAAGCGGTGAATAAAGAACTCCGCAGCAAGCCTGGAAAGCAGTTACGACATTGATCACAAACTATCTGATAACGAGTCAATTCAAAAGCCATCTTGAAATCAAAACATCGGATTCGCGGATTCAAGGATTTCAATTAATCGTCCCGTCCCACCAACAGGGAAACCTGCAAAACATCCACAGCACAAACACTGCACCCAATGAGTGGAATGTGGCATTCATGACACCCTGATTATCAAACTGCAATTATTGTGTTTGTCACTTCGGTTGTTAAGACGACATCTAAAGCAAATGCAATACGGTCATCCAAACACAATCAATGGCATTGTCATGACAAGGCCCAAAACCTGTATTGGCTGTCGATTAATCGATTTGTGTACAGCACACACAGTTTAGAGTTAGACTTTATAACCTCTGACTCGGCTTCGGAGCGGATTGCAGAAGATGTGCTGCTGCTGCTTTGCTGTGTGATTTAGTTCTAGGGTTATGTCAGACCTAACCAGTATTTTTTATTCAGTTTACAACTGTACCAGCTCTAGAACACAAACCCTGAGATACTGCCACTGAGTATGGATGCTGTAACGCTGGTGTTTTATTCTTACTTGAAGCTGGAGTCCTCTGCCACCACCCCGACCTGCCTGCCACCCCCTCTTTGATCTAGAGCTACCATGCTCTTCCTTTGCTCTGGTCCCTTCCCACAAACTCCCTCCCACACAGTCTTTTGCAAAAAAGCTCTCCCTCGCATACTGGGATCAAGTCCCTTGCCCAAACACACTCCCTTCTACCTCCGGACCCTCCTCCCGCTCAGTTTGTTCATGAAATTATTGTAAAGGGACACCACGCACCTTGACCACTTTAGCTTACTTAGGCTAGGGTCAGACGAGCGTGATTTCTACGGACTGTACGTCCGTGCACACAGACGTACGTCAGTACGGAAGACGCAGTAGTGGCCACACAGTCCGTTTATTCACTGACGTATATTTTGACGGATGTAGGAGAGAAAATAAAATAAAAAGCCAAACCATTTTGTCCGTGAAAAATGCTGGACGTATAAATGCAGTCCGTATGACCACGTTCCTTCACTCACACACAAAGCTATGCGGACGTTGCGGACGCAGCGCACTTTGTGCGGCCGCTCTAGGGGTTGTACGTTCTTGCCTGCCTTGCGTCCGTGGGCTGCGGCCGTTGTGCGTCCGCAGTTCAGTGCGGACGTACTTCATGTGTCAGGCTCCAATGGGCTTTCTGTCATGCTATCACGGACGTACTTTTAGGTGCAATCACGGACGTGAACACTACGCTCGTCTGACCCCAGCCTAAAGTGGTCAGGCTGCGATGAGTGCCCCCCCCTTCACACCCTGCTTTTGTGCTGACATCATCATGTCTATCTGAGCACTCGTAGCAGCGTTCATTTTAGGAGAAAGCAGACATGGGCTTTAGCTGCATACGCAGCATCAATCCATCACTGACCAGGCACTCACATACCTTGTGTGTGAAAAATATGCAATTTATGTATGTACGTACGAACGTAATATACAGTATGCAAATTGTTCACGAAAAGAAGGAGGGGGCGCAGAGGTTGATTGTTTTTTTTCCCCCCATTTTGTTTTCCTTTTTTTTTTTTACCGATGAATCAAAAAAATAAGCCGACTAATCGATTATGCAAATAATCGCTAGTTGCAGCCCTACCCAGGATGTAAAAATATGAGAAATTGCAGACGTCATTTGCAGGTCTTAAAACAAAGTTCCTTGCTGCATATGGGGAATGTAGCACATGAGCTCAGTGATGCAATTTTACAAATTGCTGGGATGTGTAATTGAAATCTGCAGTAATTAAAGGTTTTAATGCTAATTTTATAATATACCCTGGTTGGTTCACAGTCACCACGGGAACCGGATGTGCCAAGCATGTGTTAACATCACACGCAGCTGTGCATTCAGGGCTGACCTGCAGAGTCATTGCAAAGAGCGTTAGACAGGGCAACCTAAGCGGGGAGTTTGGTGCATTGAGTTGCTGGGCTGGATACATTTGGTGGTTTCAGCCGCCCCGTCGGGGATTAGGCACGACCTCGCTCCTCCTGTACTAATTGGGGAGTTATCTAACTTTATGCTATATAACTATGCTTTATTCAAAGCCACAGTAACCTTGAAAATGGCTCCTGCGTGAGCCGAAACGCAGGTCTACATTGTAAATAAATAAAAATTCTCTTCTGTGCTCCACACTGAAAAATATTCAAAAAAAAACAAGCATAGGTGCTCACGGAGACTTGTCAAAGAATTTTTCTGGTAGTTTTATTCAATATTCAACACAACAGTCGACGTTACAGTCCTCACCGGGACTTTTGTCAAGATTAGTACCTTAGCCCCTTATGGATTAAAGGGGGGGGGGGGAACGTAATTTCTGCCTATACGATAACGATCTTCAGTAGTCTTCGAATCCCCTTTAAAATATCGGATCGGAGATACTATCATGTTTTGTTTTCTTTATTAAGGGTTATCCTCTTTTTGAGATTTGGTAGCAATTTTTTAATAAGTTTGTGCCTACAGTGGTTTAAACTGTTGTAGAGGTTTTATATTTTTGTTTATATCACATGTTTGGCATATGGATGTTAGTGGTACCTATATTGTTGTTTAGGAAGCTTAAGGGTTAAGACGCTTTGTAGAGTGAATGCTTTTTTGCATAGAGTCTCCTGGTGTTTCTAATTATCTTAATTGTTTTGTGCTTAATATGATGGTTGTATGCATTTTTTGTCAGTCTTGAGATAAGTCCATGTGGGGACAGAAACGTTGACACGTGTTGAATATTGAATAAAACTACAAGAAAAATCATTTGACAAGTCTCCGTAAAGAGCAAATATGTGATGAAAGGCCGGGTACTCGTTTCCAACGGAGTAGCAGAAGGGGATCGTGGCTACTCACAGCATAAACATCTGCCCTGGTACAGTCTCCTAAATAATTAGAGTATAGAGCAGGCCTCAAAATTTCCACTCGCCTGCTCGCATTTGGGGAGTGGAAATTACAGGACGGCGAGTGGGAATGCAGAGGCAGGGCAGTATAAGGGGTTAGGTGGGCAACTAGTGGCGAGTAACTCTAAAGGCCTGGCTAGTAGCTTGGGACTTGAAATTTTGAGCCCTGGTATAGAGGATTAGAGGACTTAAGTAAAACCCAAAACTGATTACATTTTAAAAAGCCAGCGTTTCAGCCCCTAGATCACCTTGTTAAAAGGCCTCTAGGGGCAGAAACGGCTTTTTTAAATGTAGTAAATATATTTTGGATTTTATTTAAGTCCCCTTGTGAGAGAGATAGATATATATATATATATCATAGGCGTGCGCACGGGGTGTGCCGGGTGTGCCTGGGCACACCCTAATGCCGGCCCCCAACACATCCCGCAGGCCCGCGGAACACTCTGGGTCCCGGCTGGCCGCATCCAACGGATAGCCGCCGGGACCCTTCAATTCCGCAGGCCTGGCAGCAGCCTCTGCTTCCCTGGTGGTCCGGTGGATGTGGGTGCTGCACCACGATCTTTGCTTACAGACCGCAGTGCACGTCCCACAGCGAGTGACTGGCCAGGAGCTGCGCGCCGGCGATTGCTGATGACCTGTCATCTGACCGCCGGCGCTTACTGACAGTGTCAGAGCGCCGGCGGTCAGGTGACAGGGCACCTGCGATCGGGCGCTCAGCTCGAGTCCAGTCACTCGCTGTGGGACGTGCACTGCGGTCTGTAAGCACAGATCACGGTGCAGCACCCACAGCCACTGGACCACCAGGCCTGCGGAATCGAAGGGTCCCGGCGGCTATCCGTTGCATGGCACAGGACCACCAGGGAAGCGGAGGCTGTCTCCAGGCCTGCGGGGGTGAGAGGTCCCGGCAGCTATCCATTGGATGCGGCCAGCTGGGTTCCCCCTCCTTGACCCCCCCTCTGGACCAAAATTCAACCCCCTCCCTGCAAATGAGAAAAAAAAAGTAAGCAGGAGAGGGGGCAACTTTTATATATTATAGGCGCCGCACATTACAGGGGGGTTTTATTGCTGTGGATTTTGTGATACGCTCACATACACTGCACATTACTGGGGGTTTATTTCTGTGGATTTTGTGATACACACAGCACATTACTGGGGGTTTTATTGCTGTGGATTTTGTTAGGGATGCACCGATACCACTTTTTTAAGACCGAGTACGAGTACCGATACTTTTTAAAAGTACTCACCGATACCGAGTACTGATACTTTTATTTAATGTCATGTGACGCTTTCCAATAGCAACAGACCTCATAAAAATTTATATGACATTGACCGCAGCTCACATGGATTTGCCCCAGCTCACATGGATTTGCCCCAGCTCACATGGGTTTGCCCCCAGCTCAAATGGGTTTGCCCCAGCTCACATGGGTTTGCCCCAGCTCACATGGGTTTGCCCCCAGGTCTCATGGATTTACCCCCAGGTCTCATGGATTTGCCCCCAGGTCTCATGGATTGGCCCCCAGCTCTCATGGATTTGCCCCCAGGTCTCATGGATTTGCCCCCAGGTCTCATGGATTTACCCCCAGGTCTCATGGCTTTACCCCCAGGTCTCATGGATTTACCCCCAGGTCTCATGGATTTGCCCCCAGCTCTCATGAATTGGCCCCCAGCTCTCATGGATTTACCCCCAGGTCTCATGGATTTGCCCCCAGGTCTCATGGATTGGCCCCCAGCTCTCATGGATTTACCCCCAGGTCTCATGGATTTGCCCCCAGCTCTCATGGATTGGCCCCCAGCTCTCATGGATTGGCCCCCAGCTCTCATGGATTTACCCCCAGGTCTCATGGATTTACCCCCAGGTCTCATGGATTTGCCCCCAGGTCTCATGGATTTGCCCCCAGGTCTCATGGATTTGCCCCCAGGTCTCATGGATTTGCCCCCAGGTCTCATGGATTTGCCCCCAGGTCTCATGGATTTGCCCCGCAGCTCTCATGGATTTGCCCCGCAGCTCTCATGGATTTGCCCCGCAGCTCTCATGGATTTGCCCCGCAGCTCTCATGGATTTGCCCCGCAGCTCTCATGGATTTGCCCCGCAGCTCTCATGGATTTGCCCCGCAGCTCTCATGGATTGGCCCCCAGCTCGAACGCTGGGGAAGCTGGCCGTGTGCATGTAAAGCACGCGGCCAGCGTTCCCCTCCGGCGCGCCAAATACTCACCCTTCCTGAAGTTCCGGTCTCTGGGCAGTGATGCGGTCACGTGGCCGCCGGGCGCATCTGTGACGCTGCCTCCAGCCGAGAGGCCGCGTCACAGGAGCGCCCGGCGGCCACGTGACCGCATCACTGCCCAGAGACCGGAACTTCAGGAAGGGTGAGTATTTGGCGCGCCGAAGGGGAACGCTGGCCGCGTGCTTTTCATGCACGCGGCCAGCTTCCCAGCCCCACGGATACCGGCAAGCCGGCCCAGCGCCGGCTTCCGGTATCGGCGGGATGTATCGGGCCGTTTGCACGAGTAACAAGTACTCGTGCAAACGGCAATATCGGCCCCGATACCGATACTAGTATCGGTATCGGTGCATCCCTAGATTTTGTGATACGGTCACACACACAAAACATTACTGGGGGGTTTCATTGCTGTGGATTTTGTGATACGCTGATACACACAGCACATTCCTGGGGGTTTTTATTGCTGTGGATTTTGTGATATGCTCACACACACACAGCACATTACTGGGGGGGGTTATTGCTGTGGATTTTGTGGTACGCTGATACGCACAGCACATTCCTGGGGGGTTATTGCTGTGGATTTTGTGATACGCTCCTACACAGAGCACATTACTGGGGGGTTTTATTGCTGTGGAATGTGTGATACGCTCATACACACTGCACATTGCTGAGTTAAATTGCTGTGGATTCTATGATATGCTCATACACATTGCACATTACTATGAGTTTTATTGCTGTGGATTCTGATACGCCCATACACAGCAAACATTTCTGAGTTTTGTTGTGGATCTCTGACACGCTCATACATACCGCACATTACTGTGCGTTTTTATTGCTGTGGATTCTCTGCTACGCTCACACACATGCCACACACTACTGGGAGTTTTATTGCTACATACTCCCGGGGTGTAGGGGATATATAGTTATGTGAACGTATGGCTGTGTGTGTAAATGCAGGTATTTTTCTTTAAACAGGGTGCTGTGAGCAAAATTCGGCACCCGTGTCCTTGTCTCAGCCTGGCGTTGCCCCCTTGCCCTGCATCCAAAAGGCTGGTATTGCTGCTAGAATCGCTGCTATATCTTCTGCCTGCACTGCACAAAGTAAGAATAGTGAATAAAGCATTGTGAGATACAGGTAGGAGACTAAATATTGGTGCTTGGCAACAAGACCTTAACCTCCCTGGCAGTCCGATTTTGACATTTTTATACGTCAAAATCAGTGCATTTATTCAGCCCCCTGGCAGTTTTCCCGCGTGTGGCTCGCGGTTCAATTTCAATGCTGAAAGCAGTAACCCCAAGCCACACCTGGACTGTTACATACCTGTCCCTGCGTTCCCTCGGTGTCCTCTCGCAGTCACCTCCGGCCGATCGCGGCGCCCTGGTTCCTGTTGCGAGTGGCTGATTCCCTGCACTTTGGGGGCCCTGCGGTGAATGGTGAATTCACTGCAGGGTGGGGCAATTTGATTCCCGAAGTGCAGGGAACAACAGTCGGCGACATTTCAACGCTCTGTGAATGACCCCTAGAGTAATGATATATTTTGGCTGAATGCGTGAGTGTGTGTCTGTGTAGGTTTGCATAAGGGTGCGCGAGTAATTATATATATATATATATATTTTGGGTGCACACCCTAATGCAATAGGCTGTGCACGCCTAAATATACACACAAACCAAGATCTCTGTCCCTGACCAATCTTCCTGCTCCAGTGCTGAGAACAGGTTGCCACACCATACCATTCTGATATCCCTCTACACGGAGCAAAACAACTATTAAAGGCGGGAGTTCTTTGGATTCATAAGATGGACCCTCTAGCGCCTAGGGGGTTAAATGAGAAAAAATACTTAGCTGTGTTTTTCGCCAATTAGAGAAAATCATGTGCGACGATAAATACATTTATGGATAAATGAGATCAATTGGTAGAATTAGGTATAAGGCTATATCTGACCATGGCTGTAGGTTTTCCTCCGTCATTTTAACGGTTAGTATATGTTTTCATTACACTGGAGTGCATTTTCTATAGATAGTTTTATTAATGCTGTGCATTATGTTCTGTATCACCAATGAACCCACTTAGGTGTACCAGCGTAAGAAGCCCGGTTAGGCTCTGAAGTTTGTTTACGTTGCCTTGACGACGGCAGGAGCCGTCTTTTCGCACAGATACTGATTAGAAGCAGCTGGGTTGGATCATGTGGTTCATACAGCATTAAATAAATGGCGAGAGGTGTATATATAAAAGGATCACTGTATGTGTATTGTATCTTGATAAAAGTCCCTGCATGGACTGAAACGTCAATTAATAAAAAAATATATATATTTTTTCTATCTATAAGTGAAGTCTCTGTGTACCGGGATATCAGAATGGTAGATATATACATATATCACACATATTTGAAATGAAAATGAACACATTTTAATGCCATAAAAGGAAGGGCTCAATGTGGACTCTGGCTTTTTAACCCATTATCCTAACATCACATATTCAGAATTCTGGCTGGTGTTTTTTTTTTGGATGACTTTTTTGCCTTCATGGTTTTGTGTCTCTGTTTTCTTTTCTTTCAAGTTGTCATGATCTTATCACTGTTGCTTTATGGACCTAAGATCGCGTTTTTTTTCCCATTCTGACCATACCATTTGACTCACTATTTATGACATCTAGCCCCCCACCCGCGTGCCCTTTAATGTTCAATTCGAGGATACTGCTCAGTTTAGCATCCAGACATGAAGAGAGGAATCCTGTCGAAAGCTTGTCGTCTTTTAAATGTAACAATAGTCCAATATAAAAAAAAAATTATTAAAAATGATATCACTACGTACCGCTATACTCGCGATTTTGGCATCTGCACTAACACGTTATATATATATATATTATATATTTCTTGCTCAGGTGAGCGTTTGGAATGCAGTCTATTCAGGAAGATCACTAGGACTTAACCTAAGGGTGATGCGCAATAATTCTGATAGGCAGTGTGTGACAGACAATTACAGGGAACGTATGAAAGGTTTCTGGAGAAAGGCTGTAAGAAAAGGTTAGTTGATGAGGCATTGCAGTTGACCAGGACCAAGTTTGGGGACACCAGGCCTCAGACTGAGAGGACCTTAATCACTTGACTTCTTCAGAACGCCTGAAGTTTATACAGACATACAACAGCCAGTCAGGAAAGGTTCTGAAAAGTGTCTGTAGACAGTGGCACATACTAAATTGCCCAAAACATTCACAACACCCCCCATGATGTGGTATAAAAGAAGGAGGAACATTAGGGATTACTAGGTTCATACTGACCAATATGGTCTGATGTCACAGGAAGTACCCATGAATCCAGGTTGTTACAGATGCATAGGCTGCACTACTTGCAACTAGATCACTCCAGAGAAAATGTTTTGCACACCCATATAGTGGCAAAGTGTTTTACATTCGCCACCTTTACTACGAACTTTGTTGTCTATTGCAGGGCTCAAAATTTCAAGTCCCAAGCTACTAACCAGGCCATAAAGTTACTCGCCACCAGTTGATCCACCTAACCCCTACCCAGCCCTTAACTCTGCCCCTAAACACACACCCTTAAATTATCTTATGAAATTACACTGTTAAAGGTTTATTTAGAATAAAGTTACAAAAATAACATTACTACCCAGACATCAGAACCCAAATACATGTATACCCAGTCACCGGAGCTCAGAGATCATCAGAGATCAGGTTAGGCAGCTTGGCAGCCTGGGGAAGGGGGCTGCATGGTGGCAGTGCTAGAATACGCAGCACAAACTAATGTATTGTGTTGCCTGCTTATGCATTTCCACTCGCCCTCACTTAATTTCCACTAGCCGAATGCAAGTAGGAGAGAGGAAATTGTGAGCCCTGGTCTATTGCATTATGTGTCCATGTGATATTCTTGATGTTGGTAAGACAACTAATGTTCTTAGGGAATGCATGGCCAACCATAGAACGGCGATTAGACCAGCTTTGTGTGGTAAAAAGTAGACAGCCGGTGGTACGACACTTCGCTGAGAAGCACCATTCCCACTCCTCCATGAGGATCATGGGCATAGATCATCTTCCCCGAGGTGGAGATCGAGCTAAACCGCTATTGATGAGGGAAGCCTTTTGGATCCACAGGATGGACTCATTGGCACTGAGGGGTTTGAATGAAAAGCACTCCCTACATTGTTTTTTTGCAAGTAACAAAGCTTCCTTTAACCCCCCCCTCCCACCGTTATCCTGAGTGTGTCTCGGGGTTAAATTTCACCACTGAAAGCGGTAACCCCGAGCCACACTCGAGCTGCATACATCACCAGTCCCTGCACTCCCTCGATGTCCCCCGCAGTCTCCTCCGGTGATCGCGTTGTTTTACTTCCTTGTTCCCTCCTCGCGAAAAGGGAATCCAGGAAGTATGAGGTCGCGATCGCCAGAGGAGACTGCGGGGGACATCAAGGGAACGCAGGCAGAGGTGATGTATCCAGTGGCATCCCGAGTGTTGCTCAGGGTTACTGCTTCCAACATAGGAATACCGCTGGGGGTGCAAACACGCATTTAAAAAAAAAAAAAAAAAGGACCATTTTTAGACGCGGTTTTTCAAAAAAAATTATACCGCCAGGGAGGTTTAGTCTAGCTTTGGCATGGATATTTTTATTGATAGCATGCATTGATATTTTATTAGATCTCTTTGGTGTAGCGGGTAGGCGATTGAGAGGTTCAATGTGCTCACGGTAAATTGTGTACTCCTGTTACCTGGACAATGGGGTGGAGACACCAGCTCCCGTATAAGTAGTATGTGAGGTCAGGCACGGTCACATGAGAAGTATTTGATAAGGTCATTGGTGCGGGGTGTATTTAAATGTAATTGGTGTTAAGGTTTTGTGTTTTTTTTTCTTCATCTTAAAACAAGTCCCTGCATGGACTGAAACATTGAATTGAAATAGAGAATTATCTTCTTTCTTGAAGTTTAATCCTCCGTGTAGCAGGAGTTCAGGAGTGTTAATAGATATCTGAGGTCTGGTGTCTGTGTGTGTGTGGTGTCACGGTGTGAGCAGGTTTTAGGCCTACATATAGATTCGTCATGAAACCATAAATTCACTCGTAATAAAAATCAGACACTGCCTTAACAAGAAACTCTTCATAATACGGAAAGTTTAAGGTTAATGTTTTTGGAACAACGTGCAATATAAATATCACAAAAGTTACCCGAAAAAAAAAGGAAAAAGGTTAACTTATTTTTTGTTAAAAGTTTAAAAATGTCCTTTTGTCTCAAACACAACAACAAAAGGACATGGTTTAATTTCCTGCCGAGCAGCGCTTTATGATACAAGCCCAAGCCAGACTTCATAAAGATTTGAGCCCAAGCCGCCCGGAGCACAGTTATTCGGCTCAGAATGTGCAGAATCATTGAAATAGAGCGGCAGGAGGCAGTTAACTCTTCGGCTGCTGAGTAACAAGAACTAAGAGAAGATCGAAAATGCAGCCAACCCCGGAGAATGATCATTCCTGGAATATTAGAAATAAACTCAAATTTAAGCAAATCCTTTAAAAATATGATTTTTTTTTTTTTGCACCTTCTGCAGGGAACACCATCCAGACCAAGATACTTTAAAGGGTCATTGCGGGCACGGTGATCACTCATGACATTGCAGAGTCACAGTGCACAGAGTGCATTCACACCTCTCTACCCTCCATGAGTCTCTTTGAAGATTGCCTAGAGCGAATTGCCGGATCCCACCAATGGCTTCAATAAGATTCAGCATTGACAGCCAATGGATTGATTGGACTCTTGCTTGAACATCCATTCCCACTGTGATCATGTGACTGCTGCAGCTTACAGAAAGCCACCAGCATGTCACGTGTGGACCAGTGCCAAGGCAGCTCAACTCAGGAAAGGGGTTTACAACTAAGGCTGGGGGTCAGACGAGCGCACTATGTGCACCGTATGGACGTGCCCCCCTCCCAGCGTCCGTCGCAGTGTTGTGATGCTTCGACAGGGCCGGCCACACGCAGTAGCGGACGCACGAATTGCGCGCACTACAACTAGCATGCTACGGACGTTCTGAAAGCCTCTCCACCGAAAAGCTATGGCGTACGTTCGATGGGCTACAAAGCGCAATCCTCCATAGGAGGATCGAACATTGCAGCGCTGAGCGCACCAACTCAGGTGCTCAGCAAGGTGGGCAGACGGGCGTCAGAGTGGAAGGAACGTCAACCGTCATGGACGTTTCATCCGCTCTGCAAAACGCTCGTCTGACCCCGGCCTAAAGTGGTAAAATGAGAGAAAGACTCTGTTGAGTTGAAACACAGTCACTGATGTAGTGGAGTGGCCGTGCCTTTCTGCTGATGATTGCTGTTTGGACCCGGCCTCTCCTGATGTGTTGGCACCCATATAAAGAAGACTTCTTAAGGAGAGGGTTGATTGTCGCTTAAATCTAGATTACAGATCTGTGGAGAAGCAGGTTACAACCGCACCACCTTGTCTTGGCTCTACTACGGTGGATCATCCCGGTCAGAAAATCTCACCAGCAACCAGACTTCGAAAAGACACCTAATGATATATACACGGCTAGTACCCAAGAGATATACATTTCAATAGAGATTTAAATTAGAATATATATTTTACACTTTATTTCATCACCTTCCACTTATTCTATCATTAAATAAAACTTGCCAGGACACCAAAGAGTTATTTCTGGGCCATTAAACAAGCTTAATTTATCTTCTACCACATGCTGATGGCATACGCATTATTAACCCCAGCATCACATACCATACGCACCAGAAGAATAAATCTAGCCATCATTAGTGCGTTATGTAATGCTTTCCAGTGAACGTTCCTGGAGCTCGTGAAGGGCCTGCAAAAGGCAGCTAATTATTTCACATAAATGGCAGGGTTGCGGGGTTACAGCCTTCCGGTGAAAAAAAAGGTTTGTTGCCAGTGAGAAAAGTGCTAAAAGCAGGTGAATTATTGACCATAAGAGCTAATCCCCTTAAAGTGTATGAATCATGTTTTTTTCAGTGCTTTGATAAATGATTGTGTGGGTGCTAACATCATACGGCCAGGCGGGCTAACCTTATCGCAACGAAAATTACAATCTTGGCACCATCATAAGGAGAACACAAAGTAAGCATAATCAGAAGGAAACTATATAAAAACAGTAGTACAGGAGGAAGCATTAGCCAGAGCGATCCTTACAGCGAAATATGACATCTATTGGCCATAATGGAGACCATTAAGGATGAAATTAAAAATGACCTTCCCTTTGGGATGGTTTCCGTCAACACTGACGCATCAAGCAATGTGACATTATGACAATAGAGGTTTAGTTTAGAAAAAGAAAATCTCATGATTATGGTCTATTAAAGCATATTAAAAGTTGCAATATTGCAGTAGAGATTGTTATTCTGGGATAGCTTGAAAGGTTCTAAACACTAGATGGTGTCCATTATCTTGCACACGTTCAAACAGCATGTAGACAGAAATGATCTGATAAAAAAACAGTAAATGTGATCTAGATCAGGACTTAAAATTTCAACTCCCGAGCTACTAGTCAGGCCTTAAGAGTTACTCGCCACCAGTTGCCCCACCTACCCTGCCCTTAACTCAGCCCCAAATCACAACCTCCTAAATTATCGTATGAAATTACACTGTTTAATGTTTTGTTAAAAATAAAAGTTACAAGAATAAATAACGACATTAATACCCAGACATCAGACCCCAGATAGATGCATACCCAGAGACCCCAGATGCATGAATACCTTGACATCAGACCCCAGATACAACGTTGAGTGAGGGGAGTGGAAATGGAAATACAGGCAGCACGATAAATTATATTGCACCGTCTGTGCTACGTATTCTGGCGATTGCCTAAAAAATAAAAAAATAAAAACACAGCTGTCGCTGCAATACGCAGCGGCCTGTGCATTTCCACTCGTCCTCACTTAATTTCCACTCGCCAAATGCAGGCGAGTGGAATATTTTGAGACCTGATCTAGATAATACAATGTTCAGATCTCCTTATAGAGGGATTATAGGTTTATAGGGATTTGTAGAAATCATAATGAGATTATTAGCAATGCATCTTCCAAAAAAAACCATACCATGTATGTGGCATAATGCCTGTGTATGTAAAATACAGTAACATCTTCTATCTGTACTGTACAGGGATTTTCAATCATTATAACCCCCTGAATCATATCCCTGTACAGGAGTGACCCCAGAGCTCCCCCTGGCTGTTGTAATGCAGCAGTAAAGGGTGTTGAAACTTTTGTTACAATTGGGGGGGCGAGTACTGCTCCTTGTAGCTTCTTTACAGTAACACAAGGTGAGCGAGCTCTCAGATTATTTTGTTTCTCCCCCAGCGACAACAATAATCTTGCATGGAAATCTCATTTGTAGAAGTATAATGCAGAAAATTGTGTATACACAGTAATAAAAGGGTTAACAGGGACAGCTCTGCTTTATGACAGATCCAGAAGACACTACAAGTACTGTATCTAGTGGTAATAATAGAAATGTGGGTCAAAGTTCTGAAAGTGGCACAATAACCATGAGGAGAGAAAAAAAACATCAGTTTCCATGGAGATTGCTCCATATTTAGAACAAGTGTCCCACTTTCCAACCAGGGCCACTTTCTAAATATCTATTATAGGAGCCGTCAGAAGGAACCCCTGATCCGTCTCCTCCTCCTCCCCATTTAAGGGTCAATGGAAATGACATATGAGACACACATCAAACAAGGGAACAAAACAAAAATCTAAGGACAATTTGCAGAGATACCCAAGGTAAAAATTAGGACGTTTCTGAATAAAAAAAAAAAAAAAAACAATCAGAGTGGAAAAGGGAAAATGGAAGTTTTCCAGGTGACTTGATGATCAGTCAGGAATGAAATGGCCCTGCTCCCCGGCCAGTGTTCTATTTAGTGCAAAATAAATGAACTTTCAGCAGCTAACTCACTGGAGCTCAAACTGTCTGCACTGACAAAAGCTGCAAAAGGTACAATAAATGTTACTTATGCCTCTATGAATATGTATGAACATATTAAAAGCACGTTCATTCTATACCGAAGTGAAAATCAAGTGTTCATTCCTTAAACGCTTGTAATTTCCACGCGACTGAATTTGCCTAAAGTGATTTTCTTTTTCTTTCCTTTTTTTTTTTTAACGTCCGAAGAGCTGCTAATTGCTTGACGTGACACGAGCCGAGTTCACCGTGAGCTGGTTGGCTCACAAATCGCGAGCTCGGGAAATCTTCAGATTTCAAAATGACATCACAGATTCAAACGTTGCAAGTCGAAAGATGTTCCTTCCCACTAATTTAACAGGTATTCTAATTTACTTTATACCCTCAAAAAAAAAAAAAAGGAGAAAATAAAAATTCTTTACGTTATAAAATTCAAGTAAAGTCTTGTCGGTTTTGCATTATTTTTACCCATTAAAAAGTTACATTTGATACTTTTTTTTGTGTGCATTTATTATTGCGTTTGAAACACTCCAGGTGAGACACCGACAAGACTGAGACCGTCTTTTTCAAAGAATATTCTTAATACTTTATTAAACAATATACATAAAGAACCAAAAACAGCTCCCCACCTGACACATAGAAACCTAGAAAATGTCGGCAGATAAGAACCTTTCGGCCCATCTAGTCTGCCCAATTACATGGATACTTTACCTGGATTTATCTTTTGTTTAGGATAGCCTTATGCCTATCCCATGCTTGCTTAAATTCAATTACTGTTTTGGCCTCTACCACTTCTACTGGAAGGCTGTTCCATGTATCCACCACCCGCTCAGTAAAATAATGCTTCCTGATGTTACTTTTAAACCTTTGCCCCTCTAATCTAAGACTATGTCCTCTTGTTTTGCTACTTTGTTTCCTTTTAAATATACTCCCTTCCTCTACCTTGTGGATTCCCTTTACGTATTTAAATGTTTCTATCATATCTCCTCTGTCTCGTCTTTTTTCCAAGCTGTACATGTTAAGATTATTATACGCATGTTGTGCGTATCTGCACACATAATATTACGTGTGTGTATAAGGCTTCACGATTGCTCATCTACGGTTCTCTACAACTTGCTTGTTGCTGTTATTATGGTCTGTACTATGATACCAATTTGTAAAATTGATTTTCAAAACACAACACAAAAAAAGGCAATTAAAGACAACTGCATCCCTATGTGTGTTTCCATCCAGCTGCGGAATGTATCAGCACTTAATAAATAATAATCCTCCATGGAAGAAAAAAAAAAAAGTAAAATATAAATTGTTTAGACCTTTTAACCAAGTAAATTAGATTTTTTACTTTTAATACAATACCAAAAACTTTATATTCTATTGATATATTTTGGAAGCTGCATTGCTAATAATCTCATTATGATCACAACAAAATCCCCATAAGCAGGCGATCTGAACATTTTTATAATGTTTACGATATTTACTGTATTTGACACAAAGGCCTTTTCTTCCTGTATTCTGATCATGGAGAAGTTTCGAATTGTACAAAGATAAGTGATGCCATCTAGAGTTTAGAACCGGTCATCCCAGCAATACTTCTGTAAACTATAAACCATTACAAAAAACAACTTGCGTTCTTCTAATAATTTGGCATTTTGGCATTACAATCTTTAAGGATGCGCCGATACTAGTATCTGTGCAGATACCGGGCATTTGCACGATTATATGAACTCTAGGCCACCGGCATCTGTAAGTTATAAAGCGTCTCCACCGGGGCCTCCTGCTGCACTCTCGCGAGATCTTGCAGAGTTCGTGAGATCTTACCTCGCACACTCTTCCAGATGGTGGCGGACGCTAGCTGGAAGGAGGACCGCCGGAGAGGACTTGCAGAATACGGTTTGGAGCGGCAGGCAGAATGCCTTGTGTCTGGTCTGGGATGGATATAAATTCATGTGACGCAGGTCTGGTGTGTATATATAAAACAGGATCCGGATTAAAGTCTAAGGAGAGTAGACTGAAACGTTGAAAAATGGTATCGGTGCGTACCCAACACTCTTTATGCAAAATAGCTATTATACCCTATATTTAATGGTCATCTGCTCATCACGGGTCAAATGGTATTTTTCTTCAACAAAAAGCACTTTGTAGTGAAGGGGTTAAATAGGCATGTCAACTCCAAGGATTTTGAATTCATCTCAAGGTATAAGAAGTCAAAGCAAGTTGATATTTTCATGTCAAGAATATATTATTATTTTTTACAGACTTTATTTCCTCAAACTCACAAGCCGTTCCTGAGGAAATATCTCCACATCACCACCAAATCTTTGAAGATAAAGACCACTGGGTAGCAAGTGGGTGATGCCACTTACAAAACAACTATCTATTGTTGACTTACTGTCCCACGTCTGCTATCAGGACGGAAACAATGCGGAAGAGTCATGTGGTGGTGGTTACCATTTTAAAATTTTATGACAAATTAGTTGAACTTCTAGAAACAAAATAATGTATTTTGACCAGAGCTGGACATCCTAAACAGAAAGTGAATGGAGAGGATGTCCCTGGTCATATCCGATTTTATGATGTTCATTAGAGGTGACTATCATAAAATTAGACTATGGAATCCACATCGTAACAAGCAATCATTATGTGTGGACAGCATAGTTAATAAATACGAACATTTTCACAGCTCAAGATTTAAAGAGGCGCTAGCAAAGAATGGGTAGGATTGACAATCATATGGGGAGTTCAATGACACGCAATGAAAGCTGAAGCAGGGAGAGACATGGATAACAAATGTCACAATGGCTCCAAATACAACATAACAGCACCAGTCTAGGATCTCAGGTGTTGAGGTCACCAGTGAAATGTCCAGCAAGAAGAGTCTGACAGGTTAGTGGTACAAGTGGTGGTACAAACACTGAAGCATTCCACACCGTACAGTTCCCTGTACATGGAATTCCTGTGTTAGTAGGGCCACCTGTCAAACATAAAACACACATAACCCGCCATCAATTCTGTAACTCTACTAAGTCCCCATGACACTTTTGTCACAAAACCAACACTGCAATTAAGGCTAGGGTCAGACTGAGGCAGTGCGAACGCGCGTTCTGGCGCACTTAATCACGGCCGTGCTAGCAGCAGATGCCGGGCAATGACGGCCAATATACGAAGTACGGTCACACAAAAGTCCGGCTGCGCAACGCAAGTGGAAAATGAACGCATTTTTTCGAGAACGTTAACCACTAGTACTGACGTACAGAGTGCGCTGCGTCCGCTAGCGGCGTGTGTGCGTGAATTGGAGACATCAGACGCTGCTAATGTCCGGCCAACATAACGTCCAGATGCAAGAAGTGTTTTATTGATGATCCGTACAAAATCACGGATGAAACTGCGCATAGTATGACCGCTATTGCGTATTCCGTGAAAAAATACGTCCATTCTTCGAACGCACATTTTCACGGACAACGTGAAAAATGCGTTAGTCTGACCCTAGCCTTAATCAAAGGAAATCCCATTTCGTAGTAAAAGGTTCATCTTACTCGGATTACCATTGTTCGACAACCATGCAAAACACTATGCATCCCATGCAAACAGTTTTATATAAAGCACTGTGCTTTAATATAGCTTAAGAACAAATCTGGAATGAAGGGCGCAGCTCCCAAACTCCCTGTTATGTGATTGGAGTTTTAATTAGATGCATTGGTAGCAGCGTTTTATGGCTTCTTTTGTTGGTGTCCTGGGAATGTTGCTGCTTGCGCAAATCAATCCCCTTCGTGTAGAGAAAAAAAAAATACACAAAATGAAAATCTACAACGGTGACTGAGAATCCTTGAAATGCACATTTAGAGGTCTTAACTGCACCTGATCCTAAACACAATATAGCCTTTTTACCATATTATAGCTTATATTCCCCAGTGCAAGCATTTAAAAAGGGATAAAGCATACTTAATTCACCAAGAAAACCAATCTGCTTGCAGAGAAAGAAGTATTTACTTATATCCTGCATTGAAACGTTGACATGACCGTTAGTGCTCACGTCCAATATGGAGATATCAAACTTGCAACTCTACAAGATCTAAATAGAACAAAGACTCAAGCCTTTGCAGATATTAGCCAATTGCCTAGCTACTAGAAGGCCCTTGACCAAGACAAGCCCTCAGAAAGAATGCAGCCTCGAACCAATACCAGCTCAAAGGAAGACGCCCCTCAAGACCAACACCAGCTCCAAGTGAACATACAGAGACTAGGGATGCCACTTTTTTAAGACCGAGTACGAGTACCGATACTTTTTAAAAGTACTCACCGATACCGAGTACCGATACTTTTATTTAATATCATGTGACGCTTTCCAATAGGAACAGACCTCATATAAAAATTTATATGAGATTGACCGCAGCTCACATGGATTTGCCCCAGGTCTCATGGATTTGCCCCCAGGTCTCATGGATTTGCCCCCAGCTCACATGGGTTTGCCCCCAGCTCACATGGATGTCCCCCAGGTCTCATGGATTTGCCCCCAGCTCACATTTATTTGTCCCCCAGGTCTCATGGATTGGCCCCCAGGTCTCATGGATTGGCCCCCAGGTCTCATGGATTTGTCCCCCAGCTCACATGGATTTGAAGTGGTAGAGGCCAAAACAGTAATTGAATTTAAGCAAGCATGGGATAGGCATAAGGCTATCCTAAACAAAAGATAAATCCAGGTAAAGTATCCATGTAATTGGGCAGACTAGATGGGCCGAAAGGTTCTTATCTGCCGACATTTTTCTATGTTTCTATGTTTCTAAATGCCAGCTCCAAAAGGGAAAATAACCTGAAGAATTTGGGCCATGACAGTCAAGGACTTTTTTGTTTGACATCTGCACTAAAAGATTAAATGGCAATCTAGCTCCAAAAAAGGTAAGGAGGCAAGGTTGAGCATCTGGTCTTCAAGTCAATAACCCAGTCAACGAACGCCCCTGTTGAACAATATTTTGTATTCTATATAGCTATGAAATCAAGGCAACAGCACCCAAAGATTGATAGTAAAAATCCAATTTATGACATTAAAATCTTCCCACTAGGGATGCATCGATACCAATTTTTGTAGGTCTCATGGATTTGCCCCCAGGTCTCATGGATTTGCTCCCAGGTCTCATGGATTTGCCCCCAGGTCTCATGGATTTGCCCCCAGGTCTCATGGATTTGCCCCCAGCTCACATGGGTTTGCCCCCAGCTCACATGGGTTTGCCCCAGCTCACATGGATGTCCCCCAGGTCTCATGGATTTGCCCCCAGCTCACATTTATTTGTCCCCCAGGTCTCATGGATTTGCCCCCAGGTCTCATGGATTGGCCCCCAGGTCTCATGGATTTGTCCCCCAGGTCTCATGGATTTGTCCCCCAGGTCTCATGGATTTGCCCCCAGGTCTCATGGATTGGCCCCCAGGTCTCATGGATTTGCACCCAGGTCTCATGGATTTGCACCCAGGTCTCATGGATTTGCCCCCAGGTCTCATGGATTGGCCCCCAGGTCTCATGGATTGGCCCCCAGGTCTCATGGATTGGCCCCCAGGTCTCATGGATTGGCCCCCAGGTCTCATGGATTTGCCCCCAGGTCTCATGGATTTGCCCCCAGGTCTCATGGATTTGCCCGCAGCTCTCATCGATTTACCCCCCGCTCGAACGCTGGGGAAGCTGGCCGCGTGCATGTAAAGCACGCGGCCAGCGTTCCCCTCCGGCGTGCCAAATACTCACCCTTCCTGAAGTTCCGGTCTCTGGGCAGTGATGCGGTCACGTGGCCGCCGGGCGCATCTGTGACGCTGCCTCCAGCCGAGAGGCCGCGTCACAGGAGCGCCCGGCGGCCACGTGACCGCATCACTGCCCAGAGACCGGAACTTCAGGAAGGGTGAGTATTTGGCGCGCCGGAGGGGAACGCTGGTCGCGTGCTTTTCATGCACGCGGCCAGCTTCCCAGCCCCGCGGATACCGGCAAGCCGGCCCAGCGCCGGCTTCCGGTATCGGCGGGATGTATCGGGCCGTTTGCACGAGTAACAAGTACTCGTGCAAACGGCAATATCTGCCCCGATACTAGTATCGGTATCGGTGCATCCCTAACAGAGACAATTGCTCATGCCACTGTACAGAGCGCTGGTGAGACCTCACTTGGAGTACTGTGTGCAGTACTGGAGACCGTATCTCCAGAAGGATATAGACATCTTAGAGAGAGTTCAGAGAAGGGCTACTAAAATGGTGTACGGCTTGAAGGAGAAAAGTTACCAGGAAAGGCTTAATGATCTTAACATGTACAGCTTGGAAAAAAGACGAGACAGAGGAGATATGATAGAAAGAACATTTAAATATGTAAAGGGAATCCACAAGGTAGAGGAAGGGAGTATATTTAAAAGGAAACAAAGTAGCAAAACAAGAGGACATAGTCTTAGATTAGAGGGGCAAAGGTTTAAAAGTAACATCAGGAAGCATTATTTTACTGAGAGGGCGGTGGATACATGGAACAGTCTTCCAGTTGAAGTGGTAGAGGCCAAAACAGTAATTGAATTTAAGCAAGCATGGGATAGGCATAAGGCGATCCTAAACAAAAGATAAATCCAGGTAAAGTATCCATGTAATTGGGCAGACTAGATGGGCCGAAAGGTTCTTATCTGCTGACATTTTTCTATGTTTCTATGTTTCTAAATGCCAGCTCCAAAAGGGAAAATAACCCTTTAGACCAAAAATAAGCTCCAATGAAGAAGCTCCTTAAGACCAAGACCAGCTCAGCAAAAAGGGAAAAGACCCGAGACAAAGACCAGCTCCAAGGAAGAAGCCGCTTGAAACCAAGACCAGCTCCAAGGAAGAAGCCGCTTGAAACCAAGACCAGCTCCAAGGAAGAAGCCGCTTGAAACCAAGAACAGCAGCAAGGAAGAAGCCGCTTGAAACCAAGAACAGCAGCAAGGAAGAAGCCGCTTGAAACCAAGAACAGCAGCAAGGAAGAAGCCGCTTGAAACCAAGACCAGCTCCAAGGAGAAGCCGCTTGAAACCAAGAACAGCAGCAAGGAAGAAGCCGCTTGAAACCAAGACCAGCTCCAAGGGAGAAGGCCCTTGAGACCAAGAGAAGCCTTTTCAGGCTCTAGTTGAAAGGAAACCGCACCTGTGTCTTGTGTACCTGTGCTCCAAACAAAGGACACTATACGGCATCCCATGTTGTGCTGGTATTTAATTTGTTTACTTCGAGGCCTTTGACCCAAACCATTTCCACAAGACTAGTTCCTAGGAAGAAGACCCTGGAGACCAAAACTAATCCCTAGAAAGATGGCCTTGAGGCAAAGATCAGTCATAGAGCAAAAGGTAAGACCTTTGCCCAAACCATCTCTACAAAAAGAAGCCATTTCACCCGACTATCCATAGAAAGTCCTTAACCCCGATCATGTGTGGGGAGATGTAAATAAAAGTTAAAAGTTAGTAAAAAGGGAAATGTAATTCTGTAACACTTTTTCTAAAGTTAAAAGGATGGAAACAAAAAGGAACTTGATCACATAACCAGACTGTTAATTCATCATAACCACCTATGAGAAATGCAGCTTTCATGCCGTCTCATCAGAACAGTTTTCCTGTCTAGGAAGCCCGTTTTGATTGAAGACTGAGTTCCCCCATCGTGAACCGGGGAGGATAAGATATTGATCTTCTGCGCTATGCACGATCATTAAAGAACAAGTTTCGAGTATCCTCCGGAAAATATAAAGAAAGTGTTAAATGCTCTATTTGTTTTGTTTTCTGGCATCGCAGGATAACATCGATGTTTTATGAGGTGCTTAGGAGGGGGAGATGGTCAAAGCAACAGCATTTGTTCTCACAAGCCAAACTGCAACAGAAATAAGCTTTCAGAAGAAGTACGGAGAGCAGAATGGTGGGAGATTTATGAGTTTATATAAAGGGGGGGGCAATAAAATAAGTAAATCTTGGAATCTGCCAAAAAATAAAAAAAAAAATGCACACTTCTGTTGTAATCTGGGTCTGAGTGATCTGAAGAATTTGGGCCATGACAGTCCAGGACTTTTTTGTTTGACATCTGCACTAAAAGATTAAATGGCAATCTAGCTCCAAAAAAGGTAAGGAGGCAAGGTTGAGCATCTGGTCTTCAAGTCAATAACCCAGTCAACGAACGCCCCTGTTGAAAAATATTTTGTATTCTATATAGCTATGAAATCAAGGCAACAGCACCCAAAGATTGATAGTAAAAATCCAATTTATGACATTAAAATCTTCCCACTAGGGATGCATCGATACCAATTTTTTAAGCGAGTATAAGTACGGATAACCCCCCCCCCCCGGTACTCACTGATACTTTAATGGCATGTGACAGTTTGCCAATAGATAATTCAAGATTTTGCTGAAAGTTTGCCTAATTAATGGAAGTAGGGAAAAGTATGGCAAGAAACACCATTCACCCACTGCACAGGCCTGACAGCCACCACGCCAAGGATTTTGGTGTACATGGTAGTCCGTGTGACATATACTGTCAAATAACAGGTTGTTTAATAATAATAGCAGGCATCATGTTGAATTAAAAAAAGGGGGTTTGTGAGGGTTCTGCGAGCGAGCAACAGCACTAGTGTCTCTGCTCTATGGTGGGTGCCCGCTCAGGTCTCACAAGGTTTTAGCTTGTTTGTGCCATTACAGGGATGAATGCTCCATATGCAAATCAGTCTCCTCTCACCCAAAAAGGGTGACCAGTACTGACTGCCAAGGACGTCATCCCTGCACAAGAGGTGCAGCAACCCCCGACGATAGTTTCGGCCTTGTTAGGCCTCGTCAGGAGGGTATAGCCGACACCCCTCTAGGCACCTCGAGCAAGCGGTCCACGTCTGGATTACCCTGTAAATTTATGGTGAGCAAAAAAGGGTTGACGTCCTTGGCAGTCAGTACTGGCCACTCTTTTTGGGCGAGAGCAGGCTGATTTGTATAAGGAGCATTCGTCCCTGTAATGGCACAATTGAGCAAAAACCCTGTGAGACCTGAGCGGGCCCCACCGTAGAGCAGGCCACTAGTGCAGCGTCTTGTCCTCAGGATCTTCACAAACCTCATTTTTTTATCATGTAGAATTATCCTAAGGTGGGGCAAATATAAAATCAGGGTGATTCATGCCGTACCCACCAAGGTAAACCACCACAGCTGTGGCAGGTTCTACAAATGCCACGTTTAGCACGATACAGACACACAGGGTTCCATTCACTAAGCGGTGGATGGGCACCAGCAAGGGCAACTCTTCGGAAATCACAAGACGGACTTGTCAACGGCAGCTCATGGAATTTCATAGGGAAACTCCTTTTAGTCAAAAATTCCCTATGCAGTCACCGTCGTGTACAACTCTGGTATTACAGTCAAGTTGTACCACTTGACGCCTACTCGGCTCTTTTGAATGGAGTCTATTGAACCAAAATCCTATGTGGGCATAACCCCCCCCCCCCCCGGCATTTATGGGATATTTATAGCATAAGAGTTAATAAATCCAGTCTGGTAAAAACAGTATTTTAGCGATCAAACTAATTTTCTCAATACAGATTTTTTTTTTGCTCAGTATTTATAGTTCATGCTCCACTTCCTGCTAAAGATCTTCCATGTTCACAGCAGGGGGAGGGAGGTGGAGGATCTTCTGCTGCCCTATGCAGGCAGCAAGATGTGGGGGAAGGACCGATATCCGGCTACAGAGTCAAGAGACCGGAAGATAAAAAGACATTCCTGGAAACACTAAAACAATCAATTTTTCAAGCCTTTTTTCCACAGCTTTAAAGTGAATTGTGATGGACGTGGTGGTAAATAGACTATAGTTGGGGTACAATTTAATGCGACTACAACCTCCACTTAACTTTCTAAAATCATTGCAGATTGTTCAGTTTCACTTTAAAGTCTAATGTAAAAGAAATAAAGACAAAAAGGAAAGTATGTATTTTAAAAGCTTTTTCCAATGAACGCAGGCGGCTGTTCTGCAGGTCAAACCGCTACAGCAAAGGCGTATCACTAGAAGGACCATTAGACTCCAGGTTTTCCTCCTAATGTGTTTGTAATCGTTTGGAGACGCCCAGCGTCTTGCTTCACGGCCAGTTACTGTACATTAGACCGAAAGGAGAACCTCAGATTTCTTTGTTGACTTGATCAGCTGGTACGAGATTCGGCTGGGTGCACTTTTCAGATGAAATGAGGATATTCAGCACTCACAGTTTGTCCTCCTGGACCTGTGTCACGCTCCTAACGCATAAGGCAGAAATCCGGCTCCCTCGAAGAAAAAGCAACTCGAGAAGAAGCGACCAGGTTTCATGGTCCAGAGAAGAAAGAATTAAGTCACTTTTAGTAAAGTAATTGAAGGGGGAAAACTGCTAAAAAAAAGTAATGACCTGTTTTTTCAAATTACCGTATACAAGAGATACATAGTATATCCATGGCAGCACTTAGAACGATACTCAAGCCATCATGACCATTTAAAAAAAAGCCCCAGCGGGTGTTTTGGAAAGTTGATCCAGTCCTCCAAATGGGGAGGGACACACACACACCATACACACTCTAGAGGTAACATCACTGCTCTATAACCTTGGAGAGCCAGGTTTGAATCCCGGCCAGAGCACCTCTCCAGTCCAGTGGCGTAACAACTGGGGGGGCCAGCCAGAGCCCCTAGCGCAGGGCCGAGGGGGGCCCCAGCCGCCAGCATGCCCCCCCCGGTTATTATGCCACTGCCATCGCCACGTAGACCTGGGGGCAGGGCTTGAGTCCTGCAGGAACGCAGGTTCCCACTGTGGCCTGAGCTCGGCAAAGTGTAGTGCTGGAGAGCGCACAGCGTGCCTTCTGAAGGCTGTGACGCGGCCTACAGGTGAGATCTCACACAATCTCGCGAGAGCGCATCAACAGCCTTCAGAAGCCGGCGGGCCACGTGGAGGAGCATGCTGGCGCGCGCGGGTCCCCATCTGAGTGTGCTGCTGGCTGGATAAATATAATTCTGGGGGTCCAGTGCCTGGGTATATAATTCTGGGGGTCCAGAGTCTGTATATAATTCTGGAGTGCCTGTGTATATAAAATTCTGGGGTGCCTGTGTATATACACTTCAGGGGGTCCTATATTTTGTCCCAGTCCGGGCCCGCTTATAACCAGAGTGGATGTTTCTATAATGAGGGCGGGGGGGGGGGGGGGGGAATTCTGCCCCGGGTGCCCATAACTCTGGTTACGCCACTGTCTCCAGTAAGTGTGCTTCGGCAAGACACCCAACAATACATACTTGCCTACCACATAATATCAACTGTGGAGTCCAGTGGTAACGTCTCTGCCATTCGAATGGAGAAGAAAGACAAAGTACCATTCAGCACATGACATGCCTCCAATAAAACTATGGAGAAGCAAGTCTCGACTTTACGAAAAGCGGGTTAAACCTAACCACCAGGACGCTGCTCTACAATCATGGAAAGATGACCCAATCCAACTCAGAAGACGCCACCAGCAAGTGTCCTTGGGCGAGACACCTAATAATACGGATGCACCTACCTCACAAAATACTTGTACATCTCATAGATTGTTAGTTCCCTTGGGAACAGGGTCCCCCTGAATCAGGTCATCATCCATGTGTGGTATTCCAATGCATCAATACCTTGTACACTGATCTTGTAAAGCGCTGCGGAGTTTGTGGCGCTATATATAAAGGATAATAGTACCAAGATGCAAGAAATAATATCCAGATGCAACGCTACTCCATGGAGTTCTTTGTATTTTCTTAACTGGTTATGCGCTGAACTCAGTGGCGTAGCGTGGGTTGTCAGCGCCCGGGGCAAGGCAAGAATTGTGCGCCCCCCCAACCTGTCCACATGGTAACACACCATGATTCCCTTCTACCAGTAGCGTATTGACCCCGTTACCCCACAAGCACAAGTATTGTAGATTAACAAAATACTGATATAATAAAAAATGAAAACACACATGCCCCCCCAACGCTATGCCACTGCTACCAGTCACCCTGTTCCAGTATACCCTAGCATAGTTCCACTCTCACACTATACCCAGTCACTCTCTCCAAGTACCCCCAGTCACTCCCAGTAACCCCTAGTCACTCCCAGTATCCCCCAGTCACTCTCTCCCAGTAACCCCCAGTCTCTCTCTCAATCTTTCTCCAAGTACTCCCACTTTCTCCCAGTACCCCAGTCACTCTCTCTCTCTATCCAAGTATCTCCAGTCACTTTCTCCCAGTATTCCCAGTCATTCTCTCCCTGAACCTCCAGTCACTGTCTCCCTGTACCCCTCACCATGTGTTGGTCACGCTGCTCTGGTGTCACACAGTGTTGCCTACCTGTGTGGAGTTGCTGGTGGCCTGGGTGGGGGCTGTCCAGGGGGCTTAGTGGAGACCGAATTTTAAATTGTGCTGCAGGGCAGGTGTCTCCCTTCCTCCTCCCTGGTCAGCAGCTGCAGGGCTGCCAGTTGCAGGGGCTGGAACAGTGCTTCAAGGGGGGTTGAAATGTGTGGTACAGGGTGTTTCTGTCGAATAATGCTGCGCTGCTTCACGTGACTCATGTCGGCGTTAAGAAGGAGTAAGGACAGGGCCAGAATTTTCTGTCCTGGTCCTCCCATCTGGATGCTGAGTGCTAAGTCACTGCGGGCGCTGCAAAACTGGCGGACACCTTGCTGATCCCTGCTGGAAAATATTAGTGGTTCAAATTTCTTTTGAAATTTTGCGCCCCCTAAGAAAATTGCGCCCGGGGCGACCGCCCCCGAGGCACCCCCCACGCTACGCCACTGGCTGAACTGAATTTCACCATATGTGAAACTAGCCTATTCACAAAGCTGTCACTTCACCAAATACAGACGAAAGGACAGTAAAATACGATGCAGTTTGCCGCAATTCAGTCGCACTGAAATTGTACCATAGAAGACTTTCCTGACTTTCACAGAACACCGAATTGCACCAAAATTGTGTCGAAATGCCCTCATTTCCATTTTTCAATTGGGTTTAAAAAAGTAAATCCCATAGGACTCAGTGGAAGGAGGAGGGGGAAACCGGTAATATCTTTTTTAAAGAATAAAAAAAATTCTAAATCATTTATTCTTTATTTTTAATTAAACAGATCTTTAAATTTGAAAAGACTAGTCAGCTCACACTAATGGGCATCGTGTTTGTGCAATCATCAGATATCGTCTGAAGTCGTCCGACCGATCCTACAACATACAGCTGAATCAGCCCTCTTCCACTGCATCCGACCACCATTGGACGACTTCAGACGATTTTATGCGAAGAGGAAAAAAGACCAGGCTTTTTTTTACCTCTCGCGTCTTTTTTTGCTTTCTTCTTTTCAAGCCGGCTGCGTTCAGCATGGCTGTCCTTGATGCTGAAACCTATTTCAGCATCAGAGGCAAGTATTACTCCCCCCTGCAGCCTGGCAAGTTTTTTCTTTTTCACTGCTAAGGGCTGCGCTCGACGGGGCTGTCCTTGGTCTTGAAACCCCCAGTTTCAGCACCAAAGTGATTTTTTTTTCCTCCCCGCAGCGGGATTTTTTTTTTCCTTCATTCGGCGGCCTGTCCAACTGACTTGGGTCGTCCACAGACGATTCCATTGGACGACGGCGATTTCCGTAGTCGGGTCACCCGACTACAGCGCCAGTGATACGGCAAGACTCAATGACCACCGAACGTCTTTGGAGGGGCTGTGTGACGGAATGAGTGTACCACAACAAGCCCTGCATGAATGACAACGTCGAGCCAAAACATTTATGATACAAATTTGAGATATGTTAGCAACAACATGCAGTGCTGTGTGGACACGTGCCAAATAGAAAATGGAAGCCACCAACAAGGCATGCAGTGAAGAAATGTGCTCAACATAAGCGGAGGCACGTTTCCTGAAACACATATACTAAATGAATGGAAATTAATGAAACGAACATTTTGGATGCAGGCCCAAAAGGAATCACCTTTTATTAAAGTATGCAATTCATCTGCAACTTGGAATCTTTCTCTAGGATTAAAATGATATATATATATATATATACACAGTTGTGTTCAAAATTATTCAACCCCCAATGCTGTAAAGGGTTTTAGGGAATTTAGTGTACATTTGTAATTGTATTCAGAATGAAATCCTACAAGGACTTTTTAAAGAACCATATGCAACTAAAATGACATCAATTGGTTTTGTAATACAGTAGTAAATGTTTCTTTTGTGAATTCTTCATTGACACAATTATTCAACCCCTTAAAGACTACCACTCTGAAGAACAGAGGTTCATTCAAGTGTTTTCAATCAGGTATTGAAAACACCTGTGGATGTCACGGAGCAGCAATAAAGCATAATAAGCACCAATTAGGCAGCTTTAAAATGACTGAGATACTCAGCTCCTTCTAGACATTTACTGGTGTGGTTACAAACATGGTGAAGTCAAGAGAATGGTCCAGGGAGACAAGAGAAGAGGTGATTACTCTTCACAGGAACGGCAATGGCTATAAGAAGATTGCAAAGATGTTAAACATACCAAGAAAGACCATAGGAAGCATCATTTGCAAATTCAAGGCTAAGGGCACTGTTGAAACGCTACCTGGTCGTGGCAGAAAGAAGATGCTGACTTCGACTGCTGTGCGCTACCTGAAGCGTAGAGTGGAGAAAAGTCCCCGTGTGACTGCTGAGGAACTGAGAAAAGATTTGTCAGATGTGGGTACTGAAGTTTCAGCTCAGACAATACGGCGCACACTGCGTAATGAAGGCCTCCATGCCAGAACTCCCAGGCGCACCCCCTGCTGTCTCCAAAGAATAAGAAGAGTCGACTGCAGTATGCCAAAAGTCATGTGGACAAACCACAGAAGTTTTGGGATAGTGTTCTGTGGACTGATGAAACAAAATTAGAATTGTTTGGGCCCATGGATCAACGCTATGTTTGGAGGAGGAAGAACAAGGCCTATGAAGAAAAGAACACCTTGCCTACTGTGAAGCATGGCGGGGGGTCAATCATGCTTTGGGGCTGTTTTGCTTCTGCAGGTTACAGGGAAGCTTCAGCGTGTGCAAGGTACCATGAATTCTCTTCAGTACCAGGAGATATTGGATGACAATGTGATGCAGTCAGTCACAAACCTGAGGCTTGGGAGACGTTGGACCTTTCAACAGGACAATGATCCCAAGCATACCTCCAAGTCCACTAGAGCATGGTTGCAGATTAAAGGCTGGAACATTTTGGAGTGGCCATCGCAGTCATCTGACTTAAATCCCATTGAGAACTGGTGGCACTTAAAGAAAGCAGTTGCAGTGCGCAAGCCTAAGAATGTGACTGAACTGGAGGCTTTTTCCCATGACGAATGGGCGAAGATACCCGTAGATCGCTGCAAGACACTTGTGTCAAGCTATGCTTCACGTTTAAAAGCTGTTATAACTGTAAAAGGATGTTGTACTAAGTACTAAGATTGAATGTCACTTGGGGGTTGAATAAAACTGATAATGATGTGAGCACAGAAAAGACATTTGTGGTTATTTCATTATAAATGTTATGTTATATTTGTCTGACCTACACGTGCCTCTTTGATTTAATTGTAAGCAAGATGACTGAATGATCAAAATCAAACTGGGCAAAACACTTAATTTCAGTGGGGGTTGAATAATTTTGAACACAACTGATATATATATATATATATATCTTAGATTTTAACCTTTATTTAAAACTTGCAAAGTATGTATTGATGGTTATACAGTAGCTCCAGGTATCCCATGCCTCTCATAAAATCATAGAAACCATACTGCAAGTCTGGAGGCAATCACCTGACCCCCGTCTTTGTTACACATTCTAAAACGCATTCCCAACAACAAAACTCGAGATCGGCGTTCTGACGTCTCACCGAACGGCCTTGATCATTTATGCATCGGAGAATGAAGTGGTGTTTATCAGGACAAGCTTTCGAAAAATTCAAATTCCAAGAAAAGAAAGATAAAAGGAAAAAGCATAAAGTAGAGGGAAGAAAAAAAGCAACAAAAATCCGGCAAAACTAAGTGCGGCTCGACTGATAAGTGTGTAAAGGCAGGAGGGGGGGGTGGCTATTTGCTGTTTTGTGGAACAAGTCGACACCTGGTAATTTTCATTCCAGTTCTAGACACATAGTAATGGGCAGCGCGATCGCCCAGATTTTTCTTACGGGGGTGTAAGAAAAGAAGCACTTTAGAGGTTGCATTTTGTTCCCAGCAGATGATCAGATATCCGTTTCCCAGCGCAACCATAGAAAGAATTTTTTACGAGCAAACTCCAAGCAATCAAGCGAAGTTGTCATGGAGAATATATATGTATACATATAAGCAGAGATCTTCTCATCAGCCTCACAGGCATGGGTAAGTGACATGTTTGGGGATCTGTACAAACTAGTTGATGTCTCAGAATGTGTAAGGCGCCGTTTAGGACGCTGCGTGTTTGGAAGGAGTGGAGCGAGGTTATGAGCCTGATCGAGCTGGAGATAGGGGCAGTATAGAAAATTCACATGCAGAAGCTACAGTGTTACTGCAGGCTCAGAAATGGACTTTCAAGTCATCTCCAAATCCAATCCTATGCCTTCAAATCTTCCAGGTGCATCTGTTCTAAACGAGGTGAAACCAACCACCAAGATAGCCCAGTCAAGCAACACTGTAAAGGATTTAGGATTGGGCACCACTGGTATGCTCTGATTTTAACATGTGATTGGTATTTAGCAAATAAATAAATAAATAAATATATACACACAGTATATAAATGGAAATGAGTGAGCCATTCGGGTATCTCTGCTACTTGGTGGCACCCTCAAACCAGGGGCGCCGTGGCCAGCCGCGCACCCTCAAACCAGGGCTGCCGTGTCCAGCCGCGCACCCTCAAACCAGGGCTGCCGTGGCCAGCCACGCACCCTCAAACCAGGGCTGCCGTGGCCAGCCGCGCACCCTCAAACCAGGGCTGCCGTGGCCAGCCGCGCACCCTAAAACCAGGGCTGCCGTGGCCAGCCGCGCACCTTCAAACCAGGGCTGCCGTGGCCAGCCGCGCACATTCAAACCAGGGCTGCCGTGGCCAGCCGCGCACCTTCAAACCAGGGGGGCCGTGGCCAGCCGCGCACCCTCAAACCAGGGGGCCGTGGCCAGCCGCGCACCCTCAAACCAGGGCTGCCGTGGCCAGCCGCGCATCCTCAAACCAGGGCTGCCGTGGCCAGCCGCGCACCCTCAAACCAGGGCTGCCGTGGCCAGCTGTGCACCCTAAAACCAGGGCTGCCGTGGCCAGCCGCGCACCTTCAAACCAGGGGGGCCGTGGCCAGCCGCGAACCCTCAAACCAGGGACGCCTTTGCCTGCTGCACATCCTCAAACCAGGGGCACCCTGTCGAGTCGAGCATCCTCAAACCAGGGGCGCCTTGGCAGGCCATGCACCCGCCAAGCAAGGGCAGCATTATGACAAAGGCACCATTGGCAGTAGTCCATCTTCAAAGTAAAGACAGTGGAACGTCGTAGGAAACGCTACAAAAAGCACAATAGCTTCTTGAATGTACATTAAAAAACATTCACAAAACTGAAATCCAAAGAGCAACAGGAGAAGCTTTCCAACTAAGCTGTCACTCAGGAAATCCGGCAGCTCGGCCATAATGTCACTTTGTGTATAACCCCCTCTGTTTGTAATTTAGTTTAATTCCCAGTTCTTTATTGGATACAGACAGCACTATATAATATGATGAGCATAACCTCCATGATCAACAGCTCTATGGATCTGCTCGGAGGTCAGGAAGGCCGCACACCGAAACAGCGCTTTAATCGTAGATCAAAAACAGTTTCCACCTCTCAGCATACGGGGGGGGGGGGGGGTTCACAGAATCCCCTCTCACGGAGATCTGCTGCAAGAGATTTCAGCTCCGCTACATCTCCAGCTAATTTGAAGCTTCTGTTTGCTACTAGATCATAGCAGGAGCCTAAGGGCAATCTTACCACAACACACCGTACCTTGTTTTACCGCATCAGCATCAACCAGGCCTACATTTGAGATTAACTGGAAGTTTTCCATCGAGGTGTGAAAACGTAATGCTAGCTGCTGCTTTCAGAAACACCCGTCATCTTGATACATTTCATTTCTATTCTGCGCCTTGTGCAAGTTGTGAAAACCAACAACAATGTACAATTTACAAGGGGTAGAAAAGTGGATTGCAGATAAACTTTTTTTAAATACTGACAAAACTGTTACGATGCTCTTTGGAACCGCACCTAAAATACATAAATTGCAAAATCCCCATCTATGTGTTGGGACAAGATCAAATGGCACGCTGACCACAGTCACTTCTCTCAAATATCTAGCTATGTGGTTAGACCCAAATCTATCCTTTGGCCCCCACATCGAAAAACTCTCATCTAAACTCTACCCCAAACTAGGTGCCCTGTACAGAAACAAATCCTGCCTGAGCCCCGCGGTAAGAAAGCAGATTGTACAACAAATGCTTATGCCAGCTATTGAATACGGAGATGTAGTGTATGCAGCCGCCCCGCAAACACACCTTCATAAACTTACTACATTGTAGAACTCATTCTGCCGCTTTGTGCTACAATGTAACTACATGACCCACCATTGTGACATGTTAAAAAAGTTAAACTGGCCGTCGCTGGAATCCAGACGCAATCTTCACCTTTCCAACTTGGGGCCACATTACAATCCTAGGGTTAAAACGCAGTCGAAAGGGAGGAAAAACTGCACCTGCGTTTTAACGCTGGATTACAATGCAGGCGCAAAAATGCTGCCTGCATTGTTTGCAGGCGCTAAGCCCCGGGATGCTCGCAGCAGCGATGAGCGCAGCCACGAGCATCCACTTAATGGAGTCCATTGAGTTTCCCCCTGCCGGTCACATAACCAGCTGGATCTCGCGAGATTCGGCTGGTCGGTGTAGTGATACGCAGGGAGAGACTGGGGGGGACGGGGACTTTTCCCCCCAGTCTTTCCCTGCTCCCGTCGGACAGAGGAGGCGGTTGGAGCAACGGTCCTCGCCGCGGGACAGGAGGTGAGTATAGCATTCTGTTTTTTTGTTTTTTAGGCTGGTGTTAACGGATTCTGCAGAAGCGGAATCCGTTAACACCAAGTCCAGGCTGTGGTTCACTTTTTGCTAACCACAGCCTGACATTAATCAGCGCTAGTAGATTGTGCTCCCTATACTTAACATGGGGAGCGCAAAGTACAGTAACCTCGAGCTGAAAAGCGCAAGGTACCAAACGCAAACGGGTTACTTAACACGTTTGGATTGTAATATGCGGTAGATACCGCAGCTACCGTTAGCAACAAGAATGTAATGTGGCCCCTGGTGTTTAAAAGCTTTTCTGGGAAGCTACCATCCTACCCGAATAGGCTGCTTAGCAGTGCCCTCATCCTATAACCTCCGATCCAGGACCTGCACCTTACTTACAATACCACAATACAAAAAGAAAGTGGCTCATTTCCTACAGAACACCACAATTATGGAATAACCTCGCAGACACCATCAAATCTTCCCCCAGTCTTAAGTCACTCAAGAGCTCCCTATTAACATACCTCAATAATGCACTTGTAAACATGTAACATAGTGACTATATTTCCTACATATTTAATTTCTGTGTTAATCTGTATTTTTGGTTTTGTTTTTAATATCTTGCATTAATTACTTTGTATTTCTATAACAATTTCAATGTTCTTGAACCCATGACATACTTGAAAACGAGAGACATCTCAATGTGTCCTTGCTGGTAAAATGTCTGAAAATACCAAAACACAATAAATTCAGGTTTACCAGAGCCACGTTCAATACCTCAGCAAGTGCTAAGTTAGCAACTTGCCATTGAACGCCGTTCAACCGCTCAGCGCTCAGCAGTGCTAACCTAGCACTTGCAGCGACCCGAGGAGATGCTGCGAGTAGCTGAGGTGACGTATTAAAAGATGGCCGCCGCCATGAAGCAAGTAACAATGCCATACAGCAAGATGGCCGCCGCCTCGAAGCAAGTAAGAATTCTGTACAGCAATGTTAATTTTGAGGTTTTTGTTCACCAAAGCACAAAATATTTATTTATTATTTACCCCTGCACATAGACATATATTACAGTTCAATTTATATATTGTTTCAGAAGTAAACATAACGTTTATTCGTTAAAAACTATCATTTGTGGTGTGTGAGTACAAAACGGAATTGTGCTGACTGCTTCTCTTTATTATATTTTGTCCGAAAAACAATCTGAATTTTTCATTAAGAAATCGGCCATTTTGGATTCAAAATTTGCATCCAAAGCGTTCAATGACACTGCTGCAGCAATTCAGCAGCTGCTGAGGTATTGAACGGGCCTCTGTACTCGATCCAGGAAGGTGACAGGCTCTCCAGGTATACAGAATATCCTTTTATCTCTGGACAAAAGCATCCCCGTTTATGGATATTAAGACAAACGACTTGATCGTGCCATGATTAAAAAGGTTTGGACCGCAAGGTCAGGTTTTATTTATCTTTGTCTTTGTCTTTGTCTTTTTTCTGGGTCAATGTATCCAAGTAGGATTGAGAGCATTTGAAAGGATTGTGATTATACCTCAAAGTCTTGACCTCCACCTTATAAATCATTGTATGGGTGCATGCTTGCAAAATCGGTAGAGGAAAACGCAAGTTGAAGAAGCCTTGGAACCCAACAAATTTAACGTATCAATAAATTAATTGATTCAATGTGCTGTGATTGGAGCTTTGAGAAGAAAAGAAAAAGCTTCAAAGCTCCCCTCAAAACATGAAAAGGTTAGGAGATTATGAGTTTAGAAATCATAAAAAACACACAATTTACATGTTTTCAGGTGATTAATGATCAGTAAAAAGTCTAGGATACATGAAAAATCTAGTTCCAACAGGAAGAAAATGCTTTCCCTATGGGCTTTAATAAGCGTTCAGGAAAGGATTCCTAATAGCCAGAAGGACTTTCTATGAGATGCAAGGTGACCTTCTGCTTACCCCACTGGAAGGGGACGAGTGATTGAAAGCTCACACTTATTTACGTTAGTGACGATACTTGCAGTGACACACACACACACACACACACACACACACACACACACACACACACACTCTCTCTCTCTCTCTCTCTCTCTCTGACAATAGACAAGTAGGGGGAACGCCACCAGAACTTTGAAGTCAACGAGAGATTTTAGGTAATAAACACTAGAGATAGACCGATACCGATTATTGGCAGCTTTTCTGTCCGATAGCCGATATTTGGTGCCGATATTCCGTAAATGTAAAGTTGTGAGAAAAGAAACAGCACAAATCTGACATTATGCCCATGAACTCAATGTGTTTAACATTTAATCATTGCACCAAGTCCACTTCATTTATTCAATTTAATAAGAATTAGTTTTTTCATTTAAGCTTTTTTTTTTCTTTTTACAAACAATAAGACCGTGTCTTTAGCTTTCTGAAAGATCCCTCATATGACCCTGTATGTAAGGGGTTCAGCAACCTTGGCCCTGCAAGGGTTATGTTACATAGTTGGTGCCAACTTAACCAAAGCGGTTGTAAATTTACCAGAGCCATTATAGTCTATGAGGTTGTTAACTTAACAGTGACTTTGTAATATTGCCACATGTTTTGGAATTACATCTGCCATGATACTCCGCTTCTCATTAAGTTCTTGGAGCCTCATGTGAAATGCAGTTCCAAAACATCTGGAGGTCCCAGGTTGCTGGACCCTGCATCTCCTGTGTAGGGAATTCCCTGCCAGATGGGATGGAAGCCCCATTTCTGTTGCCATCACGCTCATGCGCAATACGGTCAGTGAGCAGGGGTCGTTCTGCAGTGAGGGCTTACAGCCTGATGCGGGAGAAGACCCGGATTCGCACAGTTCTGTGGAATCTTGCGTGTCGCAGCTGCAGTGAGCCAACTTGTCCAATTATCGGCAAATAAAATGCCGATACCAATAGGAGTAATTTTCGGAATATAAATCGGCAAAACCGATATATCATCTATCCCTAATATAAACAAACACATACACACTCCACTTTAAAATAGTTTAAAGGATTGTGAAAAACACCTGATTTAGGAAACCATAAGTATTTGGTTACAAACTAGATTATGAAAAACACAAAAATAAGCTTGCTGCAAAGTCAAGCAGCCATTCTGGTTCAGTGTAAATTTAGAATACTGTCTGGCCAAAATAAAGTCACACATTCTAAAACATTATTGTGTCACATTTTGCGGTGATTACAGCATTCACTGTGGAATCGTTTCATGCAATATCACAGCACTTATTTGTGTCCTGAGTATACTGAGCAATATAGCTCCCGACCTGAAGAGGAGAGGTTACACGCTCGAAAGCTTGTCTTTTAAATGTAATGTTAGTCCAAAAAAAAAAAAAAAGTACATACGGCTATACTCGAGACTTTGGCATCTGGGCTAACACAGCTTTTTTTTATATACATATAATTTGCACCGAATGGTGAATTTCACTGTATGTGCAATTCATCTATTCTCTAAGACTAAGCTGGCAATTTGGCAAAAACAGGCAAAAATGACAGCGAGCTACGGTGCAATCCGGTGGCACTAAAAAAACATTTTTGGTGTTTCATTTTGACAGTTTTCACTGTAATAAATGCAATATGTAATTTTTTCTTTTTAAAGACTTTTTTTTTAAAACACCTTTTCGTATGACATTTAATTATTAAAAAAAAGACTTAGATACTTTTTTATGCTTTAAACGTCCCAGTAGGAGACTTCGTATTTATTAAATTTTTTAACACTGTTGGAATTTGCCGAGGCTAATCCGCGCTTTTGGCCAACGTCCGATAACTGCTGTATTTTACCAAAAATGGAATTGCCGAGGCAAACATTCAATAAATAGCGAATTCGTTGAATCGTCAACGAAACTGAATCTCTGAAATGAAAAGAATAGACCCCCGTAAACAAAACCTGAGGATGCACTTTATGTGTAATTAAAGCAAACATTGCCTTTAAAAAATAAATCCATATAATAGCGACGTTTCAACGAGCAAGTGATCTTTTAAAAAGGATAAATGGATGATTTATTTATATTTATGACGTATTTTACCAAGAAGGAAACATTACGATTTCTCTTGTTATCAAGTATGTCCTGGGTTCAAGAACATTGTATTTCTGTAACAACTGTAACAATTCAAAGTAATAAAATGCAAGATATTAAAAACAAAAACACATTTATTTATTTATGAAGTATTTTACCAGGAAGGATACAATAACACAAATATACAGATTAACACAGAAAATAAATATGTAGGAAATATATTCACTGGGTTACATGTTTACAGGTGCATTCTGTATATAGTCACTATGTTACATGTTTACAGGTGCATTCTGTATATAGTCACTATGTTACATGTTTACAGGTGTATATTGTATCAATGTATGTTAATAGGGAACTCTTGAGTGACTTTATCCTGGGTGAAGATTTGATGGTGTCTGGGAGGTTATTCCATAATTGCGGTGCTCTGTTGGAAAATGAGGAGCGAGCCACTTTCTTTTTGTATTGTGGTATTGCAAGTAAGGTGCAGGTCCTGGATCTGAGGTTATAGGATGAGGGAACTGCTAGGGGAAGCAGCCTATTCAGGTAGGCTGGCAGCTTCTCAGAAAAAGCTCTTAAACACCAGGTTGGAAAGTTGAAGAGTGCGTCTATAGATACAGATTAATACAGAAAATATGTAGGAAGCAAGGGTGGAAGTAACACATCTACATTCAGATATTTGATTGGCTGACTGCCACTTTTGCCCTGTATGCTCATAGTGTCCGTAGAGGAGTTTAGCCCTAGTAGTCCAGATCTCAAACTCTGGCTTCCGACGGCCTACGATTCCCAGAACCTTTTGAATGCAATACGTGGCCAGAGAATCATGGGGGTTGTAGAACAGAAATATCTGTGGCGCCAGAGTTTGACACCACAGTCTTCTAGGTGTATATGCAACATGTAAATAGGAAGGATTGAAATGGCATATGTAGAGACAAAGAAAACTACCGTATTTTTCGCTCCATAAGACGCACCTGACCATAAGACGCACCTAGTTTTTAGAGGAGGAAAACCGGAAAATAAATATTCTGAATGAAATAGTGTAATAATGGATATTGCCCCAGCTCACACGTGGATATGCCTTAGCTCACACATGGATTTGCCCCAGCTCACACATGGATTTGCCCCAGCCAGCTCACACATGGATTTGCCCCAGCCAGCTCACACATGGATTTGCCCCATCAGCTCACACATGGATTTGCCCCAGCCAGCTCACACATGGATTTGCCCCAGCCAGCTCACACATGGATTTGCCCCAGCCAGCTCACACATGGATTTGCCCCAGCCAGCTCACACATGGATTTGCCCCAGCCAGCTCACACATGGATTTGCCCCAGCCAGCTCACACATGGATTTGCCCCAGCCAGCTCTCACATGGATTTGCCCCATCAGCTCACACATGGATTTGCCCCAGCCAGCTCACACATGGATTTGCCCCAGCCAGCTCTCACATGGATTTGCCCCATCAGCTCATGGATTTGCCCCAGCTCACACATGGATTTGCCCCAGCTCACACATGGATTTGCCCCAGCTCACACATGGATTTGCCCCAGCTCACACATGTATTTGCCCCAGCCAGCTCTCACATGGATTTGCCCCAGCCAGCTCACACATGGATTTGCCCCAGCCAGCTCACACATGGATTTGCCCCAGCCAGCTCTCACATGGATTTGCCCCAGCCAGCTCTCACATGGATTTGCCCCAGCCAGCTCACACATGGATTTGCCCCAGCCAGCTCTCACATGGATTTGCCCCAGCCAGCTCACACATGGATTTGCCCCAGCCAGCTCACACATGGATTTGCCCCAGCCAGCTCTCACATGGATTTGCCCCATCAGCTCACACATGGATTTGCCCCAGCCAGCTCTCACATGGATTTGCCCCAGCCAGCTCACACATGGATTTGCCCCAGCCAGCTCTCACATGGATTTGCCCCATCAGCTCACACATGGATTTGCCCCAGCCAGCTCTCACATGGATTTGCCCCATCAGCTCACACATGGATTTGCCCCATCAGCTCACACATGGATTTGCCCCATCAGCTCACACATGGATTTGCCCCAGCCAGCTCACACATGGATTTGCCTTAGCCAGCTCACACATGGATTTGCCCCAGCCAGCTCACACATGGATTTGCCTTAGCCAGCTCTCACATGGATTTGCCCCAGCCAGCTCACACATTGATAATTCCCCAGCTCACATATGGATATGGCCCAGCAGCTCGTGGATGTGCCTCCGCTCACCTGCCGCCGCCGCGTTTGTCTCCCTCTGAGCATGCGTCCGGCGGCAGGAAGCTTGGGCACTCGCCTGGGGGAGCCACGTGACCGCGATCTCGGGAGATCGCGGTCACGTGGCTCCCCCAGGCGAGTGCCCAAGCTTCCTGCCGCCAGACGCATGCTCAGAGGGAGACGAACGCGGCGGCGGCAGGTGAGCGGAGGCACATCCACGAGCTGCTGGGCCATATTCGCTCCATAAGACGCACCCACTTTTCCCCCCACTTTTTGGGGGGGAAAAAGTGCGTCTTATGGAGCGAAAAATACGGTACTTAAAATGCCCTAAAAAACAAAGAAGAAAAACACGCTGCTGCTGAGATGAAGGAGTTGCTCAAAAGACACGATAATGGTCTTTCCTGATGTAAGGCAGGGCTTGACAAATTTGCTTTGAATCTAGGAGCCAGATAAAAGTTAGGAGCCATTTATTTTTTATGGTAATAAGTAGGGATGCACCAAAATGAAAATTTGGGACCGAAACCGAAAATGCACGATGAGCTTGGCCGAAAACTATACGAAAAGGACTTCTCCCCTACAAATTATTTTAAGGATTTTTGTATAACTGTGTTAATACTACTGTAGACTTTATTAACATATTACGAATTTAAATCAATCCACATTAAAAATAAAAGATATTTTTGTCCTATTTTGGTGGAGTTATTTTGCATCTAGTGCATACATTCATGTGTAAAAAATTTTAGACACACACACACACTTTACATTTGCAGAAGACATTTACACATCCCAACAATTCAGAGAACTTTAAGGCTAGGCTCAGACGAACGCATTTCTCGCGTCGTCTGTGAAAACGTGCGTTCGAAGGAATGGACGTATTCTTTCACGGAATACGCGATAGCGGTCATACGATCCTCATTTTCGTCCGTGATTTTGTACGGATCATCAATAAAACACTTTTTGCGTCTGGACGTTATGTTGGCCAGACATCAGCAGCGTCTGACGTCTCCGAATCACGCGCACACGCCACTAGCGGACGCAGCGCACGCTGTTAGTCAGTACTAGCGGTTTCACGTTCTAGAAAAAATGTGTTCGTTTGCCGCTTGCGTTGCGCGGCCGTACTTCGTATATTGCCCGTCATTTGCTGCTAGCCCCCAGCTCACACATGGATATATTTGCCCCCAGCTAACACGGATATATTTGCCCCCAGCTAACACATGGACATATTTGCCCCCAGCTAACACATGGACATATTTGCCCCCAGCTAACACATGGACATATTTGCCCCCAGCTAACACATGGACATATTTGCCCCCAGCTAACACATGGATATATTTGCCCCCAGCTAACACATGGATATATTTGCCCCCAGCTAACACATGGATATATTTGCCCCCAGCTAACACATGGATATATTTGCCCCCAGCTAACACATGATATATTTGCCCCCGCTAACACATGGATATTATTTGCCCCCAGCTAACACATGGATATATTTGCCCCCAGCTAACACATGGATATATTTGCCCCCAGCTAACACATGGATATATTTGCCCCCAGCTAACACATGGATATATTTGCCCCCAGCTAACACATGGATATATTTGCCCCCAGCTAACACATGGATATATTTGCCCCCAGCTAACACATGGATATATTTGCCCCCAGCTAACACATGGATATATTTGCCCCAGCTCACACATGGATATATTTGCCCCAGCTAACACATGGATATATTTGCCCCCAGCTAACACATGGATATATTTGCCCCAGCTCACACATGGATATATTTGCCCCAGCTCACATGGATATTGCCCCCAGCTCACATGGATAAATCCCCCAGCTCCCCTGGCTTGTTGAACTCCGAGCGAGCGACGTCTGCTTCACGGATGCCGGTCGCAGGGCTGTGAGGTGGCCGCCGGGCCGAGGAGGCCTTGACTCTGCCTCTAGCCGAGACCTCGCGGGAGGCTCCCGCGATCTCAGCTGGAGGCAGCGTCAGAGCCTCCACTGCCCGACCGCCGCATCACAGCCCTGCGACCGCCAGACCCACCGCTAGGTAAGTATTGCGGCCGCCGGAGGGGAAAGCTGGCCGCATGCTTTTCATGCACGCGGCCAGCTTCACCAGCCCCGCAGATACCGGCAAGCCGGCCCAGCGCCGGCTTCCGTATTGGGGAGAGGTATTGGGCCATTTGCACGAGTACCAAGTACACCTGCAAACGGCAGTATCGGCACCAATACTAGTATCGGTATCGGTGCATCCCTATCTATAATGGCTCAGATGGAGCCTAAACAATAGATTAAAAAAATAACAGTCTATTTCTCTTAAAGTGCAGAAAAACATTCCATTAACTTTTTGGAGGCATGGATGTAAGCTCCCACATTAACCCCCCCTCGTCCTTGGAGCAGACACCACTGGCAGGAGATCAGTGATAAATCACTTGTTCCTTTGGCCAGAGGTTACTGCGTGCACCGATACTGTGGATCAAGCAGTTAACCCTTTGTGTGCAGAAATAAAGGTGTAGCAGCTCCTGCCTCTCTCCAATTACAATTATCTCCAGCTAAGCAGCATTGAAAGAGTGCTCGCTCAGTGTCAGTTGGAGCATCAATTTTCAGCGGACTTTTTCAGCTGGTGTTTTGCTTTCGGGCCGAAACAGATAACCCCATTATCGGCAGAATCCATCAGCGGCACAAATTCCGGTGCATCCCTGGTAATAAGTGAACGACAGCATGAAGCGGAGCACCCCCAGAGTTGCTGGGCAGACGCTGCACAGAACTGCAATAAAGATTTCTCACGCCCGTGCCATCAGTGAATGGGCTGACAAAAGCCCAAGTGCCAGGATGCAATTTCTAGTCGCCATGGCGACCTGGCTTCTGGGAATTATCAAGCCCTGATGCAAGGGGTACTGTTCTCCTAAGCGGCCTGGGTTTTCCCCTTGATATTTAGAGGTGCGAAGGTTTAACCTCCCCGGTGGTATTCCCGTGTGTGACTCGGGGTTAAATTTCACTACTGCAAATGGTAACCCTGAGCCACACTCTGGCTGGATGCATACTCACCTCCTCCTGCGCTCCGAGGCTGTCCCCCGCAGTGTGATCGCGGCGAGTTGCTTCCTGGTAAGGCTCCATGCGAGTCACACGATGCGGGGGGGGGGCGGGACCAGGCAGCAAACGTAGAGAAATGTACAATGTTTATGAACGGCCATTAGGTGGCACTACAGGATAAGAAACAGACCATAGTCTCACCCTTGTTTTCAGACAGATTTCAGTGTTTTTTGTTTTATTTGCATTATTTTGGATAATTATTTTTGGGATAATAAATTATTATGTCGTGTTTCAAACTTTATCAGACTCAGTGTATTCACTATTTATAAGTAAAAATAAAGGATTTTACCAGTAAGGACTCTTGCTTGCACGGATTTCAGTGCGTGATTCCTAATTATTACAGGCTATGTACAAAAACACATCTCCTAAAAAAAAATAATAAAAAAATAAAGATGCTTTTAGACACAAAAATTTTAAAAAATTAGACCACCAGGGAGGTATTATTTTACTGAGAGGGTGGCAGATACAGGAAGCAGTCTTCCAGTAGAAGAGGCTAAACCAGTGATTGAGTTTAAGCAGGCATGGGATAGGCATAAATCTATGATAAATAAAAGATAAATCCAGGGAAAGTATCCAGATAATGGGACAGACTAGATGGGCGAAAGGTTCTTATCTGCCGACATATTCTATGTTTCTATTTTGTTGCAGATCCTTCCCCACCAACGCCACTCCATATCTGAGGCGATGCGGCTTGATATTTACCAAGCCTGGATTCCGACAGAAATCAGAGACAAAGTGACCTTTTCACACACCTCTCACAGTTTCTACCAGCCTGCGCCTCGGCCGTGTTTAGCCAACGCTACCCTTTACTTAAGGTTTAATTCCCTGTACCGGCCAAGGAACTCCGCTCCTGAACTTTGTACAAGAACACGCAAAGCCGAGAGATAAGGTTACATTTTAGCTATTGGCAAAATAGAAAATGAACATGAAAAAAGAAAAAAAAAAACAACACAATCTGCAAACCTGCACGTCGTGCTCTTTTGTGCCAAAAGAAAAGAGGGGAGGAAGAAAACCTGAAATGTCACCTGTGTTTACTCTTCTGAAACCAATTCCAAAAAGGAACACAAACGTGCCGTTTAGTTTCTAGACAAATTAGAATACTCCTTGGAACATGTTATTTTTGACTGCGCCGTACATGGTACATCTGCAATCGCGAGAGCATCGAAGACGGGTCTTGAATTTTTTTGGTGTAATTCAGATTTTTAAAATCCAGTTAAACGAAATTTAAAAATGGCTACATTGTTAGGAAAAAAAGCTTGTGGCTTGAGTTACAGGGTCCAAGCGCGTCTCTGGAACAGGTTACACTGCAGAGTCTCTCGGAGAAGTGAAACATCCTCACAGACTTCCCCATGGCCTGACCACACACACATACCTGAAAGTGTGGTCACCTTGGCTGGCGACTGCGCTCGTCTTTAATATATGCTTAACACCCCTATTGAAGCCACCATCTAACTTCTCAAATATGTCATTGAATTAACTTACTGGCTGGAACATACTTTGGCGACTAGTCAAGTCAAAGCTGAAGCGCTGACATTGTATTTGAAGAAAAGCTGACATGGTCCCTATATTTAAGAAAGGTTTAAAATTTGTGCCTGGGAATTCTAGACCGGTGAGCTTAACATCTGTTTGGAAAGTATTTGAGGGGTTACTAAGGGATAATATTCAGGAATTTATTGGGACGTATAATGTAATTAGCAAAAATCTGCATGGTTTTATGAAACACAGATCATGTCAGACTAACCTAATTGCGTTCTATGAGGAAGTAAGTGTCCGTATAGATCAGGGGGTTGCAGTGGATGTGATTTACTTGGATTTTGCCAAAGCTTGCGACACAGTTCCACACAAGGTTACTATTTAAATTAAGAAAAATTGGTCTAGATGAAAATACTTGTTCTTGGAAAACTGGCTAAAAGATAGGGTACAGAGAGTGGTCATAAATGGTACATTTTCAAGATGGACATCAGTGGTAAGTGGTGTCCCTCAGGGGTCTATTATAGGACCAATTCTATTCAATTTACTTATAAATGACCTTGAGATAGGCATTGAAAGTCATGTATCAGTGTTTGCAGATGACACAAAACTAGGAAAAGTGATACAATGTGAGCAGGATGTTACTTCGCTGCAGAGGGATTTAGATAAATGCAAAGTAATGCACTTTGGAGTGAAGAACACACAAGCAATTTATACCCTAAATGGTACTGAGTTAGGGAAATCCAAGCAGGAGAAGGATTTGGGAATAATTATAGACATCAAACTAAGTAACAATGTGCAATGTCAAACAGCAGCCGCCAAGGCCAGCAAGGTATTGGCATGCATTAAAAGGGGAGTTCACTCTCGGGATGAAAACATAATTTTGCCTCTGCATAAATCAATGGTCAGACCGCACCTTGAATATGCCGTGCAATTTTGGGCACCGGTCTTAAAAAAGGATAATATAGCGCTAGAAAAAGTGCAGAGACGGGCAACTAAATTAATAAGGGGAATGGAAGGGTTAAGTTATGAGGAAAGACTAACAAGCTTAAACATGTTTAGTTTAGAGAAACGGCACCTTAGAGGGGATCTGATAACTTTATATAAATATATACGGGGCCATTATAAACCATTGTCTGGAAACCTATTCATTAACAGGTCTATACACAGGACACAAGGTCACCCATTTAGACTGGAAGAAAGAAAATTCAGCCTAAAGCATAGGAAGGGTTATTTTACAGTGAGAACAATAAAGCTGTGGAATTCTCTGCCTGTTGAGGTGGTTGGGTCAGAGACTGTACAGACTTTGAAACGACTGGATGACTTCCTGCAGACACAGAATATTAAGGGTTATAATATTTAATGTGTGGGTAAAAGCTTCTTGACCCAAGGAGAAATCTGATGCCATTCTGGGGTCAAGAAGGAATTTTTACCCAGTGTGTTACACATTGGTGAGCATTTCAGACTGGGTTTTTTGCCTTCTTTTGTATCAACAGCAGTAGATGATGTGGGAGAGGCTGAACCAGATAGGCTGGAAAAAAAGACATGCGTCCATGTAACTATGTATTGAACCTACACTTTAAAAATGCTGCAGTTAGAGGTTTACCCAATGAGCTATCCAAATTATTATTATTACGATTATTACTAATCGACAACTAATCGATAATGAGAATAGTTGACAACTATTCTCATTATCGATTAATCTGTTGTTGATTAATCGATTTGTGTACAGCACACACTGTTTAGTGTGTGCTAGTCAGACTGTTAAACAAAAATCTCAGATTCTGCTTCGTCCTGTGCCACCACCTCAACCTGCCTGTCACCGCCTCTTTGGTCTGGAGCTGCCATTCTCTCCCTTTGGTCAGTTCCCTTCCCGCAAACTCCCTCTCACACTCAGGTCCAGCCGTTTGCCCAAACCCGCTCCCACCTCCTGACCTTCCTCCCACTCCGTTTGTTCATGAATTATTGTAAAGGGACACTCTAATAATCTAAAGTGTTCAGGCTGCGTGGAGGGTCTCCACTTCTCACAGTAATTTCATGCGGACATCATCACGTCTTAGTGCTTGTAGCAGCGTTCGTTCGGGGAGAAAGCATCAATCCATCACTGTGACCAGGTGCTCGTGTACATTGTGTGCGAAAAGTATGCAATTTGCGTACATTTTTCTTTAATCCGAGGAATCGGGGAGAAAAAAAAAAATAGGCCAACTAATAGATTATGAAAATAATAGTTAGTTGCAGCCCTAATCCAAATGAACACACAGCAATATATAGTTCATTAATCTAGGCCACACAATATGATGAAAAGCACAGAGCTGGGGAGATGGTTTGTGTTTTCGCTTTATATTTTGGGTTGAACGAGGGAACTGCATTAATTTCACTTCACGGCAGATTGCAACAAAATCCGTAGAGATCCGCGTGCCGTCAGGACAAGGCTATAAACCATTTTTATATGAATGAAGGGAAGTATGAATTCCTGCCAGCGCGCAGAGGGGGGAGACATAAAATAAAACCTTGCGCTGTTTAGCATGCCGGCAAAGTCAGATTTACAAATTAGTCACAAAAGTCCTTAATAAAATACACGATGACCCTCTTAAAAAGCTGGATTCGAAAAATGAAATGTCTCCGAATTTGAAGCTTAAACAAAAAAAATTAAAAGAGGGAGAGCGAAAAATTAAAAAAATAATAATAAAGCAAGTCACTTAAAAGAAAATGACATAAAAACAAGCACTTCACTAACATCTTACAAGCATCTCCTGAAGAGGCTCAGGCTGGTGTCTGGCTCCGTCCCAAACCTGCAAAAGGTCTCATTAAAAGCAACATTCATGGTTCAATGGATTCCGTTTGCGCAGAGCCATCGTAATGATGGAAATTGACGGCATTGAAATGTTCATGGAAACCAATAAGCTCCGTTTTCCCAGTATAGAGGGTGGATGAGACGGGAAGCGGACGAATGTATATTTGACAGGTTCTTTGATCCTCCTCGGCTGCACATGACAGAAAAAGGACTGTCAGGGTTATTCAAAAGAGAATCGAAAAGTCACCGCACGTTCGGTGACTTTTCATTCTCTTGAATTCGGTGCGAATTGGCGACCCCATTTCGGCGACCCTGCGGTGTATTCAGCAAGCACCACAGGGTCGTCGTAGTGCAGGGAAAAGCCTCCACAAACCTGACGAACACTCACCCCAAAACCCGGCGAAGGCACATCGAAAACCGCAAAAACATCTGGATTAACAACGCCGAACACGCCGGAGAAACCCGAGCAGGAGTCGATCACAGCGCAGAGCAGCCGCCGGAAAAAAAAAAAACGTACGCTTCAATGTTTGAAAAGTGAAACGCTGTTTGCAAAGAAATAACAGAACGAAAATGTCTGAAATTTACATATAAAATCCAATGAATGATAATAAAAAGGGCTGTTACAGAAAAAAAGGAAAAAAATCTATAAATGATTATAATATTCTGCAGTAAAAACTCTCAACACTTTATTAGATATTGAATTAAAATGGGATATTTTTACAATTGAAGCCTATGGGATTCGCCTGAATAAACCTGTCGAATAAAACCCCCGAACCGCAGGGAAATTCGGCAACTTTTCACTGCTGCTTTTTGTTCTCTGAATAGACGAAGCATTGCTTCTCTATGGGGATTTCACTGCCCTCGAACAGGCAACGAACAGGCACCGTATGTGCATTTGGCGAACTGCCTGCTCTCTGAATAGCCGAATGGCCAGGAAAGGTAACCTTACGCTGAACTTCAGCATTCAGTTACCTTTCGCCAGCAATTCGGAGCTCTTTGAATAACCCTGTTGGTCTGCGTTTGCATAGGCCACAAAACCCAGGACTCTTGCAACGTGCAGATTGAGATCTGGCAGTTTATTATTTATCTCTAGACTGTAAGCTCCTAGGAGCAGGACCCTCTACACCTACAGGGTTATTCAAAGAGATCCGAATGGCTCCCAAAAGGGAAACGAAAGCTGAAATTCGACTATTTCCTGGCCATTCGACTATTCAGAGAGCAGGCAATTCGCCAAATCCTGGCGAATTGCCTGCACATATGGTGCCTGTTCGGTGCCTGTTCGAGGGCAGTGAAATCCCCTTAGAGAAGCAATGCTTCATCTATTCAGAGAACAAAATCCAGCAGTGAAAGGTTCCCGAAATGCCCTGCCATTCGGTGGTTTCATGCGACAGATTTATTCCGGCAAATCCCATAGGCTTCAATGTTAAAAATATTCCCGTTTTAATTCAATATCTAATAAACCGTTCATTATAAAATTCTGAAGTAAAGATTCTATTTATAGATTTTTTTTTAGGAAATTTTAAGCATTTTTCGGGATTTTTTAAAAAAAAATCCGGTTTATTTTTTTTTTAAGTTTACTTGTTTTTTCTGTTACAGACCTTTTTATTATCATTCCCTGGCCCTCATATGTAAATTTCAGACATTTTCGTTCTGTAGTTTCTTTGCAAACAGCGTTTCAATTTTCAAACATTCAAGCAAACTGTTTTTTTTAATTTATTCACTTCACTCGTCTGCGGTGTCGGATTTTTCTGGCGGCTGCGCTGCGTGTGATCAGCTCCTGCTCCGGTTTTTCCGGTGGGATTAATCCAGATGTTTTTGCGGTTTTTCAGTGTGCGTTCGCCGGGTTTTGCGCTGAGTTTTCGTCGGGTTTGTGGCGGCTTTTCCCTGCACTACGACGGCCCTGTAGTGCTTGCTGAATACACCGCAGGGTCGCCGAAATGGGATCGCCAAATCGAACCGAATTGAAGAGAACGAAAAGTCACCGAACATGCGGTGACTTTTCGATTCTCTTTGAATAACCCTGCTAGAGTTTCCATCCAATGTCCATTTATCTGTATCTTGTTTCCTTTTGGTTACTGTAAAGCGCTGCAGAAACTGTTGGTGTTATAATTATTGTCATCATTTATGTATTATTTTTTTAAAAACACAAAATCATACAGGGTGACAGGAGTGAGATCTCACAGAAATTTATTTCTTTCCAGGGAGGTCCTTAATCCTGGTTTAAAAAAAAAAAAAAAGTTTTATATGCCAAATTTTGTTTTTCTTTGCCATCAATATAAAATAGTGTGTACATGTAGTGTCCAGTGTCACCAGACTATGTAGCTCACATATTCCAACAGCAGTAAAGGACCTGCCTACCGCTGCTCTGGAAGGGAGTGTGAGAAAAGAACTTCTGCATGTAAGTGCGCCATGGCAGATTGCAGCCTCTATCCGTTTAAAAGGCATATGTAGTGTAATGGACCAGGGGTCTCGAATGGGCCTTAACGCCACTACCGTGGTTGTGTGTATACGTTCGGCAGCAGCAGACACAGCAGCTGGTTTTTTTCGTTTGCTTTTGGGCTGCAGAAGGTGCCCCCCAAAGTTTTAGCCCTGTGGCCATAATTCCAAAGGTGCTAAAACTAGTTAAAATCTGTCTTTCCCCAGCCCACACGTTGACATGGGCTGCAGCTCAAAGTGCAGTAACTCCAGCGTCTGCAACATAGGTTAAATAGTAAGAAAAAAAATAAATTCCCAACTATTTCTTTACTGTATAATTAAAAAGGATTTCCCAAAAATCCACTGGTTCCTGGCAGTGGGTTTTTGGAAAATCACTTTCTAGTGAAGGGGTTCCATCTACAAGGCCAGTGGTTCCCAAACGCTGTTCAAGCCAGGTTTGCCGGATATGTGAAGCACAGCACAAGTGATATGATTTGCTGCTCAGTGATTGCAGGATTCAGTCTGCATTTCCCCAAGGTGATCCTTAAAACCTGGCCTGTTAGGGGGACTTGAGGACCAGGGTTGGGAACCACTGCACTAGGCTGACTGATTTGATCACTAAAGTGGGTGGCAGGCAAAAAGGATAGGGCTTCATTCAGTGCAAATTTACAGGTCCAGTTGCGAGTAGGTATGAACAACCGTCTGAGTGACGAAGAATACAGCCATGTCTAATTAACCTCCTTAGATCACAGAGGCTCAGCATCATACGGAAATATCGGTGATGGTTGGGTTGGCAGGTAAATACAATCTGATTATTATCTGAAGTATTAAATCGTAAATAGAATACAATTTGCACTTTTGCTAAAGAGACTTGTCATTTCTTCAAAGTAGAATCCATACAACCCCAGAAAGAAGACGATAAACCACCACGTAACAAAATACTAAACTGAAAGATACAGAAGCTCGACTTACCAAAGGAGAGCTGTCGTCTTCAACTCCGAAAACATCTCTGCGCTTCACCGTGAAGATTTCAAGATCGCGACAGTCATCGTCGTCGTCATCATCATCATCCATGAATGTCAATGTTTCTTTAGGGTCCTTGGAGAGGTACTCAACGTCAGAGGTTTCCGATACATCGCTTTCTTCAACCACGGCCTTCACCTTTGATGGAAATCCACTGCTTTCACCGTCTGACTTCTTAACACCAAGTTGTGATTTGAAGGCTTGGATTTCCTCATCGCTCAAGGTGCCGGGTTCTTCGTCCTGGTTTACTTTCGTAACGGACGCCGGAGCAGTCTGGGCTTTATTTAAGAATCGGACTCTAGGAGCCACTGCGAGACCCAACGAACTGAAAATACAATATGGAAGAAATGTCAGATGCAGAACACCTGGAAGGACTACAATCATATCCCGGCTCCTGATCCCAGAATGCCATCTACACAAAATATTGCGTCATGGACAGGATTTAGACTGGCATCTGCATTTTACATGCAAGAGGTGCATTTACAACATCACCCACTGCACTTAAATATACACAGACATGAAGCCTTTGTGCCAACTGGACTTTGAATTTCTCATTGCGATGAGGAAACTCTAAAAGGCTAAATGGGTTTTAATCAATAAAAGTGTCCGCACCAATAAAGTAATTGCACAGCGTCGAGACAGTCTCTCCAAGCATGTATAATAAACACAGGTTTCAAGGTGGTTGTCAACTGTATTTTATGGCACAATATCAGCCATCTTGCTACCAGTGTACAGAGGTTGGCTCCATCAATAACTGCAGGGACCCATGTTTTTTTTAACCCGCTACCCCCTTCCTTTTTTTTTGGGTGGCAGGACACTGGGATGACCTAGGTCAGGGGTCAGCAACCTTGGCTCCCTGATGTTTTGAGAACTACATTTCCCATGTGGCTCTGTCACCCATTAGGCTAACTGAGCCACATGGGAAATGTACTGTAGTTCCCAAAACATCAGGGAGCCAAGGTTGCTGACCCCTGACCTAGGTGAACCACTAGAGCGGGCACCATGGCGCTGTCCATCTCTTTTGGCCCTAGGTCTCCCGGCCTTGTGACTTCTTCCACGGCCTCTGGCTTCCTGTTTAGGCTCCGGAGTGTGCCGGGAACGCCACATATTTTTTGGCAGTTCACCGCCCCCTATTTTTGTTTAACTTTGTTCGTCCGCATGTATACCTGGACCCCTAATGCGGTTTTTCAGCAGTCGATTTTCCTGCGTTGACCACCTGGATTGTCTGTTTGCGCCCTACCCCTTTCCCCCCTTTTTTGTTGTTTTCCTTCTGGCTGGATATATTTGTGATATATATTGATATTTTCTTTATGTGATGCTTAACTGCCGAGTTCTTTTTGGCCCTGCGCGGCCGTTCTCCTATACGGTGTCTTATTGCTGAGGCTTCTTCAAAATAACATTTTTTTTTAAATACAAAAAGATTTTTTGAGGTAAAATCACCAGTACACAGGGTGCCGTCTATTCTACACATTTTTTTTATTTTTTTTTGCAGACTGGACGACGCTGCCTTTCCCCAGCACTTCAGGTTGTTTTATTTTCTTTAAGACACCACAATTTTTAACACAACCTGCAGAGACCTGGCTGCTGCGCTGGCGGTGTGCAAATGAAGCAACACATGAACCATGCAGGAAGAGCATTAACTTTCGCCCTTTTGTTTGATGAAGAGCATCCCCGCTGGTGTACACGTTAACCTGTGACAGTTCGTAATTAAAGAATAAATTGCTGTAATCAAAGAGCCTTAACGTTTTCATTTCCCTGGCCAGATGGCCGACGTGTGCCGGGTTGCCGCCACGTGACATTTAGGATGGAGACCAGCCCTCGTGAGTCACAGCGTCTGCACACAGTCGGAATATTTAATCTCAACCCGTGCTGTGGCTATAGAGTCTGACGTAACCCTTTCACAGGCAGATCCGACGGCAAACACTACCGCAAGCCCATTCGTAAAGAGCTGCATGGAAACAGGACGGGGAGCAGATATCAGCCCCTCCACCTCCTTACTGACCATAAATAAAATATCATGGAGGGTTCCTCACTAAATTAGCGAATTATGAGGAACTGGCAACAAATCGCAACATGGTATCAAAAGAGCGGGGTTACAGAACACGTGGCAGGTTTGCTTTCTGACTTAGAATCCAGTTATGAAACCTACACGACACTGCAATTTAAGGGATACTTTAGGGTTAAAAACGGAGAAGAAAAAAGGGCAGTTAAACATTAACCCCACTCTGTCTCACCCTTTTAGTTTCCTTTAAAAACTCCCCAGAATCCAGAGCTGATCTCCCTCTGATCTCTGTAGGATATGACAGCTCTCAGCTCAGCATGTCACGTGACCACAGGGGCTGGATCCAACCAATCCAGTGGCTCTCAGAGCAGGAAGGCTTTGATACCGTTGGATAAGTCTGGTTCCTAAATGTCTCCAAGTCCTGAAACCAGAGGACTCTCAACGGAGGGAGTGGGCAGGCCTAAGCCCCTGCGTTTGGAGAGGGAGCTCATAGGAATGTGTCCACTCAGATAAGAATGAGTGCTCACACCGAGTAGCGTGTCCCTTTAAGCACAAGTGAAACAAGGGAATAGATTCTTAGGTTTTGGAATTTTTAAATTGTCAGCATTCAATGGATTTGAAACCCAGGAGGTGCTTACCTGGCATACATTGGTAGAGGTAGTTTGAAGACATCAAAAACATCTTTGTTCTTCATTAAAAACACAGAACGCAAATATGATACAAAACACTAAAGGACAAAAAAAAAAAGTACATCTGTATTAGAAATGGTACAGCTCAAGACAGAGATACTTTTCAGCAGATCAGAGCTGCGATCCCATAAAGCCCCAACCCTCGGGCCGCGCGCGATCCCATAAAGCCCCAACCCTCGGGGCCGCGCGCGATCCCATAAAGCCCCAACCCTCGGGGCGCGCGCGATCCCATAAAGCCCCAACCCTCGGGGCCGCGCGCGATCCCATAAAGCCCCAACCCTCGGGGCGCGCGCGCGATCCATAAAGCCCCAACCCTCGGGGCGCGCGCGATCCCATAAAGCCCCAACCCTCGGGCCGCGCGCGATCCCATAAAGCCCCAACCCTCGGGGCCGCGCGCGATCCCATAAAGCCCCAACCCTCGGGGCGCGCGCGATCCCATAAAGCCCCAACCCTCGGGGCCGCGCGCGATCCCATAAAGCCCCAACCCTCGGGGCCGCGCGCGATCCCATAAAGCCCCAACCCTCGGGGCCGCGCGCGATCCCATAAAGCCCCAACCCTCGGGGCCGCGCGCGATCCCATAAAGCCCCAACCCTCGGGGCGCGCGCGATCCCATAAAGCCCCAGCCCTCGGGGCCGCGCGCGATCCCATAAAGCCCCAACCCTCGGGGCCGCGCGCGATCCCATAAAGCCCCAACCCTCGGGGCCGCGCGCGATCCCATAAAGCCCCAACCCTCGGGGCCGCGCACCAATGAAATGAAACCCACCCTTTGAGCGCGCTCTTTCATTTCTTGTTCTTGTGCAAGAAAGGCTTCCAGCTTGTTTTGCACATCTGTCAGTTTTTCAGGGTTAATCCTGAAAACAAAGTAAAAAAAAATTACTAAAAACCACTGAAGCACACACGGAGATAAGGCAAAATACAGCTGTTCAACCTAATTTCCTTTTAATTTGCTTTTCAATTAGAGTATAATGCTGTGAGCGTTTCCGATTTTTAATAATTAAAATAATCCTTAACAGTAATAACGGACGATACGTTCAGACACCAACAGTCACACCATTACAATCCCCTAACGTGAGACACAGGTTTATAGGGGGAATTTGAGAAACCCTAAAATGAGCGGCATGTGAGCATTACATTAAAGTGTTAAAACACGGCATGCAAAAGTAAAACAGAAACGCATCAGTCTGGGATGCAAAGGATGAGAATACCGAGTTAGGCCGGGGTCACACAGAGCTGGAAGGAACGTCTGTGAGAGTGGACGTTTCTTCCACTTTGATGACGCACATCTGGCCACCTCGCAGAGCGCAGTTAGTACATCCAATGCTGCAAGGCTCCATCCTCCCATGGAGGATCGCACTTTGCAGCCCCGTCAAACGCGCGTCGTAGCGTTTCGACGGGGAGGCTTTCAGCGGGGTCGCAGTACGTCCACTGTATACGAATTGCATGCGCTACAGTGTGTGGCCGGCCCTGACGAAGCGTCACACCGCTATGACAGACGCCAGGAGGCACGTCAGTACGGGCGCACATAAAGTGCTTGTCTAACGCTGGCCTTAGAGGCACAAGGGTGTAACTACCAGGGGTGCAGAGGGCGCCACCGCCTGCCTGGGGGCTTGCCTAGATTACTGTCAGTTTTGTTACTGTAAATCTCTGATTTACACTGCACATTACTGTGAGTTTTATTGCTGTGGAGCGCTGTTCTGCACAATAATGTGCAGTGTGTAGGAGTATATTTTATTGCTGTGGAGCTGTGTGATACGCTCATGCACGCTGCACATTGCTGTGAGTTTTATTTCTGTGGAGCTCTGTTATACGCTCATACACAGCGCACATTACTGTGAGTTTTATTGTTGTGGAGCTCTGTGAGATACAAATAGTGCACATTACATTAAAAATGGGATGGACTGAAGAGGTCATAGTGAACCTGGAAAAAATGGGACACTGATTGTCTGGAGTCAACATTGTGGACCTGGAGGGGACCAATGCATGCTGACAGGAGGGGGGACAAAATATGTTTTTGCTTAGGGTGGGGGGGGGGCGTCATGGTTCCTGCACCTGGGCCCTGAGGTTTCTAGTTATGCCTCTGCAGAGGCACGTTAATCACTATAACCACTTCATCTATAACATAAAACGATAAGGGCTGGCGTGTCCGTCGCCAAAAAAACGGACTGCGCATGCGCACGCAACCAGCGGCAGTTGGCTGCGCGCGCATCCAACGGCCGCGGCACGTGCACATCCGGCGTGCGCGAGGGACAAAACAAATCCGATCCATTGGAGAGGCGCACAGCACAGCGCCTCTCCAATGGATCGGATTTGTTTATCTCCTCAGTGCCCGGCCTCCATCTCCTCAGTGCCCAGTCTGCCATGCACAATACCAGTCTGCCATGCACAATACCATTCTACCAGTCATATTACCAGTCTGCCTGCCATATACAATACCAGTTCGCCAGCCATATTACCAGTCTGCCATGCACATTACCAGTCTGCCATGCACAATACCAGTCTGCCATGCACAATACCAGTCTGCCATGCACATTACCAGTCTGCCATGCACATTACCATTCTACCATGCACAATACCATTCTACCAGCCATATTACCAGTCTGCCTGCCATATTACCAGTCTGCCATGCACATTACCAGTCTGCCATGCACAATACCAGTCTGCCATGCACAATACCAGTCTGCCATGCACAATACCAGTCTGCCAGCCATATTACCAGTTCACCAGCCATATTACCAGTCTGCCATGCACCTTGCCAGTCTGCCATGCCTAATACCAGTCTGCCATGCCTAATACCAGTCTGCCATGCCTAATACCAGTCTGCCATGCCTAATACCAGTCTGCCATGCCTAATACCAGTGTCTCATAATACCAGTGTCTCATAATACCAGTGTCTCTAAACACCAGCCTGCCATGCCATGCATACCACGTGCCATTAAATATCCGCATAATGTATACGCTACAAAAAAATGCTCACCCAAGCCCAACACACATGAGCTTACAATCTAAGGGGCCCCATGAGCTTACAATCTAAGGGGCCCCATGAATTTACAATCTAAGGGGTCCCACGAGTTTACAATCTGAGGGTCCGGTTCCCGTGAGCTTACAATCTAAGGGAGAAGAGGAACCTGCTCTAATATATAAATGCCTTTGTAATGCGCTGTCAGCTGCGCGCGCCCCCATCACAGCTGCTCAGTTGGCCCTCCTGTTGCGGATGGGATGGCGATGGACGCGTTACAAACGCATTTATATAGGAGAGATACTCTTGGATAGGACATTGAAAAAAAACTATGAGCTGGCGACAACAATAGACTGCCCTCTGGGCAGGCTTTCCACCTAGTCTTAAATAAATGGCCAGTGCGGCTGGAATAACTGCCGAAAGCTCATGTTCTACCTTTATTTCAAAGGCTGCGGGGGGCGGGGGGGGGGTGAAAGAAAATAAACCAATTCCAGCAGTGTCACATGGTTTCCTTACAATATAAATTAAATTTAAGGGGAATTACAACAGAGCAACAGGAAGGCTAATCCCTATCTACCACACAACTATTATTCAGGCACCTTGTTGCCTGCCCTGTAACAGGTTATAATGGAGAATAGAAACCATTTACACCCATTTACCGTGGTTGCAGTTTATTAGGTAGGGGAATTGACACAGTGCAATCTGAACTACAACTCCCATGAGTCTCTACCGATTTGCCTTTCAAAGACTTCTGGGAATTCTAGGTAAACAACATGGGGGGGAGGGGCAGCAGAGTTTAGGATCCCTGATGTAATACCTCATAAAAAAAAGCTAAACCCCTTTCTGAAATTTCTGGCAACAATTAGCATTTCTGCTGCTGGAACAAAAAGGAATCCAAGAGGAGTTTGGGGGATTTGGTGGCGTTCTATAGGATAAAGCGGGGCTCAATGCGTTTATATCTAGCCAGGGAGCCGGTAAGGATTCTCACAAACCGCAAGCCATTTGCAGGAGCCAGGCAGTGATAAATACAGTCTCCTGTCAGACACGTTTCTCTCTATGGGAGGAAGGAAAGTGGCATTGGTCCTTAAAGGGCCACTACCACCAAAAAAATGCAATGTCCTTATTGTGTTTATTTTATGTTGCTGCTCCTACATGTGCTTTGTTTTCTCTTGTATGGTTAGTTAAGAAAATATTGTCCTCTATATGTGTCACTAAGCGTATCCATTGTGTGACCTTTTGTTTTGTAAACTGCCCCCCCGCCCCCGTGTCTTTCCATCATTTGCTCCTCACTGTGTGGCTTTGGCCATAGAATGGAGTCTATGGGTCAGGTGGCGACTCACATCATTGTATTGTGTGGGATGTATTCAAAGGACATCACCAGGGGGTAGATTAGAAGCCTTTTAAGAGCTCCCTGTCTTATCGCATTCAGCTGCTAGCTCTTCTCTCTGGTAGCCCAGAGAACACAGTAGACCTCCTGCTGGCTTATCAAAAAATTCACTCCTCCGCCTGACGGATTGGTGAATCACAGTGGCCAAGTAGAACTTTTGCGCTGATTTTGGTAAATGTTGCAAAATGGGAGGGGGGACCACAAAATGGAAATTATGCAATTGCAATTACTTCAAACGAAGATAAAAACAGCAACGTGTGTTTTATAAGGTGGTTTGTTTGTAATGCACGAATAATCTAGTTACAGCGTATTAAGGGGTAGTGTGCCTTTAAGAGGGACTCTCGTGGACAGGTTTAGCCCATTTGGAAGGCAATCATTGCCCTTTTTTTAGATTATATAGATCAGCACACAGAGCTATATAAAAGGGGTAGGAGGGACCGCTGCGAGCAAAGAGCCTTCCTACTGGACAGCCCCCCGCTTAGTAAGTGCGCTGTGCTGCCCACCTCTCCGCTAGTGATTGACAGCTTACACGGAACACTGACTGAGTGGGGGCCGTCCTGTAGGATGGCTCTCTGCTCGAGGTGGTGCCTCCCCCTTAAAGACATGGTGTAAGTCACGTGGGGGACCGGGAATTTTTGAAGGGGAATAACTTATATAGGTCAGCATAAAAAATGCCAATCTATAGGGGGGGGGGGCTGTCAAATGGGCATAACTTGTTTTTCATGTAACAGATGCACCTTAACTTTTCACTCACTTGATTTCGTTAACGGGGACCTTTTTCTCCTCCAGCTGTTTAACCATCCCGTGGCGTTCCGACGGCAGCAGCACCAGCAAAGCCTCTCCTCCCTCCTTGTATCTGTTAAACGAGAAGAACAAAAAAGAACAAACCAAGGACACTTTAGAACGAGGGAAAAAAGGCCCAAGAGCATTGCAACCAAGCGCAGGTCTCAGGAATGAATAATGGCCAGGCTTACCAATACTGACACAGGAGAACGGGCCGCTTATCAAAACCGAGGCACGAACCGGAGATACATTTAATAGAAAACGCAATCCTGGTCACACACATTCTGCTACTATCCTCTCCTGGTGCACGCAGCCCTCACGCACGCCTTCAGGACTTTCCCAAGCTGCCCCCCCCCCCATCATGGTACTCTTCCCGCGCCTCCAGTCTTTCAAGAGGTCTCAAAAAATTCAGAGAGGCCTATCGGCTCACTCCGTAACCCCCACCCCAAGTATAACCTTACCTGATCTACCTCCAACACAGCCCCCATGCGCCACATTCCTGCCGTTTACCCTCACCTATGTGCATTACCGCTTTCCTCTTAGAGTGTAAGCTGCTGAGCAAGATACTCTTTCCCTGTCCATGTGTCAACCTAAAATTTTAATTTACAATTGGTAGACACAAAACTAAAGCACTGCGGAATATGCTGGCACTTTACAAACAATTGTAATAAGTGTATGGGGTATATATATATTATATATTCCCGTTAAAGATACATTTATAGAGCTGAATTAAGCACAATTTTGCATAAAGACAGTTTTTCTGAGACAATTAAAATAATGCGCGCCTTCTTCATTTTTCATGCATTTGTTTTTCCCTTTACAGTAATCTAGCCGGGGTGAAGGATTTAAACGCTAGGTGGTGTCCCATTATCTTGTGCCACATCATATGTTGTCTGCATTATCAGCATACAGGCAGAAAAGACCTTTTGTGTTAAATCCAGGAAATACGATAAAGACATAATAAAACGGTCAGATCTCCTGCTTATGGGGATTTTTTACTGATCACAGCGAGATCATTAGCAATGCAGCTTCCAAAGAATACGGAGAACCATTATCTTTTATATAGTAATTAGGTGTTAGGCCTGCCTGGAGGGCAATCTATTGTTGCAGTGTGTGCTTTGCAGACTTGTTTAGAAGGGGGCAGCTTCCACTCGTCGGGTCGGCGGGAGGTGTTTTCCTAACTGCCGAGAGGGAGGGCTGAATGAGCAGCAGTGTAGGGTGCTGGCGCAGCAGGTGACAGATGCGTTTATACATAGAGATGTACCACTGCTTTAAGAAACTATCCTACTTAATGCTAGTTTAGCATTTTACGAGACCCCTCTTGAACGCCTACAGGCGTAGTCAACGGGGGTAAATGGCAGCAAGCACCGGCCACCGCTAGCAGGTTTTGCCTGTACATTATTCCAAAGAAATCCTGAAGTTGATCGGAATGGCAAAATCCTTATTTCCTGAAGTGCGGGGATATATTTTTAATGCCCTGGTTCTTGCGCATTTAATGGGTTACTATGCAGCACTTAGCCAGCCTAGAGTAAAAGCGGAAATTCTCCCGCCAGGCTGTGCGTGCAGCAAATAAAATACGCCGAGTCTGTCTAATGCAGAAACTATGCGAAGCTCAGGAGAGACAATAATATGTATTTATATGCATGTCTTGGCATGGAGGCACCGAGACTGGAGTAGGCAGACCATTAAAAATTAAATAGGCCATACATTGCGGGCCACGGAAACGCACCGCCACAGACCCAGAGACGCGAAAACATGAAAAGGTGAAGCTGAAGTCACAGTAAAACCACGTTCACTTATTTATGTTCTTCCATAGAAAGAGCGCTCTCACAAATACTGATTATGCCGGCATCTCCCTGGTGACATTTTGATGTAGAAAAAAGTAGATTCAGATAAATTCTGCCGCCACCCCCCCCCCATTAATGATTCGCAACATAAAAATAAAGTGGCTCGATCCTCATTTTCCTACAGAGCACCGCAAATTTGGAATAACCTCCCAGACGCCATCAAATCTTCCCCCAGCCTAAAGTCCCTTAAGAGTTCCCTATTAACATACCTTGTACAATATACACCTGTAACCATGTAACATAGTGACTATATACAGAATGCACCTGTAAACATGTAACATAGTGACTATATACAGAATGCACCTGTAAACATGTAACATAGTGACTATATACAGAATGCACCTGTAAACATGTAACATAGTGACTATATACAGAATGCGCCTGTAAACATGTAACATAGTGACTATATACAGAATGCACCTGTAAACATGCAACAGTGACTATATACAGAATGCACCTGTAAACATGTAAGTGACTATATATAGAATGCACCTGTAAACATGTAACACAGTGACTATATACAGAATGCACCTGTAAACATGTAACACAGTGACTATATACAGAATGCACCTGTAAACATGTAACATAGGGACTATATACAGAATGCACCTGTAAACATGTAACATAGTGACTATATACAGAATGCACCTGTAAACATGTAACATAGTGACTATATACAGAATGCACCTGTAAACATGTAACAGTGACTATATACAGAATGCACCTGTAAACATGTAACAGTGACTATATACAGAATGCACCTGTAAACATGTAACAGTGACTATATACAGAATGCACCTGTAAACATGTAAGTGACTATATATAGAATGCACCTGTAAACATGTAACATAGTAACTATATACAGAATGCACCTGTAAACATGTAACACAGTGACTATATACAGAATGCACCTGTAAACATGTAACATAGTGACTATTTCCTACATTTTTATTCTGTGTTAATCTGTATATTTGTGTTTTTAATATCTTGCATTTATTACTTTGTATTTCTGTAACAATTCAATGTTCTTGAACCCAGGACATACTTGAAAACGAGAGAAATCTCAATGTATCCTTCCTGGTAAAATCCTTTATAAAATAAAATTATCTTGTTGATTATTTTGTGAGATTATAAAAATACGGAGCGTGACGGAAGACGGGAAAGGAAGACGTTTTGAGAGGACACTCCAGGAAGTAGTCTCAAGGGTGAAGGATAGACCTAATTATGATCTCATAGAATACTAGTTAATGCACAAACAGCATCTGTTGACACACGATGCTCTGCCATGTCGGCGCCTGAGCGTTCAGTCACGCTGCTGCAGCAACCAGCGCTGCCGCAAAACTGCAATCAGCAGCCGCTGCGGCACTGAACAAACCTCGGGTTGTGATATTCTGCTGATGACCTGCACAGAGCAACGTCGACATCTGGCATCAGTGATGGGCAACCATCAGGTGAGGTTCTTACCCCAAGCGGCCCTGAATCAGTGGTTCAGCGGCTACTGGGGAGTCCTGGAGCGGTCAGACCCCTGCAGCCACAATATATCCCATTGGGGCAAACGCATTGCGACCTCAACATAAGACACACTTTCAGCAAGGGGACACTCAGCACAATTTCGAGTGGCACCAACTATCAAGAGGGTGAGTTACACATAGGAGCAGACCGTGTATCAGAGGTATATCAGACCAGAGGCAGAGTGTTGGGGGATCAGCAGCTGCACCACTAGACGGCGATGGATTGGACCCCCTCCCTGCAAGAAGGATAAAGAAGCAGAGGGGGCAATTTAGATTTTAAAAAATTGCAAGGTGAAGGAAGGGGGGAGTGGGGCGCACCTCACTGCCCTGCACCCGTCAATACGGAAATCCCCACCGACATAAAGCACATGTATAGGGAATTTTCATACAGATGGAGATATATGTACAGAAAAATGAAAACACATTACCCAGGACACATATTCTAAATAACCTTAGCGAAAGAAAAGATTCAATATGAAGCACAGTGCTAGGGAGGGAACAACGGGAAGATCAGAGGTTAAAGTGCCAACTATAGCACCCAAGTGTCGCCTGTTAATATAGATAAAAGATCTTCGCTCAGTCATTCAGTTAGAAAGGAACAAGTTAATAAAAAGACCATAAATAATTTGGGTCGTAAGATGTGCCCTCCCTGGACGTACATTAAATAATAAAAGCCACGGAGAGGCTCCTGAGTGGTGCAGCCAGTAACGGCTGCTTATCATGATGAAGCATTTCGGGAGGTGGTATATAGTGACCAGCATTTACAATGCGGAGCAGCATCTAAACGCTATGGAGAATGCAGGGAGATAAAAAAAAACAACAACCTTGGAGCATCACTGCCCTCTAGTGGATACTTTGTAAACCGGCATATTTGATACTGAATTGAAGAATAATAAAGTCGCCAAGCGCCGGTGTTTGCCATTATTGCAGCGCAGGCATTTCACAAAACTAGAATCCAAAAGGCGACAAGACAATCCGCACTATAAAGCATCTCCTGCTGCTGCTGTTTGGGGTTTAGTGTTGGGAAATTCCGGCGCTCCTAGACCAGCGCTTCACGAGTCATCACTTAAATACAAGGAACTTTTTTATTTTATGTTAAATCTCTGACAGTTCGACACAAGATTTAAGGAATTCATACCGCGTAGAATGATCTTGTAGCCACTGTTACAGGATTTCTTGCTCCAAATTTTCCCACTTCTGTCCTCAAGCGGACTCACAGCAGTGTATACACACCATATACTTTTTTTAAAACTAATTTTAGTATTTATTTTTCACAATATCAGTATTGTTGGGAAAAAAATATATATATATTTGGATTGTGGTGGAGGGCAAAAAATGAGATAAAAAGCCTCCACACTAAATAATATGGTTTATTATTGCAAAAGCCATCTGCACATCACAGATCTCCTGTGCTAAATTCCCCATATGCAGCAAGGAACTCTGGGTAAGACATGCAAATGACATCTGTCTCACTTTTTTTCATCCTGGGTCTGCTTTCACACAGGACCTTTAAATCAATGCCATGCCATACTAGATGGCTTTGTTTAAGCAGAGATCAGGTTACCCAACTGGCAGATGTCATTTGCATAGCTTACCCAGAGTTCCTTGTTGCATATGGGGAATGTAGCACAGGAGCCCTGATGCAGTTCTTTGAAGTGCTGTCATGTTCAGATGGCTTCTGAGATAGATGGTAAATACCACACAACCCCTAATGCTACACCAGAAAGCAGCAGTTTCCCCTAAACCAGGGGTCAGCAACTTTGGCTCCCTGGTGTTTTGGGAACTACATTTCCCATGTGGCTCAACCAGCCTAATGGGTGACCGAGCATCATGGGAGATGTAGTTCCCAAAGCAACAGTAAACCAAGGCTGCTGACCCCTGCCCTAAACCATGGTACACAAAAACATATACGTATCTGGTAAGCGCAAAAATAAATGCTTTCGGATTCAGGTGACTCTTGCAGATCTGCAATCCATATTATGGTTATTGAAAGAAGCAAATGAAAACATAACGGCGCAGTATGAAATGAACACCATTAGCAAACAGTTAATACAAATGTTCCACTCACAAGTGTAGAGCCCCGCGCTGGCTCTGAGTGGAGCTGCACTTAATAAGGAAGAAGGAAAAAGAAAACCCAATAACAGGTGACCGCCACCTTGTTATAACGATGTTCTGCAGCTGCAGTATGTGGATAAAAATATACAGAAGGTGGGGGGGGGGGGAAGCACTCTCCTAGCGCAAATCGGAGTTATTCATTTGCATGATTTGTTTGCTGAATTGAGACTTACTCTTGGCGGAGCTACCATAGCTCGAAGAGGAACGCCTATGGATTTTTTCTATTGGAAAAACCGACCAGGATTCCAGGACGTGGCATTTAAAAATTATTAACACAAATTAAAATAAAAAATGCAAACAGGTCTCTCAGGACGCGTTTCGCTGCTCCAGGCGGCTTCATCAACTGGTATGATCTTCTAATGAACCTGTATGGTATTATGTACCATATTTAATTAATGGGGACACCTGTGGTCAATTTTAAATTATGTCCCGTGGCGTGCAATCCACGCCTCCATCCAATCCCGAACAGTGTTTGGTGTGCGCCGCCATCTTGCGCAGACAGTTCATCCATGTTCCACGGTGGTTGATGAGGTTAGACTTCCTGTGACAGAGAGAGGTGCTTACCCAAGGGGTTTTATATGCAAAGCACATGGGTTGGCAGCACGCAACCTAAACTCCGTGCAGGTGCAAAACCAAATAATAGAAACAAACCAGGGAGAGAGCACTCCAGTCAGCGCACTCAAAAACCAACAACACAGGTCACAGGTAGTCCACCTACAGGTTCCATTTAACCTTGATCTGCAGGGAGCTCCAGAAAGGACTTGGTCCTCGGTAAGGGAGTTTATCCCTTGAAGGCAGTCATTAGGTTTGCAGAGTAGGACCTGCCAGAATGAGGTTTACATTGACGTTGTTGGCAGGCTTAAGCAAGCCATGGCCGTCCATTGCGAACCAAATTTCCACCATTTTTTCAACATGTGGTAAAATCTGATACAATGGAGGATCGCGCTTTGTAGCCCCTCAGCGTCCGTAGCTTTTTGACAGGGAGGCTGAAATCACGTCTGGTTGTAGCACGTGCAATTTGTGCGCATGCTACCCCATGTGTGTCTCCCTGTCCAGCCTGGTCACAAAGAAGCGACGGACGCAGGGAAATGCGGTCACATGGACACTCCGTGCACTCATGTGACCGTAGCCTAAAGCATTCCGTTTTAAATCGAGCGCTACGTAAAGACAGCAACGTCAGCGCCGCTATGACCACAGCACGGAGATAAGTGCATGCGCTAGGCAAACAATGTGAGCCTGGGGAACATGTCTCGGTGCACTCCTGTATGTACCATAAAGACCGCAGCGACTGGATTGTAATGACGCCACATTATGCAGGATCCTAATTAGTGCTGATCATTAATTAAGACTTCTACGTGGGACAATTAAACATAGTCGTGGTCCATGAACCGTTCGATGAAATCTTGGCAAGCTTCAATAATGCCAGCTATTAAAACTTAATCTGCTCCTCACACAAGATGTGGCACAGCCGAGAAGCCGCGCTCATATAGGAGCGGTGATGGCGCCTCAACTCGCAGTTTTCTGCTCCAGAGCATGGATGAATAGAATTGGCACTTGAGGGGGGAAATGGTGTTACACATTAACCCCACCCGTGCTGACAACCAGCACACACACACAGAGAAAGAAACCAATGAAGAAGGAATCAGACCTTCCAGTTTGCAACAGAAACGTATGCATCAGTAAAAGCCGGGATCTCAAACTCTGGCCCCCCAGATCTTTCTGAACTACACCTCCCATGATTCTCCGGCCATCTATTGCATTCAAAGCATTCTGGGACTTGTAGGCAATAAACATCTGAAGGGGCCAGAGTTTGAAGGGTTTCCCTGTTCTTTAGTCATTGGAATAGGTACATTCTGCACCACAGCTTACACCTTACAAGCAGAAACCACAACAAAGCATGGACACAAACTCATACCTTGCTCCCCAGCGAGATCCTGCTCTCTCAGAGGTGTTAGCCAAGGCCGGGGGTCAGACGAGCACACTACACGCACTGACGTGCCTCCTGATGTCTGTCGCAGCGTTGTGACGTTTCAACGGGGCCAGCCACACGCTGTAGCATGCGCACGAGATGCACGCACTACAGGCCATATTACATAGTTGGTGCCAACTTAACCAGAGCCATTATAGCCTATGGAGGTTTTAAGTTTACAACAGCTCTGGTTAAGTTAGCACCAAGTATGTAATGTGGCCCTACAACAGCCGTGCTGAAACTCTACAACATGCGTTCGACAGGGCTGCAAAGTGCGCTTTTCCATAGGAGGATTGAGCCTTGCAACGCTGAGCACACTAACTGCGCTCAGCGAGGTGGCCACACAGGCATCATAGTGGAAGTCAACGGTCACGGACGTTCCTTCCGCTCTGCAAAACACTCGTCTGACCCCGGCCTTACTCGTGTCGTGGTAGATAAATCCGAAAAAGGTGGAAGGGAATGAATTTGAGCATGTGACTTGATTCGAGTGTTAGAGGGAGTAGGTTTGGGCAAAAGACTGGACCTGAGTGTGGGAGGCAGTTTGTGGGAAGGGACCAGACCAAAGAGGAGGTGGCAGGCAGGTGGAGGTGGTGGCACAGGACGAAGCAGAATCTGAGGTTATAACGTTTAACACAGTCTGACTAAACAGTATGTGCTGTGCACAAAAATCGATTAATCGACAATGAGAATTGTTGACAACTATTCTCATATTAGTGGTTGATTAATCGATTAGTTGTTTCAGCCCTAATCTGCGCCACTATGGGTCTATTCACAAATCATGGGTTCGATCCCAGCAAGAGCACCTCTCCAATAAGGGTCCTTGGGCAAGACACCTAACGGTACATACTCGCCACCCAGGACATACTTGATAACGAGAGAAATCTCAATGTATCCTTCCTGGTAAAATACTTTCGCCAAAAAAAAAAAAAACACAGAAGTATGGTGAATTCACTACTTAGCAGATTGTCCACCGTATTTTGCCAAAAATGTAATAGTCGATTCAGATAAAAATAAAATTTAAAAAAAAAAAAGTCTCCTATTCTCCTAATTGGAGTTAAAAAACAAAAAATAAAAATGTGTCTAAATGATATTAAGGTCCATTTAATAAAAGGATTTTTAAAAATAAAATAAAAAAAATAAAAAAACACAGAAATGTGTATGTGATATATATATATATATATATATATATATTTTCCCATTTATTTCATTGAAACCTATGGGAATTAAACAGTTTAAACCGGTTGAATTCAAACACGGACACTCCAGGCATGTCGCTGCAATTCAGCATTCCGTTAATAGAATACACGATAGTCTTCAATGGAACGTTTTGGTGCTGCTAATGCCCCCACATTGCACCGTATTTTGCCAGTATTTGGTGAATTGACAGCTTAACGAATAGACAAATTATCCCGACGGTGACGTTCACCGGTGAAATTATGGGACCAATTCAGAGGGTAGGGGATTAACCCCTTGTGTGTTCTTAATTATCGGCGATTTGTTAGAGTTTCACCAATTCGGACAGCAATACAGACATTACTCAAGGGGTCTACAACTTTTCAGCTACTCCTGCCAAGACGAGGCCCAATGAAGATCTAAACCAGGGATGTCAAACTCTGGCCCCTCAGATTTTTATTGCCTACAAATCTCAGAATCCTTTTGAATGCAATAAATGGTCAGAGAATCATGGGAAGTGTAGTTCAGAAACATTCTGGGGGGGGGGGGGGTTGAGATTCCGGATCTATGCTAAATCCGGCGATTGCAGTGGCATTTACATTCTGGAAGACGCTTTTGGGTGAAAACAGTCTTCTGCGCAAATGGTACAATGCTCTTCCGTAACGGCACAAGTGAATTAAAGCCACGGAGGTTTGCAGCGACCCGCTGAAAGACGAGATACAATGCATCACTGCTGGCCATTCTCTGGTGTTCTCACACATTTTGGTTTATGCTTAGGTGTATAATCTTCGAAGAGAACTAATCTTCGACTAGAAGACAGGCCAGCGTCTTGTACATATGAAAAGACTGCTACTTGATCGGGAGGGGAGTGCACCACACAAGGAATTCTGGAAGCAAATTGGTGACAGAAGGACAAAAGCGACAGACAGCATGGAAATTAGACATACCTGGCCGTCCTCCCGACTCGGTGGATGTACGTGTTGGCATCTTCTGGGCAGTCAAACTGCAGGACCCAGTTCACCGCTGGGAAATCTGTGTGAGAAGAATGAAAGGTGCAGAAATGAGGCTCCGCTAGATAAACCACACGTTACTTGTTGGGCAAGAGAACACGGCAGCGAGCACAAAGACAACGGGCATCGACTTCCCACATGAATAGCTTACAGAATATATCAATGGAAGCAACCCGCAGGAACAACACAGACGTGCCCTACACCGGGTGAATAATGCCGCGGAATTGGAAACCGGCCAAACCTGGCAAAACAGAATCCATTCACTCAACGGGGTCTCGGTTTACAATCCTATAACACTTCCCTGCATTCACAGGACGTCGCAACGGTACATCCAGCTAACAAGAGGCAAGTGTCAAGGAAAAACAATGTTATGAGGCGGGGGGGGGGGGTCTGTTATATGCACATAGTAAGAGGATCCCAAATTTGGAGTTTGAAATTTATTTATTATTATACCCATGACCACAAAAAAAAAAAAAGGGGGGGCACAGGGTGTGGGGAATTCAACTTTTCTCCAAAATAACCAATCCACATGCCCCAATTTAGTGAAAAATCAAAAAAAAAAACAAAAAAAACATTTATGAGACGCTCATGGATTTTTTTCATTTTTTCCCAGCTCAATGTTAAAGATTTAAAAAAAAAGAAAAGAAAAAATGAAAATGAAAAGCAATTTCAGGCCATTTGAGTGGGACCACAACATAAGCAATGAATGCAATCAAAGTTGCATCGGAGGACAATTTATTGGAGAAAAGCAACAAAAACATTGATGCTTCAGTCAGAAGACCTTAAATCGTGATGGCATGACCATACGGCCGGGCTGTGCTCCACCAGCGAGAGGGTGCCAGCTGACCGACCAGCATTCTGTGCTCGTCCTGCCTTCTCGTTTGATTTCAGCTGAGTGTGCAGTTTTCAGTGTTACTGCCAGAATCTGTATATTTTAACATGCTGAGGGGTTACACACACACATGTAAAGTTGCGCGCAGAAGAATGAGGGTTAGCTGTGGAAGCGAGCGGTCACGTTTTGCGGAGCTCCCGCTAGCTTTCTGACTTTTGGTGCTTTTATACCGCTCGTTTCCTCACAAACCTGCTTTTTAAACTCCCTGGACTACTTATTGAGCTCAGGGGGACGTAATTGGTGCTGCTTGGTGTGCCCGGCGGTGGATCTCGGCTCCCGGGAAGTTTGGGACTATTTCTCGGGCCTACCTCCTCTGTGTCTCTCAGAAGCCTCTGGAGTTTTACAGTGCCACGTCGGATTTGATCTCCGATATGGGTAAGAAACAACCCCCCGGCGCTTCCTCTAAGAGTGGCTCCCGACAGCGGGACATAAGGGAGTCCATGAGGCATGGATCCGCTCCTCAGAGAGGGTCTGCCCCCTCCCCAGAGAGGGTCTGCCCCCTCCCCCTTCCCTTCTGGATATGAAACCTCCGACGAGGATGCGGGGGCTGCGGTGTCCTGGCTCACCCCATCGTCTCAGCCGCTGGGATCACAACCTGAGTCCACAGCAGCCAAGAAGCGGGCACAAAAGAAGAGGAGGACTGAGATGGCGGCATCCCTGGTGGCCGCACATACTTTACCGCAGGGGGAGTTGCTGGATGTACCGCAGCACTCAGCTACTGGTAGCGTGGTCTCGGACTGTGATGGCTCCTCTCGGGACCCCCAGGGGCGGGGAGCCTTGGCGGGGGCACTCGACGGTTCCGCTGTTCCCCTGGATATTGTGGAGGAGGATGATCTCCCTTCCACGAAAGGGGACCTTCGCAAGATCATGGCTGAAATTAGAGAAATGTGGAGACCGGAGGTGGCGGCTGTTCGAGCTGAGGTAGAGGTGATCAAGACTCAGGTGACAGCGACGCACGTACAGATGGAGGAGGTCTTATTGGAGCAGACAAGCTTATCTGGCCAGGTGGACAGTCTTCGCTCCCAGGTGGAGGTCCTAACGCGTTCAGTGGAATCGTTGGAGTCACGTCATCGTCGCCGTAATATACGAGTCAGAGGTATTCCAGACTTGGTTTCCACGGAAGATCTGGTGCCATACGTGAGTCGGCTCGCAATTCAAGTCTTAGGTCTACCTTCTGATACAACGGACCTAGTTGGAGCAGCATTCCGTGTCCGGAAGGCGGCTACGGCCCCCAAAGGAAAGCCGAGGGACGTTGTGGGGGTCTTTCGCGATGTGGCCTCGAAAGTCGCTCTAATGTCTACCCCGGGTGCACGGGACCCTGTGCAATTTGAGGGAGCCATGCTGGACCTATATCATGATCTCCAGTTTATGACTCTGTTGGCACGTCGCCGATTTCGAGAGGTGACGTCCGCTCTACGTCGTTGGGGGATTCGATACCGGTGGGGCCTGGCTGGCTCCTTGGTGGTGACACATGTTAACATCCCGTACACGGTCACCAACCCTGATACGGCTTGGACCGCCTTAGCAGTTACGGGCATCTCACCGGACGCGCTGGAGATTCAGCCGGGTTGAGACATTCTTGTTGCCTTTTTACCCTCTGACTCCAGACGGACCTGGGTCACCACTGCTTTTTATTTTTATATAGCAGGGATAGCCGGGATCCTCCGGTCTGCTGCTTTTTCCTGTTGCCTGGACCACTTCCCTATTTTCTAGTTCTCGCCCCCCCCTCCCGTTTAGTTTCGCAGACCGTTTTCTTAAGATACATAGGCGATTACGCCTTCCTAAATGCAGAGGAATTAAGCCTTCCTCTTAATCCCCCCCTCCCTATTTTTTTTTTCTCGCCGGAGGACTTTTTGCTACTTGAACAAGACCTTACCTACGCCATTTCCATATTTTCTATGCATATTATTATATACTGTAAGGTTACTTTCTTTGATATACGTTTGCTGGCCCTGCGTGGTCGTACCTGGTTTGATTTCATGTAGGGATCGACCGATTATCGGTCGGGCCGATTATCGGGGCCGATATCCGGCATCCGGCCGATAATCGGTATCGGCCCTGTATATCGGCGAATCGCCGATATACAGGGCCAATCTGTGTATGCTCCAGCTCCCCCCCCTAAATCAGTACTTGCCCCGCCGCCGGCTCTGTGGACTCCGCTGTCCGGCCTCCTGCGCGAGCTCCGATGCGCGGAGCTGAGGGAGTGCTGAGGGGCGTGCTCTGCCTGTGAGCTCTCCCTCTGCGGTCTCACTCGGCACGCTCCTGTGAAAAGCAGTGAGCGCTCCCGTCCTGCTTCTCCGGTCCTGCGCGGCTCTGCTCTTTTCTGATGTGAGTCTGAGGTCTGTCTGGGGCACGATGAGGGGGAGAGGGAGCGAGGATGCCGGTCTGTCCCGATGAGGGCGAGTGGGAGCTAGGGAGCGGGTCTGTCCCGATGAGGGGGAGGGGTGGTCTGGCTGTAGTAGTGCTGCGTAAGTGCGTAGCTCTGTGATACGCACACACACACAGGTACACAGAGCCCCCAGTGTACACGGCCAGGTGCCAGCCATAGATGAAAAAAAAAACGCCCCCCAGTGTACACTGCCAGGTGCCAGCCATAGATGGGGAAAAAAAAACGCCCCCCAGTGTACACTGCCAGGTGCCAGCCATAGGTGTATAAAATCAGCCCCAAGTGTACACTGCCAGCCATAAGGTGTACAGAATCAGCCCCCAGTATACGTTACTGAGTGTATTAGTGCTGCGGAGCTCTGTGATCCTCCTACAGGCTCCACGTGGCTGAGTATTTCTGCTATGGAGCTCTGTGATCCTCCTACAGGCTCCACGTGGCTGAGTATTTCTGCTATGGAGCTCTGTGATCCTCCTACAGGCTCCACGTGGCTGAGTATTTCTGCTATGGAGCTCTATGATCCTCCTACAGGCTCCACGTGGCTGAGTATTACTGCTGTGGAGCTCTGATACTACCACAGGCTCCACGTTGCTGAGTATTACTGCTCACTTGTAAACCCTCTTTTCATGCAGATGGATGCACAAAGAAGAAGTAAGAGCATAGTCTGGGAGTATTTCACTCAACCATCCCCAGGAGCAGCTGTGTGCAACACATGCCAAAGCAATGTGAGCATGGGATCAGCAACTTCAAAAAGCAAAAATACATCAAAGATTGTGTTTATTTTTCATAACTTTTAGTGTACAGGATATCGGCCCAGATATCGGTTATCGGCCCTGGAAGGGGGCCGATAATCGATATCGGTATCGGCCTCAAAAAAGTGATATCGGTCGATCCCTAATTTCATGAGACTTGTTTTATAATGCTCTAAATAAAGAATTTAAAAAAAAAAAATACCAGTTAGAGCGAGAGCCGGTAGTGTGACAGCAGCACCGGTTTGGAGAGACTTTTCTACTCTGCAATGGCCACATGGATTCCTTACCCAGGCCTCGAGCTGCGATGTCTGTGGCAAATAGCACGGCTGCTTTCTTCCTCACAAAATCCGTGTACACCTCCATCCTCTTCATTTGTTGCTGTTTGCCGTGGAGAGCCAAGATGGGAATACCAGGCCGGAGCCTGCAAAACGTCCGGAATAAGTACTGCACCTGGTGGCAGAAAAATGGATTACCTCAATACTGACCATCACCAAAAATACACAATACAGGATTACAATCATTTCTAAGGGGCCAAGATGTTCCGCAGTGCTGTACGAGGGACGATGGTAGGTACAAGTGGAGGTTTAGTACTACCAATCCAACACTAATCGGAGTTCATTACCCCCCACGATAACATTTCTGAGGGGATGTGCCACAGGGGGTTATTTCTAGTCGCAGCTAAGCTTCAGCCCAGGCATTACTCCGATTTGGTGCATCTGTGCGATTCTCCACTCGTCGCACTGCTGAAATGTGAAGATTGTATCGTAACACTGTATACAGGACAACACGTATCAGAAATGCCGCGGCCGAGAGGACTTACCTCCTTGCAGCTAGCGAAAAACACAATGCTTTTTTTCTTCAGGTGATTCTTCACGAAAGAATACAAGAGGTTTATCTTCTGCGACAGATCGCACACCACGTAGTTCTGTTCCAGCGTTGCTGGCGTGCTGGAAGGAGAGGAGACACAAGGTAACACATTGTGAATGTTACAACCAAAAGGGCAGTTCTCACAGTTCTGGGCTGAGTAGTTGCTCCCTATCGTATTACACATTTTTCTCTCCCTCGTCCTCCCCACACAGTTAACCGTTGTTTTTTTAGGCCCGTGTCAGACGAACGCAGTGATCACGTCCGACGTAGCATAGAATCATGAGAAATAGAGACCCACACACCAAGTATGTGCGCACCGAACTGCGCACTCACAACACACGTGGCAAACGGACGCAAGTTAGGCAAAAACGTAAAACCGCTAGACGGATGCGCAGAGTGCGCCACATCCGCGTAGCGCAGCTGCGACGTCCAGCACCTTGACGCACACAATGGCTTTTCATATCCTTTTCAAATATTTAGCATTTTTCATATTAATTTGTTTCCCAGAATTCCCTTTTTTTTTTCTACGTCCGTCAAAAAAAACGTCTGTCGGTATGTCTGTCCATTATGCACGCACGCAGAGTGCGCTCTGCTGCGTTCGTCTGACATTAGACTTCCTGTAGGCTGCGGTCATGCGAGCGCACTTACCACGTCCGTCTGACCGCACTGTTTGCTGTCCGGCATAGCTTTTCAAAAAGGAGTCAATAGGAGGACAAACCATGAAGCGCACTTTTTCACGCACGGGAAACGCATGTTGCAACGGACACCAAAAATGGCATCGACGTGAAAAAGCTACAACGGACATCGAGAAACCCCTGCATAGTCCGGAGTCAAGGAGTGTTTTTCAGAGCGGAAGGAACATCTGCGATTGTAAAAGTTCCTTCCACTCGGACGCCCGTGTGGCCACCTCGCTCAGTGCAGTTAGATAGTTCGCTCAGCGCTGCAAGGCTCGATCCGCCTATGGAGGATTGTGCTTTGCAGCCTCGAACACACATCGTAGCGTTTCGGTGGGTAGGCCGTCAGCACGTCCACAGCAATTTGTGCGAGAGCTACAGCGTGTTGCCGGCCCCAAAGAGTCACACACACTGCGACGGACGCCAGGAGGCACGTTAGTACAGGTGCACAGCCATACAGCTTTTTGTTTTCCCCCAATTTCCCACTGTCAGTCATAACTGATGATGTACAGCCTCTTCAATTCTTTTTCCTCAACATCAGTCAAAACGGTTACAATGTAACCACAATCTCATCCATTATAAAGTGCATCTTTTCAACGGACGCACTGTGCGCACTCCATGAGCTCGTGTGACCGCAGCCTCTCTCCAAGCAACTGGACAAAGATAAAATCAGAACCGCACAATGATTTGCAACTATAAAAAGGGACCCTGCAAATGATGCTGCTCCTGATATCGGTCATAGATAAAAAGCTGCCCCGTATCTGCAGATTGTGTTATGTCCAGGACTTAAAAAGAAATAAAAAGAATAATAAAGCGGAAAAAAAAGGGGGGGGGTTAAAGACACGTGCAATGAACATGCCAAAACATGCGGGGGGGGGGGGGGGCATTAACACACATAAATTATTCACTAATAAATCAAGTCCCAGCTGTAGCTACATAACATATGATATATATATATATAGGTATACAATACAAAAACTAGCATGTTCATCGCCCACACAACATGCGCGTTGTGGCGTCTCAGAGGGGCACGATTTGCTCGGAGAATAGTAACAGATTTGTGCTGAAAGGTTGGGGGTTTACAGGGAGCCCCGGTGCGCTCGGGCTTGTATTCCTGCTACGTGCAATATAGGGTATTTGTTGGATTTTAGTTTCAAGCTTTGCATTTAACATTTAATTATTGCAGCTTCACTACATGTCATAATAAAAGCAACTTATTGTGTGAAATGCACATTTTATTACAGCAGATTAAAATCGTGTATCTTATCGTGCTTTTACTTTGGTGCTGTTTGATTATTATTATTATTATTATTATTATTATTTCGGGTGGTAGCCGTTAGCCAAATATCAGACTTTATTGATGCATTCAGGAGGATTTATTGATAACCTACATGTGCCATGTTTAGCAAATACAATACAATTTGCAACAAGACACTTTTAATGCGAATGGAACAACAAAAAATAATCACAAAAAGGATGCACACAGTGACACTGACTAAAACATGTATCATGTAAGATAGCAGTACAATAAATCACTTGGTTTTTTGGTGGTAGTGTCCCTTTAGTCATTTATTTGGTGTACACGGAGGATCTAGACATAACACCGACAGATGGGTCAGACTTATAAACATTAAATAAAACCAGACTGCACAGACGGGAAATTCCCCTATATGTCCTTTTTTGTTTACTGACTCATAAAGACATTGCCCCCCTTCCTCGGCTTTTATTTTTGTATCCTCCCAGCGGGATCACACGGTGCTCAGTGGAGCGCCTCATACAACGTGTTTATAGCGCGCTCGACGCCGGGAGGGTCTGACTCTTTTGGAATGGCATTCCTAGCAGGAATCAATCAGCGCTGTGATAAACATACCCGCTGCTTTCAGCTCAATGCCTGATAATTGCTAGTCGGAGGACATAATTGCTCGTTTTAATTAAATTGTTGCAGTGTTTAATTTATTAGAAAGGCCACACTCTCCGGTTCGCGCTGTCACGGAGGCGCCGGCAGAAACGCCGAACGAGGGAAAACTGAAAATAAAAAATCTGAAATATTTAAATATTGCCATTGTCACCAGGCTGCCAAAATATAAACCACACACCATGCTGCCTCGCAGACGCTCTGCTCTAACGTTTCCTGAAGAATGGGACATCACAACGCTGCGACAGGTGTCAGAAGGCACGTCAGTACGGGTGCATGTAGTGCGCTCGTCTGACACTGGCCTTAACAGTGCTTGGATATTTGAACTGTGACTACTATCCTCTACATCAGGGTTCAGCGACCCCTCAGCCCTCCAGAGGTTTTGGAAATACATCTCCCATGATGCTTTGGCTAAAATTTGAAAAGAAGTTCCAAAACTAGGGATGTCCCCAATGGCTGCTAAGAGCAGCTGAGCCAAGTCATGCGACAATCGCGTCTGGCCGATAGAGTCCCGACCTAATGCCACACGACCCAAGGTTACGCCAGCTGTAGAGCCGCTAAAGAATCCTGGGGCCCAGGATTTTACCGTGGCGCCTCTCCTGCCTGCAGGGAAGAAGCATGCGGTTGCACGTGGAGCTGCCAGCCGGTACTGAAGCCGTGCGGTGTGAAATATGCTCACGGCTTTCGTCAATCTCCGTTTCGCCACCCATACTCACAACGTCTTCCCTGCGAGAAGGCAAGGAAGGTGCCGCAGTGAATGCTGAGGCTGCGGTCTTGCAGCCCGGCAAGCCACGGGCACTAAAATAAGAATTGCGTGATCGGGTTATTATTATTACCGGTATTCTTCTTCATAAAGTGCCAGCATATTTCGTAGCGCTGTACAATGGGTTTCAATTTTTAGAATGGGATCGGGACACCCCTATCCAAAATATCTGGAGGGCCAAGGTTGCGGATCCCTGCTCTATATCAAAGACACATGGCATCCACAAAATAACAAAGAAAGGAGGGTACCAGGCAGGCGAATGGAAATAAGTGGCTTTAATAGAAGGCGCAACATTTTACTCCTCTCCCAGATAAAAGTGATTAAATGGGACAGGTAAAGGTTTACTACGTTCAGACATGGCAAGTCCCTTTAAACTTACAAAAGGATAATTTCATCCTTAAATTCTTCGTTGCCGACTATTGAATAATATGGGGAAACATCGCAAAGTAAACCAATGTTAAACTTTAAAAAGAAAAAGGTAGGGGGGGGGGGCCAATGTTGATGTGAAGAGATACAGTTTGACAGTGGACACTACACACTGAAGAAGGGTCTGTGACCCCGAAACGTCTGCTTCTCTGTGTTCTTCACTTTGAGTAAATACAGAGGCCCTAATGCACCAGAGATAGCAGCGCTGGAGGTGTTATGTCTTGATTTGTTCATTAAGGCTGGGGGCACACTAGGCGTCTTCTTGGACGCACTTACCGGCATCCGTCGCAGCGTTGTGATGCTGCGGATGAGGCCGATCACATGCTTGTGCTGCGTGCGTCTAGAGAGCCCCACCATCGATGCGGGGGGGGCAGGCAGGCGTCGAGTGGACACCGGTGCAGTAACTTTTTCTTTAACGCACGCTGGTGCGTTAAAACGCCTAGTGTGCCCCCGGCCTAAGAGATGGAGACATCCATTTGAAAAATCACTAGGAGATCGTCCTCTAACAATTAGGCATTCAAGATGTGAAGAAGACCTTAGCGACATGGGGATTTGAGATGTATATGAATCAAAAAGTAAAATGTTATCATAAATGGTTAAAAGAAAGCCACAAAGTTATAAACAGCAGCTATAAGCAGCACAGAGGGACTCACACGCAGAGACTTCACACCCAAAATGCTTTGTGAAGAATCCCATGGTGCACAGCACACCGGCGCACTCTAGCTAATGCGGGATATGTTTGAAGACCTTGTATTGCTCACACACAGCCGCTGCAGATTGAAAAATCGCATCTGCAATGAGCACTGACCCAGCCGTCACTTTGTTTTGCAAGAACAAATCTGTTTTGTTGGAGCTTTTTCCAGTCTTCAGGGTGACTGTAGAAAATGTGCTGGTGAACCTTAGGGATCCCCTCCAAGCACAGAGTTAAATATTTATAAATTAACATTTGGGGGAGACTGTGGTGGGGGCTGAGGCAGATCTCACACAGGGCTATTCAGAAAGAGGTGAAAACCTTGAAAATGACTGGAGAAGTGAAAATTCTAGGTCAAAATAGTCAAACCAGAAAAATTCTATTTATCTCACTTTCCAAATCGGCTATTTGGTCTAGATTATTCATTCTCCTGCCAATTCAAGGTTTTCACCCCTCTTTGAATAGCCCTGTAAGTCTTTTTAACCCTGCTGTTTTGGCACGGAAGATTGGACAATTCCATGTAAACTGTAACGTGCCCCTTGGTCTCATCGGCCGAGCAGTTCAGTGCAATATCTCATCTCATGAAGAGACTCATATCATGAAGTGACACTTTTCCAGGCCATCGTGATTGTCCTCCACTGGCATCAGCATTCAAATCAGCTACCAGGAGCGAGTGACTCTGCTGCTCAGACCTATCCATGCATTGCTTGGCCACCAGAGGTAGCTAAAAAAAAGGTTAATTCTTCTGCTCTTTGGTCCATCAATCCTGAGGACAGCACCTGTACCACTGAAAACACACACCGCCAAGTTTCGGAGGAATTGCCAATTTCTCTGAAGTAAATAAATTTGCAAGCACAAAGTATACACAGAACATAAAGTCCTACCAGGCAAGCTGTATTTATTTATAAAGGATTTTACCAGGAAGGATACATTGAGATTTCTCTCGTTTTCAAATATGTCCTGGGTTCAAGAACATTGAAGTGTTACAGTTACAGAAATACAAAGTAATACAATGCAAGATATTATAAAAACAACACAAATATACAGATTAACAGAAAAATATGTAGGAAATATAGTCACTATGTTACATGTTTACAGGTGCATTCTGTATTGAGGTATGTTAGTAAGGAGCTTTTGAGTGACTTAAGACTGGGGGAAGATTTGATGGTGTCTGGGAGGTTATTCCAGAATTGTGGTGCTCTGTAGGAAAATGAGGACCGAGCCACTGTCTTTTTGTATTGTGGTATAGCAAGTAAGGTGCTGGTCCTGGATCGGAGGTTATAGGATGAGGGAGCCGCTGGGGGAAGCAGTCTATTCAGGTAGGGTGGCAGCTTCCCAGAGATGCTCTTAAACACCAGGCTGGAAAGGTGAAGGGTGCGTCTGGATTCCAGCGATGGCCAGTTTAGCTCTTTTAACATGTCACAATGGTGGGACATGTAGTGACATTGTAGCGCAAAGCGGCAGAATGAGTTATACAATGTAGTAAGTTTATGAAGGTGTGTTTGCGGGGCGGCTGCATACACTACATCTCCGTAATCAATAGCCGGCATAAGCATTTGCTGTACAATATGCTTTCTTACCGCGGGACTCAGGCAGGATTTGTTTCTGTACAGGGCACCTAGTTTGGGGTAAAGTTTAGATGAGAGTTTTTCGATGTGGGGGCCAAAGGATAGATTAGGGTCCAACCACATACCTAGATATTTGAGAGAAGTGACTGTGGTCAGTGTGCCATTTGATATTGTCCCAACACATAGATGGGGATTTTGCAATTTGTGTAGTTTAGGTGCTGTTCCAAAGAGCATCGTTACAGTTTTGTCAGTATTTAAAAAAAGTTTGTTGTTTTTGATCCACTTTTCTACCTCTGTGAATTGTTCTTGCAGCACGGCCTCCAGCTGCGGGAGATTTGGTTTGCTGGTATAGATCACAGTGTCGTCTGCGTACATATGTACAGTTGAGGCTTTGCAGACGTTGGGCAGATCATTTATGAATATTGTGAATAGCAGGGGGCCTAGTATTGAGCCTTGGGGTACACCGCAAGTGACTGGGAGCGGGAGGGAGGAGCTGCCAGAAATTGACACATTGTGATCGGTCGGATACATATGATTGAAACCAGGTTAGCGTGCGATCACCAATGCCAGAGTTTTTAAGTTTTTCTAACAAGATGCCATGGTCTACCGTGTCAAAGGCCTTGGCAAAATCAAGGAAGATGGCTCCAGTTAGGTTTCCTTGTTCCATCCCAGCCTGGATAACATTGCAGACTTTTAAAAGGGCGGTTGTAGTTGAGTGATTTGGACGAAAGCCTGATTGATCCGGGGTTAAGTAGTTCCAATATTGATAATAATCACGTAATTGTGTGTAGACACATTTTTCCAAGACTTTTGACATTACAGGGAGCAACGATATTGGACGGTAGTTGGATACCAAAGTCTTCCAGAGCTTGGGTATGTATCCAGTCGCCAGTGACTCATTTATTAGGGTTGCGACAGGATTTGCAATTGCTGGCGCACTGATTTTCAGCAGCATTGCTGGTATTTGATCAGGTCCAGACTGGTATTTCATTTTTTGCTTACGGAGAAGTTTAGTAATGACACTGACAGGCACTGGTCTAAAACTGAATTCCTGTCTGATACAGGGACTTTGCACAGTTGGGGGGGGGGGCTGACCTGCATGAGGCCTCTCTGATTTTAAGGCAGGCTCGGAGGCTTCATATTTGCAATCCCTTTCTTTATTGCACCCACAGCAGTAAAGAACAGTGACAATAAAGAACAAGAAAAAACATAAAACAAGCCCCCAACGTGGGGTATACTCCCAGTCTGTAAGCCCCGCCCCCAAGTCTATAAATCGTCTGGGCTGGAGCAGTCACGCCCTCTTTCTTTACTGCTCCTGCTACAGACCAGATGAGTATCTCCCATTTACCTTCTGGTTATATCTATATGAGAGTGTATATGAGAGTGTATATAATTTTATATTCCTTGATTGTTTATCTTCATATTATTTCTCTGGGTGCCGACTTTCCCCGGCTATAACCGCGGGGGTTGGCTACCCACCCGGCGGGTAAACTCTAGCGGGCTTCCACAGTCCGCTCGGAGTTTCCAACCGGATGCTGGCTTATTTATCCCTTTTACAGGGTAAGTTGTCTCGTACCGGCATTGCGGTACCACTGGGGCTGGGCGTGCAGCGCGCGATTTCTTAGCTCCACTGAGGCTGGCTGGGTTCCCGCGAGATCGAGCGGGATCCCGGCGGCCATCTTGAGACCACGTGACCGCGTGCGGCTTCCGACATTCCGAGGCACTCACTCTGCAAGAACGGAACCCGATTACTATACCATGGCCCATTCCAGCCAATCTAAGAGTAGTGGGGCTTCCCTGGTCGAGGAGTCTGACTCGGCTTCTGGCTCCCGACACTTCCGATCGCTCGGATGCCTTTGCCTCCCCCCTCCTCCTAAGAAACGATCGAGATCGGCCTCTAGATTCGCGGCATTGGAGACCGCACTCCAGGCCTCCATTTCCCGATCTCTGTCCTCTGCGGTGTCTACCTTGTCATTGTCCTTTCGCAGGACTATGGATGAAGCGGTGGCTTCTGTTCAGGGACTCCCCGCTGCCAAGGCAGTTCCGGTTTCCCCCCTGAAATGGTTACCCCTTCTGATGCAGGCCCGAGTGGCTCTAAGAGACGTGCAAAAACTAAGCACTTAGATGATCCTCCAAGAGGGGCTGGCATCCCCGACACTCTGCCTATTGAGAATAGCGAGGTGACCTCGCATAAGAGAACCCCTAGCCGCGAGGCGTTGGTGGTTGCTGTGGCTAAAGATAGGCCTCTACCCAAGGGTTCTGGCCGACTCCCCAGGATTTCTGACTCGGAGGGTGAGGAACCCGAGCAAGGGGAGGATGATGGAGTCATTGAAATATATGCTCCGCATGATATAGGCCTGATGGCCGAGGAGGTTGGTCCCCCACCACCATTGATGTCTGATAAAGAGGTGGTTTGCGACCCTCAGGGCCGCCCGATGTTTTCCCCGCGGGGGTGCTGCACCCAAGATCGACCGCATGGTCCCCTATGCCCCACGTGGAGTTGTGGGTTGATGCCCATATGCGTCTCCCTATGGACAAGGAGACTAGGGTCAATATGAGGGCTGAATGTCCTCGCCCTACCACCGCAGGCAAGACTTGTCTCACCCCGGTGGTTGACGAAGATTTCGTCAAATTTATGACTGCCAAGGGGTGGTGCCCTAAGAAGGGTATCGATATGGCGTTGAGAGTTTGTGAGGACAAGGTCCTCGATGTGGCCTCCCCATTAATCTACCTCCTTGATATGGTGGAAGATGCCCGTTACACGATACCCCCTTGGATTTAGACGAAACCACGGGTTGGATTCAACGCTCGTTGTGCTTGTTGGGGGGCGCGAATGCAGCATTGGCCGCTGAACGACGCAAGTCGATGATTCTGAGGATGGACCCTCAACTTACGGCCATGGCCACTAGAGACAAGGGTGCATTGGCTAAAGGTATGCTTTTTGGTGACGGTTTCATCAAGAATATGGGTACCTACACCAGCGCCTTTACCGCCTTGGATAAGGTTGAAACGGCCATAAAGAAGGTGTTCCCCAGGAAGGTTTTCGACCGGGCTGGCAGAGGAAGGGGCCGCTCTGCCAGCCGAATCGGTTCTGTGGGCATTACCAGAGGCTCCTTCCGGGCCTCCGCTGCCGCTGACCCGGGTCCCAACGCCGACGGACCTTCTAACCGAGCACAGGTCTGGAGAGGCCGTGGTTTCAGAGGTGGTCGAGGTGCCTTTCGTTTCCGGCGTCCGAATGGTGAGTCTTCCATCTCTTATTCCACATTCAAATGTTCAGGTGGGGGGCCGCATCGGCGGTTTTCTCAGGAATTGAGAGGTTTTAACATCAGATCCTTGGGTCCTCCATACTGTGGGGGGATTCGAAATAGAATTCGAGTCTACCCCTCCTTGTGGGGCGAAAAACCCCAACCTCTACACCTTTCCGTAGACCAAGAGCTCTTGGTTCAGGAAGAGGTCACGGCTCTGGCACGGAAAGGTGCTATCGAAGAGGTCGCTTGGGACTCCCCCAAGTTCGTGAGCAATTTGTTCCTGGTGGCCAAGAAAGGGGGCGGCATGCGCCCGGTTATAAATCTCAGGAATCTCAATGTGTGGGTGACATATCGTCATTTTCAGATGGAAGGTTTTCATACTCTCAGGGATATGCTCTTCGAGAGCGATTGGTTGGTCAAGCTGGATTTGAAAGACGCTTACCTTTCGGTCCCCATGGCTCCAGCGTCCAAAGACTTCCTTTGTTTCCCCTGGCGCGACCGCATGTGGCGCTTCACATGCCTACCGTTCGGCCTTTCATCCGCTCCGTGGTGCTTCACGAAGCTCATGAAGCCGATCGTGGAATCTCTGCGTATACGGGGCGTACGCCTCGTCATTTATTTAGACGACATTCTGTTAATGGCAGATTCCGCGGAATCTCTTCTCCTCCATTTGTCATGGACAATCTCGCTCTTACAGGACTTGGGTTTCCTGATAAACGAGAAGTCTCTGTTAGTGCCCACTCGGGGCTTGGAGTTCCTAGGTTTTCGGCTGGACTCACACGATATGACACTCAGTGTTCCCCCTTCCAAGATCCGTTCCATTCGCAAGGAAGTTCGTTCACTCTTGCGGGACCCCTTACCTACGTTGAGGGAGCTGGCAAGGGCGATCGGTCTCCTGGCAGCAACCCGACTAGCGGTTCTCCCTGCTCCTCTTCATTACAGGGCCCTCCAGAGATTGAAGGCCCGTTCTCTCCGTTCGGTGACGGATTATTCCCGCAGGGTCCCCCTCTCCGACGATGCGAGGAGAGATCTGGAATGGTGGCTGACGGATTGGTCTCGTTGGAATGCTCGTCCAATCCGGCTTCCTCTACCGACGTTGACTATAGAATCCGACGCGAGCCGTTCGGGTTGGGGGGCGCGCGTTGCGGAATGATGGAGACAGGCGGTGGTTGGTCGATCCAGGAACAGGGTCTCCATATCAACGCTCTGGAGTTGCTCGCGGCGTTCTTCGCCCTCAGATGCTTTTCCAGGGGGACCGATCACCGCTGTGTTCTCCTCAAACTGGACAACCTTTCGGCGGTCAGATATATCAATGCTCTGGGGGGACCTCGGTCACTGGCTCTGACGTCGGTGGCCACCGAATTGTGGAGCTTTTGCCTTCCTCGGGGTCTGTTTGTTGTGGCTCAGTACCTTCCAGGTCTCGCCAATACAGTGGCGGACTGGAATTCGCGTCACCTGACGGACTCGGGGGATTGGCGTCTGCAACCTTCGGTGTTCGCCACCATCAACGCGTTATGGGGTCCTCTCAGGATGGATCTGTTTGCTTCCAGACTGAATCGTCAGTTGACGGAGTTTTACAGTTGGCGTCCGGATCCGGAGGCATTAGGCACGGACGCCTTCGTTCAGAATTGGCCGGAGGGTCGTCTCTTTGCCTTCCCTCCGTTTCAGCTGTTATTGCGAGTTTTGAGGCGTCTCTGCGACACGGGGTCGGAACTGGTGTTGGTGACACCGCTCTGGCGGACCCAACCGTGGTTCCCCTGCTATTGGAACTAGCTCTGGCGCCTCCCAGGTTGATTCCACACTCGTCCTCCCTACTCCTGGGGCCGGACGGCCTTCCTCACCCATTGTTACGGGAGGGGAGATTATCCCTCATGGTTTGGTTGATTTCAGGTTCTCTTGGCGGGCCACAGGGCATTTCGGCTAGAACTGAGAAACTGCTGCAGCAAGCTTGGGCCCCGGCACGAAAGGGGCCTATCGTTCTGCCTGGTCAGCTTGGCACAATTGGTGTCTGCGACGGGGTGAGGATTCCACTTCTGCCCCTCTAGGGTCAGTTTTGGATTTCTTGTCATCCCTTTTTGATTCAGGGTTGGCGTTCCGGACCATCAACGTCTACCGTTCCGCTTTGTCGGCTGGTCACAGGGGTTTCGATAGTTCCCCGCTAGGGCGACATCCGTTGGTGTGTCGTCTCCTTAAAGGGGTGCGTTTATCTCGGCCTCCGGTTCCACGGTATTCCTCGACGTGGGATGTTTCCATTGTTTTGAATTTTCTTCGCACTTGGCCGGGTAATGCTTCTCTTTCCTTACGTCAGTTATCGGCGAAGTTGCTGGTGTTAATGTGTTTGATCTCCTGTAAACGGGTTGGCGACGTTCGAGCGCTGGACTTTGGGGCACGATCTTTCATCCCGGAAGGGGTTTGTTTTGATGTGTCCCGGCGGACTAAGACCGCAATACGTACGGTGTTTTTTCCGGCATACCCGGGGGTCCCGGACTTATGCCCTGTACTTTGCCTTAGGGAATATGAGAGTCGCACTTTGGCTTTTCGTTCACTCCCGGTTTCTCCGCTGTTTATTTCCTTTTGTGCTCCGCATAAATCTGTTAGTTCACCTACGTTGGCGAGGTGGGCTCGCTGGTTGTTAGACCTTGCTGGGGTAGATGTTTCTCTTTTTGGTGCACATTCTATTCGCAGCGCAGCAGCTTCTAATGCTTTCCTAGCTGGCTGCCGCCTGGAGGACATTATGAAGTCTGCAGATTGGTCACGAGAGTCTACTTTTCGTACCTTCTACTTAAAACCGGTCTCGCATTGGTCTCAGGCACTGATGCGTTGAACGTGCAAATATGAAGCCTCCGAGCCTGCCTTAAAATTACCAAATTTTCCTACTTCCTATGACGGAAAGTTTGGATTTTAATAAGGACTCGGAGGCGAGTATTTCCCGCCTCTCCCGCCTGGGGGGGTGTGTTCTCGACCGGCTGGGGTTCTTGCTGTGGAGGGGCGCAGCGCATGATTTAGTTTGTTTGTGTTCCTCATAATGGGGATGGGTGTGGATGTTTTCCTGTCTGCTCTTATTAATCCTTGGCTTCGTGCTATGTGTTTTTTACAGCCATGTGAATTTCTATGGAGTGGACCTTCGTGTGGACTTACGTGCGCCCTGGACTTGGTTCCTGTTTGTGTCTGGGCATCGTTCTGTTAGTCGCATGAAGAAAGAGGGCGTGACTGCTCCAGCCCAGACGATTTATAGACTTGGGGGCGGGGCTTACAGACTGGGAGTATACCCCACGTTGGGGGCTTGTTTTATGTTTTTTTCTTGTTCTTTATTGTCACTGTTCTTTACTGCTGTGGGTGCAATAAAGAAAGGGATTGCAAATACTCGCCTCCGAGTCCTTATTAAAATCCAAACTTTCCGTCATAGGAAGTAGGAAAATTTGGTAATTGCATGTTCATTTCCTAGCTTGGCAATCAAAGTGCTGGCACATCCAACAAAATAATCATTAAGGCATTTGGCTACATTAGGGGGTGTGCAGGGTTTGGTTGTTTACTTTGACAGCAGCTGGTGGGAGTGGCTGGGGGTGCTTGTATGTTACTTATGGTTCTCCAAAAGTTTCTAGGGTTTGATAGGTTATTGTTTAGATTTTCATTGAAGTAATGGGCTTTGGCCATTTTTGTTTGTTTTGTGCATTCATTCCGGCATTTTTTCGGTATTCGTAGTGATCGTTCATGGAACCAGTACTCTTGAAATTTGACCACCGTGAATCTCTAAGCTGGTACGTTAGTGTAAAATCAGCTGTAACCCAGGGGAGAGGAGTCCCTTTTACTCGCACTTTACGCAGCGGGGCATGGGAATTCCAGACTTGCAGGAGCTCAGACTGAAAGTATTCAACTGCACAGTCTAGGTCTGGGATTAGGTTTAGCCTGTACCAGGGGAGCTGTTTGAGATCACTTAGGAAGGATTCAAGAATAAATTTCTTGAAACACCTGGTGGTTATTACCTTTGGGGGAGATTTCAAGGCCTTAATTTTGCGCACGCAGTACACTAGACAATGGTCACTAAAGCTATTAGCAACAACGCCTGCCTCCTGTATTCTATCAGGAGATGAGGAGAGAATCCAGTCCAACAAGGTATGGTTAGGGCTTTTCATATTAATGCGAGTGGGGGAGGAGATTAATTGAGTTAGCTGCAAAGTTTTAAACAGCGAGCAGTGTGTATTGTTTTTAGGATTTAGCCAATCTGTATTAAAATCGCCGAGGACCAGCAGTTCACTTTTTTGGTTTTGGGCAAGTAGGTTATTAAGGATTTGAGATATGTCAGAAGGGAGTGCACTGGAGAGCTCGGTGGACGATAGAACCAGCAACAATGATTGATTTACTGAATGGGATCTCAATTATACCAGAGAGGAAATCAAAGGTGACAGGAGAGCTAGAAGTCTGTAAGGGGGTGAACTTTATGGACTCAACATAAATAAAAATTCCCCCTCCTCTCTTTGCTCTGTCTTTTCTATAACATGAATACCCCTGTATTGATATGGCAGGGTCTGATACTTTTGGGGTTAACCATGACTCTGTGAGCACAATGATTTTGGGTTTGTAATAGCAACACCAAGCCTGAAGCTCATCCAATTTAGGAAGTAAACTTCGGATGTTACAGTGCACAAATGAGAGGCCTTTATTAGTGGGGAGACTAAAAGGTTGTGTCACCTATAGGACCAGGGTTAGTTTCTACATCGTTTGTCCAAATTCCTATTTATTCTGCTACTTTCCCTGGCAGAGTTTTCTTTTGATAATAAAGTGGTTGCAGAGTTTTAAGTCTTTGTGTGGGGGTAGGAGGGCTGGATTTTAACACTCTCCACCAGCACTCAGCTGATAGGTTAAAAGAACTGAGCAGGCTGTGGTGTATTGGCACTGGTTTTCCATCCTGGGGCAATTGGAAAGGTGTATAGAAGGAGAGAGTAGCTTTAGAGAGAAGGGATGATAAAGAAAAGAGAAGCAATAGTGGGATAAACATTATAGTGAAAGGTGTTGGAGGGGAGTAAAAACTACCAGATCCCAGAGGTATCCTACGGGAATGGGGCAGGAAACAAAAAAAAAAAAAAAAAAAAAAAAAAAACGATTTTGATGCCTACAGTGAGAAACTCGATTGCTCGTGATTTTGTTTTCTAGAAGTACAGGAGCTTCTTTGGGGCGTATTACAGCACGTTTGCGGCCATAGACTTCAACGTGAACGCACTGAAATGGGCGTTTGCACGTTTTCGTCATCAAAAACGCACGTATGAATGCGCGCTCTGCACATGGCAACAGGCACTAAAGTCTTTTTCATTGGACGCCTCCGTAGTCAATCCAAAAATCGCACGTACGACGCGCGTTTCTAATTGTCAAAAACGCCAGGTAATACGCTCATAAAACGACAAAAACGCGCATGTGAGATAAGGCTGGGTTCACACCTGAGCATAAGTTAGGAAGGCATTTTTTGCTTGTTTAGGCTGGTGTCAGACGAGTGCACTATGTGTGCCCGTACGGACGTGCCTCCTGGCGTCCGTCACAGCCTTGTGACGCTGCAACAGGGCCAACTACACACCGTTACGCGTGCGACGACAGCCTGCAAGGCTACCCGTCAAAGCGCTACGACGCGTGTTCGACAGGGCTGCACAGCGCGATGCTCCGTAGGAGGTTTGAGTCTTGCAGCGCTGAGTGCACCAACTGCGCTCAGCGAGGTGGCCAGACGGGCGTCCGAGTGGAAGGAACGTCCATTCTCACGGACATTCCTTCCACTCTTAAAAACGCTTGTCTGACATCAGCCATAACCCCAACATCCTGCTCAATATTTCTATAGTAACCCAGTCCGAGATGATTGGAGCAATTCAGAATGTTCTTGATAATGTCATGGACCATGCAAGCTCCCTCTCCAGCACCCCTTAATGATATGGTACAGTCCCCCTAGGGTGTGTTAAAAGTTTTACAGCCATTTGTGAAAACTTGCCAAGAGAAAAACAAAAAAAAAAAACGGTATAAACCAATCCCGTGTGAACGAATTGAACAGATTTCTAGGAGTGCCAGAAAGGAGTGTGACTTACACCTACGACACAACGAGCAGACGTGGAGCCTCCAGGCTTCGTTAAGCCGCTTGAAAACAGTTTGGCAAAAAAAAGGGACAGCATCCACCAACTACAACCGCCTCATCCACCAAAGGCCATTCCTAAAAAACACATACCTGAATTTTGCGTTTTCGTGAACCCAAACGTATTCTGCATCTTTCAAGCTCAAACGTGCGAGATCTTTCACGGATTTGGTCTGCGTTGCAGAGAAAAGTACGGTTTGGCGCTTCTTTGGCAGGTTTTCTACAATCGCATTGACGGTTTCTGAAAATCCCAAATCGAGGATTCGATCAGCTTCATCGAGGACTGAAATTGAACGAAAATAAAAAACCGATGGAGATTGTGGCTTAAATTTGTTACAACCATATCAAACGACCTCACGTTACAGCCTGGATACAAACTGGAGACGCGTATACAACCATTAAAAGATGTCACGCCGTCCAAATGCTGTTCGCTTGGTGAGCAGATACTTACCCTTACGCACATAATATTACCATGGACTTTCTAGACTATAAAACCCCCTGAGGACAAGTGCTTGCGCTCACAACGAGAATTCCTGGCGGCAGCAGCACGCTTACAAGAACTTTAATAAATAATAAATTGTATTCCATCCAGGCGCGGTTAATTTTTTAAAGCTTTTATCGGAGAATAAATTTGGGCTTTTCATTATTTACATCCGTCCACTACCCAGGCAGCTAAAAGTCTGCAGTTACAGCTGCTCATTTATTTAGAAAGAAAGAAAAAAAAAAAAAAAAAAAAAAAATTTTTTTGAACTCACCCAGCATCTGCAGGTTGGAGGCATGGAAAGAGGACGTCTCGTCCATGTGCTGCAGGAGCCGACCCGGGGTGCAGATAAGAACGTTCGTTCGGTGTATGCAGGCAGACTCCTGCTTCAAATCCTAAAAATAAGTGTGTGTGGGGGGGGGGGGAATAACATTTTAATCAGATTTATTATATATTTATAAACACAGAAAAGCATTAAAGTCTGTGGAGCGGGTACAGTTATCAGAGCATCGCTCAGGTCTCTGAATAAAACCCATTATCTGCTCCATTGATGAGGTGGCTTCTAGCAAGGTCCCACCTTCCGTCCACACCCTACTAGATATGGGACTGCTTGGTTTTCCTGCGCTGGTTGACCAATAGATTATAGAATTGACATATAGTTCTTTATCAATTACATAATCATATATTAGGGATACAAAAATCGCTGCAAAGTTATACAAAATTCCAAATGGTGTTAAAATAATAAGGTATATATACACACAACAAAATAAATGACATTACATTGTCCAAAGTTACTCCCAAAAACCCATAACTGCTTATATACGAGCCATAACATAAGCTCTTTCACATCACTCAATGTAAGGATTGAAATTTTCTTGATCCAAGCCTTCTCGCCTTACCAAATCATAGGTTAGAAAACCTAAATCCTCTCCCAGTTTGAAACTGGGTGCAGAGAAAGCGTCCTTTTGTGCCACTCGATTGTCTGTACATCAGGTGTCCGCAACCTTTGCCCTCTAAATGTTTTGGAACTACATTTGCATCAAGGCTCTGACGAGCCAATTAGTGGTCTAGTATCATGGGAGATTTAGTTCCAAAACATCCGGAGGGCCACGGTTGAGCCCCAGTGATGTACACGATGTCTCTGCGGTTCATTGAGCCAGACATTCAGGAGAAATGAAAAAGAAAAAAGAAAATCAATTAAGGGATCCCAATCCAGAATTAATCCTACTGGTGTAGAGAGCCACATGGCTAGCAGTTGCAACAAAATATGGCTCTGAAGAACGAAGATGGAGAAATCAATAGAGGGGATATGGATATGTAACACCATTCCGTCATGCCTCCAAAACACCTCCAGGCCCAGGTTCAAAAGAGTAAAATTTTCAGCTGATTTTTTTTTCGTCCGTCTTTACCATTCGGCCGGCATTTCGGTGCATCCCTACAATTAATTAGCAAGATTAAGGCCTAATAGCAAAAATATTGCCTTTGTACTTCCCGGAGGAGCAACCCTGCAATAAAGCATGCCGGTGGTATACGGTATCATCTTTCATGATTGCCTGTTTCTATAAATTTTACTTTAAACTAAGCCATTACTTGATATTTTAACCAGAATGGAAGACCATATGCTCACACACTATCAAAACATCAGTATTTGCTTGGTCCCTGGCATTTGTGCGAGTCTTGCTGTACAGTCTGCACTATACCAGGACCAATATCCTATCTGGTCTGAATATAAACACACACATATATCACCGGTGCCGATACCGGGTACTGCAGGAGTACTTGGTACTCGTACAGTACCCCCGATATTTTTTTTACGATACCAGAAGCTGGCATTGAGCTGGCTTCCGAGGGGCTGGGGCGGCTGTCCGAATGCTCTATCGGCATTCGGACAGGCCCTGCAGCTGCTCTCCTCACTGTTTCATACTTCCCTTCCTGAGCGACGCCGGGAAAGTTTCAGCGCGTGCGCTCGTTGGAAGGACCCCAGCCGCGATCACATGGTCCCACGTGATCGCGGCTGGGTACCTTCCAAGGAGCGCGCGCGAAGACTTCCCCTGCGTCGCTCAGAAAGGTAAGTATGAGCGGAGAGTGCAAGGTGAGCTGGGGGGGCATTATCCACGAGCTGGGGGGGGGCATTATCCACGAGCTTGGGGGGGCAGTATCCACGACCTCGGGGGGGGGCCAGTATCCACGACCTCGGGGGGGGCCAGTATCCACGACCTCGGGGGGGGGGGCCAGTATCCACGACCTCGGGGGGGGGCCAGTATCCACGACCTCGAGGGGGGGGCCAGTATCCACGACCTCGAGGGGGGGGCCAGTATCCATGACCTCGGGGGGGGGGCCAGTATCTACGACCTCGGGGGGGGGCCAGTATCCACGACCTCGGGGGGGAGGGCCAGTATCCACAAGCTGGTGGGCCAGTATCCACAAGCTGGGGGGCCAGTATCCACAAGCTGGGGGGCCAGTATCCACGAGCTGGGGGGGGCATATCTATGAGACCTGGGGGCTTTATATGAGGTCTGTTCTTATTGGAAAGTGGTCACATGACATAAAAGTATCGGTACTCGATATCGGTGAGTACTTGAACAAAAGTATCGGTACTCGTACTCGGTCTTAAAAAAGTGGTATCGGTGCATCCCTAATATATATATTATTAAAACATCATGAATTAAATTAAATATTCTGCTACAAATGAACCTATGTTCTTCAGGTATAGCATCAGGTGAAGGAATGGGGCAACACGGGTATAGCATCAGGTGAAGGAATGGGGCAACGCGGGTATAGCATCAGGTGAAGGAATGGGGCAAAGCGGGTATAGCATCAGGTGAAGGAATGGGGCAAAGCGGGTATAGCATCAGGTGAAGGAATGGGGCAAAGCGGGTATAGCATCAGGTGAAGGAATGGGGCAAAGCGGGTATAGCATCAGGTGAAGGAATGGGGCAAAGCGGGTATAGCATCAGGTGAAGGAATGGGGCAACGCGGGTATAGCATCAGGTGAAGGAATGGGGCAACGCGGGTATAGCATCAGGTGAAGGAATGGGGCAACTCGGGTATAGCATGAGGTGAAGGAATGGGGCAACTCGGGTATAGCATGAGGTGAAGGAATGGGGTAACACGGGTATAGCATCAGGTGAAGGAATGGGGTAACACGGGTATAGCATCAGGTGAAGGAATGGGGTAACACGGGTATAGCATCAGGTGAAGGAATGGGGTAACACGGGTATAGCATCAGGTGAAGGAATGGGGTAACACGGGTATAGCATCAGGTGAAGGAATGGGGTAACACGGTTATAGCATCAGGTGTAAGGAATGGGGTAACACGGGTATAGCATCAGGTGTAAGGAATGAGGTTGCATTTTATCCTTTTTTTTTTGGTAAATTCAAAAACACCAAGAACGGACCTTTCCACCAATGACTAGTCCTGCAGAAAACTCGTGGCACCTGCCAACCTTCTTCAGGATCTCAAACGTCTGATAAGCCAGTTCTCGGGTGGGAGAGATGATCAGGACGCCCAATCCATCATCAGCTGTCCACTGCTGGCGGAACAAGCATTCCAGGGCCTGACACGAGAAATATAGAAGATCTTTTAAAAAATCCAACACACTTTCAAAGTATCATCATAAAGGAGAAATCCTACATTATAAAACACATCACAGAACTTTGTAATTACAGTGCATCTGACGTATCTCACGGAGGAGAACACTGCGACCTTTGTGTGGAGTCCCGAGCTGCAGTCTGATTCGCTCTGACAAGACTTACACGGCAGGTAAGAGCAAATGAGCAGCTCATAGGATGGCTATGATCTGCTGACCAGGAAAGATGCGGCAAGGTGTTCCTCTAATGGGGCTACTTTTTAAATGGGGCTATTGGCATCAACAACTAGGATTTAATCTTCATGATGCCAGATACAAAATAAGGAAACAATCTATGGATGAAATGTAAAGATTTATCAATGACAAGAAAGTCCAAATCCGTTTAAAACCAAAATGTCAACTCAATAATTCTGTCCATTCAGGTTTATAAGCGGCTTCTTCTACAGAATGTAATGCATGGGGTCCTGGAGCTTTTTATAACAGTGTAATTAACAAAATAAATACATACATTGAATTTACTTGGTGAAGTGTTTCACAAACCTGTCCGCAGGTCCCCCTAACAGGTCAGGTTTGCAGGATATGTGAAGCACAGCACAGGTGATATGATTTGCAGCTCAGTGATTGCAGGATTCAGTCTGCATTTCCCCCAAGGTGATCCTTAAAACCTGGCCCGTTAGGGGGTCCTGAGGACCAGGGTTGGGAACCAGTGGACTATTCAAAGCACCAAATGTATAAAACTCGCCGTTGCTGCAAAGCAACAAACTTTGAATTTACCTTTAGTGAACTGTCACACAGCGGCAGGAGAGGGTTCGCTGATGAATCGTCTGCCGTGATAGGACAGGCTCTTTGTGAAATTATGACGTTTGACAGGGTTCTTTTTTTTTTTTATAATTCGTTATTCTTGAATTTTCACACATATTCAAAGTATTACGGAAATGGTTGAGACAGGACGCGTATAACAAACAGCAATAGACAATAAAATTGCAACAACTTCTCTGGTTAGGTTTTGGACGTGTAGATTTTTTATATTTTAATGATTTCTACTTACAGGAATAATAAAGGCCAGAGTTTTGCCAGATCCTGTTTTAGCAGCACCAAGAACATCCTTTCCTTGCAAGGCCAAGCCTATAGTCTGCTTCTGGATCTCTGTGGGTAATCTGTATTGGGCTTCCACCAAACCTGAGAGAAGAGAAGTCAGAACGGTTACTTCAAAACGTGACAGATGATGGGAACAATTCTTGAAGTAAAAAAATAAAAATCTAAAAATCAGAAGCATATATTGATACTACAAAAAGATAAACCTTTCCTAATCAAGTGAGACAAATATTTTTTTTGAAAAAAAAAAAAAAGTAGAATTGTTAAATTAAAATTTCAGGAATTTTTAAAAAAAAAGTCTCAACACATCGGTCAACTCCTCCTAAACAAAAAAGAAAAAGTGACCGCCATTGTGCGTCCTGGTAAGTGTACGCAACAGAGTTTGAAATAACCATTTGGAAATCAAAACTATCAAGAGAACATTATAGGTCATACCCACCTCTCAAAGTCTTTTTTGACAAAGGGAAGTCTGAGAATTTAACGATTTCACTGGAATTGATCTACAAAATAAAAAAAGGAATAAGAGTGAGTAATGGATTTAGCTTTAAAAACAACCACTGTGTTAAGATGCGGCCGTCTGCAAAACAAAACGATACTGGGCATTAATATTCTAGATCAGTTTTTCCCCAAACCTGGTCCGTCAGTAGGGATAGACCGATATCATTTTTTCAGGAGCGATACCGATTATCGGCAGCTTTTCTGGCAGATAACCGATATTTGGTGCCGATATTCTGTAAATTTAAAAGTTGTGAAAAAAAAAAAACCCCAGTATAAATCTGACATTATGCCATATTACATAGTTGGTGCTAACTTAACCAGAGCTGTTGTAAACTGAAAACCAGAGCCATTATAGCCCAAGGAGGTTTTCAGTTTACAACAGCTCTGGTTAAGTTAGCACCAACATTGTCATACGGCCCAATGTGTTTAACATTTAAACATTGCACTACGACCACTTCATTTATTCAATTTAATTTTTTTATTTTTTTTTATTTCATTTAAGCTTTTCTTTTTACAAACAATAAGACCATGTCTTTGGCTTTTCTTAAAGATCCCTCATATGACCCTGTATGTAAGGGGTTCAGCAACCTTGGCCCTCCATGGGTTGTATTCCAAAGTTGCTGCTAACTTAACCAGAGCGGTTGTAAACTTAACAACCCCATAGACTATAATGGCTCTGGTAAGTTTACACCAGCTCTGCTTAAGTTAAGTGTGACTTCCTAATATTGCCCCACATGTTTTGGAATTACATCTGCTATGATGCTCAGCTTCTCATTAGGTACTTGGAGCCTCAAGGGAAATGCAGTTCCAAAACATCTGGGAGGTCCCAGGTTGCTGGACCCTGCTGTAGGAAATAGACCCTGCATCTCCTGTATAGGGAATTTCCTGCCAGATGGGATGGAAGCCCCATTTCCGTTGCCATCACACTCATGCGCAATACGGTCAGTGAGCAGGGGTCGTTCTGCAGTGAGAGCTTACAGCCTGATGCGGGAGAAGACCCGGATTCGCACAGTTCTGTGGGATCTTGCGTGTCGCAGCTGCAGTGAGCCAACTTGTCCAATAATCGGCAAATAAAATTACTGATAATCGGTATCGGCAGCCGATAAATCGGCAAAACCAATATATCAGTCTATCCCTAGTCCTCAGGTCCCCCCAACAGGCCAGGTTTTAAAGAATCACTTTGGGGAAATGCTGACTGAATCCTGCAATCACTGAGCAGCAAATTAGATCACCTGTGCTGTGCTTCAGCTAAGTGGAAAACCTGGCCTGTTAGGGGTTCCAGGGACAGGTAGGAAAACACTGCTCTAGTGAAACCATGACCGGCTTTAATTCAAACCCAGGACATACTTGAAAAAGAGAGAAAGCTCAATGTATCGTTTTTTGGTAAAATCCTTTTTTTTTTTAAAGACAGTAACAACATGCCAAATTCAGAGCATTCCACTTTAACATAGCTTTAAAGATCTGACAAAAGAATGACGGGGATTTAATTACAAAATCTGATCATACATTGCGTAAGTCTTCCACAAGATCAATGTACCCCATCCCAGCAAGGCCTAGAAAGCATTAGGTTTCGTGCTACAATGACTCTGTGGCAGGCTATCCAAGGCACGATTCTATTCTGTAACCAAATTCACATCATGTATTCCCAAGTGGAGAGTTTATAAAATCTTTATAGTAAAGGCCTCTGAATCGTGTATGTCATTTAAACAGACTTAGACACACATATGAAAAACGTTCAGGTTGCCCGCAAATGGAAACGTCATTTTAACGAAACAGCCCACAGAATCAGGGGTTTTAACTCCTGGAATGCCATCAAAACCATGTTTATACTTGAGTTCTGGTAGGCACACAGTAACAAGTATTTATAAAGCGCTAACAAGTTCCATAGCGCTGTACAATAGGCAAGACAGAACAACAAATATACAAGTTAGGCTAGGGTCAGACTGAGGCAGTGCGAACGCGCGTGCAGCCGCACTTAATCACGGCCGCACTAGCAGCAGATGCCGGGCAATGACGGCCAATATACGAAGTACGGTCGCACAAAAGTCCGGCTGCGCAACGCAAGTGGAAAATGAACGCATTTTTTCGAGAACGTGAAACCGCAGGTACTGACGTACAGAGTGCGCTGCGGCTGCTAGCGGCGTGTGTGCGTGATTAGGAGACGTCAGACGCTGCTAATGTCCGGCCAACATAACGTCCAGACACAAAAAGAGTTTTATTGATGATCCGTACAAAATCACGGACGAAAATGCGCATAGTATGACCACTATCACGTATTCTGTGAAAAAATGCGTCCATTCGTTCGAACGCACTTTTTCACAGACAACATAAAAATGCGTTCGTCTGACCCTAGCCTTAAACACACAGAACAGTAGGAGAGAGGACCCTGCCCAAGAGATTACAATCTAAGAGGAGAGGGGGGACATACTAAGTAAGGGTAAATAATAGAGAACAAAAAGTAGCGGGACCAGGGGGGGGCTAGGTGGGAAGATGAAGCAAGACTTGCACAGTGAGGGAATCATGGAGTGAGCCGATGTGTTTTCAGAGACTTCTTGAAGGACTGGAGAGTCCATCTAATATTGTGGGGGAGGGAGTTCCATAGAAATTATGAGGCAGTTAGTTTTAAGTGTAGGGTTTTGTAGAATAAAATCTGGAGATTTAGAAGCCAGTAACTATCTGGATTCACCATGCCCTGCTCCGGGAACCATATCAAACAATCATCAACGAATACATCAGGACAGAGAAAACAGCCAGGCTGATGAAATAAAGGAGTCACCAAGGACCATTTACTGCATCACTTCATGTCAGACATAGGGATGAGCAAATCTGCACTGAATAAAACAGGAAAGACAAAAGATCAATCTTTAACAAAAATATGTAAAAAAACAACACACACCGCCTCCAGTCTTTCAAAACATCTCTAAAAACATATCAGAGGCTTATCATCCCACATTATACCTTTCCTGATCCATCGCCGACAGTCCCCATCCATCCCTTTACTTCTCATACGCTGCCACTTACCCACACCTTTGTGTGTCACCCCACTCTTAAATTGTAAGCTCCTGCGCAAGGTCCTCTTTTGGACTTCATGTTAAACATATTTAATTTTTTGTTTCGTCCTACCAGTTGTACAGCGCTTAATTGTGACTGTAATCCATGCTTGTGCATTGTTAAATGGATATTTATAATGTACAAGCATAGGTTACAGTTACAATTTATAAAGCCCTCACTAAATATACCCCAGCTCACCCCCTAAGATCCAAAATTATCTACTTCTGGCATCCTCTTGCAGGACTTTTCTCATGCAGCGCCGACCCTATGGAACGCGCTTCCTCGCAATAGATGACTCCCCAAACCTGGCGCATTTTAAATGCTCCCTTAGGTTGGGGGTCAGACGAGCGCACTATGTGCGCCAGTACTGACGTGCCTTCTGGCAACAACACTGCGACGAGGCCGGCCACACACTGTTGCATGCGACTGCGGCTGTGTAGCAAGCCTCCCTGTCGAAGCACTAGGACGCACGCTCGACAGGACTGCAAAGTGCGGTTGGATTTTGCCAAAGCTTTCAACACAGTTCCACACAAGAGGTTACTATTTAAATTAAGAAAAATTGGTCTAGATGAAAAGACTTGTTCTTGGACAGAAAACTGGCTAAAAGATAGGGTACAGAGAGTGGTCATAAATGGTACATTTTCAAGATGGACATCAGTGGTAAGCGGTGTCCCTCAGGGGTCTGTTATAGGACCAATTCTATTCAATTTATTTATAAATGACCTTGAGATAGATGACTTTCAATGCCTATCAGTGTTTGCAGATGACACAAAACTAGGAAAAGTAATACAATGTAAGCAGGATGTTACTTCGCAGCAGAGGGATTTAGATAGATTGGGGGACCGGGCACTTGAATGGCAGATGAAATTTAATGTAGAATGTAGGGTTGCACCGATACCGATACTAGTATCGGTATCGGGGCCGATACTGGGTACTGCAGGAGTACTTGGTACTCGTGCAGTACCCCCGATATTTTTTCCGATACCGGAAGCCGGCATTGAGCCGGCTTCCGGCATCCGAGGGGCTGCGGCGGCTGTCCGAATGCTCTATCGGCATTCGGACAGCCGGCCCCGCACTCTCCGCAATACTTACCTTCCTGGGCGCCGCCGGGGAATGTCTCCACGCGCGCGCTCGTTGGAAGGACCCCAGCCGCGACCACGTGATCCCGGCTGGGGTCCTTCCAACGAGCGCGCGCGCGGAGACATTCCCCGGCGGCGCCCAGGAAGGTAAGTATTAAACACACTGAGCAGCTGCAGGGCCTGTCTGAATGCTGATAGGCCCTGCAGCTGCTCTCCGCGACGATACTTACCTTCCTGGGCGCCGCCGGGAAAGTTTCCCCGCGCGCGCTCGTTGGAAGGCCCCCAGCCGGGATCACGTGATCCCGGCTGGGGTCCTTCCAACGAGCGCGCGCATGGAGACATTCTCGGCGGCGCCCAGGAAGGTAAGTATCGTCGGGGGGGCGGTCCATGAGCTGGGGGGCATATCCATGAGCTGGAGGCAATATCCATGAGCTGGAGGCAATATCCATGAGCTGGAGGCAATATCCATGAGGCTAGGCAATATCCATGAGCTGGAGGCAATATCCATGAGCTGGAGGCAATATCCATGAGCTGGAGGCAATATCCATGAGCTGGAGGCAATATCCATGAGCTGGAGGCAATATCCATGAGCTGGAGGCAATATCCATGAGCTGGAGGCAATATCCATGAGCTGGAGGCAATATCCATGAGCTGGAGGCAATATCCATGAGCTGGAGGCAATATCCATGAGCTGGAGGCAATATCCATGAGCTGGAGGCAATATCCATGAGCTGGAGGCAATATCCATGAGCTGGAGGCAATATCCATGAGCTGGAGGCAATATCCATGAGCTGGAGGCAATATCCATGATGGGGCATATCCATGATGGGGCATATCCATGATGGGGCATATCCATGATGGGGCATATCCATGATGGGGCATATCCATGATGGGGCATATCCATGATGGGGCATATCCATGAGCTGGAGGCAATATCCATGAGCTGGAGGCAATATCCATGAGCTGGAGGCAATATCCATGAGCTGGAGGCAATATCCATGATGGGGCATATCCATGATGGGCATATCCATGATGGGCATATCCATGATGGGGCATATCCATGATGGGGCATATCCATGAGCTGGAGGCAATATCCATGATGGGGCATATCCATGATGGGGCATATCCATGATGGGGCATATCCATGATGGGGCATATCCATGATGGGGTATATCCATGACCTGGAGGCAATATCCATGAGGGGGCATATCCATGACCTGGAGGCAATATCCATGAGGGGGCATATCCATGACCTGGAGGCAATATCCATGAGGGGGCATATCCATGACCTGGAGGCAATATCCATGAGGGGGCATATCCATGACCTGGAGGCAATATCCATGAGGGGGCATATCCATGACCTGGAGGCAATATCCATGAGGGGGCATATCCATGACCTGGAGGCAATATCCATGAGGGGGCATATCCATGACCTGGAGGCAATATCATGAGGGGGCATATCCATGACCTGGAGGCAATATCCATGAGGGGGCATATCCATGACCTGGAGGCAATATCCATGAGGGGGCATATCCATGACCTGGAGGCAATATCCATGGGGGCATATCCATGACCTGGAGGCAATATCCATGAGGGGGCATATCCATGACCTGGAGGCAATATCCATGAGGGGGCATATCCATGAGCTGGAGGCAATATCCATGAGGGGGCATATCCATGAGCTGGAGGCAATATCCATGAGGGGGCATATCCATGTGGGGGCATATCCATGTGGGGGCATATCCATGAGCTGGAGGCAATATCCATGTGGGGGCATATCCATGAGCTGGGGGGGCATACTCATGTGTGAGCTGTGGGGGCATAATAACCCATGTGTGTGCTGGGGCATTATCCATGTGCTGGGGCAAATCCATGAGCTGGGGCAGTATGAATATATATATATATATATATATATATATATATATAGGGATATACATGTGAGCGGGGGGGCATTTTTATATGGTCTGTTCTTATTGGAAAGCGGTCACATGACATTAAATAAAAGTATCGGTACTTGGTATCGGTGAGTACTTTTAAAAAGTATCGGTACTCGTACTCGGTCTTAAAAAAGTGGTATCGGTGCATCCCTAGTAGAATGCAAAGTTATGCACTTTGGAGTGAAGAACACACAAGCATCGTATGCCCTAAATGGTACATAGTTAGGGAAATCCAAGCAGGAGAAGGATTTGGGAATAATCATAGACTTCAAACTAAGTAACAATGTGCAATGTCAAACAGCAGCCGCCAAGGCCAGCAAAGTATTGGCATGCATTAAAAGGGGAGTTCATTCTCGGGATGAAAACATAATTTTGCCTCTGTATAAATCAATGGTAAGACGCACCTTGAATATGCCGTGCAATTTTGGGCACCTGTCTTAAGAAAGGATATTATAGCGTTAGAAAAAGTGCAGAGACGGGCAACTAAAACCAAACAGAAAAACCAAACTAAAACCAAACAGAAAACAAATACGTTTGACATATGATGACCAAAAGAGGACAATGCTCAAGAGCTTGCAATCTGCAGCCAAGGTTTGCATTTCTTAGAAAAGTAAACCAACTGCAGTTTTATGCGTTTTGCACAAACAATGCCAATGTATAAAAACAGAGTGTGCAGGGGGCGGTGCCTTCCAGGGAGTTAGACACAGCTGGACAAAAGGCATAACAGCTGGCTGAGCATCTTGGGAACTGTACCCCACCTACTACTGAATGTAAACCTCGATGGCCTCAGGCAGCTGGGTACAGATAGTCCCTTTACCTCCGGATAGCGTTCAACGAGGCGGTTGATGGTCTCCCTCTCGATCTGCCATTCGGGCTTCTTGTTCTGCTTCCTCTGCTTCTTGCACTTCTCCTTCTTCTTAGTGTACTTCTTCTTCCACCTCTCGAAGTTCTTCACCGGGTCATCCCTGCTGTTTACCAGCGATGACTTCTTTTTCGGGGTCTCAGTGGCGTCCGGTGGTCCCATGTTATGCGTCCAACGATGCCTCCGCTGCTCTGGATGTTCCAAAAACACATGTGGTAGTCGCGTTGTAATGACGTCACACCATCAGCTGCTTTCCGGGATGCGTGGGGCACTCGTAGCGCAGGCGACAAACTTTATTGATAAAACGACTGGCTAACAAAGCCATGTGTTGCTTGGAAAGGTGCTTTTAGTGAGGGTATTTGGGACGTAAACACATTTACCGTTTAATCATGGGTACAGGGGATGAGCTACCCTTCCACTTGTAAATTCCTGGCCTACCTGCAGCAAGGAAATGGTTTATGTAATCATGGAGGGACCCCGAATCAGTGCCAACATGTTGGAGGTGGGGGCCAGAAACTAGGCTATTCCTAGGTGACATCACAATTTATCGCTTCAATTATGTTGATATAAATATCACTTAGAACCGGTGTTAATAGCCTTGGGCCTCCAACTGTTTAGGAACTCCAAATGTTTTGGAACCACATCTCCCATGATGCTCAGCCACGCATCAGTTACAAGTACTTATAAAGTGCCAACAAATCAGGTTAGAGGAGGCTCATGGGAAACGTAGTTTCATCAGGAAGGTCAGGATTGCAGACCCCTGACTTACAACAAGAGCAAAGTACAACAAGAGCTTACGATGTCTAAAAATATCACTTATATTTTAAAGACTCTCTGCTGAGAGCCTGATTGCTGTGCAGCTCTGTTATACACCTGATCGCCCTGAATATATGGAGGAGCCTCTTTAAGGAGGGACACAAAGCGTTACAGTGGTTTCTTGAAGGGAAATAGGGACTAACCATACTAAATAATAAGGATACTTAGGAGGTATGTCTCCAGGTATGCCTCATCAGCCCGCACCCTCTGTCCGAAGGAGGCTGTGTTAGCCACAAGGCACCTTGTTGCCCCAGCTTGCAGGCCTCTAAGGCCAGGGTCAGATGAGCGTTTTGCAGAGCGGAAGGAACGTCAATGAGAATGGACGTTCCTTCCACTCTGACGCCCGCCTGGCCAAGTTGCTGATCGCAGTTGGTGCGCTCAGTGCTGCAAGGCTCGATCCTCCTATGGACTTAAATTGGGAGTGACTGGAAATCGTTCATCACTCTCAGGGTCTTAATACTTTGCCTGACATAAAAAGTATAAGACGCTTATACCCTGAAAGCTGCAGTAAGCCATAAGAGAAGCTACCTCACCTATAAAAGGGGGCACATCACCCTGGCGTGCATGCATGCAAAGTTAACAGGCTGCCTGGCAGAGCAGACAATCAGAGCTACGTATAGAGGGACAATGCAGTAGCACACATGCATGGGCTTTAACAGCACTAACTGCAACTATTTAAGCACCATGTTTGTCATTAAATAGTTTCCCATCTTAAATTTCCCCTTGTACTCAACATATGGCTGCAGGCAGGCTGACAAGACGTGGGGCACCCGGGAAGAGATAATGAGGCCCTTCATTGTGGGGTTCTGGCATGCAATTGGGCCCTCCACATGTAGAAGCTCAATGACAGTGTGGGGCAGGCCTGACCAAGTCTTTGTGAGCCCTCATCGGGCCACCTCCTAGACCAGGGCCCTGTTGCGCTAATGGTCAGTCCACCCCTGGCTGTAGGGTAACCACTAAGACTGAGTGAAATTGGTTGAATCGTGCCTTGGCAGGTTTGATTAATCGATTGGAATAGAGCCCCTTGTATTTTATCACTGTATAAAAATGATTTCCAATTTCTATATAGTGTAATGCATTGTGTGCACACTAGAGGGAGACTGCGATCTGGCTAAAGGTTAGGGCTAAAGCCATTGAGGAATATCTGTGCATTTGGGGACATAAGCATGACTATACTGTATGTAAATTGGGCATCAGATTACTTGCCTCCCAGTGGCTGAAGCAATATTAGCAATTCAACTCTGGACTAGTTCACCAGAATTATCTTAATAGCACCCTTGTATGTATATATGTCTGGCATGCCCCCCCCCCCGCTCCGGTGCTGATATGTGTAAACATTGGGTGAAGTGGAGGTGTTTTCTCTGCTTATACCAGCATCACAACAGCCTGGGATTTTGAATTTCCCAGCTGCCAATCACTAGACAGGTCACTGGTGACGTCAACATGCTCTGCTGGTGTCACCGTCTTTCAGATCGCTGGTAATAGCAGGTGTTCTGAGATAAGCAGCCGATGGGTCGGTTCTACACATGGGCGCAGATACAATGTTCAGCGGTGTGGGACTTGCGTACATAAAGTGTGCAAGTCACAAGTGAAGCGTTATTTGTGGTACCTATGCTACCCAAATTGCGTAGAAAAGCTGCAGGGATTCTGGAAACAGAAGCCCCTGAGCCGCCGGGCACGAGCAGTGCCCTAAGAATAAAAAAAAGTGCGTATTACTAGCTTAGATTAACTCCAGGCGGGGGGCACCCAGTGAGAGTGGGTTAACGCCAGCAGGGCGTACTAGTACACCCCACCATCAGGTGCGACGGGCCTCTCCTTAGGTCTGGACACGCAGCTGACGTGCGACATTGGCTGCAGGGGGACAGCCTGAGTTCAGGCTGACTCGCAGCAGCCAACGGTGGGCACCAAGTGCCGGGCGGAGCCGAGGCGGCCAATAGAAGTCAATGGGGTGTACTAGTACACCCCCGGCTTCAAGGCCCACCTGCCGCAGAGAAGGCATAGAATGCCCTGCGTCGGGAAAGGGTTAAATAAATAAAGCAAATAATTGGGCAGACAGTGTCAGCAGCACCTGCCAAATTTTTAAGGCAAATAAAGAGGCATTATTATAAGGCATTATTTTTACAGTTTTCCTCGAACTTGCACGTTGTATAATACAGAAAGAAATGTTGCTATTATGAGATACAACCATTCGAGTCCTCGGCCCCCAGCAATCCATGTGCAATTTCATGTTACAGCTTTGTAACCGGAGCAGGATTTAATTCAGAGGAGGAATATGATTTTCCTTTCACTTAGTCCTTTGTGCTGTTAAACACTTTGAAATCCATGCTGTGTGTATCTACGTTACCGTCACGGGAAAGGGTGTGACACTCTGATAGAGGTGTATGTTTACCTCTATAGGTAGGCACAGCTATACATCCCAAAAGTCAGTGACTCTTGTTATTTGGCCCCAATACAGATCCCGTGGATTATTACACAGTGAAAACGTCCTAGAATCCAGTAAAATAAGGCGTAATCTCATGTAATGTGAATATGCTGCCAGCGGCTGGTATCTGGTTATACCACCAGCCTGACATTTTGACCAACATTGACTTTCCATGTTTACCCTTTCTCTTGTAAAACGCGTTGTTTACTCGCTGGGTGGAGGCGACTGCTATCTAACAAATAGATCTAACTGCAGGCACAGTGACAGCAATAAAAACACTCCTGATAAATAAACATTAGCAGCAGCAGCCAGGTTTACCATTATTTTTAAATGATATCCTCTTCTTTCTTCCTAGTTTACATTTTCTTTCTTTTTTACCCTTTTTCCTTTTTTAAAAAAATAAACTTTAAGAAATTCAGGGCCGTTACACTTAACATCTCCAGAAGTTATCTTAATGCAGGGAATCACTTTTCCACTCTCTTGATGCAAGCTGGGCTTTGGTATGGAGAATAGTGCTTCCCAGCTGTAGATTACCATCTCCTGTGTCTTGTATATGAGCAGGGCCAGTGCTAGACTATTTAGCGCCATAGACAAGAGTAGATACTTGCGCCCCCCCAGAAAAAATTGTTGAAATGCATGGGGGAACACACACACTGTGCACGTGGGGTGGAGGGCGCACACACTTTGCACACGGTTGTGCACAGGGGCCGCACACGGCCGTTCGGTGCCCATCTTACCCCTCCACTGGTTGGGCTCGGGATCGGTCCGTACCTCTTTCTTTCCTCTGCCTCTTCCTTTCTTTCCTCTGCCTCTTCCTTTCTTTCCTCTGCCTCTTCCTTTCTTTCCTCTGCCTCTTCCTTTCTTTCCTCTGCCTCTTCCTTTCTTTCCTCTGCCCTCTGTGCCTCTTTCTTTTCTTTCATCTACCTCTTTTTTTTCTTTCTTCTGTGCCTCTTTTTTTCCTTTATTCGCCTCTGGTGGCGCCCGCCTCCCTCACCGTATGCAGCTCCTCTACTTCGGCTCAGGGACGCCCAAACCCGAAAGTCCCTTTGGCTTTTCTGCACAATTGGATGTTCTTGAGCTACTTTCATAGCATAGGAAAGTCAAATTTCACACCTGAACAGGACTTGCGAACTTTACGCATGGAAGTCCTGTCGTGCCTGCGCAGAACGATGGATTTGCGTGCCGATGGCACTAGTAACCGAGTAATAACTGGCATATGGGAAATTCAAATTCCCCGGCTGCTGTGACACTGAGTGGAGGCGGAGGAAACTCCTCAACTTCGCTGAGCATTTTAGGCAAAATGGGGGGGGGGCTGGGCACTCCTCATATCCTGGCCACTTCAAAGAGATAAAGTGGTCAGGATGTGTAGAGTGTTCCTTTAAGGCTAGCGTCAGATGAGCGCATTTTGTACGGACTGTGCGTCCGTGCAGTACGGACGTACTTACTGACTGATGACAAGGTAGTGGCCACACAGTCCGTTTTCTTCACTGACGTATTTTTTGACTGATGTAGCAGGGAAAATAAATTACAATGAAAAAACATTCTGTCCGTCAAAAATGCTGGACGTATAAATGCAGTCCATCTGACCACGCTCCATCACTCACACACAAAGCTATGCAGACGTTGTGGACGTGGTGCAGTCCGCACGTCCGTTCTAGCAGTATTACGTTCTTGCCTAACCTGCGTCCGTTTGCAGCGTCCGTCAGCCCCCGCACTTCTGTGCGGACGTGCTTCATGTGTGGAGCTCCATTTAACACAATTGTATGCTATCACGGACGTACTTATGTGCGGCAACACGTCTGACCCCAGCCTTAGCCAGTGTTTCCCAAACCTGTCTTCAGGACCCGATGACAGGACAGGTTTGCCTGATGTCTGAAGCACAACCCAGGTGATGTGATTTGCTGTCCATTGATTGCAGGATTCAGTCAGTGTTTCCCCAAGGTAAACACTGTCCTGTTAAAGGGTCCTGAGGACAGGTTTGAGAAACACTGCTTTAAACTAATCCCATTTATTCAGCAGCCTTTTGGATACTGCAGATAGATCCTGGGATCCATACAAAGTGTACCATACGCAATCAAAATCCCCTTTCAAATGCAGGGAGGAACAGAGATTTTTTTGGATCTACTTAAAAGGCCATTAAAATAATGAGCCCACTACTGTCATGCCTCAGCCCTGAGAGTCTGCTGTGGTCAGCCTGGGTCACTTGCTCTCTATACCTGCTCCCCACCTAAGGGTTAACTCCTGTGTCTGAACCTGAGGATTCTGCATATAACCAGACCACACCCTCCTCCCCTTTGCTCTTTCATTTTGTGTTTGTCCCTTCCTGTGTCCAGAGGTCTTGAGAGCTCCCTCTTGTCATTGTATGTCTCCAGATTAATTTTGCTCTGCCGTGCATCCTTGCTGTGTCTGCATTAACTAGGTCCTGCTTGCTGGAAGATCCACTGCGTGGCCCACTATCCAGTGGGTTCAGAGACACTCTAGTGGCTTCCTGCCCTCCAGCTCTCTCCAAGGAGACCAACCTTCTATCAAGGTACATTTGCCTAAAGGCTCCTGCTTCTCCTCAAGCGGATCTGGAGAGAGACTACGTGGTCCACCATCCACTTGCCTATTTTCTGTGTTACTGTTTGTGCTGTGCTGGACTTCTTGCTGTGAACCATTCTTCAATACAGCCTTATTGTACATATACTGCCTCCAGTGTCTGTGTGCCTGCTTATCCCCAGCGCTTGGGATTATATATCACAACACAGAGGCTGTGCCATGGCTCCTTCGTGGCGCGAGCCTGACAACTACCAGCTCACAGCAAATCGCCAAGAAGGGGTGAAAACTAAAAGCCAGCTACCTGAGATCAGAGATGGCAGCTGAATTATTTATTTATTTATAAAGTATTTTACCAGGAAGGATACATTGAGATTTCTCTCGTTTTCAAGTATGTCCTGGGTTCAAGACCATTAAAATGTTACACAGAAAAAATGGACAGGCACCAACAACTCGTACCGCCACCAACAAACCAATGCCAACCAGAGTTTTAGTGGTTTCCCCCAAACCAGTGAAAATACAGAAACAATGGTACGTATCTGGTGGCGCGATGGTGGTCGCTGAATGGTAGGTGGTGGTTCCCTTAGTTCGTATGAAGCATATGGAAAAAGATAATAAACAATATATAGGGCAGATGGTAATAACACAAAAATAAACAAAAAGTTGTAATAAACAAAAATTAGCGCAAATCCCCTGTCTCAAACCGCATGAGGCAGAGGTCGCCATCTTGCGCATGCGCTCTACCGCCCTGTGCGTTCCATTTTGCGTTTCACAAGAGATCCCGGAAGTAGCGTGCGTTCCACTCAGTAAATCTTTCCGAATCTCCAGACGCATCTTTCAGCTGACTTCTAATTTCCTTTGAGCCGACGTGTGGCCACCCTCAGTGGCCCTCGGGCAAAGTAAAAACCAGAGAAAGGGCGATCAATGGAGAGCACATTATGAATACAATAAAACCTTCCCCAACTCTATTATATAGAGGAAATATGATGCTTTGTGTAAATATACTTTTTAAATATACTTTTATTTATTTTGTATTGGTGGACCTGTATAGAGACGAGAATTAGATAGCTCTTTTCATAGATCCATTCTAGTGGAACTCGTCTAATAATTAAATAACTGAGGTTGTTACATTATCTATCGAAGGTTGTATTTCTTGCAGAAATCTATTGATTTATATTCCCATTGGGTAAACGATCTAGAGCCTAAATTGCCACTATAGAATGCTTATAATGGCAATTTAGGCTCTAGATCGTTTACCCAATGGGAATATAAATCAATAGATTTCTGCAAGAAATACAACCTTCGATAGATAATGTAACAACCTCAGTTATTTAATTGTTGTCGCTCTGCACTATTGTTATCTTTATTGTCTTTCATGTACGTGTGGACGGTATTTTCAAAGAACCATCATATGATCCATAGCATTCTGTATATAGTCATTTTGTTACATGTTTACAGGTGCATGCTGTATATAGTCACTATGTTACATGTTTACAGGTGCATTCTGTATATAGTCACTATGTTACATGTTTACAGGTGCATGCTGTATATAGTCACTATGTTTCATGTTTACAGGTGCATTCCGTATTGAGGTATGTTAATGAATGAGATAAAACAGGGAGCTTAAAAGACTTCTAATCTACCCCTGGTGATGTCCTTAGAATATATCCCACACAATTCAATGATATGAGTCAGTGACTGACCCATAGACTCCATTCTATGGCCAAAGTCACACAGTGAGGAGCAAATGATGGAAAGATACTGTTATGGGGCAGCGGTTTACAACGCAAAATATCACATAATGGATGCACCCAGTGACACATCTAGAGTAAAATATTTTCTTAAAATAAACAAACAAGAGAAAAACAAAACACAAGTAAGATATTAGCAACATCAAATAAACACAATAAGGACATTGCATTTTTTGGTGATAGTGGCCCTTTACTCAACTGAAAAGTTATAAAAAGTAAGTATTTGACAAGTAGTCACAATTCATCCGCGGCTGCGGTGAGGAGAGGACTTATTTGCACTTGTGGTGAAAATGTCATAGGGTGAAGTCGCTCTGGGTCGTGGTTTTTGCTGATCTGAGCTGCTGTCTTGGGGTCCGTCTGATACCGGACCCGTGGACGGCCTTGCTTAACCGTTTGTACCAGCGCTTGCCCTTGCCCCGGTCTGATAACTGGATTTCTCAGGTATGTTCCGCTACTCGTCTGTGCCTGGCGCGCACTTGGAAAGGCCTCTCCCCTGACAGGGCCCAGGTGGATGCGAAGATCTGGTTTATTGTCATGTAACGATTGACAGCTGTTCTTCATGATCGGATGCCCCACTTTGAGCGAGTGTGTTCTCATTGGCTGGCGGTCTTTGCCCCCCTGTTGCGGCTGCTCTGGCATTCTCTGGTTGAGATGTCGGTTTCACTTCGGTCTTAGCCTCCCACTTCCTCCCTCTGGCAGTGTGCAGTGGTGTATTTTGGCCTAGGCCAAAAAGGCCTAGGCCAAGGGCGGCACTTTCCAGGGAGTGGCGGCCCGCACTGGTAGCCCCACCCCTAAATTTTTTTTTTACTTTTGCAAAGTATTTTGCCAGGAAGGATACATTGAGATTTCACTAATTTTCAAGTATGTCCTGGGTAGACAAGGCCTAGGCTTTCACTTTCCAGGGGGCAGCAAAAAACCTCACCACTAAATGGGTAACTCACAGAGCACCCAAATGACGCCAACATTTTGGTGTTCTGTAGTTCCCTGCACTTCGGGGAATAAAATTTCCCCATCCTGCAGTGAATTCACCATTCACCGCAGGGTCCCCAAATTGCATGAAGTCGGCCGCTGAATCTCGCCACCACAAACCCGTGGCTTGCTGTTTTCAAAAGAACTACTGAACGAAAATGTCTGGAATTTACATATAAGATCCTATGATTGATAATAAAAAGTTCTGTTACAGAAAAAAGAAAAACCGCTATTAAAAAAAAGGGGGGAAATTTTGCTTAAAAATTACTAAAAGGTACTAAAAAAAAATCAATAAAGACTGTAGCGCTCACTCCCGGAGGAGCCGCTGAAAATGAACCACGGGTCAGTCTCCCCGCACTAGGGAATAAATATACTCCAGCACCGTTGTGGATTTTATAAATTATATAGTTTACTAGAGTAAAAGTCATATAATGAGACACGGTGTTCGTAGATATATTTACAGTATTTCGTATCGCGGTAAAACGCGCAGCGGAAAAGAAATACGAGGCTTCGTATTTCGGGAAAATGCGCAGCCGAACAGAAAAGATACAATGCTTCGTAATTTCGAGAAACGCGTAGCGGAAAAAGAATACAATATTTCGTAATTCGAGAAACGCGCAGCGGAAAACAAAACAATATGCGAATCTTTACCCCTTTTTGGGATACTAGGGAGTGAGTCCCGCACAGGTTAAGTCCCGGACTGTAAGTGTATGTGTGTGTGTTATGGTACCCGGGTACTATTCAACTGGCCAGTGAATCTCTTAAACGATGTCTTCGACTAGTCAAGTTGGGGCCCTGTGGGTTTTAGAAACAAACAGCAGTGTGCTTTCTTGACTTTATAAACCGGCCTTGGAGGCCTCTCACCCATCCGCTCGATCACCAAGGTTCCCCTGACCCTGGACGTCCCTCCGCTCGATGCCTTGCTGGGATACTGGCTACTGGATCCGTTGTCTGGCTCTCTTTACTCCGACACTGACTTGTCCAGCTACCGCCTGCTCTCCCATCCAATGGACCTGCGGTACTCCTAACTCGGGGGTCCTCCGCTTCCTTGACAGCAGCTTGGGTAATGCCTGTGGATCACTGGGTCTCCTTCTTACGAGGCTGGATAACCCAATCTGGAATCCCGGTAGGCCGCACCTACGCTCTGGCCTAGTTACTGTTCCGCTCTGCAGCACTGTGTCCTGTCTCATTCACTCCCTGGCGCGCTCTGCCAGCTATCTCCACGAGGCTCAGGATGTAACTCGGCTTGTCCCACCCACTTTCTGTGTCCGTTCCCAGAGCATGCCGGGAAATGTAGTCCCAATGTTCAGTGTCTCTTATCGCGCTTGTCTCCCTCCGGTGGCCAAAAATAGGTACTGCCACAGTAAGGATTTAAACACAGCGCTACACTCTCCCCCTCCTAGAACTCTTGGGTCTCTCCAAGGAGGTACAACAGTTACATTTACATTTCAACACAATTTAGATAACAACATATACAGGTTCGGCAGCAAACATACAGTGGGTTAGATACACTTCCTCAAGTTGACTCATGTTTTGTGCTACCTCAGCTAACATAGCAGATACTTCGGGCAACCTTTGCACTGTGGTGATGGCCTCTTCAGTGCTATGTCCCGGTGAGTCGTAAGTGAGTCGCTGGGGCGGTCGAACAGAGCATTTTGGTTCTGGCTCAATCAGTTCCTCTTCAGATGGAAGTACTATAGGTGCTGGCTCAGTCCTTCTTTCTACCACTGGAGCAGACATTTCTTCGGAGTATGATCCCTCCAGTGAAGGCATAGAACTATAATCATAAGACTCAGCTTCAGGAGCTACAGGGATTCCAACAGTCTCAGGGACTTCCAACTGAAATTCAAGAGCTTCAGGGATGTCAATAGTCTCAGGGACTTCTAACTGAAATTCAGGAGCTTCAGGCCTCAAATTACTCTCCCATCGTTCAGGAACTGAGATAACCTCTTCAGGCTCTGGTGAACGCATCCAGTCCAGACAAAAACTCTCTTCCTCACTGTCCCTTTCGCTCTCTTCGACAACCCGGGTCTGCTGAGACCGAGTAACAGGAGGCAAACGTGGAGCAGGCGGATTTGGCAGAGAAGGTTCGTCCCCAACTGGTATCCTCACAGCCTCTCTCAAAGGTAACAAATGATTCCGGTGCCAGTTCTTAAGAGGCCCAGCCTTTCCATCCGGCCGGATTTGATACACCGGCAGACCCGGCAGTTGATTGCAGACAATGTAGACTTGAGAACTCCATCTATCCGCCAACTTGTGCCTCGCAGCAGCACCCAAGTTCTTCAACAAAACCGTATCACCGGGTTGTAGATCTTGTATCCGAACTTTCAAGTCATAATTCCTTTTGTTCCTTTGCTCCCTGTTTCCTGAGGTCAAACGGGCCTGTTCAAACGCAGAAGCCAGATTCTTCCGAAGTCTATCCACGTAGTTTCTATGGGAAGCTACCGATGTCTGGTCTAGAGATAACCCAAACGCCAAATCAACCGGCAGTCGGGCTTCTCTTCCGAACATAAGACGGTACGGTGAATATCGAGTCGCATCACTCTCCGTACTGTTATATGCATGCACCAGAGTAGCTATGTGACGACTCTAACTCTGCTTCTCTATGTTTTACAAAGTCCCCAGCATATTCAGCAGCGTGCGATTAAACCTTTCAGGCTGAGCATCACCTTGAGGGTGATATGGTGTAGTTCGGGTCTTTTGGATTCCCAACAGTTCCAACAATTGCCCAACAAGTCGGCTTTCAAAGTCTCTGCCCTGATCAGAGTGTATTCTCCTTGGCAGGCCGTAGTGAACAAAGAACTTTTCCATCAGAACCTTGGCTACTGTCGGAGCGCGTTGATCTTTCGTAGAAAAAGCTTGGGCGTAACGAGTGAAATGATCAGTCACTATTATAATATTCCCTTGCCCACTAGCATCCGGCTCTAAGCACAGGAAGTCAATGCACACCAAATCCATGGGTCCCTGACTCTGCAGATGGCTCATTGGAGCGGTTCGGGTCGGTAGAGTCTTCCTCTGAATACACCTCAGACAGGAATGGCAGTAACTTTCCACTTCAGCTCTCATGCAAGGCCAATAGAATCTGTCTCGCACCAGCTTAAAAGTTCTTTCAGCACCCAAATGTCCATGCTCATCATGTAGCGATCGCAGCACACTCTCTCTATGCTTAGTGGGAAGGAATAACTGCTGAGTCTCTTCAGCATTGGTTGAGGGGCCCCTTCGGTAGACCACCCCATCCAACATCTTCAACCGTTCCCACTCTTTGTACTTTGTAGACCAATCTGGCTCCATGCGGGGAATTGGTCAGCAGAATTTCCCGCTGGTTCGCAGTTAGGGCCTTTATGGTCAATGCAATTAAAGGGTCTCTGGCCTGATCCGCTTTCAGGTCCTGTTTTGAAAAGGTAGGTAGACTTTCATCCCTCAATTGCGTAGGGTTGCAGTAGAACTCAGGAACAGCCGCAGCCATGACTCCTATGGCCTTCGCTTCAATCCCTCCCTTGACCCGGCGCTCTGCTCCTTGACACAAAGCTTGCACCCCGTCTGGAGTTAACTGAGTCCATTCTGCAGTGTAGGGTCTTCTCGATTAAAGCATCAGCATCTTGATTATTCACCCCAGGGCAATACTTCAGGCTGAACCGAAACCCTGACAGAGCGGCCAACCACCGATATCCCGTTGCGTCCAGTTTCGCAGTAGTAAGGACGTAGGTAAGAGGATTGTTATCCGTCTTTATCACAAACTCGGCTCCATACAGATAGTCCTTTAACTTGTCCACCACTGGCTAGATAACCCAATCTGGAATCCCGGTAGGCCGCACCTACGCTCCGGCCTAGTTACTGTTCCGCTCTGCAGCACTGTGTCCTGCCTCATTCACTCCCTGGCGCGCTCTGCCAGCTATCTCCACGAGGCTCAGGATGTAACTCGGCGTGTCCCACCCACTTCCTGTGTCCGTTCCCAGAGCATGCCTGGAAATGTAGTCCCAATGTTCAGTGTCTCTTATCGCGCTTGTCTCCCTCCGGTGGCCAAAAATAGGTACTGCCACAGTAAGGATTTAAACACAGCGCTACAAGACTTTTTACTGCAGATTAAAATAATAAATGGTTTATTAGATATTGCATAAAAACGGGAATATTTTTAACATTGAAACCTATGGGGTTCGCCAGAATAAATCCGCTGATTGAAAGCACCGAACATCAGGGTATTTCACTGTCATTTCTCTGCTGTTTGGTGTTCTCTGAATAGATTAACCATTACTTCTCTATGGGGATTTGCAATGCCTTCAAACAGCACCGTACTTGCTGGCAGTTCGCCAAACTTGTGTGTGAGCATATCACAGAGCAGTGGTGCACTTAGGGGAGTGGCGGGGGGCGGGCCGCCCCAGGTACCAGTGATTATTTGGGTGTCATTAGGGGGTACTAGGAGGTGCCACTGTCACTGTGTGTCAGCTTTGAGCAGTGTTCTCAAACAATGAGCAGCGGAGCAGGGCGTTTGCATACGGAATAAAATCGAATAGAATAAAAATCCCCCTCTCCTCCCATAGCTCCTCCCCTGCCCTGCAGCAGCTCTAGGAGAGGGGAGGGGGATGTGGTTTGTGTCAGAGAGAGAAGATGACAGTAAAAGGCAGGTAAAGTGGACCTTTCCTTAACCAGCACTGCAGTGATAGAAATTTGTCATTGAGCTGCCTGGCTCCTGGTGAGGCTGCGTGCGTGCAGGTCAAGCAGTCCGGCCAGTCAGGTGGTACTGAGTCTCAGTACCACCTGACTGGCTGAACCACGTGACACGCACGCAGCTGCCCGCCCTTTCGTTAACACGGACTCGCACTCGATTCTGGACTGAACACCCACCGGGAAGGGAATCAAAGCCACGGTGCACCCTCTGGCAGTGGCACCCCACTGCTGACAAGATGGCTCCACGCACAGGCACAGCCGCGATCCTAACGTGGCCTGGAGGGACCTCCTGCTGAGTCCGTACACAGTCCCTGCTGACTCTGCATACATCCCTACCTCGGACGGAGGCCGGTAAATATAGAATAAATAATTGCTGTGTGCTCATATTCACTCGGTTTGCTGGTAGTCTTATTGCAGTGGATTCTGATGCACTCATACACACCGCACATTGCATTGCTGGGAGTTTTATTGCCGTGGATTCTGATACGCTGACACACACCATACATTGCATTGCTGTGAGTTTTATTGCTGTGAATTCTGATACGCTGACACACACACCACACATTGCATTGCTGGGAGTTTTATTGCTGTGGATTCTGTGATACACACTGCATATTACTGTGAGTTTTATTGCCCTGGAGCTCTGGGATACGCTCATACACACTGCATATTACTGTGAGTTTTATTGCTCTGCAGTTTTGATATGCTCATACACAGTGCCCATTTCTGTGGGTTTTATTGCTGTGCAGCTCTGTGATACACTCATATGCAGTGCACGTTTCTGTGGATTTTATTGTTCAACCAATTAGAGCGGCTGTGATCCAGTATACTTGACATGCGTTGCTGTTCTTTGTAAAAATGCTTGAATTTAAACATTTCATAATTTTATTTATCTCAATAGATACATTTGAAATGGTATACAAGATATACCAGTAGGCACTTGGTATCCACTTTTAATATAAAGCGAGGAAAAGGCAGAGCTCTAAGAGGAAAAGGTGGAGCTTAAAGAGGAAGGGTGGGGATTAACCAGGAAGAGGTGTGCCCTTGACAGGAAGGGGTGCCTCAAATTTAAATTAGGGGGTGCACGAGTTTAGTCAGGCCTAGGGCAGCACAAAACCTAAATACACCACTGGCAGTGTGTACTGTCCTTCTCCGACCCTTCCCCTGTAGGTTACCCCCTGTTTGCTGTCGTTGCCCTTCTCTGATGCTGCCCCCCTTTTGTTTTCTCTCTCTCTCTTCTTTTCTATTCTTCTTTCCTTCCCTTCTCCTCCTTTCTTGTCTCTTTTTCCCCCATTTCTGTACTGTATGTCTTCTTCTCCTCTCCACCCTCGCTCTTTCTCTTTGGAGGGGTTTACCTGTATATCCTCTCTCACACTCAGTGGGATCACAAGGGGGGTGGGGGGCGGCCCGCACCAGGTGACACCACCCCCTAGGATGAAACCCTAAAACATATATATATATATATATATATTTATTTTTTTTTACACAAAAATATTTTACCATGAAGGATACATTGAGATTTCTCTCATTTTCAAGTATGTCCTGGGTAGGCAAGGCCTAGGCTGGCACTTTCCAGGGGGCGGCAATAAAACCACCACTAAAGGGGATATTCACAGAGCACCGAAATGACGCAGACATTTCAGTGTACTGTTGTTCCCCGCACTTTGAGGAGTGAATTCACCGCAGGGTCCCTGAGGTGCAGGGAATGAGCCACCGAATGCTGCTGCAAACCTGTCGCCCGCTGTTTTCAACAAATCTACTGAACGAAAATGTCTGGAATTAACATATGATATGAATGATAATAAAATGGTCTGTTAGGGGGGGAAATGGAATTTTAAAAAAAAAAGGCCTAAAAGATACAACAAAAAAAATCAATAAAGAGGCTTTTTACTACAGATTAAAGGAATAAACGGTTTATTAGATATTGGATAAAAACGGGAATATTTTTAACATTGAAGCCTATGGGATTCGCCTGAATAAACCTGCCGAATGAAACCACCGGACATCAGGACATTTCTCTGGATCCTCTTGCGAGATCTCGGCTGGAGGCAGCGTCACAGCCTCCACTGGCCGGCGGCCGCGTGATCGCGTCACAGCCCTGCGACCAGACCCACCACTGGGTAAAGTAATGCGGCCATCTGGAGGGGAACGCTGGCCAAATACTTTTAATGCATCCAGCCAGCTTCCCCAGCCCTGTGGATACCAGCAAGACGGCCCAGCGCTGGCTTCCGGTATCGGGGGTGGAGGTATCGATCCATTTGCACGAGTACAAAGTACTCATGCAAACGGCCGTATCGGCACTGATACCGATACTAGTATCTATCGGTGCATCCCTAATTATAATAAATATAGATTTTTATTATGGGGTTACTCAAAGTGAGACAGAAATGCAAAGCATAGACATTCACTGAGTCAGTGTTGCAGGCCTTCAGATATTCATGTGAACTTCTTTAGTAAGAGTTTTGATCTTTGTTACCTTTTTTAAGGCCGGGGTCAGACGAGCGAACTAGGTGCGCCCGTATTGACGTGCCTCCCGGCGTCCGTCGCAGCATTGTGACGCTTCGATGGGGCCAGTCACACGCTGTAGCGTGTGCACGAATTGCGCACGCTACAGCGGGCGTGCTGCAGATGTTCTGAAAGCCTCCCTGTCGAAGCGCTAGGAAGCACATTCGACGGGGCTGCAAATCGTGATCCTCCATAGGAGGATTGAGCCTTGCAGCGCTGAGCGCACTAGCTGCACTCAGCGAGGTGGCCAGACAGGCATCAGAGTGGAAGGAACGTCCACTCTCACAGATGTTCCTTCTGCTCTGCAAAACGCTCATGTGACCCTGGCCTAATTAGTACAAATATGCTCTTAAAATCCTAAAATTGTACTGTACATAAAAATATAGTCCACTCGGCAAACCAGGCAAATGCCAGACAGGCTACCATGGCCATGAACCAACAGGTAGGTGGGATCAAAGAATCTCACCGGTTGGTCCGTGCAGGGTTGCCAGATCAGGAAGTGATGCGGTTATGGCATCACCACTCCCCCTGCAGCATCTCTTATGATGTTGGAGAGGGGGTATGTTCTCGACCAAAGTGGTTCATCAGCCTAGCACATCAACACGCTCCTCTGACAGTCAATCGTTTGTTTGTGTTGCCACTGATATTGCTGTGGTCATACACATACTCATACCCAGGACATACTTGAAAACGAGAGACATCTCAATGTATCCTTCCTGGTAAAATACTTAATAAATAAATACTGGTTTTAATGGAGATTTCTCCATGGTTTCCCAAAACCAGGATACCAGCGAAGGAACCTAGGACAGAGGAACAGGACTTCCTGGGATAGCTGAGAAGTCTTCTATGTTCTAGATCAGTGTTGGCTATATTGAACACCACTAAAACTGGATGAACATCATGGAAGAAATGTAGTTTCTAAAACCTCGCAGGTTAGTCAAAAACTGATTTGAGAAAGATTAAAACTTTCATTTATTACTCAAACATTTCCAAATGTGTTAGCGTAAGAGTGGAACCAACATATTACCAATGTCCTGGGTTGTCAGATCGGCCTTGTTTTCCTGAACACGTATTTATGTTTCATGGAGAGTGGAGCACAGGGAAAAGTGATGCCCTGCAACATGTATAATTCATAGAGTTGATTAAAAAGTGTGTATACGAGTATACACTATACAGTGTGGGCGCTTGTTAATTTAAGTTAATTAAAGTGCTATGTGAATAAATAATTAATTGCAGCCTAAGTATGGTAAAAAGCACATAAAAAACAACCAAAATACGTGCCAAGATTAAGACAAAAGGATAAACAAGACCATACGGCGCATAAAACAGTGAACAGTTGGTTAAATGAACAACTGGTTAATAGAAGTAAAATGTGAAAGGTGTCCTTTAAGGTATAAAAAGTGTCCTTTAAAATGCAAGAAGTGTCCTTTAAAATACCAAACAGAGGAGGTAGAAGAGTACAAAAAAGTTTCAAAAAAATTATTAAGTCAATTTGTGCAAAATAAGTGTTCAAAAAGTGCAATGGTTTAATACTCAAAGAGTGTTATTGATTGAAGTCAAATGCAACAATCTTCTCTGTGGTGTAGATGTCGAATCTTCTCTTTAAAGGTGTCCCTCAGAGAGAAATAAAGGCAATAATAGTGCAGATGGTCATACTGGGATGAAGTAATTTAATAAAATGAATATATCACTCACATTTATTAGAGCCTAAGAGAAATCCAGGCTCAAGGAAAATAGCTTGCGGCCAAATATAGGGTGGCACGTCCCTCCTTTCATCTATGGTGGTTACTAGATAAAGCAGAGAAGATCGGGAGACGGCACTCCCATAGCGTAACTCTGTGCAATACAGGTGGAGGATTAAATTAAAATTAGTCACACTCACCAGTTATAGAGCCTCTCAATTCCAGGCTCAAGGGGTATCGCCTTGGGTCCTCTTAAGGTGGGGGCCAAACCTCTTTGGTGTAGCAGCAGTTGATCCAGATGTCCAAAAAAAGTGGGGAGATAAGGAAAAGTGGCGAATGCAAAAAATATATAGGTAATGAATTTATTGGAATTAATAAAATCCTGGACAAATTGTACCGAGACGCGTTTCGGCTAAAAGCCTTCCTCAGTCGGTATATTTAGTGTCCATAAAGTGCAAATAAAGTAAAAGTGAAAATGAAAGTGTCCTCTTATATAGTATCATTTCCTGCCACATTCGAGTTGTTAACTCCCTATTTCCTGTTGGCCGATTTCCGTTCGTTCGGATTTACCCAGAGATGCTTTGCGGTCGTTTCGAAATAAAAACGAAAATGAATACAATACATTAGACGATCGCGGAAAATCCGAATCTTTTGGACGATCGCAGCAATTACGAATCTTTAGAACAATAATCTTATGGGAAGAATTAGGACAAGACTTAAAACCAAATCGTAGCCTATATAAAATACAGAGATTCGGAAAAACGGACAACATTTCGCATCGGAAGTAAACAAAAAAGTCGACCAATAGAATTCTGCGCATATTCGTAAAAGTTGTTATCATGATCGAAATGCACACATAGCCCTAGCATATTAAAATCGGATGAAATGCAGGTCAAGTGTATATATACGATACGAAAAGAAAAAAGGAAGAAAGAAAATTTCTTTCTTTGGTTTCACCATGTATGAACTGGACAAGCCCTTTTTACCCAGAAGTGCTTTGCGAAAATTTTCTTAGTTTCGTTTTCGTTCGTATCCATAGTCTGGGGTTTTACCCAGAGAGACCTTGCGAATACTTTCTAGTCTCGTTTTCGTTCGTATAATGAACTTGACTTTTTACCCAAAGTTTGCTCGATTTTTTTAGGGCATAATAGTTAATGACAATTCATCTTTCGTATATAAGAAACGAAAAGACGGGAAAAGAACGAAAAGAAATATATAAATTTTCTTTTCGTATATAAGACTAAAAAATGGAAAATGTGTATATGCTAGAAAGCAAGGGTGTATTGTTAGATAGGTATATTCAGACAAAAATAGGGTAGGGGAATTTTATCTAATTATGTCTTATCATGATCATTCTGTATCCACATTTACTATTCTAAATATAAAGTAGATTAGGAGGTTGGTCATAGGGAAGTTATTAGAATCGCATAAAATTGGCTCGAATTATAGAATATATACATGATAGTAAAAATTATTATTAATGGAAACCTAAAAATGGAGAGCTGAGTATCATAAAAATTGATATTAAAAATGGGGATATAAAATATATATATAGTAAATATAATAAAATGGCAACATTGAAGTTTTACAGTCTTTTTTTAACCTTTTAGCTACCAATGATAGAGGCATTATTTTAACCTCAAATTGGAGCACTAGTGAAGTTATCTTTCTAGATTTAAAAGTCTTTGTCGAGGATAACAAGATCAAGACTAAGACGCACTTTAAAGACGTGGATTGCAATAGTTTTATAGAACGCAGGAGTTGCCACTTACCTCAGTGGCTAAATGCTGTCCCGAAAGGACAGTTTTTACGAATGAAAAGAAACTGCACTAACATTTCGGACTTTGACACCCAGTCCGCGAAATTACATTTGGATTTCGTTGAGAAAGGATACAACCCACAGACCTTGGAGGACACAAGAACAGAAGTTAGAAGAATGGAAAGACTAGAACTATTGAAAAAAAAGAAAGAGAATTCCACGCAGAAATATATGGAAGGAGTGCCATTTATATTTTCCTATAATCCTCTTAATAAAGAAATAAGGAAGAGTATTAAGAAGCATTGGCCAATACTGCAAAGAGACCCTATATTGAATGGCATCCTTCCAACGATACCACGCATCATATGCAGAGGGGTGAAAAATCTAAAGATGGAACTCTCACATAAGGTGAGAAACAAGAAAGTACCTAATCATTTTGGAATAAGAGAAGGTTTCCACCAATGTGGGAACTACTTAAATTGCAGAAATACCAAAGGCAAAAAACAAATAAGTTCGGAAATTGAAAGAAATGGCAAAAAAATTAAAATCAAAGGAATGATGACATGCTTTTCAAAAAATGTTATATACGTCCTAACCTGTCCTTGTGGACTCAGATATGTGGGACGCACTACACGGCCACTTAATATACGTATACAGGAGCATATAAGGAATATTAAGAAAGGTTTTGATAAGCATAGTGTATCATTACATTTTAAACTAAAACATGGGCAAAACCCAGAAGGCCTCTTATTTATGGCAGTCCAAAAACTAGAACCCCTTTGGAGAGGAGGAAGCCTAGAAACACGACTAGGCAAAGAGGAAATGAGGTGGATTTTTTTAATGAATACACTTCAGCCGCATGGATTGAACGCAGATTTTGAATTGTGCCATTTTCTTAACAGCTAACTATTTCTATTCCTTTTAAACGATATAATACTTTCTCCTATTTCCCACCCCCTCCCCCCCCTTTTTTATACAGATGATGTTTTTTATATACCCCTGTTGCCATTTTATTATATTTACTATATATATATTTTATATCCCCATTTTTAATATCAATTTTTATGATACTCAGCTCTCCATTTTTAGGTTTCCATTAATAATAATTTTTACTATCATGTATATATTCTATAATTCGAGCCAATTTTATGCGATTCTAATAACTTCCCTATGACCAACCTCCTAATCTACTTTATATTAGAATAGTAAATGTGGATACAGAATGATCATGATAAGACATAATTAGATAAAATTCCCCTACCCTATTTTTGTCTGAATATACCTATCTAACAATACACCCTTGCTTTCTAGCATATACACATTTTCCATTTTTTAGTCTTATATACGAAAAGAAAATTTATATATTTCTTTTCGTTCTTTTTCCCGTCTTTTTCGTTTCTTATATACGAAAGATGAATTGTCATTAACTATTATGCCCTAAAAAATCGAGCAAACTTTGGGTAAAAAGTCAAGTTCATTATACGAACGAAAACGAGACTAGAAAGTATTCGCAAGGTCTCTCTGGGTAAAACCCCAGACTATGGATACGAACGAAAACGAAACTAAGAAAATTTTCGCAAAGCACTTCTGGGTAAAAAGGGCTTGTCCAGTTCATACATGGTGAAACCAAAGAAAGAAATTTTCTTTCTTCCTTTTTTTCTTTTTCGTATCGTATATATACACTTGACCTGCATTTCATCCGATTTTAATATGCTAGGGCTATGTGTGCATTTCGATCATGATAACAACTTTTACGAATATGCGCAGAATTCTATTGGTCGACTTTTTTGTTTACTTCCGATGCGAAATGTTGTCCGTTTTTCCGAATCTCTGTATTTTATATAGGCTACGATTTGGTTTTAAGTCTTGTCCTAATTCTTCCCAAAGATTATTGTTCTAAAGATTCGTAATTGCTGCGATCGTCCAAAAGATTCGGATTTTCCGCGATCGTCTAATGTATTGTATTCATTTTCGTTTTTATTTCGAAACGACCGCAAAGCTCATCTGGGTAAATCCGAACGAACGGAAATGGCCAGGAAATAGGGAGTTAACAACTCGAATGTGGCAGGAAATGATACTATATAAGAGGACACTTTCATTTTCACTTTTACTTTATTTGCACTTTATGGACACTAAATATACCGACTGAGGAAGGCTTTTAGCCGAAACGCGTCTCGGTACAATTTGTCCAGGATTTTATTAATTCCAATAAATTCATTACCTATATATTTTTTGCATTCGCCACTTTTCCTTATCTCCCCACTTTTTTTGGACATCTGGATCAACTGCTGCTACACCAAAGAGGTTTGGGCCCCCACCTTAAGAGGACCCAAGGCGATACCCTTGAGCCTGGAATTGAGAGGCTCTATAACTGGTGAGTGTGACTAATTTTAATTTAATCCTCCACCTGTATTGCACAGAGTTACGCTATGGGAGTGCCGTCTCCCGATCTTCTCTGCTTTATCTAGTAACCACCATAGATGAAAGGAGGGACGTGCCACCCTATATTTGGCCGCAAGCTATTTTCCTTGAGCCTGGATTTCTCTTAGGCTCTAATAAATGTGAGTGATATATTCATTTTATTAAATTACTTCATCCCAGTATGACCATCTGCACTATTATTGCCTTTATTTCTCTCTGAGGGACACCTTTAAAGAGAAGATTCGACATCTACACCACAGAGAAGATTGTTGCATTTGACTTCAATCAATAACACTCTTTGAGTATTAAACCATTGCACTTTTTGAACACTTATTTTGCACAAATTGACTTAATAATTTTTTTGAAACTTTTTTGTACTCTTTTACCTCCTCTGTTTGGTATTTTAAAGGACACTTCTTGCATTTTAAAGGACACTTTTTATACCTTAAAGGACACCTTTCACATTTTACTTCTATTAACCAGTTGTTCATTTAACCAACTGTTCACTGTTTTATGCGCCGTATGGTCTTGTTTATCCTTATGTATAATTCATATGCTGCAGGAAGGAAATCAAGGCAGGTCACCTGGGATTCCTTTTTGATTTCTTACCTGCAGCATATGGATTCTACATGCTGCAGGGTGGCATTTTTTATGCACTGCCCATATGTGTCCAGGAAAACATGGCCTATTTGGCAACCCTACCAATGTTACATGAGCATAACTGGCACCACCAGTGTAGATTTATGAAACCCTTTGCTGTAGGACCTGTCTTGAGCAGGGCTGCCATCAGGGCATTATGCCCCATGCTGCCGTAAGGGGCCCGGGCCGCCGGGGGGGGGGGTCCCATCCCCCGTCGGCTGCTGTGTCGACCTTTTACAGCTCCGGTATCGGACTCGAGTCCGACTATGAGTCCGAATCCGGAGCTGTGTCTCTGCTGCAGGAGCCGGAGGAAACACTGTGTCTCCTCCGGCTCCTGGCAGCTTCACTGGCTGGCTGGGTGGGGCCAAGCAGCGTGTGGGGGCCTCCCAAGCATGTTGCTTTGGCTCTGCCCCCTCCACTCAGTGAAGCCGCGCTCCTGAGATGGAGGGCCCGGGCTGAAGAGCAGAAGAAAAGAAGATAGAAGAAAAGAAGATAGAAGATAGAAGAGCTGAAGGAAGGAAGACAGCGGAGTGGTGAGCCAAGGCCCAGACCCCAAGGCCCAGACCCCAATACCCAGGGACCAGACCCCAGGTCAGACTCAGGGCCCAGACCCCAGGGGCCAGACTCAAGGCCAGACTCAGGGCCCAGACCCCAGACCCCAGGCCAGACTCAGGGCCCAGACCCCAGGGACCAGGCCCAGAGCACAGACCCCAAGGCCCAATCCAGACCCAGGGTCCAGACTTCAGGGCCCGACCCCAAGGCCCAGTCCCAGGGACCAGACCCCAAGGCCCAGGGACCAGGCCCAGCCCAGACCCCAAGGCCCAGAGCACAGACCCCAAGGCTCAAACCAGACCCAGGGACCAGGCCCAGACCCAAAAGCCATCATATACGGCCCATTACTGTGAGTTTTATTGCTGTGGATTCTGTGATACGCTCATACACACTGCACATTACTGAGAGTTTTATTGCTGTGGTGCTATGTTATGTCCTTTTTTTTTGATGGGGAGAAAAGCTGTTAGAGGTTGAGGGAGTGCCGGGGGGGCCCATCGTGAGGTTTAGTAAGGGGCCCCATCATTTCTGAAGGCTGCCCTGGTCCTGAGGACAACAAGAAACTGCATTGTAGACCGCGTTAGTCACGTAAAAGAAAAAAAACAACCTGTGGTTAATTATGGGTCTTTCCCAACAAGTCATACTCGAACCAGGTGTCTCACCTTCCACGTGAGGACAATATTATCAAGAATCTTCAGTAATGTGCACCAAAAATATTCAAAAAATGCATTGTCATAAACAGACTCGGCTAAAGAAAGATGACTTGCTGCGTAAAGGAAAAAACAATTGCGTTCTCAAGCTCGTTCTGCTACTAATTAAGAGCAATTTAAACTGGATTTACCACTTACTTTCTCACTTTAAATGTGTCTTCATGTGCCCCGGCAAAGAAATATGTAAAGTCATTTGCAAGAAAAAATAATTAGTTTTGAGGGATCTCACGGAAATTATGGGATATTCAGGTATTCTCAAAGCCTTCTCCACCATTGGTTGGGCAGGATTCAAGATGGCCGTACAGGATTCAAGATGGCCAATTAAATCCACCGACTGGAGTCATAGCAAGATCTATGGAACACAGTTACTCTCATTTTTAGAGAAGAAGAAGAAGTTCGGTTAGCATTCAGCAAGAAGCCAGTGACTCAATTATCAATCTTCTCTGTTCAACATCAAATAGACCGTAGAATATTGTCTGCAGAACATCACAGTAGTCTTTCTTAAGATACACAGGCACTTTCCAAGGCTCTATTATGGTAAAAAATACTCTGTGCATTATAATATTTTCTGTCAATATCACTTTGTTTATGTGCCTTTGAAACTCTGGATTTGAAGTGTCTTTTGCAATTCAAGATGGCCGTCTCCAAATTTAAACCTTGTCAGATCTTAAAGGAGTAGGTCAATTTAGAGTTACACAGCTAGTCAGATTTGGCAAAATAGGTCCTGTCCCTACATAATTCATAATATCTGTGGCGCCCATGCTAGCCATTGCTGTCAGACATTACTAGCCTATTTTATTCTGTAGATTGAATAGTCATCAAGCAAATATCTGGTGGGCTGCCATGGTCAATGCACACTGGCCATACGGTGTGATTTAAAGAGCTGTCCTACTAAATACTCTATAGGGTCTATTCACAAAGCACCGAAATTGCATGCGATTTTGTCGTCGCTTTTTGTTTCGGCTCACTTTGGCGATTCCATTTCGCCAAAAATACGGTAGATTTACCATTTTTAGTGAATGGTCATTGTATTTTGACGAAAATGGAGTCACAGAAGCACTTGTTGAACAGCAAAAACCGCCGAATTGGCATCGTCTGAAAAAGACAAAAAAAAAGGAAGTTAAAAATTAAAGTTTTAATCAATAAAAATGTGTCTAAATAATAAAAAAGGTCCTTTAAAAATAATAAAGAGGTCTGTTACAAAATAGAAAAAAGTCTTTTAAAAAAATCTAAAATTTCATCTAAAAAATACAAAGAATACAAAAAGGTCTTTTAAAAATAAAAAAAATATTTTTTGCAAAAAATAAAAAGAATAAATGGTCTTTTTTAAATTTTGTTTTTAAAAGCTATTATATTTTTATATTGGATCCTGTAGGAGTCGCCCGTTTAAACCTGTCGAATTGAGACACCAAAAATCAGGGCATTTCATCGGAATTTCGGCGTTCTGTGAATAGACATGATAGTCTTCTATGGGACAATCTCGGTGCTTCCCAATTGAGGCCAATGTCACTGTATTTTGCCGTCGACTAGCCTGTATTTGGCAAATTGACAGCTTAGTGAATAGGCAAATTGGCCTGAAATTGACGAGAAATTCACCATTCGGTGCAATCCGGGGCCAATTCAGAGGTTAGTGAGTAACCTGTGACGATCTGGGTTCCTGGCGCCCCCTCTGGCTTCTATGAACTTTACTTAGCAGTTCTGGACTTTCGTGCTCCTTGGATTTTCCAGCCCTGGATTCTCACCTGGACGCACTTGTTCAATTGAACACTGTATTTAAGCAGGCAGCACCCTAGGAAGGGCGCTGCCTCATTTTTATCCTAGCTCACTTGATTCTGTCTCATTCAGATTCTGTCTTTCATTGCTATTGCATCCCGGTTAGGTGTAGTTCTGTTTTGAGATTTTCTGTCTGCATTCTGGTTTATGTTTGTGATTCTAGTTGTTATTCTGCTTAAGATCTTTTATTTCTCTTCAGATCTCCTGTCTGCATTCTGGTTTATGTTCTTGATTTATGCTCATTTCTGTTTTATGTTTCTGTCTGATATTGTTTCTAGGTTGTATTCTGGTTCATGCTTATGTCTGTTATTTATGTTTTCATTTCATGTTCTTTCTCTAGTTTAAATCAGGTTTATGTTCTTGCTTATGTTACTCTAGTGTATAGTCCTCTTATGTTGTTTTTTGATTAGTTAGCTGTTTCTTGCGATTCATTCTGTTTTGGTTTCATGTTCTGGTATTGTGATCTTGCTCTAGTTGTGTTTTATTTTGGTTATAAATAAACCTAGTTTTTTTTCTGTTTTATAGCGGTTTTCATGTTTGTATTCTTCCCTTATCACTGCGTATCTAGCTCACACCCTTTCTACACCATGTCAGGCCAGGTCCCACGTAACATAACCCCTTTCAACTCAGAAAGGGAATGTAGTAGATGTGCCAGATTTACTTATACAGTATATAGTCAAGCAAATAATCAAACAATATCTATTGACGCAATTGTTCATTCATAAGGTCTGTCTAACAGTCTTTATTAGGACAAAGTGTATGTTTGAAGGCAGCGCTTCTATGTTAGGTGGATTGTTAGGGTCGGTGCTGCCGTAGCGGAATGGAAAGTGTCCACACGCTTCCAAGGACACAGTAATATGAAGAGAAATGTGAAGTAAATTCCTGGCGCACCTTTATGTGTTACAAAAGTTGATTAGAGTACAATGTGTATAGCACAAATGTACATTTCAAATTGAAACAAATAATAACGTAAATCAATTTTTCAGGTGTGTGTGTATGTATATATATAATATATAATTTTATTTTATTTTTTTCCTCCATATCTAACACTGAGAAAAACACTCCGGAAATAAAATTCAAAATAAAAATCGGAATACTTATATTTTTGGTGGTGATGTTTCTTCCTCTTCTCCTTAATAGAGCTTCTAGAGTGTAGCTTTCTCGGTAGTAGAACGAGGTGCTATATAGATTCCAGGAAGGGGAAGAGGTGGACCTGATGCAGTCAGGTACTGGTGAAAAATAATTAAAAATAGAACAGGCAACGGGACGAGATGCTACTAATAATTTTCAAAATTTATTCATATAAAAATAGACCATATGGTAAAATTCAAATATATTAAAAGAGTAACCACTAAAACGAGAGCCACTCAAAACGCGTTTTTGCCTACCGGCTTCCTCAGTAAGTGTCCTCGAACAGTCTCTGATAAAAAGTGTCAATAAATAACAGCCTTTATTATCAAAGTACATAACTGAGGCACTGCTGTGCTGCATCCACATCTCTATAACTTCAGAAAACCTCAGTTTTAAAGAGATTATTTTAATGCATAACATGATGAGACGTGTCACGTATAAATCATTTCAGATTTACACATTAGCGTGCAAATGTATAGGCTTGCAGATAAAATATAAATAAAATAACCGATTGGTCCCTTGGGGGAGGAAAGTGCTTAGTGGAATGTCCGTGATTCTCTGTTGCGAGTTCTTACCACCAGCAGGGAAGCAGATCATGGTGTTTTATATTATTTTTGTTGCCTCTGTAAAACTGTACATTAATAAACTGGTGGAATATTCACTATTTACAGTTTTCTCAAAGACTATAAATTTTGGAAGGCCCAGAGGGAAATTCCAACAGAGACAGAAGAAGCTTCTTTTAATGAAGCTTCTCTTACCCCCCTTTAATTAATATACCTTTTATTTTCTTATTTTAAACACAGTTCGGACTTGATTTCCACAAAGGCATGGTAATATTTTTGTGTGATTAATCAAACTTAACCTTTTCGCAAAGATGAATCTTCCAACCTAGGCTTTGATTTAATACAGACAAGACTCTCCTGTTTAGACCTGCCAAATGAAAACACTGAAAATCAGGGTCCTCTGAATAGGGTCCTCTGAATAGATTAACCATTACTCCTCTATGGGGGATTTCCCTGCTGCCAAATTGCACTGTGTTTAGCTGGCAATTTGGCAAATTGCCAGCTTTTTTAATAGCCGAATGGCCACGAAATTGCACCGTGCAGGTTAATTCACCGTTCAGTGCAATTTGGTATCAAGTTCGGTTCTCTCTCAATAACTACTTTAATAAATTAATATCAAATTATCAACTTCTTATGCTCTTTTTTTTTTTCCTTGTGTCTACTGTAGCAAGAAAAGATAAACCAACAAAATGCACTTTAAGGCTAGGGTCAGATGAGCGCGTTTTCTATGGACTGTGCGCCTGTGCAGTACAGACGCACTTTTTGACGGAAGACGCAGTACTGGCCACACAGTCCGTTTTTGTGACTGACGTTATTTTTGACAGCTGTAGGAGGGAAAATAAATTAAAATGAAAACCATTTTGTCCGTCAAAAATGCTGGACGTATAAATGCAGTCCGTCAGTCCACGTTCCATCACTCACACACAAAGCTATGCGGACGTGGCGCACTCCGCACGTCCGTCCTAGCGGTTCGAAGTTCTTGCTAACCTGCGTCCGTTTGCCACAGACGTACTTGGTGTGTGGGCCTTCATTGGTCATGATTATCTGCTACCACGGACATGCTAAAGTGCGGCTACATGGACTTAACACTGCGTTCGTCTGACTCCAGCCTAAAAAGCCAATAAACATCACAGACATTTACTAAGCACACAATTTATTTTCTGATATATTTGCGAGCACTCCCAGTCTTATTTTGATGAACGGAGCACTTAGTCGGCAGGTAAGTATGTTTTATTTTTACCATCTTGGCCTCAGCTTTGAAATGTCAGTCATCGCTATGTTTGAAGCAGGAAACTTTTGAGTTTCAGTGATTGTTCATCATGAAGATTCATAGGTTTCCTGTCAGAAATATGCGTCTAATAGGTAATATAAGTCATTTTATGATTTTTGTTTATGTAGACTGAGAAACAGGGAGAACAGGCTGTGTTCTGGTTTTCTCCAGCACTACATCCGGTCAAAGTTTCATTAAAGGTATATGGTTTACTAGTGTTCGCTTGTGTTCAATTTATTGTATATGCTACTGTAGCGCTGTGTTAAAAATCTTGCTGTGGCAGTACCTATTTTTGGCCACAAGATGGAGACTATCGCGATCAGAGATACTGGACATTGGGACTACAATGCCCGGCATGCTTTGCAAGAAGACAGGAAGTGGGTGGGGACTGGACACTTACATCCTCTGCCTCGTGGAGAAAGTTCCAGAGCGCGCCAGGGAAGCAGAGAAAGCAGACGCACGAGGAGATCGCGGCAGAATCTAGGCCCAAAGCCTGAGGGAGACCTGTTGTTCCGGTTTGGGTCACCTAGTCTGAGGAGAAGGAGACTCGCCAGAGCCCAGACACTGCTGCAGACCGGCGGAATCGAACGGAGAGCAGGCGGTGAGCTGGACAAGCTGCATAAAGTGAGACAACGGATCCGGCCGCTAGTATCCCCAGTCAAGATCCGGAGGAGAGACGTCCTGGGTCAGCGGAGCCTAAAGCCTGCGTCGGATGGGTGAGAGGCCTCCAAGGCTGTTTGTGATTAAAGGTCAAGCTGCTGTTTTCTCTTTAAAGTCCACGGGCCCCAACTGACTAGTCGAAGATTTTCCTTAAATAAACTCACTGGCCAGTTGAACAGTACCCGGGTACCACACACATATATACACCTTTCACCTCCTGGGACTTAACTTGTGCAGGACTCATTTTTCTTTTATGAATCGGAACAAGGGGTTAAAAATAAAGATACGTTCCGAATATATATTTTTCCTCTTTTTCCGTTGCGCGTTTACCGTAATACGAAGGGATTGTATGATCGGGGGTTTTGCTACATGTCCCCTTTTCTGAACTATCGGGAAATTGCATTGTTTTTATGTTCGGTCGCGAATATTTTATTTTCCGAAATACGAAGCCTCGTGTTTCGTTTCTTTTCCGCTGCGCGTTTGTCGTAATACGAAAATACTGTAATAATACTTGTGAATACCGTGCTTCAACATCTGCTCAAATCTTTTAGTAAACTATTTAAATGATAAAAAACTCACAACTGTGTTGGAGTATATTTATTCCCTAGTGCGGGGAGACTGACCCGTGGTTCATTTTCAGCGGCTCCTCCGGGAGTGAGCGCTACACGTGGGGGCTCGTTTCCGGGATCCAGTCTCTGGAAAAACCGCATCTAAAGGGTTAAATATGGATCCAGACACTGTTGCCGAGTGGTGTGGGGAGCACAGTAGCCAGTCAGAATGTTGTATAGTCATGGATATTCCAGTAGACACTTGGGCTGAAGATCAGATTCGCCAGGCCGTGGCCACGCTAGCACCAGATCATCGGGGGTTAATTCTGGACATTGAAAAAACCCAGATACCTCTCACATGTATGTTCTTCTCGAATGGAGAAAGGGTGTTCCGCCATGTTTTCAGGGCACGAGCGTGAAACTGGCCGAAGAGGTGGAAGTCCAACTAATTAAGCCAAGTACGCCACGTGGTGAATCCGCAAGTGTTTCCGCGCCCAGTCCGTTGGCCATGATAGGGCCTGAATTTATCGTGGCTATTGGAGATCTACTGGCTAAATGTCAGAAAACAAGCCCTCCTCACACTAACTTCGGTTATCGACGGTTAAGAAATTTTACAGGAAACGTACCAACTCCGCGGGAGAAGAAACCTTTGAAGAATGGGTGGAACAGGCGATGCAGGCTCTGGATGAGTGGGATGTCCCTGAGGCCCAGAAAAAGCAAAGGATCACGAGAGCTTAAAGGGACCTGCGTCAGAAGCGGTGAGAAACCTAAAACTGAGTAGGAAAGATTGTACTGCTTTGGATTATTTAAACGTTCTTGAAGAAGTTTTTGGGCGAACTGAAAAGGCGGCCGAATTGGTATATCAATACGAACACACCTATCAGAGAAGAGGTGAAAGGATGACCGAGTACATGAGGCGCCTGGATAAGATTCTACACCAGATACTCCTGAAGAAAGGGGCCGAACCGGCCGAAGTAGATAAGATCTGAATAAAACAGATTCTGAGGGGCTCTCAACCTCTAGATCCAGTGATGATGCAGCTGAGAGAAGCAGAGCAGGTAATCAAGAGTTAAAGTACCTGGAACTGATCCGAGTTGTACGAGAGGAAGAGGCTTTACTAGAAGAGAAATCTTTCAGGGGGGAAAGGGCTTATGCACAACCTGTGAGACATAACGACGGCCTGCAACCTGAAAGCGACTCTCTAGATACCTATGGATCTGACGAGGATGAACAAGGACATCTAGTTGTTTTTAAATCTACAGAGAAGGCTGCCAAAGAGTCGAACCTCCCTGAATGGGGTGAATTGTCTAAGACCGTCACGAAGGTTCAGGAAGCTCAAGTTGAATTGCAACAAGCGCATGCGGAACTGTGTCGGGTATTGATGAAGGTGACAGAGATGCAGGCAGAAATGCAGAAATTCCTCACAGGTATGCAGACGACGGGAGTTGCCGTGGCGTCTGGTCCAAATCCTTTAACCAAATCTCAACAAGCAACTACGTCTCCGCTCTCTAAGAAGAGATGTTTCGGGTGTGGAGAAATGGGCCATTTCCGCGCACAGTGCAAAGGCCGAAAGCCTGAGAAGGATAGAGTCAAGGGACTGTTGGAAGCCCTGGAAGGACTGCTGTCTACCTCACCGGCGGGAAACGCCAGAGGGCACCAGTAAAGGAGCAACCTGAGTGCCCAAGGGTTGAACCCCGCTCCAGAAATCAAGCAAAGACTAAGAGGGCGAGAAGGCCCAAAGTCGAGCCGACTGTAGAGCCTGCCAGGACTGAAAGAGTCACTCCCTTAGCATCCGGGTCTGCGTCATGGGGAGGTAATGCACGCCAAAAACCTGCACGGGCCAAGAAAAAGGCCAGGGTACAGCAAACTGGGTCTAAGCGTCCGGATACCGCCACAAAATTTCCTGACCAACTTATAGGTCCTTCTCCTGTTGTGCCAATCCAAGTGGAAGGAGTCTACACCAAAGCCCTGTTGGATTCAGGGGCTCAAGTGACATTGATCTACAGAGACTTCTATGAGAAACACTTAAAGGGATACTCTAAGCAACATGACCACCTAAGCTATTTTAGGTGGTCATGATGCCCGGAGTATCCTGCCCTTTGTCCCCCTCCCTCCGCTCAGCCGATCTGCAGAAAAGGCTGAAAACAGCTGAGAGAGGCGGAGGACTTTACTCCGCCGCTCCAGGTGTCAGTCAGCAGAGCGGGAATCATATTTCCCGCTTCTGCCGAGTAGGAGACGTCATCGCGCTTTCAGCGCGATGACGTCTCCTACTCCCCGCAGAAGCTGGCGGCTCCCTCTTCGGGTTAGTGTTGCGCACATCCTCTTGCGCGCGCAACACTAATCCTCAGAGGGAGCCGGGAGGAAGCCTGCGATTGGCTGGCTTATGTTGGAGGCGCGCATGCGCGCTTCTCACGTAAACCAGAAGCCAAGACGCAGCAAGAAGAAGGACGGGAGCGGAAGAGGAGGGAGGTGAGTATAAAAAAAAAAAAACCGCTGGAAACCAGAGGATTTTAAGGTAAGTATTGCAGTTACAAGAAAAGAAAAAAAAAAGAAGGTTTTATTAAGGGAATAGGGATAGGTTAGGGAAAAAAAACGGGGGGTGATTTTTTTGTTGGAGTGTTCCTTTAAAGCACATTCCTTTGCAAGAATTGAAGGATTTGGAAATATGGGGTATCGGCACTGAGAAACTCCCTTATGACGGGTACCTGCAGGTGAAGTTGGAGATCGGATCTGAAGTCATCGGGCAGTCTGGGGGTTGTGATGCATTGGCTATTGTGTGCCCTCGACCTAGGGTGCGAACAGAAGCTCCCTGATAGTGGGACGAATACTGACCTAGTGCGGCGTCTCCTGACGCCTATTGTGTTGGAAGAAGGTTCAACTCAAGGAGTACACACCAATGTTACGTCGGTCTATCAGAGGATGGTCGAAGAACGAAAGGCACCTGCCGAGGTGGGAAGACTGTGAAGACTGGGTGGAACAGAGAAGGTTCTGCAAGCAGGAGAAGTAGCGAGTTTCTGGGCTTCAGTCAAGTTGAATGGATCGCAACCAGGCCCCTATGTGGTGCTGGGAACCGATTTTGATCATGGGAGTGTAACCGGAGTCGAAGTAATTCCTGAGATAATCTCCACCAAAGCTCTGAAGAGAACACGAGGAAGAGTCTCGGTCAGCGTGTGCAACGTGACGGATTCTCAGTAGTCCTTAAAGCACGAATGCCTATCGGCAAGTAGAGTCTGCTATACCCCACTCTACCGATTCAGGAGGGGGAGTGGGTAAAGAGATTCCAGATGAAAGATTCTACCCCAAGGACGCTCCCATTTCACCTGAGTGGAAGAAACGTCTTCAGTCTCAAGTCTAAAGTGGAAGGAATTGTTCTCAAAAGATGAGTTCGATGTGGGCCTAGCTAAGAGTACTGAGCACCGCATTCGTTACAAGAAGACAAGCCGTTTCGAGAAAGATCAAGGCGAGTTCCGCTAGGAGACTTAGATGATCTGCGAGCAGCTGAACGAATTACAAAGAACAAGGTGATTCAAGAGTCCATTAGTCCATACGCCTCTCCCATAGTGTTGGTCCGGAAGAAAAATGGTTCTGTCCGCTATGCATAGACTACCGCACATTGAACCGGAGAACATCCCCGATCAATATGCCACTCCTCGGATAGAAGATGCCCTACAGTGTTTGTCTGGAGCAAAGTGGTTTAGTGTACTAGACCTGCGAAGCGGGTATCACCAGATACCAATGCATCCGGAAGACAAGGAGAAAACTGCGTTCATCTGTCCACTGGGGTTCTTTGAATTCAACAGGATGCCTCAAGGCCTTACGGGGGCTCCAGCCACGTTCCAACGGTTGATGGAGAAGACAGTCGGGATATGAATCTAATCGAAGTATTAGTGTACCTGGATGACATAATTGTGTTTGGGAAGACTCTGGAAGAACATGAGCAACGTTTGGAGAAGGTCTTGAAGAGGCTCCATGAAGAGGGGCTGAAACTGTCTCTGGAGAAATGCCAATTCTGTCTACCGTCTGTTACGTATCTGGGACATGTGGTCTCAGCAGAAGGTGTTTCAACAGACCTCGGAAGTTGGAGGCCGTAGCTTCTTGGCCTAGACCCCGAACGTCACTGAGCTTAGATCTTTCTTGGGATTCTGTTCCTACTATCGAAGATTTGTGGGAGGATTCGCGAAAATAGCTCAACCACTGAACAAACTCCTGCAGAAGGAAACCACAGAAGAAGGCTGCAAGGTCTCTGACAAAAACCCGTCAGCTCCGGGGCAAGGAAAGCTCGAGAGTCTATACAAGGTGAATGGACCAGTCAATGTGAAGGAGCTTTCGTAAGTTGAAAGAGAGTCTAACCCAAGCTCCTGTTTTGGCCTATGCGGACCCTCACAAGCCGTATGAACTACATGTGGATGCCAGCCGAGAAGGTCTGGGGAGGAGTCCTATATCAGGAGTATGATGGATTGCTGAGGCCTGTGCGTACGTGAGCCGGAGCCTTGCGCCTTCAGAGAAGAACTATCCTACTCACAAGCTGGAGTTCCTAGCCTTGAAGTGGGCAGTGGTGACAAGTTGAAAGACTATCTGTATGGAGCTGAGTTCGTGATCAAGACGGATAATAATCCTCTTACCTATATCCTTACTACTGCAAAACTGGACGCAACGGGACATCGGTGGTTGGCCGCTCTGTCAGGGTTTCGGTTCAGCTTGAAGTATCGCCCTGGGGTGAATAATCGAGATGCTGATGCGTTATCGAGAAGACCCTACACTACAGAATGGACTCAGTTGACTCCAGACGGGGTGCAAGCTTTGTGTCAAGGAGAGGAGCGCCGGGTCAAAGGAGGGATTGAAGCAGAGGCCATAGGAGTTATGGCTGCGGCTGTTCTGAGTTCTACTGTAACCATACGCAGTTAAGGGATGAAAGTTTACCTACCTTTTCGAGACAGGACCTGAAAGCGGATCAGGCCAGAGACCCTTTAATTGCCTTGACCATAAAGGCCCTGTCTACAAACCAGCGAGAGATTTTGTTAACCAACTCCCCGAGTGGAGCCAGATTGGTCTACAAAGAGTGGGAGCGGTTAAAGATGTTGGATGGGGTGGTCTACCGAAGGGGCCCCTCAACCAACTCTGAAGAGATTCAACAGTTATTCCTCCCTACTAAACATAGGGAGAGTGTGCTGCGATAGATACATGATGAGCATGGACATTTGGGTGCTGAGAGAACTTTTAAGCTGGTGCGAGATAGGTTCTATTGGCCTTGCATGAGAGCTGAAGTGGAAAGTTATTGCCATTCCTGTCTGAGGTGTATTCAGAGAAAGACTCTACCGACCCGAACTGCTCCAATGAGCCATCTGCAGAGCCAGGGACCCATGGATTTGGTGTGCATTGACTTCTTGTGCTTAGAGCCGGATGCTAGTGGGCAAGGGAACATTCTAATAGTGACTGATCATTTCACTCGTTACGCCCAAGCTTTTTCCACGAAAGATCAACGCGCTCCGACTGTAGCCAAGGTGTTGATGGAAAAGTTCTTTGTTCACTACGGACTGCCAAGGAGGATACACTCTGATCAGGGTAGAGACTTTGAAAGCAGACTGGTGGGGCAGTTGTTAGAGCTGTTGGGAATCCAAAAGACCCGAACCACACCATATCAGCCTCAAGGTGATGCTCAGCCTGAGAGGTTTAATCGCACACTGCTAAACATGCTGGGGACCTTGTCGAATGTGGAGAAGCAGAGTTGGAGTCGTCACATAGCTACTCTGGTGCATGCATATAACAGTACGGAGAGCGATGCAACTGGATATTCACCGTACCGTCTTATGTTTGGAAGGGAGGCTCGACTGCCGGTTGATTTGGCATTTGGGTTATCCCTAGACCAGACATCAGTAGCTTCCCATAGAAACTACGTGGATAGACTTCGAAAGAATCTGGCTTCTGCGTTTGAACAGGCCCGTTTGACCGCGGGAAACAGGGAGCAAAGAAACAAGGAACTATGACCTGAAAGTTCGAATACAAGATCTACAACCCGGTGATAGGGTCTTATTGAAGAACTTGGGTGCGGCTGCGAGACACAAGTTGGCGGATAGGTGGAGTTCCCAGGTTTACATTGTTTGCAAACAACTGCCGGGTTACCAGTGTATCAGATTCGCCCGGATGGAAAGGCTGGGCCTCTTAAGAACTGGCACCGAAATCATTTGTTACCTTTGAGAGAGGCTGTAAGGATGCCGGTTGGGGACGAATTGCCTCGGCCAAATCTGCCTGTTCCATGTTTGCCTCCTGTTACTCAATCTCAACAGACCCGGGTTGCCGAAGAGAGCGAAAGAGACAGTGAAGAAGAGAGTTATTGTCTAGATTGGATGCGCTCGCCGGAGCCTGAAGAGGTTGTCGTTGTCCCTGAGCGGTGGGAGAGTAACTTGAGGCCTGAAGCTCCTGAATTCTTGTTGGAAGTCCCTGAGACTGTTGATATCCCTGAGCCTCTTGAATTTCAGTTGGAAGTCCCTGAGGCTGTGGGGATCCCGGTAGCTCCGCGAAGCTTATTCAGGTGATTACAGTTCTATGCCTTCACTGGAGGGATCATACTCTGAAGAAACGTCTGCTCCAGTGATAGAGAGAAGAATTGAGCCGACGCCTATAGTACTTCCACCTGAAGAGGAACTGATTGAGCCAGAACCAAAACGCTCTGTTCGACCGCCCCAACGACTCACCTACGACTCACCAGGACATAGCACTGAAGAGGCCATCACCACGGTGCGGAGGTTGCCCGAAGTGTCTGCTATGCTAGCTGAGGTAGCCCATAATATGAGTCAACTTGCGGAAGTGTTATTAACTCACTATATGTATGCTGCTGAGCCTGTACATGTTATATAAACTGTATTCAAAGATTGGAAATGTAATGTAACTGTTGTACCTCCTTGGAGAGACCCAAGAGTTCTAGGAGGGGAGAGTGTAGCGCTGTGTTAAAAATCTTGCTGTGGCAGTACCTATTTTTGGCCACAAGATGGAGACTATCGCGATCAGAGATACTGGACATTGGGACTACAATGCCGGCATGCTTTGCAAGAAGACAGGAAGTGGGTGGGGACTGGACACTTACATCCTCTGCCTCGTGGAGAAAGTTCCAGAGCGCGCCAGGGAAGCAGAGAAAGCAGACGCACCGAGGAGATCGCGGCAGAATCTAGGCCCAAAGCCTGAGGGAGACCTGTTGTTCCGGTTTGGGTCACCTAGTCTGAGGAGAAGGAGACTCGCCAGAGCCCAGACACTGCTGCAGACCGGCGGAATCGAACGGAGAGCAGGCGGTGAGCTGGACAAGCTGCATAAAGTGAGACAACGGATCCGGCCGCTAGTATCCCCAGTCAAGATCCGGAGGAGAGACGTCCTGGGTCAGCGGAGCCTAAAGCCTGCGTCGGATGGGTGAGAGGCCTCCAAGGCTGTTTGTGATTAAAGGTCAAGCTGCTGTTTTCTCTTTAAAGTCCACAGGGCCCCAACTGACTAGTCGAAGATTTTCCTTAAATAAACTCACTGGCCAGTTGAACAGTACCCGGGTACCACACACATATATACACCTTTCACCTCCTGGGACTTAACTTGTGCAGGACTCATTTTTCTTTTATGAATCGGAACAAGGGGTTAAAAATAAAGATACGTTCCGAATATATATTTTTCCTCTTTTTCCGTTGCGCGTTTACCGTAATACGAAGGGATTGTATGATCGGGGGTTTTGCTACGTGTCCCCTTTTCTGAACTATCGGGAAATTGCATTGTTTTTATGTTTCGGTCGCGAATATTTTATTCTCCGAAATACGAAGCCTCGTGTTTCGTTTCTTTTCCGCTGCGCGTTTGTCGTAATACGAAAATACTGTAATAATACTTGTGAATACCGTGCTTCAACATCTGCTCAAATCTTTTAGTAAACTATTTAAATGATAAAAAACTCACAACTGTGTTGGAGTATATTTATTCCCTAGTGCGGGGAGACTGACCCGTGGTTCATTTTCAGCGGCTCCTCCGGGAGTGAGCGCTACACTACCAACTGCATGATGATTCTTTTTGCACGGTTTGACAAAGAAAAATAATTAAAAAAACAAAACTTTTTAGTTAAAATATAGAAAATCCTTTGCATTTTACAGCTAAATTGTCTTATCTCTTCACTCTGTAACCTGGTAGCAGGCCCTCTTCCCATGCACAGAACAGCAAACTGCTAATGTGAACAAGGATGATAAGGAGCAGAAAGTTGAGAGTTCAGTATCATGAAAGCTGCTATATAAATAGTATTAACGCCTTAGATAGTAACCAAGATCTCAGCGCTTTTCAGAAACTCACGTAACCAAAATCTCCTCAGCATTCAAAGCCATCCTCTTCTCAGAAGTCCCATGTAGCTAAGATCTCAGCATGCACAGTCACCTATTTCCCAAAACCTTCCAAGATCTCCTCAGCATTCAAAACCATCCACTTCTCAGAACCCTTGAGGAACCAAGATCTCCCCGGCACACACAGCCATCCACTTTCCAGAACCCTGAGTAACCACAGTCTGGTCATCTTACAAAGTCAACCACTTGATACCCCCATGTGACAAAGATCTCCTCAGCACACTGAGCAATCACCTTCTTAGAACCCCCAACTAACCAAGTTCTCCTTAGCATGCGCAGCCACCTGTGTCTCAGAACATCACGTTTCCAAGATCTCCACAACATGCAAAACCATCCACTTCTTAGAACCCCTGACTAAGATATTCTCAGCACACAAAGCTATCTACTTTCCATAACCCCGAGTAACCACGATCTGCTCATTTTGCAAAGTCATCCACTTTTCAAAACCCCAAGTAACCAATTTCTCCTCAGCACACAAAGCCATCCTCTTCTCAGAACCCCAGAGTAAATAAGATCTCATCAGCATGCAAAGTCATCCACTTCTAAAAACCCAGAGTAACCAAGATCTCATCAGCATGCAAAGCCATCCACTTCTAAAAATCCAGAGTAACCAAGATCTCATCAGCATGTAAAGTCATCCACTTCTAAAAACCCAGAGTAACCAAGATCTCATCAGCATGCAAAGTCATCCACTTCTAAAAACCCAGAGTAACCAAGATCTCATCAGCATGCAAAGCCATCCACTTCTAAAAACCCTGAGTAACCAAGATCTCCTCAGCATGCAAAGCTGCCCACTTCTCAGAACCTCAAGTAACCAAGATCTTCTCAGCACACAAAGCCTTCCACTTTCCAGAACCCTGAGTAACCATGATAGGCTCATTTTGCAAAGTCATCCACTTCTCGGAACTGTCACGGTTCCCAGATCCCACCACGCAGTCCTTAAAGCCCAACACTCCACAGAGCCCAAAAGCTACCAACAGGGTAGCCGTGGAAGGATCCCTAACTGTCTGGTCCTTAGAATTGGCCAGGTATACTAGCTAGACAGAAAGGGTTAATCAAAGACAATGTTGTAATACAAAACCAGGTCAGCAACACGGGGGTAGTCAGATGAGCCAGAATCAGGAATACAGAGTATAGAATAGCCAAAGGGAATAGCCGGGTCGATATCAGTGCAGGAGCGTAGTACAAGAAAATAGTCTAGGGCAACGGAAGGCAGAATAGTCAGAAAACAAGCAGAGGTCAATAACAGGTTCAATCACGAGAGAATACAAGTACATGGAGCTCAGGTATGGATAACCACGATCTGGCACTGCTTAGAAGGAACTGTTGGATTTTAAAAGACCTGGACTCCTCTGATAGGTCTGCTTCACCAGACCGTGCCCCCCTCTCAAGCCGCGCCTCATGCAACCACCTCCTTGCCTGTCTCTATTTAAACCGGGCGCTGGTAAGCGAGCAGCATCAGACATGCTGCCGCCGAGCACACCGGAGGGGCTGGAAGCCCCCAACGTTACAGGAACCCCCAAGTAATTTAAGTTCTTTCTGTATACATTGTGTCAGTATTTGGACACATTGTTTTGCACAAAGTGTCGTTTTAAACACATCTGTCTTGAAAACCTTTTTTTTTTCTTGCGCTTTTGACGCAACCTTTTATGGTGTCATTTCCATAGTACACCCAGTACTGGAGCCTTGTCCAACACTACTGGATACATCAATTGCTTCTCTCCATCAATTCCCTAGATTAAGAATAAATTCCTTGAACAATCATACTTTTTGGTAACGTGTAACAAGTCGTCACAAACAGTGTATGATTTCTATATCAATACGCCAGATCCTGGATTAGGTGCTCACACGCTGTCCTAAAGCCCGGTGCTCGACGTATTGAATCGTTTTCCAGATCATACATTGTGAACTTGTGATGCAGACAAAGCGTATTGTTCGAAGTGTTTAGTCTTTCATGCCAGATTGTAGGATTTCAATCTGAGCCAAGCCACCTAGCCACAATTCAACGTGTTTCAACATAGAGAGCCTGTAAGGGATGCCGCCTTGTAGGACTGCGATCCAAGATATGTGAAATTGACAGAAGATCGTCAGACGCATAGAGACCAAAAGATTGTGAATGGCAAACTAGGAGATCAATGACTCCACATTAGGAAATCAATGACTATTTTGCCCTATGGCGACAGAAATCCTTTAGGATCCCAGATATTTGTCTCAGACGTCAAAATTGTGACCCAAATCATACAGCGTGATCAGGGTTTGAAATACCTAAACGAAAATAAGCTCCACGGGGAGACAGGAGCCACATCTATTATCTTGCTGAGTAAATACACTGAAAATTCTCACATGATTAGAGGTACATATCGCATGAACACCTGCCGGACGGGTAAATATTATCATGGATTAAAAACAAATGATCTAAAACCTTTGACCAGTCAGGCGAGGCGAGACACAATGTGACATTATACAGTTATTGTCCACAAGCCTCCAAATACACGCATAAACAGCAAACACCGGTCAAATAATCTTGTATTTAGCACCAAACAAAGGTTTTGAGGTTTTACAAGGAAATTTAACCCTTGGTTATCTAATGATTTTCAATTTTCAGAGATTTTTTATTACCAGTTACAATTCATGGCAAAACATTTTCCTGATCACGTGATAGAGGCTGCCAACTTGGGGCGCTGTTCCCATGTTAGCACTAAAATGGCGACACTATCGGGGAAAATCTGCACCTGCCGGTTTCCCTGTAGTATCCCCATTGTACCGTGATATTCCAGGGCAGACTCTACTTCAGCACCTCGCCCTGGAATGCAGTGCTAACCTCTGGGATACTCGTGGTAGCATTTCCGTGCTGCAGCGAGTATCACCCCCTGGCATCCATAGGACTCCATGGATGTTTGCTCTTCTGGGCTGCGATCCCTGCGCCGCAGAGTGATCGCGGAGAGAGACTGGAAACTATTTATCCCGAGTCTCACTCTGCTTCCGGTGGCCAGAAGCGGCTGATCGGGCCACCGTTCTCGCCACAGTATGAGATGTGAGTATGGGATTTTTTTATGGGGGTTTTAGCTAGTGCCAAATGAGTTTGCAAATGCGGAATCATTTAGCACCAGCCTATGGGTGTAGCTAAACTTTGGCCCTGTGCATCCTGGCAATAAGTAGGGCTAGCACTTTATAATACCTTACTTATCCTGACGCTAATTACTGATTACGCTCCCCATGTTAAGTATAGGGTGCTCAAAGTACAGTAAGCTCACGCAATCACTGCTGTGCGAAATGATTTCTTACGGGTTTAACGTTAAGAAGGTAATATAGGGGGCATGTGTTAAAGCCACTTATCCTAGCGATAATGCTTACACATCCGAACGCCGAACACTAATGTTAGGATTAACTAGGGAATAGTGCCCTTGCTGAGTATACGAGCCAGTCAGCGTGGTCATTAGCGTCATGTGATGGAGCCATATCTATCATCTCCTGTGTTCACATGCTATCTTCTACAAGAGTTTAATTATATGTTTAAAAATATAAACATCTGTTTTATTGGGCAGGAGAACATGACAGAAGTATATACTTAGGCAAATAAAGACATTTGGCAGGCACATCCCGGAGGAAAAACAAAAGAGGCAATTCATGAAGTTTAATATTAACCACTTCACTGTCACTCACAGGATTCACAGAACACTCCACCTCTACTACATTTCTTATGGGTTAGCCATCAATTGCCATTGTTTACCGTTGTTGCAAACAACGGAGAAACTCAACTGTTTTGCAACCATGACAAACGTCTGTGATTTGGGAATTCAAACAACAGGCAAAGTTTCATGAATGGCCGATTCAGCCGTCCGAGTGCAGTGGCTTAGTCCTGCCCAGAACCCCAGTGCTGATCTCCGGTCCTTGACCCAGCTAGCACCATTGGCTCTCTAGGCCCTTAGGTCTGTTGCCTCCTCGCAGTCATGTGACATGCTGCAGCGTAAAGGAAGTCGGCAGCATGTCATGTAAGGCATAACAACAGGGAAACATGGTGCTGGATTCCAGTTCAGTTTTAAAAGAATTTACAGGGTTAAAATGGAAGGGTACGGAGGAGGGGGTTAATGATTAAGAAATCGTTGCCCCCATTTTAATTGTAGAGTATCCCTATAGCCCCATGATTATTACTTTATTATGATAAGAATGTGCACAAGACAAATCCTCTTCGGTAGTGATTAAGGGCTATAGGTCCCCCCACGTCCTAGCCTTTAATTCCTGCAGCCTATAGCACTGCCGCTGTTCACCAGCAATCCACACAGAGAGGACATCTAATTATAGCTGCAACAAGGAGGGCATATGCGTGTGAATGCTGGGGCATATGGGTATGGAGGGTCAATGTGTTTGTACAGATATGTACCTTACAGATTAAGGTCAAAGCAACCGATGAGACCCAATAATTAGGAGGAAAAACCACCATGGAAGATGAAAGCTACTCAACTTCCAAGATGGCTGACAGGCTCGAACTGATGGCTGATCAGATCTGAATATCAGGTTGCCATAGAGAGTCTGAAGTTCTGATGGAGCCAAGATGAGTACAGTTTAACTAAACATTAATATCAAAGGTGTCAGAGTCCCAAAAGTGTCTTGGTATTGCAATCTCTTCAGGTTATCGACCAGTTACCTCGGCGGCCTCTGGGCGTCTCCCCATTTTGATAGATGTGTTTTCTTCTATTCTTATAAATGAAGGTTTCTTCTCTGAGGTAGAAGTATTTCATAAGTGTGTAAAAAAATCCATTAAAGTATCTAGAAGGGTTCTTATAGCTTAATCTAAAATATATTTTATGTTTAAAGGGTCTACCTGCTAGATAACATGTGGTGGGGGATTTCATCACCGGTGGGAGGAATAAACAATGGGTCCCTCCAAAGCACTACAGCTAGAAAACGCTGTTCTATATACTCTTCAAATTATCCTGATTTTGCTCAAACCTTAACCTTACGGTTGCTGTTAGGAGAAAAAGCCGCGCCACAGGAAATCCACAATTAAAGATATAAAACGAAGGGAGAATATTAGAGCTATAAAATCGGCCGACAAAATAAAACGTAAGACTTTATGACGAGAATAGAGCAGGAAACGGGCAATTATTTCCAAACTGAATAATAACTTTATAAAGTAATAAAACGTAATTTAACAACCCTGGAATAAAATTTGCCTTTGCTCATGTCAGAAGCATCTGCCACACATTACACCTCTCCGTATGTCGGTGGAATAAAACTGTGGACCTTTACACTTACGTAGCACGCGTGCCTTTCATAACAGAGGATGGAATCATCTCCGACAGAGAGGAAAATAATAGGTAAATTAAAGGGACACTCCAGGCCAGGGATCTCCAGATCTGGGCCCCAGACGTTCCTGAACTGGAACACTCACGATTCTCTGGCCATGTGTTGTATTCAAAGGATTCTGGGGGCCAGAGTTTGAGATCCTGCTCTAGGTACTGTGACCACTCAATGTAATTTGAGTGGTCACAGTGACCTGAGTGTCCTCGTCCCTGGCTAATTTAGCCATCTTGAGTATCATTTCCTGGAGTCCATATTGGACTACATGGAGGGTTGTGCGGCCGGGTCATGTGACATGCACAATCACACTCTCACGAGATCGTGCAGGGCCGCAAAGTGATTCGCGGAGGGAGACTGGGGACTATTTGTCTCCTGGCAGCCAGAAGAGGCGGATCGGGCCACCGTTCGCAATGCGGGATGAGAGGTGACGTGAGTATCTGATTTGGGGGGGGGGGGTTCAGCTGGTGCTGATTGATTCCACAGAAGCTGAATCAGCCCAACTGAAGAAAAACTAGCAGGGTTATTCAAAGAGAATCGAAAAGTCACCGCACATTCGGTGACTTTTCGTTCTCTTCAATTCAGTGTGATTTGGCGATCCCATTTCGGCGACCCTGCGGTGTATTCAGCAAGCACCACAGGACCGCCATAACGCAGGGAAAAGTTGCCGCAAACCTGCCGAAAACTCACCACAAAACGAGGGCGAACGCACATAGAAACCTGCGAAAACATCTGGATTAACCCGCCGAAAACGCTGGATAAATCTGAGGAGGAGCCGATCACATGCAGCGCAGCTGCCGGAAAAACCCGACACCGCAAACGAAGGAGGTGAAGAAAAAAAAACCCAGTATGCTTGAATGTTTGAAAATTGAAATGCTGTTTGCAAAGAAACTACAGAACGAAAATGTCTGAAATTCACATATAAGATCCAATGAATGATAATAAAAAGGGCTGTTACAGGAAAATGAAAAGACGATTTAAAAAAAAAAAAATGGAAAAAAATGTTTGCAGAAAAATCCCGAAAAATGCCTTAAAGATCCTAAAAAAATCTATAAATAAAGAGACTTTTTACTGCAGAATATTATAATGAACGGTTTATTGGATTAAAATGGGAGTATATTTTTAACAGTGAAGCCTATGGGATTCGCCTGAATAAACTTGCCGAATTAAACAACCGAATGGCAGGACATTTCGGGAACCTTTCACTGCTGGTTTGTCCTCTCTGAATAGCCGAAGCTATGGGGATTTCACTGCCCTCGAACAGGCACTGTATGTGCAGGCAATTCACCAACATTTGGCGAACTGCCTGCTCTCTGAATAGCCGAATGGAAAGTTAACTGTACCCTGAATTTCACTGGCAGGGCATTTCGGTAACTTTTCACTGCTGGATTTTGCTCTCTGAATAGACGAAGCATTGCTTCTCTATGGGGATTTCACTGCCCTCGAACAGGCACCGAACAGGCACTGTATGTGCAGGCAATTCGCCAGGATTTGGCAAATTGCCTGCGCTCTGAATAGCCGAATGGCCAGGAAAGGTAACGGTACCCTGAATTTCACTGTTCGGTTACCTTTCTCAAGCAATTCGGATCTCTTTGAATAACCCTGTATGTTTCCATGAGGAACAGTAAACAGTGGTGTGTACTACAAAATGTACTCTTCATCCCTTGAAGCTGATTGGATAAACCAGGTTTGATGTTATGAGGGCGAGAGCTGAGGTCCTGCTTACTTTGCCCCCTAGTCGTAGACATCAACCACCAAAGACAATTGGAACCTTGGGCTGGTGAATGATATGATGACAGAGAATTACCATATGAAACATAAGATCTCTTAGAAGTTTTAAAAAGTTGTGGAAAACAAGCCCGTAGTCTGCAGTTACAGATAGAAGGAATTTCCACATCCTCCACGACACATACTAATTACTAATTGAGTTTTAATGTGGATAAGTGCAAGATAATGCACCTGGGATGTAAAAACCCAAGGGCTGAATATAGAATATTTGATACAGTCCTAACCTCAACATCTGAGGAAAGGGATTTAGGGGTTATTATTTCAGAAGATCTAAAGGTAAGTAGTCAATGTAATAGAGCAGCAGGAAATGCTAGCAGAATGCTTGGTTGTGTAGGGAGAGGTATTAGCAATAGGAAAAGGGAAGTGCTCATGCCACTGTACAGAGCACTGGTGAGACCTCACTTGGAGTACTGTGTGCAGTACTGGAGACCGTATCTCCAGAAGGATATAGACATCTTAGAGAGAGTTCAGAGAAGGGCTACTAAAATGGTGTACGGCTTGAAGGAGAAAAGTTACCAGGAAAGGCTTAATGATCTTAACATGTACAGCTTGGAAAAAAGACGAGACAGAGGAGATTTGATAGAAACATTTAAATACGTAAAGGGAATCCACAAGGTAGAGGAAGGGAGTATATTTAAAAGGAAACAAAGTAGCAAAACAAGAGGACATAGTCTTAGATTAGAGGGGCAAAGGTTTAAAAGTAACATCAGGAAGCATTATTTTACTGAGAGGGTGGTGGATACATGGAACAGTCTTCCAGTAGAAGTGGTAGAGGCCAAAACAGTAATTGAATTTAAGCAAGCATGGGATAGGCATAAGGCTATCCTAAACAAAAGATAAATCCAGGTAAAGTATCCATGTAATTGGGCAGACTAGATGGGCCGAAAGGTTCTTATCTGCCGACATTTTTCTATGTTTCTAATTAAATCTCCACTTCATTATGACCACTATACAAAGCTTGGAGCATCTTAGCATAAAGATCAAGATGTAGAATGGCATCCCAAAGATCAACCGTTGTATTTTACAGTTACAGTCAAATCAGAAAGCCCAGGACATTGGAGGCCAGATTTCTAAAATTAATAAAATTAGGTAGCCGCCCTAGGCCTATCTCAATCTAGGAACCTCATATGAGACTGTGGCAGATAAGTGGTCCGTCTGTGTTCCATATTGATTTGAGTTACTGTACTGGATTTAGGGTTTGGTTCTTGGTCAGTTCTTGTCAGGATCGGGGTTGGATCTGCGGTTATTTTGCTGCCACTTTCTGAAAATGACTTGTGCTCTAATACCGTGACGTAAGTCATGATACTGGCATCACTCAGAGTGCCACATAACCCAATACTGGCGTTGTTCAACGTGCTGCATGTCCCGATACTGGTATCGAAGTGACGACCATTCCGATACTGGTATCGAAGTGACGACCATTCCGATACTGGTATCGAAGTGACGACCATTCCGATACTGGCGTCACTCAAGATGAGATACTATCACTGTGACTCTCATGATCATGCAGTTTGCACCGTCAGGGCTTGCGGTCGACCTGTGGTATGTCCTGGTATGTACAGTATACCTGACTCTGCTCGCGATAAAGATGTGGTTTAAAGTGACACAGGTTGTGTTGTGGCATGCGTCATTCTTTCTTTTATCCTTTGAATTGATGCACCCTGCTGCAGGTTAATGAGGCCGCCCTTGGTTCTCTATCTTTAACCTGGGACTTCCCATTCTTCCTTCTCACCTTGTGGACCTTTCAGCCTCATTTTCCCGGTGTTCTCCAGCAGTGTACCTGACCCCTCCAGTGTACCAGTGTATGCCGCATACAGCTTGTGCCGGTCTAAATAGTAACCGGCGCACGCCTTCCATTGGCGTTGCTACAGGAGGGGGGCAATTGCAACCCCCCCAGGTTACTCCTTGACACCTGCTAAATTGAGCTAAATTATCATATTATATTTTTCTACAATGAAAATGCTGGTTTGAGGTAATTTGTCTATTAAAACCACAGAGTATACATTTATGTATGTATTTTTTTTTATTTTAATACAGAAGTTAATGGTTTTCATTGATTTTATTTTGAGTCCTATAGAGGTTAAAGAAAAGCAAAACACCATAAATAAAATATATATTTTTTTACCATTTTCTAATGAAAAAAAAAAATGTCCCGGGATTTCATTTTAAAAATCTGGTCACCTTATGTTAGGAGGACCTGAGGACCAGTGTTGGGAACCACTGTCTTAGATGTTAACCCAGACGATAAAAGGGCCGGTACACATCTAATACATCATGTCTTTAGGGCTATACAGTTTTTTTTGAGAAAGGATTTTACCAGGAAGGATACATTGAGATTTCTCTCATTTTCAAGTATGTCCTAGGCGGCGAGTATGTACCGTTAGGTGTCTTGCCCAAGGACACTTACTGGAGAGGTGCTCTTGCTGGGATCGAGCCTGTGTCTCCACAGTCTCCACGGTGATAGAGCAGTGATGTTTCCTCTACTCCACCCAGCCGGCCACTTTCCCTTTAAATAAATGAGGTGCACCAAGGGATTTTATTATTTTGTTTTCTTGTGGCATCATCAATGTCATTAAATAAAAGCTTGAAGTCAAGGGACTTGTATCCGCGGTAACTATATTATTATGTAAAAATTACAGGTGCTGCGCGGCTGTCCGTGTCACGTCTCTATGAAAGGTATGTGGCACACTGCAAAACAAGAAAAATAACCTCCTGCATTTGGAGACCAACGTTCCGGGTAGTAATTATCAAGTAGTTTGTTACTTTTATTAAGTTAATAAAAGCAGTTTTATAGCTCTGAGTGGGACTGAGTCAGATCCACAGCACGAGCTAGAAACTAGGGATGTGCATGGCTGAAAAATTTGTTTTGTTTAGTTTCGTTTCGTTACGTTTTTAAATCATTTCGTTTTTGGAATTTCGTAATTAATTTCCTTTCGTATTTCATTTCGGATCGCTTTGAAATTTCGAATCGATTCGAATTTTGGATCACTTAATAAAACCCCATTTAATCAAATTTTGCTGTTTTAAAAGAAAAGCTAGGGTTAAATTTTAAGCTGTGTCACAGATTTAGTATTTGAGTCAAATTAAAGTATGAAACAGATTAATTTTGTTTCACTAAGTCCTTTGCTGACGATTACTTGAATTGCAAGTTAAGATCAAGGTGATAGTTCTTTTCAAATTCAATAGTTGATATCAGTTATTCAAATTTTTCTTTTATGATGATGACACCGTGTAAAACTAGATAAATTCGTTATATACCGTTTCGTTTCGAATTCGTATCATATCGATTCGTTATTCGGAAGTACTTCCGAAATGCGAATTATCAAATTTTGTTCCAAATTTCCCGAAACGAATGCACATCTCTACCAGAAACATCTTCAAAGGTCCTCCACGCAAGTGCCCATAAGTTCAGGAATCCCGTGAAACAGCAGTGGAGGAGTAATTTGGGTGGATGCCGCCCATTGCATCCACAAGGCTGCCCCCTCTCCAAAAAGCTGCCTGTTTCAAATAAATAGGAATAAGGACTTGTTTGAGACAGTTATTAACAACCTGTATATCCTATCCTATTCTACAGTCTATATCAATTAAACGTAATTTATCCTAAAAGCAGAGTATCAAAGTGATCCCTAACAACATTCATTTAATTTTCGAGACTCATCGCTGGGAGATTTCTTGCTACGCAGCTCTGTTATACACCCACACACGCCCCAAAAGGCACAATAGGATTAAAAATAAAAAACGCTGCCCTCCTCAATCCAGTGAATTAGGCCCAGACCTAGTTGGCATATACAAGAAGCCCACACGCATGCATATCATAAAAGGACGTGCCCTCTGTTGCTGGGTTTCAGAGATATATCACAGGTTGCACGGACATAGAGGGGGGACACCTGTATAATGACATATTTAAAGGGGCATTCTACTCGCGCTGACCACTTTATAGTTTTAAAGTGGTCAGGATGTGACCTTCCTCCTCAGCTCCCTCGATCTGGCAGAAAAGCTGGGTGAAGTGGAGGAGTTTCCTTCACCCCCACCTAGTGACACCAGACCTGGGATTTTTTGAATTTCCCGGCTGTTGGCCACTAGTGACGTCGGCAAGCAGAGACCTTGCAGATGTCACTCTCACTGAGGCCAATTGCGGCAACGAGCGTTCTCAGAGATCCACTGGATCTGTGCAAGCTCGCAGCTACGATCCATCTCTGAGGCTAGGGTCAGACTTGCGCAGTTTTAACGTGCGTTTAGCCGCACGAAATCACGGCCGTACTAGCAGCAAATGACGTCCAATGCCGGGGAACATACGACGAACGGCCGCACGAAAGTTCGTCCGCGCAACGCAAGTGGCCAACGAACGCATTTTTTCGAGAACGTCAAACCGCTACTACTGACGTACAGAGTGCGCTGCGTCCGCATAGCGGCGTGTGTGTGTGATTAGGAGACGTCAGACGCTGCTAATGTCCGGCCAACATAACGTCCAGACTCAAAAAGTGTTTTATTGACGATCCGTACAAAATCACGGACGAAAAAGCGCATCGTATGACCGCTATCGCGTATTCCGTGAAAAAATACGTACGTTCGTTCGACCGTACTTTTTCACGGGCAACGTGAAAAATGCGTTCGTCTGACCCTAGCCTGAGCCGGTGCTACGGTACTTGCGTACAGAAAGTGCGCTACTCCCATTGCAATGTGCTTTTTGTGGTTCCTGCGCAACGCAAGCTTCAGGGACCTCCACGTTCTGGAGAGGAGGAGCAGTGCGCGGCGTGAGACAAATGGTGAGTATTTTAACCCAAAAATAAGGCTGTCAGCCTCTGCCTGATTATTTAAGAGCAAAAAAATTTTTCAGTAGAGTATCCCTGTGTATAACGTGTAAAAATCACCTACTGGAATGTGAACATACATAATCTAAGCAGAAACATCATCAGGCCCGAGGGCAATGGGCTTCCTCTGAAAATCCTCATATTCATCGAGCGTAAGTGTATAATTTCATGTGATTTATAAGAATTGACAGGAGACGCAGAGTACAATGACAGAAGTGAGAATAAATAGGGATTATTCCCTGTTGAGGAATATTTTAATCTTTCTATGAATGCGTATTCTTATATCAAATTGATCCTCAGATAAACTCTTTGTATGAGAGTAGGAAACAGATGTTGAACACCTGCCTCAATCCTTGAAGGATCATCAATTATGGCTTCCAGCATTTATTGAGGAAGGATTCATTAAGTCAACATCCTTGTGGCCTGAGACAAAGACTCTAACAGGGTTATCCAAAGAGATTCGAAAAGTCACCGCACGTTCGGTGACTTTTCGTTCTCTTCAATTCGGTTCCTTTTGCCGATTGCATTTCGGTGACCCTGCGGTGTATTCAGCAAACACCACAGGGTCCCCGAATTGCAGGGAAAAGCTGCCGAAAACCTGACGAAAACTAACCGAATGCACGCTGAAAACAAGCAAAAACATCTGGATCAACCTTCGAAGAAGCCGAACAGGAGCCGAAAAGGAGCCGAATCACACAGAGCCGAAGCAGCTGTGACATAGAGGAGGCAGTGAATAAATTAGAAAAACCATTTGTATGAATCTGGGAAAAAGAAACGCTGTTTGCAAAGAAACTACTGAGCGAAAATGTCTGAAATTTTCACAGGAGGTCCAGGGAATGATAATAAAGAGGGCTGTTACAAAAAAAATAAGCAAACTGAAAAAAAAAAAAAAAAAAATCGGACTTTTAATTTTTTTTTTAAAAATTCAGAAAAATGCTTAAAGTATCCTAAAAAATCTATAAATAAAGAGACTTTTTGCTGCAGAATTTTATAATGAACGGTTTATTAGATATTGAATTAAAACGGGAATATTTTTAACATTGAAGCCTATGGGATTCTCCTGAATAAATTTGCCGAATTAAACCACCGAATGGCAGGGCATTAGGGGAACCTTTCACTGCTGGTTTGTGTTCTCTGAATAGCCGAAGCAGTGCTTTTTGATGGGATTTCACTGCCTCGAACAGGCACCGAACAGGCACCGTATGTGCAGGCAATTCGACAGGATTTGGCGAATTGCCTGCTCTCTGGATAGCCGAATGGCCAGGAAAGGTAACCGAACCCTGATTTTCAGCGTTCGGTTACCTTTCTCAAGCAATTCGAATCTCTTTGGATAACCCTGTAAGAGTTCTAAGCTCTATTTGATGTAAGGAACTGATCATTGATTAGGTGTAACAGGATGTGTAAAGTGTCAATGACTAGGGTTAATTTGAAGGATGTATTGTTATCTAAATTCTTTGTCTGAGACAATTTGGAAAATGTGCCTAAAGCTTATCCAATTCTGTATTTGAGGGGCGGTCTTATGTCTGACGTGTATTTCTGTATTTAACTCTGTGAAAACTGTGAAACCAGCAGATACTGAATAGTAAAGAGATGTGACATCAGCGTCTTGAGCTCAATTCAGTTCTCATAATCAATGTATACATTGGGAATATGCTTTCTACAACTCTGAACAAGGAAAAGGCCCGGCCGGGTACAAGGAAGTAAATGAGAGCCAATGGCTGAGATAATTCCAGACAGCAGGAGAACAAGGATAATTATTCCTTATCATTCCCTAAACAGCGAATTGGTTGAAAAGTGCTCATTTTATCTCGAAATAGTTAAACTGGAAAAATACCAAGATTGCAAAACTTTTAAAACTCAAATATTTTGCCTCAAAAAGAATATGAAGTATTCTTCAAACCCTTACAGGTGACATAAGAATTCTTTTTATTCTTAAAAGTCACAAAATACGCACATTAGGAAGACATCGCGTGTCACATGTCACACACACAAGTTACGCATGGCATGTTGCACATAACTTCCAAAAAGTCTAAATTATGCGTTATGAGCGCAGTTCACATTAGTGTATCAACACGTGTCCAAAGAGATGTAGGTCAGGTTCTGTGCCTGGGGCTCAAAGTGGATTTTATGGGGCATTTGACAGGAGATTTGTATGGGCGATGGTTACAGTTAGAGTTACAAGCATTTAGCTCACGCCCTCACGTCCTCCTGTATCTGCTGGCAGGAATACTGATCTGTCTCCTGTATGTATTGTAGAATTGTCCTGTCTTTACCCATTGCACCTTGTACTGCACTGCGGAATGTGTTGGCGCTTAATAAATAATAAAATAATAATAATTTATAAAGCGCCAACAAATTCCTTTGCGCTGTTCAATAGGAGAGACAGAATGACGAATATACATACACGTTACACACACGGACAGTAGGAGGGTGAACACTGCTCGAGAGCTCACAATCGAAGAGAGGGGTGACACAGTATGTGAGGGTTACCTGGAGTATGTGAAGTAACGGAGGTGCATGTGGGCTGGGTGGGAAGATAGAGCAAGAAATGCACAGTGAGAGATCATGGAGTGAGCTGATAAACTTCTCTAAAGTAATGTGTTTTCAGAGACTTCTTGAAGGATTGGAGAGACAGGGAGAGTCTAATGTTTCGGGGAAGGGAGTTCCATAGAAAGGGGGTAGCTCGGGGGAAATCTTGAAGGCGGGAGTTGGGGGATGCAAGAATGAGGAGCTGAGCTGAACGTATCAGATCATTGGCCGAATGAAGTGGTCGGGCTGGATATTTATTTATTTATTTATAAAGGATTTTACCAGGAAGGATACATTGAGATTTCTCTCGTTTCCAAGTATGTCCTGGGTTCAAGAACATTGAAATGTTACAGTTGTTACAGAAATACAAAGTAATAAATGCAAGATATTAAAAACACAAATATAAAGATTAACAGAAAATAAATATGTAGGAAATATAGTCACTGTTACATGTTTACAGGTGCATTCTGTATATAGTCACTGTGTTACATGTTTACAGGTGCATTCTGTATATAGTCTCTGTGTTACATGTTTACAGGTGCATTCTGTATATAGTCACTATGTTACATGTTTACAGGTGCATTCTGTATTGAGGTATGTTAATAGGGAGCTCTTAAGTGACTTTAGATTGGGGGAAGATTTGATGGCGTCTGGGAGGTTATTCCATATTTGCGGTGCTCTGTAGAAAAATGAGGATAAAGACACTTTCTATTTGTATTGTGGTATTGCAAGTAAGGCGCAGGTCCTTGATCGGAGGTTATAGGATGAGGGAACTGCTGGGGGAAGCAGCCTATTCAGGTAGGGTGGCAGCTTCCCAGAAAAGCTCTTAAACACCAGGTTGGAAAGGTGAAGGGTGCGTCTAGATACCCAGGACATACTTGAAAACGAGAGAAATCTCAATGTTTCCTTCCTGGTAAAATCCTTTTATAAATAAAAATAAATAAAATTCCAGCGACGGACAGTTTAGCTCTTTTAACATGTCACAATGGTGGGTCATGTAGTTATATTGTATCACAAAGCGGCAGAATGAGTTATACAATGTAGAAAGTTTATGCTAATAAGGGAGGTGACGTAGGCAGGGGCTCGGTTATGTAGAGCTTTGTACGTGAGCACCATGACTTTAGCATGCGCGTCACAGGTCAGGGTCAGTAAGAGCAACAGGAAAACACAGAGTCTGAGCTGCTGGAAACCAGCCGTCAGCTGAGATGAAAGAAATACCAGATCACAACAGCGACAAAAGGACTATCCCTGTGTCCTCCAATAAAACTCATTTTGATTGACATTTACGTCAGGGCGTGTCAGGAGAATGAGCGTCAGATTGTGATAATGTAGATCTGTATCTCTGGGGTTTTTCAGAAAGCCTCGGTGTTTGCTGATGTTGCAACAGCTACAAATGCTGGTCTTTATCAAAGGAACAATCAAACAGTCGCAGGAGAAGCTTCACTGCGAAGCTTCTCCTGTGATTTTTTGAAATTTTCTGTCGAAGTATTCATCATCACTACTGCTTCAACTGCGATTTTCGGCAACGTTTGCATCGATGACGAACCACGGAGCTTTCTGAGTAACCCTGTGTTTTTAGTGTTTTTGTATGTGTTTGCAGTGTCATTGTGCGTTTGAATGCAGGCAGGTGTGTGTGTGTGTGTAGAGGGGGCTGACTGTTTGAACCTAGATACAGTGGAGATGACACAACATTCCAACCTAGAAGTATCCCCAAATTCAGGGCACTGTTTCTGCACAGGCCAAGTAGACTTGGGGTGTAGTTTGGAGGGGAGCAGCGTTTTTGTTGCGCTTTCTGAATGAGGCAGCACTGTTAGTAGGGGTCTAGTCAAGGCAGCCAAGGAGGTGACATCCCATGATATGTTCAGGGGCCCAGTAGCTCAAGGGTGCCCTGGCCCTTAACAAACACTGTGCCACTTGATGAAGTGCCTCATATGTAAGGGCTCCTCCATGCTACCACTGACCTATCGGGATACCAGGAAATATCCCGGTGGGCCGGGGCATCTGCGGCCGGATAAAGCACTCTATCTAATCACTGAGGGAGCGATTAGTATGGTCTACACCAGGTAGAATTGCAGAGCAAACACTCTCCCACCAGAAAACAAATGTTATCCACCAGGGAATTGGTCCACTCCCTGAAAAATGAGAAAACAAGGCAAATTTTATATTTTTTAATTAGTTTATGGAAATAGCCAGGGGAAGGAAGGGGCCCCCAAACAGTGGTTCAGTAAGGGGCCCCACATTTTCAGATGGCAGCCCTGGGTCTAGTTGCACAAGCAGGAATGCCTGGGAAAGCCGTTCTCCCACAATTTTAGCACAAGGAACTTAGTTCCCATATGAGTGACACAATGGCAAGCAGTGTAATGCCTCTACACCGGCACAATGTTACATAAATGGCTATATTTAAGGGTATTTCTAGACCTGGAGCACATTGAGAATGCAAGTGATTGAGAATTCCTCTGTATTAAGATGATTATCGTTCTCTTGCGTAAAGAGGCGCTGCAGCTGCTAAGGCCAATAATCTTATTACGACGGGAATCATGGGTGGAGAGAAATCTGAATTCCCACAACAACTGTTTTAGGACTTGACCCCTGACTGTTAACGGGAAAAACTTAAAAAAAGATCCCTATTTTACCCCTAATGTCCTTTCTTTTAGAAGTCCAGTATATTCAGGGAGTGCAGGTGTATTACAGAGCTGCATAGCAATGAAACTCTAAACTATAATAAGCGCCGTTAGAAATCACTCGGTGTAAAGAAATTACTCTGCTTTTTTCTCTAAACTTCATTTTAATTAACATAAACAACCCGGTTAAATCGTGGATATTTGTTCCATCGATGAAGCTTCCCCTGCCGTTCTTTGATTTTCACTAATCGGGATCGCCAAATGTTATCATGGCGCAACAACTCCGAACAATGGCGATTATTAGTGTATAACCCCTATACAAGTGAAGCCTAACGTTGGCGCCCAGGTTGTTTTGGAAATACATATCCCAGAATTTTCTGTCCTGGTCCTCCCTTCTGGAGGCTGCCCGTGCAAGGGCCTCTCACGGACACCAGTGTCTGTGAGTGGACACTTTGCTGATCCCTGCTGGAAAATATTAGACGTTCAAATTCCTTTTGAAATTTTGCGCCCCCTAAGAAAATTGCGCCCGGGGCGACCGCCCCCGAGACCCCCCCCCCACGCTGCGCCACTGACGACGACCATCTACCACCGAAGGCAGCTAAACTTCCACCTGACATGTCACACATACCCAACCCTGACATTCATTCACCAGACGTCATTCTCTGAACTCTAAACCCATTCATGGCTTTTATTTTAAAAAAAAAATACTAAAAGAGATGATTTGCAGGTTAATCCAGAAAAGAAGCAAGGCATTCCAGATTACTCATCAAGGGATTAAAGGATTGCCATTCCAAACCAAGGCACTGGGTTACAGCAATTAGAGGGACACACACTACCACGTACAGAAGCTGTAACTAGATTACTTGTGCATTACAAATAAAACCACCTTATAAAACACATTATAAAACACATGCTGCTGCTTTTTTTGTACTTTGTTTGAAGTAATTGCATATTTAAAAAAAAGGATTTTTTTTTAAATCTCTCTACCATTTTGTTGATTTTTTCCAATGAGGCAACACTTACCAGAGGTTTTTCTTCACGTCTGTGGTTTATCCAATCTACAGTATTTAACAGTTTAATGAGGGGTAGGAGGGAATGTTTAGATAAGGCTACAAGGGGCTATTCTTCTTCAGGATAATCAAGATAAGAGATGGCAGCTGAATGAGATTAGACAGGGAGTTTAAAAGGCTTCTGATCTACCGCCTGGTGGTGATGTCCTTTGAATACATCCCACACAATATAATGATGTGAAACAGTGATCAACCCTTAGACTATATTCTATGACCAAAGCCACACAGTGAGGATCAAGTGATGGAAAGATACGGCAGGGGGGGCAGTTTAAAACACAAAAGATCACACAATGGATTCACCCAGTGACACATATAGAGGAAAATATTTTCTTAACTAAACATACAAGAGAAAACAAACACATGTACGATATCCGCAACATCAAATAAGCACAATAAGAATATGATTTCCGTTTTGGTGGAAGTGTCCCTTTAAGACCTTTTTTTATGGACCAAGGTCAAAGGTGAAGAAGAAGATTTTTACAGCATTTTTGCCACTTTGCCCTGTTTTAACACAGGCTTGGCGTGACTCCACTCGCTTCCCTGTCAACCAATAACTTATTTTCTCACCGGCACACACGGGATCCAGAGCTGCCGCCATTGAAAGAAACTCAAAACAGAAGAAAAGAAGATGAGAATATATAGCTAAGCAATTAATTATGACGTTAAACACAATAACGTCTGCCAGTTTATCTTCCATCAGCCTAACCCCTTCACCGCCGATCCGTTTCACCCCTTCGTGCCGAGCTCAGTTTGATCATTTTTTTACTCATCGTGTTTAAAAGCTATAAGAAAGCGCCAACTCCAAGCGTTCGGCAGAAAGGCCACACACTGTGGAAATCCCGACGACGTCTCGCACACGTTCTACCACATCAAAAGGGTTTAATGCAAGGGTGTCAAACTCACAGACTCCCAGATGTTGAAGCCTACAATTCCCAGAATTCTTTGAATGCAATAGACAGCCACGGGATCATGGGAGTTGTAGTTTAGACACATCTGGGGAGGGGGCGGAGTTTGTCAGCCCAGAGCCCCGTTCAATACCTCAGCAGCTGCTGAATTGCTGCAGCGCAGCAATTCAGTTTGCTGCAGCAGTGTCATTGAACGCTTTGGATGCAAATTTTGAATCCAAAATGGCCGACGATTTTTTAATTAAAGATTCAGATTGTTTTTCATATCACTCGGACAAAATATAATAAAGAAAAGCAGTCAGCACAATTCCGTTTTGTATGCACACACCACAAATGATCGTTTTTATTGAATAAACGTTATGTTTACTTCTGAAACAAAATATAAATTGAGCTGTAATATATGTCTGTGCATGGGGAAATAATAAATAAATATTTTGTGCTTTGGTGAACAAAAACCTCAAAATTAACATTGCTGTACGGAATTGTTACTTGCTTCATGGTGGCGGCCATCTTGCTGTACGGAATTATTACTTGCTTCATGGTGGCGGCCATCTTTAATATGTCACACTCAGCTACTCGCAGCATCTCCTCGGGTCGCTGCAAGTGCTAAGTTAGCAGTGCTGAGCGGCAGAATGGCGTTCAATGGCAAGTTGCTAGCTTAGCACTTGCAGCGGCTGAGGTATTGAACGCGCCTCTGGTTTAGAGGGTCTTTCTAGTGTATTCTAACGTATCCTTAATAAATCCATTTTGGTAAAAAAAAAAAAAAAAGCATTTTTGCAATTAAAGCTATGGGGGGTTATTAAGGTTAGGGTCAGACGAATGCATTTTTCGAATCGTCTGTAAAAAAGTGCGTCTGAACGCATGGACGTACTTTTTCACGGAAGACGCGATACCGGTCATACGATGCGCAATTTCGGCCGTGATTTCATACCGATCCAAACCAGGAATCTTTGGGTGTCTGGACGTTATGTTGGCCGTACATGAGCAGCGTCTGACGTCTCCAAATCACGCACACACACCGCTATGCGGACGCAGAGCACTCTGCATGTCAGTACTAGCGGTTCAACGTTCTTGCGAAAATGCGTTCGTTTGCCGCTTGCGTTGCACGGCCGAACTTTCGTGCGGCCGTACTTCGTGTGTGGGCCTGCGTTAGACGTCATTTGCTGCTATCACGGCCGTCACAAAATGCGGCTAAACGCACGTTCGCACTGCTTTCATCTGACCCCAGCCTCAGATGTTGTTGCACAGCGCTACGGAACTTGTTAGCGTTTTATAAAAACCTGCAGCTATGTTAAACTCTGGCAATCAAGAAACAGGAGGGGAAGCTTTATTGATGAACGCACCCCCTGGCATTTTTCGATTATCCTATTGGGATCAGCAAAGTTTGATGGTTTTGGTTGTTGCTTTGTACATGGGAGATTATTCCTGTGATCTATACCAGCAAACCAGATCTCCCGCAGCTGGAGGCCGTGCGGCAAGAACAATTCACAGAGGTAGAAAAGTGGATCAAACACAACAAACTTTCTCTAAATACTGACAAAACTGTTACGATGCTCTTTGGTACAGCACCTAAACTACACAAATTGCAAAATCCCCATCTATGTGTGTCAGGACAAAATCAAATGACACACTGACCACAGTCACTTCTCTCAAATACCTAGGTATGTGGTTAGACCCAAATCTATCCTTTGTCCCCCACATCGAAAAACTTTCATCTAAACTTTACCCCAAACTAGGTGCCCAGTACAGAAACAAATCCTGCCTGAGCCCTGCGGTAAGAAAGCAGATTGTACAACAAATGCTTATGCCGGCTATTGAATACGGAGATGTAGTGTATGCAGCCGCCCCTCAAGCACACCTCCAGAAACTTACTGCATTGTATAACTCATTCTGCCGCTTTGTGCTACAATGTAACTACATGACCCACCATTGTGACTTGTTAAAAGAACTAAACTGGCCATCACTGGAATCTAGATGCACCCTTCACCTTTCCAATTTGGTGTTTAAGAGCTTTTCTGGGAAGCTGCCACCCTACCTGAATAGGCTGATTGCCCCAGCAGTTCCCTCATCCTATAACCTCCGATCCAGGACCAGCACCTTACTTGTAATACCACAATACAAAAAGAAAGTGTCTCGGTCCTCATTTTCCTACAGAGCACCGCAATTATGGAATAACCTCCCAGACGCCATCAAATCTTCCCCCAGTCTAAAGTCCCTTAAGAGTTCCTTACTAACATACCTCAATACAGAATGCACCTGTAAACATGTAACATAGTGACTATATTTCCTCCATATTTATTTTTCTGTTAATCTGTGTATTTGGTCTTGTGTTAATATCTTGCATTTTACTATTTTGTATTTCTGTAACAACTCCAATGTTCTTGAACCCAGGACATACTTGAAAACGAGAGAAATCTCAATGTATCCTTCCTGGTAAAATACTTTATAAATAAATAAATAATTCACTATTCTCCGAAATTGCCACTGAATTGCCCCGAACGGTGAATTTCACCACAAGTGCAAATTCGGGGCGGTTTGTCTCTTCGCAAAGCTGTCAATTATCAAATACAGGCGAATTAACAGCGTAATATGGTGCATTTTGCCACAATTTGGCTGCATCGAAACTGCCCCATAGAGAACTGTTGTTTTGGTTTATTCACAGAACGCCAAACTGCACCGAAATTTGGGCGAAATGACCTGATTTACAATGTTTCAATTAGACAGGTTTAAACAGGCAAATCCAATAGTCGTCAATGTAATAAATGTATTATCTTATATATAAAAATGGAAAGACCATTTCTTTTTATTTTTCGCAAAAAAACATTTTAATTTTTAAAAGACAATTTTTATTATTTTTAAAATATTTTTTTAGATTTTTTTAACAGACATTTTTTTAAAAAAAATTAAAAATTTTTGAATCTCTTTTTAAAAGGCGTTTTTTTTCAAACTGTAACAGACCTTTTTTTATTATTTTTTAAAGGACCTTTTTTATTATTTAGACACATTTTACTACATTTTTATTGGTTTAAGCTCCTATTAGGAGAATAGGAGACGTGCCTTTTTTTTTTCTTCGTGGAATCCGCCAAGGCAATTTCTGGCCTATTTGCCGACGTCCAATAACTACTTTGACGACTCCATTTTCAGCAAAATAAGGTGACCATTCGTATTTTTTGGCGAAATGGAATTGCCGAAGTTGGGTAAAAAGCAAAGCTCAGAAATGGCGTTCAGTTTCAGTGCTTTGTGATGTAAATGTAATATTATTTATTAGAACCAAAAGAAAAATCCCATCAGTATGTGTCTGCGACATCCCATCAGTATGTGCATCCCATCAGTATGTGCATTCCATCAGTATGTGTCTGCGACATCCCATCAGTATGTGCCTGCGACATCCCATCAGTATGTGTCTGCGACATCCCATCAGTATGTGTCTGCGACATCCCATCAGTATGTGCCTGCGACATCCCATCAGTATGTGTCTGCGACATCCCATCAGTATGTGTCTGCGACATCCCATCAGTATGTGTGTGCGACATCCCATCAGTATGTGTGTGCGATATCCCATCAGTATGTGACGGTGACTGGACTAATCAAAACAGCATTTTCAGTGATGCTGAAAATGAACACACAAAAAAGTACTGATTACAGTGAGCTCTATCCAGGGACTGATCACAGGGCTGAGCTCTATCCGGGGGCTGATCACAGCGCTCTGAGCTCTATCCAGGGGCTGATCACAGCGCTCTGAGCTCTATCCAGGGGCTGATCACAGCGCTCTGAGCTCTATCCACGGGCTGATCACAGCGCTCTGAGCTCTATCCGGGGGCTGATCACAGCGCTCTGAGCTCTATCCGGGGGCTGATCACAGTGAGCTCTATCCAGGGGCTGATCACAGCGCTCTGAGCTCTATCCAGGGGCTGATCACAGCGCTCTGAGCTCTTTCCAGGGGCTGATCACAGCGCTCTGAGCTCTTTCCAGGGGCTGATCACAGCGCTCTGAGCTCTATCCAGTGGCTGATCACAGCGCTCTGAGCTCTATCCGGGGGCTGATCACAGCGCTCTGAGCTCTATCCAGGGGCTGATCACAGCGCTCTGAGCTCTATCCGGGGCTGATCACAGCGCCCTGAGCTCTTCCAGGGGCTGATCACAGCGCTCTGAGCTCTTTCCAGGGGCTGATCACAGCGCTCTAAGCTCTATCCAGTGGCTGATCACAGCGCTCTGAGCTCTATCCGGGGGCTGATCACAGCGCTCTGAGCTCTATCCGGGGGCTGATCACAGCGCCCTGAGCTCTATCCGGGGGCTGATCACAGCGCTCTGAGCTCTATCCAGTGGCTGATCACAGCGCTCTGAGCTCTATCCGGGGGCTGATCACAGCGCTCTGAGCTCTATCCAGTGGCTGATCACAGCGCTCTGAGCTCTATCCGGGGGCTGATCACAGCGCCCTGAGCTCTATCCGGGGGCTGATCACAGCGCTCTGAGCTCTATCCGGGGGCTGATCACAGCGCTCTGAGCTCTATCCAGTGGCTGATCACAGCGCTCTGAGCTCTATCCAGTGGCTGATCACAGCGCTCTGAGCTCTATCCGGGGGCTGATCACAGCGCCCTGAGCTCTATCCAGGGGCTGATCACAGCGCTCTGAGCTCTATCCAGTGGCTGATCACAGCGCTCTGAGCTCTATCCGGGGGCTGATCACAGCGCTCTGAGCTCTATCCAGTGGCTGATCACAGCGCTCTGAGCTCTATCCGGGGGCTGATCACAGCGCCCTGAGCTCTATCCAGTGGCTGATCACAGCGCTCTGAGCTCTATCCGGGGGCTGATCACAGCGCTCTGAGCTCTATCCAGTGGCTGATCACAGCGCTCTGAGCTCTATCCGGGGGCTGATCACAGCGCCCTGAGCTCTATCCGGGGTCTGATCACAGCGCTCTGAGCTCTATCCGGGGGCTGATCACAGCGCCCTGAGCTCTATCCGGGGGCTGATCACAGCGCTCTGAGCTCTATCCGGGGGCTGATCACAGCGCTCTGAGCTCTATCCAGTGGCTGATCACAGCGCTCTGAGCTCTATCCAGGGGCTGATCACAGCGCTCTGAGCTCTATCCAGGGGCTGATCACAGCGCTCTGAGCTCTATCCAGGGGCTGATCACAGCGCTCTGAGCTCTATCGGGGCTGATCACAGCGCTCTGAGCTCTATCCGGGGGCTGATCACAGCGCTCTGAGCTCTATCCGGGGGCTGATCACAGCGCTCTGAGCTCTATCCAGGGGCTGATCACAGCGCTCTGAGCTCTATCCGGGGGCTGATCACAGCGCTCTGAGCTCTATCCGGGGGCTGATCACAGCGCTCTGAGCTCTATCCAGTGGCTGATCACAGCGCTCTGAGCTCTATCCGGGGGCTGATCACAGCGCCCTGAGCTCTATCCGGGGGCTGATCACAGCGCTCTGAGCTCTATCCGGGGGCTGATCACAGCGCTCTGAGCTCTATCCAGTGGCTGATCACAGCGCTCTGAGCTCTATCCAGGGGCTGATCACAGCGCTCTGAGCTCTATCCAGGGGCTGATCACAGCGCTCTGAGCTCTATCCAGGGGCTGATCACAGCGCTCTGAGCTCTATCGGGGCTGATCACAGCGCTCTGAGCTCTATCCGGGGCTGATCACAGCGCTCTGAGCTCTATCCGGGGCTGATCACAGCGCTCTGGGGGCTGATCACAGCGCTCTGAGCTCTATCCGGGGGCTGATCACAGCGCCCTGAGCTCTATCCAGGGGCTGATCACAGCGCTCTGAGCTCTATCCAGTGCTGATCACAGCGCTCTGAGCTCTATCCGGGGGCTGATCACAGCGCTCTGAGCTCTATCCGGGGGCTGATCACAGCGCTCTGAGCTCTATCCAGGGGCTGATCACAGCGCTCTGAGCTCTATCCGGGGGCTGATCACAGCGCTCTGAGCTCTATCCGGGGGCTGATCACAGCGCTCTGAGCTCTATCCAGTGGCTGATCACAGCGCTCTGAGCTCTATCCGGGGGCTGATCACAGCGCCCTGAGCTCTATCCGGGGCTGATCACAGCGCTCTGAGCTCTATCCGGGGGCTGATCACAGCGCTCTGAGCTCTATCCAGTGGCTGATCACAGCGCTCTGAGCTCTATCCAGGGGCTGATCACAGCGCTCTGAGCTCTATCCAGGGGCTGATCACAGCGCTCTGAGCTCTATCCAGGGGCTGATCACAGCGCTCTGAGCTCTATCGGGGCTGATCACAGCGCTCTGAGCTCTATCCGGGGCTGATCACAGCGCTCTGAGCTCTATCCGGGGCTGATCACAGCGCTCTGGGGGCTGATCACAGCGCTCTGAGCTCTATCCGGGGCTGATCACAGCGCCTGAGCTCTATCCAGGGGCTGATCACAGCGCTCTGAGCTCTATCCAGTGGCTGATCACAGCGCTCTGAGCTCTATCCGGGGCTGATCACAGCGCTCTGAGCTCTATCCAGTGGCTGATCACAGCGCTCTGAGCTCTATCCGGGGGCTGATCACAGCGCCCTGAGCTCTATCCGGGGTCTGATCACAGCGCTCTGAGCTCTATCCGGGGGCTGATCACAGCGCTCTGAGCTCTATCCGGGGGCTGATCACAGCGCTCTGAGCTCTATCCGGGGGCTGATCACAGCGCTCTGAGCTCTATCCAGTGGCTGTTCACAGCGCTCTGAGCTCTATCCAGGGGCTGATCACAGCGCTCTGAGCTCTATCCAGGGGCTGATCACAGCGCTCTGAGCTCTATCCAGGGCTGATCACAGCGCTCTGAGCTCTATCGGGGCTGATCACAGCGCTCTGAGCTCTATCCGGGGCTGATCACAGCGCTCTGAGCTCTATCCGGGGCTGATCACAGCGCTCTGAGCTCTATCCAGGGGCTGATCACAGCGCTCTGAGCTCTATCCGGGGCTGATCACAGCGCTCTGAGCTCTATCCGGGGCTGATCACAGCGCTCTGAGCTCTATCCAGTGGCTGATCACAGCGCTCTGAGCTCTATCCGGGGGCTGATCACAGCGCCCTGAGCTCTATCCGGGGGCTGATCACAGCGCTCTGAGCTCTATCCGGGGGCTGATCACAGCGCTCTGAGCTCTATCCAGTGGCTGATCACAGCGCTCTGAGCTCTATCCAGGGGCTGATCACAGCGCTCTGAGCTCTATCCAGGGGCTGATCACAGCGCTCTGAGCTCTATCCAGGGGCTGATCACAGCGCTCTGAGCTCTATCCGGGGCTGATCACAGCGCTCTGAGCTCTATCCAGGGGCTGATCACAGCGCTCTGAGCTCTATCCAGGGGCTGATCACAGCGCTCTGAGCTCTATCGGGGCTGATCACAGCGCTCTGAGCTCTATCCGGGGGCTGATCACAGCGCTCTGAGCTCTATCCGGGGGCTGATCACAGCGCTCTGGGGGCTGATCACAGCGCTCTGAGCTCTATCCGGGGGCTGATCACAGCGCTCTGAGCTCTATCCAGGGGCTGATCACAGCGCTCTGAGCTCTATCCGGGGGCTGATCACAGCGCTCTGAGCTCTATCCAGGGGCTGATCACAGCGCTCTGAGCTCTATCCAGGGGCTGATCACAGCGCTCTGAGCTCTATCGGGGCTGATCACAGCGCTCTGAGCTCTATCCGGGGGCTGATCACAGCGCTCTGAGCTCTATCCGGGGGCTGATCACAGCGCTCTGAGCTCTATCCGGGGGCTGATCACAGCGCTCTGGGGCCCCTGTCTGTCTGAGATCTCTCCAGGTTCTGACCAATGTAGTTGTGGCTCAGGTGTTACAATGTATCACACGCAGGGTGACAGGCACGCCCTCCTCCTTTCTGGTTGGTGAACTCGGCGGCCGAGCTTGCTGGCCTGCGCTCGGATTGGCCGGGCCGCCTGTCAGTCAGTGTGTGTGCAGCTCGCTCGGCAGTGACAGTGGCGCCGCACATGCCGGGACATCCCGCACAGTCGGTCTCCGGGGCCGCCGCATTGCTCTCCCTCACCCCGGAATAAAGGGTTAATCGCCTGCAGCCGGGCAGCATGAGCGACGCGGAGGAGGCGGCGGGCGGCCTGGACCTGAGCTTCCTGGAGGAGGAGGAGGCCAGCGCCATCCTGCAGGTGCTGCGGCGGGACGAGGCTCTGCGGAGAGCGGAGCGGCACAGACTCAGGTGAGACCCGGGGGAGCAGGGACTGCGGCACACCGGAAGCACAGGCTCTGTCTGTGCTGCTGCTGGACGCAAATCTCAGCACAGACCGCGATAGAGCCCCCGGATAGAGCTCAGAGCGCTGTGATCAGCCCCTGGATAGAGCCAGGGGCAGACAGGAGGGGACTACAAGTCACATGACGCTCAGCCAGATTTGGGGGGGGGGGATCTACCAAACGCATCAGATTTAGCCAGGAAGCTGGTGGGGACTACAAATCACATCAGGCACAGACAGCTGTAAACGGATTGAGCTCAAATGAGCCAGATGGAGGGGGTGGACTACAAGTCATATTCGGCTGCTAAGGACTACCAAACACCTCAGACTTGGGCAGCCAGCTGGCAGAGGGGACTACAAGTCACATCAGGCCCAGCCAGCTGGCAGAGGGGACTACAAGTCACATCAGGCTCAGCCAGTTGGCAGAGGGGACTACAAGTCACATCAGGCCCAGCCAGCTGGCAGAGGGGACTACAAGTCACATCAGGCCCAGCCAGCTGGCAGAGGGGACTACAAGTCACATCAGGCTCAGCCAGCTGGCAGAGGGGACTACAAGTCACATCAGGCCCAGCCAGCTGGCAGAGGGGACTACAAGTCACATCAGGCTCAGCCAGCTGGCAGAGGGGACTACAAGTCACATCAGGCTCAGCCAGCTGGCGGAGGTGACTACAAGTCACATCAGGCTCAGCCAGCTGGTGGAGGTGACTACAAGTCACATCAGGCTCAGCCAGCTGGTGGAGGGCTGCCAAACTCACCAGGTTTAGTCAGTTGATATGGACTGTACGTCGAGTCTTTGACAGTGGCTGGCTGCGCCTGATGGACTTGTAGTGCTGAGCTGTGAGGTGGCTGAGTGTAATAGCAAGGCATGTGATGGTTGGCTGAGCACCATGGGGTTTGTAGTTGGCAGCAGCTGGTTATACTGATTGCGGTGGTCCCCCAGATATTTCAGAACTACATGTCCCTGTGAGGTTTAGTCACACATAAGGCTGGCTGAGCATCATGGGACATGTAGTTCAGAAAGATCTGTGGTGCCAAGTGTCACTGGTCTAAAGTGTTGGGGCACTAACCTGTAGGCGCCTCAAAATCTGATCCCAGGGAATTTATAATCAAGGCAAAGCTGGCACAGGGGGGTTATTCACTAAACATTAAATTAAAATTACCACCAAGAAATGAAATGATTTGTGTTTATTTGATGTTGCTGATATCTTGCATGTGATTTGTTTTTCTCTTGTATGTTTAGTTAAGAGAATATTTTACTCTGTGTCACTGGGTGCATCCACTGTGTGATCTTTGTGTTGTAATCTGACCCCCCCCCCCGTAGCTTTCCATCACTTGCTCCTCACTGTGTGATCTTTGTGTTGTAATCTGCAAATGACTGCGTCAGAGGGTATCATTGAGTGTTGTTCTCATTCAGCTGCCATCTCTTAGCTATGGTAGCACAGACAGCACAATAGATGCCCTACAGCCTTGTCTAGGCACTCCCTCCGCACCCATTGGCGCTTCGTTGCTGTTTTATCCTATACCACAGCTGTAAAATGAGACTTGCCATAAGATTATGGTTAATGTTGCATCATGGGAAAAAAACACAAACTGGAAACAGAATTTTTACATGCAATTACTTCAAACCATGAAAAAACCCAACATCGACATGTGTTTTATAATGTGTGTTTATTGTAATGCACAGGTAATCTAGTTACAGTTTGCATTGTAGTAGTGTCCCTTTAATGCTGGGACCCCGGCGCGCACAGCACAGCACAGCTCCATGCTTCAGGATTACACTTTGATTTCCTATTTTCAATCCACTGTTTAGTGAATACGCCCTAGGAATAGGGTGGGCATCGGTGACACCAGCGATAAGGCATCACTTTATGTTCTGTTTTTTTTGTGTTCATTTATCTTGTACGGCGCTGCAGAATGTGTTGGCGCTCTTTAAACAAACTATGGTGCCCTGCGCTGGTTACAGTGTGGCAGGATGTGCCAGTCTGGGCAGTGCAGAGCGTAGGTGTCACTGCGTCACCAGCTTGATTGGCGGTAATGGATATCAAGATAGAAATGAAGGCTTTTTATTGTTTTATGGCAGGGAGCTCAAACTCCGGCACTTCAGGTGATTTAATGTCTACAATTCCCAGAATGCTTGACTGTAGTAAATGGGCAGAGAATCATGGGAGATGTAGTTGAGAGACACCTGGGCTGCAGAGTTTGAGATCCTGCTTTATGGGCACAGGGCTGGGAATGTAGGTGTGCGCACACATGGTGCCAAATAGGAAGCTTACCCTATTGCTGGGTGACTTGGTCCTCCTGCCTGTCCCCCGTGTCCTTATGTACACTCTCTGCAGGTTCCTGAATGAGCGCAGCTGTGTGCGCACAAATATGACTGTTTAGCATAAAGTTGTATATTTTGTGCTTGCGTGTGTTTATTTCCAGTGTCTAATGACAAACATTGTGTAAGTGCACACTGTGACGGATCAGGCAGTGTGTGCCGGCCCGGGGATCACAGAGCACATGGAGCTGTCACTTGCTGTCAGTGCTCCCTCTCGTTTTTGTTGTGCAAATTTCTTTCCTGTTTAAGAAAGTCCGTGCGCACTGAACGCTTGTGCAAATGTACACCTGAAATAGGTTCCAGATTATTTAATCTCGGCCTCTGATATGGCTAATAAAACTGTATTCGCATGTTCTATTATGCCCACATTTGTTTCAGGTTGCCTCTATTCTTTTAGGACCACATTGCCCACATGCCTCCTTGCCTTTATTGTGCCACATTGTCTCCATTATGACCATATGTCACATTGCCTCCACTCTGCCATCATTTCACTTTGCCTCCATCATGGGCATTTGTCTCATTGCGCCATCATGCCACATTGCCCACATGCCACATTGCCCACATGCCACATTGCTTCCACTGTTGCCATGTCACATTGCCTCCATTGTGCCCGTACATCATATTGCCCACATGCCACATTGCATCCATTGTGCCATCATGCCACATCATGCTCACTAGAACATTGCTACGTTTGCAGCGTCCGTCAGCCCCCGCACTACTTTGTGTGTGTGAGCGCAGTGTTAACGTCCGTGTTGCCGCACATAAGTACGTCCGTGATAGCATACAATTGTGTTAAATGGAGCCCCACACACGAAGTACGTCCGCACAGAAGTGCGGGGGCTGACGGACGCTGCAAACGGACGCAGGTTAGGCAAGAACGTAATACTGCTAGAACGGACGTGCAGAGTGCGCCACGTCCACAACGTCCGCATAGCTTTGTGTGTGAGTGATGGAGCGTGGTCAGACGGACTGCATTTATACGTCCAGCATTTTTGACGGACAGAATGTTCTTTCATTGTAATTTATTTTCCCTGCTACATCAGTCAAAAAACACGTCAGTGAAAAAAAGGACTGTGTGGCCACTACCTTGTCGTCAGTCAGTAAGTACGTCCGTACTGCACGGACGCAGAGTCCGTACAAAATGCGCTCATCTGACCCTAGCCTACTCGGGCAGGCCGTGGCCACGGGTGAGTCGAGCAGTTGACCTGTGCCCTTTTTTTAATTGTGCTGCATGGCTCTGTGATTCTTTGCCTTTCTCCCGCAAGGTAAAACAAGGATGAGTGCGGCCATGCTGTGCACATGTGGGAGCATAGATCCGACTCCTGTGTCTGGCCCTCTGCCTGTGTACGTGCATTATTTTGTTATGTGCACTCTGGGTGAAACAGGTGTACATGCGCAACGTTAGAGGGAACAATGCTTGGTGTATACTGTGGGGCGCTTTGACCCTGGATCCGCACTCCAGAATTCGCCTGACATCCAGTAAATGGTCCAGCGCTTCGCTCAATCAAGAGCATTCCTCTGTATCTAAAATGTGCGTGTGGATACCTACTCCACCAGGCGCTCTCTGCAAGCCCATTAATATCACAGTGAGTGTTCTTCGCAATCAACTTTTATCCATATATTCGCTGACATCTGTAGCATTTGGAATTCTGAGGCCCCTTTGTATGTTCTTTTTTTATGCCATTGCATTGGGTGACGTTTCATAAAGGGGTGGAGCCGCCATCCTAAAAACTAGAGGCGTCAACAGGCTTTTCATGGTGACATCTCCACTTTAAAATCTTAATCAAGCGATGTACCATGAGCGCGTTGCAATAAAAGCACTCTGTCCCGAATCGTTTGCTTTGTTTCTATTGGTGGAATGATTAGAGGCCGCATCCCACTGCTACATGTCCTTTTAAGTAGGGTTTATAGAAGCGTCATCAACTGGAGACATGTCTGTAAATGCGCAGTGTACAGACCTAGCGGGTATAACGGGACGTGTCTCGCATTCCATCATAAAACCTGATTACCAATATTATCCTTAACATTATTTTTAATAAATACTCTGCCACTTTTTTTTTATTTTTATGTTGCTTTTTTTTTTTTTTTTTTTTTTTGTAACTTGGGTTTTGTCACATGCCTGACGTTGTTATAAATGAACTGACACATGTTTGGATGTCCAGGGTCTTCATTTTTAAGTATGAACCGTGTTGACGCAGAAATAACTTATCTCCCACACAGCCCTCATGCTTTCCATTACTTCTCGCACTACACGATTTACTAGGGATGCACGATACCAATTTTTTAAGACCGAGTACAAGTTCCGATACTTTCTTCAAGTACTCACCGATACCAGGTACCGATACTTTTATTTAATGTCACGTCGCCACTTTCCAATAAATAATTTAGGATTTTGTTAAGTCTGTCCACTTTATGTTAATATTAAAATGTATAGCCAGAAACCCCATTTACCCACTGCACACCCTGCCGCACACTCAGACCTCAGATACACGTATACCCACCCAGACCTCAGATACATGTATACCCACTCTGAGGAGACCCCAGATCAGAGTGTGTGTATACATATACACAGACATTTCAAACCGCAGGTGCAGACACTGGAGCAGCTGGCTGAATGCTCCGGCGGCATTCTACCATACCCCTGTGGCTGGCCATGCTCAAACGAGCATCCGCAAAGGTTTAGAGCAACTATTTGGTGGGAACCCGCCCAGCCGCGATCTCACGAGATTCTGTGCAGTTGGAGATCGTGGCTGGGGGGATTCCCGCCGAGCGGCTGCTGTAGACCTTTGCGGCAGCTCACTGGCACACAGCCAGCCTTGGGGGCATGGTAGAATGCCGCTGGAGCATTCAGCCAGCTGCCCCAGCACCTCGGATGCCGGCATGCCAGCTCTGCGCTAGCTTCCAGTATCGGCAGGGGCGGACTGACAAGTAATGGGGTCCCCAGGCAATAGGAGTTAGTGGGGCCCCTTGTGCCAAGCCTACACAGTAGGCCACACCCATAAACCCCTCCCATACAACGCACAACCCACATGCACATTGTTGCGTTAAAGAATTTATTTCTTCGCACAATTTTCAACTATTAATTTTAACGAGTTAATAAAATCCACTCGGGCCCCCAGTGACTTGGAGAATCCATTGTGCACCCTCCAGGCTTACAAACTGCCACTGCTCTGCTGCGGTAGCCGACAGACACTCGTGTCTGCTACGGCCGCGGCACAGAACAATAAAACTCACTTATACACACCGCACATTGGGTATATACTGCCCCAGCAGCCCACACATGGATATATACTGCCCCCAACAGATCACACATGGGTATGTACTGCCCCCAACAGATCACACATGGGTATATACTGCCCCCAACAGATCACACATGGGTATATACTGCCCCCAACAGATCACACATGGGTATATACTGCCCCCAACAGATCACACATGGGTATGTACTGCCCCCAACAGCTCACACATGGGTATGTACTGCCCCCAGCAGCTCACACATGGGTATATACTGAGATATATACGCGCGCAACATTTGAGGGGGCGGCATCAATGCAGGGTGGACGTGGGGCCCAGGAAAGCACGCTGCAGCACCGCCGACGAGGCAGTTTGTTAGTGCGCCGCCGTGGTCGGAACGTCCCTTACAAAACCGGGCCCCCGGGCAGCGCTCGAGTGCCCGATTGGTCAGTCCACCCCTGGGTATCGTGGCATCTGCACGAGTACCAAGTATTCGTGCAAATGCCGGTATCGGCACCAAGACTGGTATCTGTGCATCACAACTATTTACCCTCACCTCTGTGTGTCACCCCTTTCCTCTTAGATTGCAAGCTCACTGGAGCGAGGTCCTCTTGTTCTCAGTATGTCTTATTTGTTTTTTCTGTCCTACTCATTGTACATCGCTACGGAATTAGCTGATGCTTTACAGTATAAAGCCTTGTAAGCCTCTCGGGAAAACTGACGGAACAAGAAGTGTCCAGGCACAGCTCCAGTTTTATATGAATGCATCTTACCTTATAAAGTGCACGTGTCATTTTTATTGGACAGGAAATCACTCCCTACAAATGTGTTCTTTTTACTTACACTCGTCTGAGTGTCCACAATCCCTAAAGAGTTAACCCAGTAAGGCTAGGGTCAGACGAGCGCGTTTTCTATGGACTGTGCGCCCGTGCAGTACGGACGCACTTTTTGACGGAAGACGCAGTAGTGGCCACACAGTCCGTTTTTGTGACTGATGTTATTTTTGACAGATGTAGCCGGGAAAATAGACAAAATGAAAACATTTTGTCTGTCAAAAATGCAGTCTGTCTGACCACGTTCCATCAATCACACACAAAGCTATGCAGACGTGGCGCACTCCGCACGTCTGTCCTAGCGGTTCGACGTTCTTGCTAACCTGCGTCCGTTTGCCGTGTCCGTAGTACGCTTGACTGTTTGAAAAGTGAAACGCTGTTTGCAAAGAAACTACAGAAAGAAAATGTCTGAAATTTACATATAAGATCCAATGAATGATAATAAAAAGAAAAGACGATTTAAAAAAAAACTGAAGAAATTTTACTGCAAAAAAACCCGAAAAAAAAAAAGGCCTAAAAAGATCCTGAAAAATCTAAGAATAAAGTGACTTTTTACTGCAGAATAAAATAATATACGCATTTTTAGATATTGAATTAAAACGGGAATATTTTTAACATTGAAGCCTATGGGAATCGCCTGAATAAATCTGTCGAATGAATCCACCGAATGACAGGGCATTTCGGCAATCTTTCACTGCAGGTTATTGTTCTCTGAATAGACAAAGCATTGCTTCTCTATGGGGATTTCACTGCCCTCGAACAGGCACCGTATGTGCAGGCAATTCGCCAGGATTTGGCGAACTGCTTGCTCTCTGGATAGCCGAATGGCCAGGAAAGGTAACCGTACGCTGAATTTCACTGTTCGGTTACCTTTCGCCAGCAACTCGGATCTCTTTTGAATAACCCTGATTAGTGTTTTTTTTTTTTTTTTTTCCCACAATATATTTTTGTGGTTGGGAATTACCGAAAATCTTACGTCAAAGTTTTGCCATCTCTCGCTTCCAGCGGCCGCCACCAGGGTGAGTGACAGCTGTGAGCAGAAGAGCCCTCCTACTGCGAAGTAGCGTGCTAACGCAGAAATGTGCAACAGCCCTCTGCAGCTTTGTAAGCCCAATGTGACATCAACCCTCTGTTTGTTTAGATATCCCCGAAAAGAGTGAACCAGGGTGCTGCAGGTTCACTTTATAAATGGGGTGTTAAGTCGGTGTTTCATATTTCATTTGGCAATTTATACCTTTTCATTGTCACATTCGCCATTTAAATGAACACCCTAGGCACCGTGACCACTTTAGCTGATTAGAATGATTGTAGAGCCAGGATGTGGTCCCTGCAGGCCTAGTTTTAAATATAATTTAACCCCATAGTGACCAGGCAATTTTGCCATTGTCGGTCCAAAAGTACTCACTGCTGTTTTTAGGTTTCTGCGCTGTTTGTGTTTAGCTCTAATTTTCCTTACTCGTTTATGAAACCCACACATATTATATACCGTTTTTCTCACCATTAAATAGACTTTCTAATGATACCATTTATTTCCCTCATATCCTATAATTTACTATAAAAAATGTTTTGGGGAAAAAATGGAAAAAACGCACACTTTTTTTCGAACTTTGACCCCAAAAATCTACAACTGCCAAAATAGACCCCGAGCAAAATAGTTTTGAAATTTTGTCTGGAGTTTAGAAATACCCAATATTTAAATGTGTTTAGCTTTTTAACTCCTTCATTGCGGAGCCATTTCACCTCCTGTGTGCTGAGCTCATTTTGACCGTTTTGTGCTCATGTTTAAACGCGATTTAAAGCCCTGTTTTATTATACCGCCAGACAATTTTTTTTTTTTTTCCAAACCCACGTTTTTAGTTTTATTTTTTTACACCTGGTCCTGTTTGCTCTTGCATTTCCAATGATACCTAACATGACCCTCTAGCTGCCACCCATTGGGAGATACGGTGGTCCAAAGTACCGGCTGGGTGGAGTAGAGGTAACATCACTGCTCTGCGTGGAGAAAGCCTGTGGAGACATGGGTTCGATCCCGACGAGCACCTCTCCAGTAAGTGTCCTTGGACAAGACACCTAACGGTACATACTCGCCACCCAGGAAATACTTGAAAACGAGAGAAATCTCAATGTATCCTTCCTGGTAAAATACTGTCTCAAAAAAAAAGGAAAAGGACCCCCACCTTTATCCACACTTGACAACTAGGGGGTTAACTGCCCAGCTGATGGCATCGCGTATATGGTGGAAGAAGCTCCAGAGGCTTGGCTGGCATTCAAAAATGTCAGCCACCTCTGGGAGAAGTCTGTGGACTGGCACGTAAGGGGTTAAAGAGAGGAATTCCTGGAAAGGTCTTCAAGGAAGTCAGACCGCTGCGGGACCCTTACCAGAGAGGCAAGTATAGGGAGGGAGGGGGTTAAAGAACCGTGACGAACAGGGTACCTTGTTCCTTAACAGGCTTTTTTCCCAGTACGTCAATGGTCCCTATGGGTTTAAAGCAGGCCCGGACTGGTCATCGGGGATACGCGTGACGTCTGCCGCCAGGGAATAGAACAGCAGATGTCACGCGGCATTCGCTGTGACCTAATCAAAGGGTCCGGCCGCCATCTTGAAGTCAGCATGGCCACAGCTCCACAGTAGTGTGCAGTGTTTGCTGTGGAGGTCTGTGACACCCTCATAAACACTGCACATTACTGTGGAGCTCTGTGACACCCTCTTAATGTGCGGTGTTTGAGGGTGTCACAGAGCTCCACAGTAATGTGCAGTGTTTATGAGGGTGTCACAGAGCTCCACAGTAATGTGCAGTGTTTATGAGGGTGTCACAGAGGTCCACAGTAATGTGCGGTGTTTATGAGGGTGTCACAGAGCTCCACAGTAATGTGCAGTGTTTATGAGGGTGTCACAGAGCTCCACAGTAATGTGCAGTGTTTATGAGGGTGTCACAGAGCTCCACAGTAATGTGCAGTTTTTATGAGGGTGTCAGAGCTCCACAGTAATGTGCAGTGTTTATGAGGGTGTCACAGAGCTCCACAGTAATGTGCAGTTTTTATGAGGGTGTCAGAGCTCCACAGTAATGTGCAGTGTTTATGAGGGTGTCACAGAGCTCCACAGTAATGTATAGTATAATAAAATAACACACTACTTTATTCCAAAATTTTAAAATGAGCTGACGTTTCGGCTCGCGCACGAGACATTTTCAACCTTGCCAAAATGTTGGTGCATTTTAAAATTTTGTAATAGTGTGTTATTTTATTCTAGTATACGTGAGTGTGGCCTTAATGCTTGGTATATAATTAATTAAACTCGGGCCTAGCACCATGGTTTTTTGATGGCATATTTTTGGACGTTATAGAGGTAGTTGCTGGGACCAAGCTTGTTATATAACAATTTCCCCGCATGAAGCCGTAATATGTATCCAGCAAAATGATATATATTCTCATACCTTGACGGGTGATATTTTTCACAGTATGAGGAAACGCTGTATCATGCATGGCTTCTTTGGTTGTGTATAATCATTAAGCGCACACCTCGGTGACATGGCATTCCTTTCACTTGCGGCGCTGAAAGATGTGCCGAGCCGTACAAACAATGAGTGAGAGCGAACCAGTCTAATCGCATGTTTATGCGTTTCCTGCTAACACTCCGTCAGAGCTTGGTTTGGTGTGCTGACCTGCACAACGTTTTGGCCCACAGGATGTCCATTACACAGGCTACATGTATACACTATAATATGTCAGTGAATTATCTTTATGTATTATGCGAAGATCCTCTTTATGTGACATAATCCTGTCATCTGTTCTTATATCATAGTTTCATTTAAAAATTATACATTTTGAGAGATCCCTCTTTCTATTTCTCGAGCTCTCCTTTCTCTATGTATCGCTCGCTCAATGTATCACTTGCTTGAGCTCTCCTCTTTCTCTATTGCTTTCTCGCTCGATCTCTCCTCTCTTGCTCGCTCAATCTCTTGCTCGCTCAATCTCTTGCTCGCTCAATCTCTTGCTCGCTCAATCTCTTGCTCGCTCAATCTCTTGCTCGCTCAATCTCTCCTCGCTCGCTCGATCTCTCCTTTCTCGCTCGATCTCTCCTTTCTCGCTCGCTCGATCTCTCCTTTCTCGCTCGCTCGATCTCTCCTTTCTCGCTCGCTCGATCTCTCCTTTCTCGCTCGCTCGATCTCTCCTTTCTCGCTCGCTCGATCTCTCCTTTCTCGCTCGCTCGATCTCTCCTTTCTCGCTCGCTCGATCTCTCCTTTTTCTATGTATCGCTCGATCTCTCCTTTTTCTATGTATCGCTCGATCTTCCTTTTCTATGTATCGCTCGATCTCTCCTTTTTCTATGTATCGCTCGATCTCTCCTTTTTCTATGTATCGCTCGATCTCTCTCTTTTTCTATGTATCGCTCGATCTCTCCTTTTTCTATGTATCGCTCGATCTCTCCTTTTTCTATGTATCGCTCGATCTCTCCTTTTTCTATGTATCGCTCGATCTCTCCTTTTTCTATGTATCGCTCGATCTCTCCTTTTTGTATGTATCGCTCGATCTCTCCTTTTTCTATGTATCGCTCGATCTCTCCTTTTTCTATGTATCGCTCGATCTCTCCTCTTTCTCTATGTATCGCTCGCTCGATCTCTCCTCTTTCTCTATGTATCGCTCGCTCGATCTCTCCTCTTTCTCTATGTATCGCTCGCTCGATCTCTCCTCTTTCTCTATGTATCGCTCGCTCGATCTCTCCTTTCTCTATGTATCGCTCGCTCGATCTCTCCTCTTTCTCTATGTATCGCTCGCTCGATCTCTCCTCTTTCTCTATGTATCGCTCGCTCGATCTCTCCTCTTTCTCTATGTATCTCTCTCTGTGACTGTCTCGGATCTCTCCAAGAGTTTCTATTTTTAAGTCTGTGCTGTGTGTTTATTATACGCACTGTTTATGTATAAATACAATGCAGTGATCAAGCCGTGCAAGTGACAGCTCGCCCCTTCTCCTGCATTGTCTCATAGCTCCACGATCCTTTAGGCAATGAATATGATTGCTGATGTTTTTGGATTTAGTGTAGGCAGTTCCTTTGTTGTCTGTAGAGTTTTCACGAAAGGTTTTCTGTGCTTTACTCCAATATGTCTGTGTAAATCATACTTATTTTAATGTATGTAAGGGGTTATTCACTAAGCACCATTTTCTCATTGAAAGGTGATCCATCGAGTACTTCAAAACCAGGGCGATTTCATGGTTTTGGGAAGTGCCACCATACTTTGCCGTGCTTTTCTCCTTTCTTTCAAACAACATAACTATTGCTGACATTATTTGGCATAGATTTCACTGTTTCTGTCGGAATTCAGTGGGGATCTCCACTTTAAAGTTGCCGAATTGTTACAAACACTGCCAAATGGTGAAGAGCCATAGCTTACACATTGTACAGTGGTCCCGCTGTTTAGAGTTCTGCACAGTTTGCAGCTTGTTCGTCTCCTTTTTCTTTTCTTTTTTTACGTATAAGTCTCTTGTTTGTTTGTAAACTTTGGCACCTGTATATGAAATTCAAGCATGATGTAACCAGACAGTTTGTGGTGACGGCACCCTCCCTTCTACGCATTGCTTTCATTCTTCTGGCTCGTACTGTGGACCTGCAGGCACCAAACCAGATTCCCGGTGGTGACATCAGGTAAAATCACCATTTTAAAGGCACATCCTATAGCACCTTGAATGGCTATTCTTTCACTCTTCCATTGTACCTTACATCTAGTAGGGCTGGACTATTCCTCAACTCCAACCTCCATCCACAAAATCGAGTACAAGGTTGACCTCAATGTTTACTAATTTTTGGAAATCGAGAAATCTGGATTTTCTTAGTTGAGAGATTTGTTTGCTCAGGGGGACACTCAGTCACTTAAAGGGATACGCTATTGAAAATAGAGTCCCCCCCCCCCCCCATAAATAGTAGGACAAAAAAAAAACTGTTGACTTGCCTAATTATATTTTCAGGTTTTTTTTTTCTTCTGGGAAAATTATACTCCCCTTCTGTCCCTGGCCACGCACCGCTCCTCCTCCATTAGCTCAGGGACACCCGGAACTTGCGTAGCGTAGGCACCACTACGGGACTTGTGCCCTTTAAGTTCCGTAGCTCCTTTCGCAGATCGATGGATTGGTTGCCTCTCCGAGACCGCTCGCTACAACGATTAGTCTCAGAGAGGGTGGCATCAGCAAGCTCTGTGCGTGCTGGCATCACAAATCAGCAATCTGGTGACCAGCAGCCAGGAAATTAAAAAACTCCCGGTTGCTGGTAAAGCTGGGTGGATTGAAGGAAACTACTCCCTTTCACCCAGTGTTTTCTGCTAGGTCAGTGGGGTGGGGGGTCACTTCTCATTTTCCTGGTCACTTAAAAAAGGTAAAGTGGTCAGGATGAGTACAGTGTTCCTTTTTTAAAAAAACAAAAGAACTATTTCTTCAATTTTCGTAACCAACATGGAATGTGTACCGAAATTCCGATGCTTTGTCAATAATCCCTACAATTTTTTATTTTTTACTGGCAAAATTCAAACTATATTTACAATAATTTAAATGTATTGTAAATACCTGTATATGTAAGAATAAAAGGGGACAGGGAGAGGTGCAAATGTGGATTTCAATAATGACAGAGATACTAAAGATGGCATGTAATGAATCCATTCAAATCACTTATTTTGCTTATTTTGTTTGGGTTTGTTTTTTACAACACAGATTGGTATAGAAATTATTAAAATCTGCCATCCTGATATATATGAATTTTCTAGAATGTCTGCCTTCAAAATTCTTATTCCAGGAGGTCTGGAGATCCACAGCTACTATTTAATTCAGCCGGTACATTTACCTGTCGCTGTGATTTTAATCTCTAGCTGTTGTTTTGGTTGACTGAGAAAATGAGCTATCTCAATCCACACAGAGTGACGTAAAGAATTAAAAAATGGTTTAAAATTGACCTTAATTGTCATGGCTGAAAAGAAATAATTAGCTTTTAATTTCCTGTATGAATATATAAATAATGTGATTCAAATACATACCTTAGTTAATATGCTTATTAGTTTGAAAAGCGTTTTCTAATACAGATGGGCTATGGCCCCCCCCCTTTTTTTTAAATTCTTTATTTTGAATTTTGTACAGACACACACAAAATGCACTCGGGATGCAAAGTCCTCTGTGGGGGACAAACAGATCAGGAAAACGAAGCGTCCCCAAAAAGACATCTGAGGTATCTCAGTGTGTGGGGGTGGGGGTGGGAATAACGGGGGGATCATGTCATAAAGAAATGGGGAGTCTCAGTAACGTAGTCCAAAGGTCCCTTCAGCCTGCATCACAAAATAAAAACGGGCATGGGACAGGTTGCGCAACACCCAGCAAGCTGTGGGGCCCAACCGCCGCCAATTCACTGCCTCCGAGGAAACCATCTGGTCCCCCTCAAGGCCCGAGCCACTCCGCGAACTCCATCGCCAGGCTTCCGGGGCAGAGCTGCTTGGTACCTCGATGTGCGCATTTGCACCATTCTGACCGCCAGCTGGGTGGGACCATCCGATCCAGGCCGTAGAGGAGGTACCGCCGGCACCGCTCTCGCTAACACAGCCATCTTCTGGGGCGTGTGAGTCGCAGCTCTATCTCCAGCACTGGAAATCAGGAACAGCCTGGGGGGCCAAGACTTCTGGGCCAGAACCTCATCTAGGCCGCTGTCCTTGACTCCTCTCTCCACGGCAGCAGCAACCAGAAGGCAGGTCGCAGTGGGGTCAAGGAACGGGAGAGTCTCGGACTCCGCTGTTTTCAGGGTCTGAACCCCCCCATCAGTCTGCGCCATACCCTCTTAGTGAGCAGGCCGTCTTCATCGTCCCCCTCTAGTACTAACAGGCAGGCATCCAGGCTGGATAGAGTAGCCTCTGCATCCCTTCCTCGCCCCAGGGGTCCGTCCACTGCCCCTGCAAACCTGACATCCAGGGCAGCCGGGAGACGTGGGCCCTCCATCTCCGTTGTCTGCAGTGTAGACACGGTCCGGGGCAAGCGGTCAGCACCGCAAGGCGTCTCTCTCAAGTGGTAGGCCTCAAGATGGCCGCCGGCGTCTCCCTTCAGCCACTCAGCAACAGCAGCCAAAGTTGTCTCTCGTCCGGAGGGGGGACTAAACCGCCCCCGGACAACTCAGAACCGGTGGCCAGTCACACAGGCAGCAGAATCACCAAAAACATTGGGAAAGTCTTCGAAAGGTCCCTTTTTTAAAGGAGCAGACTTGCGGAGCTCCGACAAAACACGTCTGCTCCTGTGAACAGCTGGCCATGCCCCCTTCCCCCTTTATGTATGTTACTCCAAAAGTTAAAATGTAAACCAGATGTGGTTAAGGCTAGGGTCAGACGAACGCATTTTCGCGTTGTCTGTGAAAAAGTGCGTTCGAACGAATGGACGCATTTTTTCACGGAATACGTGATAGCGGTCATACGATGCGCATTTGCATCCGTGATTTTGTACGGATCATCAATAAAACCCTTTGTGCATCTGGACGTTATGTTGGCCGGACATTAGCAGTGTCTGACGTCTCCCAATCACGCACACACGCCTCTAGCGGACGCAGCGCACTCTGTACAACCGTACTAGAGGTTTTACGTTCTCGACAAAATGCGTTCAAATTCCACTTGCGTTGCGCAGCCGGACTTTTGTGCGACCGTACTTCGTATATTAGAAAAGAAGAGAGGGTGAAGCGCCCACCGGAATGGTATCTATCCCACTCGCTGAATGTTGTATAGGGGGTTTCTCTAAATACCCGAGTGGCAATTTTGTAGATAGAATAACAACACAGCGCTTAAAGAGACCGAAGTCCAAAAAAGACAGTGGGGTAGATACTCAATATGTCCATAAACTGAGGTCGTTATCTTTTAAGAGGAGATCTTCTCAAAGCAGTATCGATGGAGTTTGTACTGTAAGGAGAAAACACAAAAACAGAGGACCAAAATTGCGCAGTAGGACAGTACCCACAGTGAGAGTATCGTACATCAATTATCAACTCACATTCTGTGGAGCCCACAACCGGCTCCCAGGAATAAGGCGAGCAGGGACTTTATATAGGTTGCCCATAAAACCTTCCAGCGACTTCTTCAGGGTTCACCAGAATAAGGACACTGTGAGATATTTGACAAAAACAAAAGGCACCTCCTAGTGCGGTAAATCACACACATTTTGTATTTTAAGGAGATAGCCAAATTAGAACTCACACACTATTGAGCCTCTATTGGCTCCGTCACAATACGCTTAGGGAATCGTAAGCTGTTCCCGGACCTTCTTTGCAGGAATTATGGAGGCAGACAGCAATAAATTTAAAAAAGTTTTAAAACATTTATTTGCTTTTAAAATGGATAGACCATATCTACCAGACTCAAGACCAGGTTTGAGTCTGGTAGATATGGTCTTGAGTCTGGTAGATATGGTCTATCCATTTTAAAAGCAAATAAATGTTTTAAAACTTTTTTAAATTTATTGCTGTCTGCCTCCATAATTCCTGCAAAGAAGGTCCGGGGAACACCTTACGATTCCCTAAGCGTATTGTGACGGAGCCAATAGAGGCTCAATAGTGTGTGAGTTCTAATTTGGCTATCTCCTTAAAATACAAAATTGTGTGTGATTTACCGCACTAGGAGGTGCCTTTTGGTTTTTGTCAAATATCTCACAGTGTCCTTATTCTGGTGAACCCTGAAGAAGTCGCTGGAAGGTTTTATGGGCAACCTATATAAAGTCCCTGCTCGCCTTATTCCTGGGAGCCGGTTGTGGGCTCCACAGAATGTGAGTTGATAATTGATGTACGATACTCTCACTGTGGGTACTGTCCTACTGCGCAATTTTGGTCCTCTGTTTTTGTGTTTTCTCCTTACAGTACAAACTCCATCGATACTGCTTTGAGAAGATCTCCTCTTAAAAGATAACGACCTCAGTTTATGGACATATTGAGTATCTACCCCACTGTCTTTTTTGGACTTCGGTCTCTTTAAGCGCTGTACTTCGTATATTGGCCGTCATTGCCCGGCATTTGCTGCTACTACGGCCGTGATTAAGTGCGCCTGCACGCGCGTTCGCACTGCGCTCGTCTGACCCTAGCCTTAGTTCCAACGTGGAAAATGTATCCGCGCCATTTTAACTCTGACGTGGTAATATATCTGTATACTGGTTGGCTGATATATCACGTTCTTGTTGCGGGGCAGAAATTAACCATGTCTGTTAGAATTTGTTTGAGTGTTAATAAAAAGATCTGGCTGAACAAAGACAGATATACTGAAAAGCAACACATTGTGTGTGATTGGCTTCAGTTGTCTCTGCTATAGCGTATCTTGCATCGTTCTTGATTATATGAAAAGAAATTAAATTTTTTTGGGATTCACGCTGTGGTAATTATTAATAGGAAAACTGATTTGATTCAATTATTTAACCATGTCTACTTCCAATCAAATGCTCCTCTTGTAGAAGCCTATAGGATATATACAGAAAAGGATAGGTTTACTATAGTAAAGTTGCCACCATACATTGATTAAATCGTATAATAAAACAAAACTGTTCGAATTCAGACACCTCACATTTTTTTTTCCAGAACATTTTTTTTTTTTTTGTCTTAGCAACCAGAAATTTTCAAATAAAGTGGATAGAAGTTCAAGTGTTTTTTTTTTTTTTTTTGAAGCGTTTTAATTTTAGCGTCCCTGTTAGGGTTTGTAATTGGCGTTGGAGGTACTATTTGTTAGTTTTAGGTTTCGGATAACCCAAACCCTATAACAAATGGTAAACAAAGAACGTGTTTGTGAGGGCCCTGGGAACGAGCACCAGTGGCCTGCCCTGCTTGGGTCTCATAAGGTTTTTAACTCAATTGGTGCCAATTGAACCATATACAAATCATTCTGCTGTCGCCCACAAAGGGCAGCCGGAACCGAAATGCCAAGGATGGCACCTCTGCACGAGAAATACAGCAACCCGTGACAATCGTTTTGCCCTTGATAGGCCTCGTCAGAGTATAGCTTACACCCATCTGGGCACCTAGAGCATAATATCCTAACTCTAAGGCTGCGGTCACACTAGTGTGTGTGAATGGGCATTCTTCCGCTCAGACACCTGTGTTGCGCCCCTCACTGAGCACACGTTAGTGCGCTCGGCCCTACAAAGCGTGAGTCGGCTATGGAGGATCACACTCTGTAGGCCCATCAAACGTCGTAGCTTTTTGACGCGGAGGGTTTCAGCACGTCCAGTGTAACGTGCGATACTATTACGCACGTTACACAGTGTGGTCCTCCCCATCAAAAGGCTGCATCGGACACAGGGCGGAGGGGATCACGCGGACGCACTCAAATTGCTCGTGTGACTGCGGCCTAAAAGTCACCCTAAAGTTCGGTAGCTTCTGAAAACCGTTCATTCTCAATTTGCATTTGAAAAGTTTCTTACAATAAATGCTTGTGAAAGCCGTCGTGAGACGTTGAATTTAGGAAGCGTCCGAATTGGAGCTTCTTTTTCAATCCGGTGACTTAGGCCGGGGTTGGATGAACGCACTTCAGAGTGGAAGGAACGTCTGTGAGAGTGGACTTTCCTACCGCTCGACGCCTGTCTGGCCACCTTGCTGAGCGCAACTAGTGCGCTCAGTGCTGCAAAGTTTGATCGTCCTATGGAGGATCGTGCTTTGCAGCCCTGTCGACATGCATCTAGCGTTTTGACGAGGAGGCTTTGTGCGCTGACGCTTCTTGCGCTCGCATTTTTGCGCGCACTCAAGCGTGTGACCGGCCCCATTGCAAATTCACAATGCTACGCCGGACGCCTGTAGGCACGTCAGTGTGGGTGCACCTAGTGCGCTCGTCTGACACCGTCCTTAATCATTACATTGTAATTGTACGCAAGACGTCAACTTTACCATTGGATAATAATTACAACAACACACAGTTATGTGACTCCTTTCACACCGACACATTGTAACATTTAACAAGGAAATCTCATACCATGCAAATCAATGGAAAACACAAATAGAATCCCAAAATTGACATTGTTCCGCTAATTTATTAGCCATCGATTTTAATTAGAAATCTGACATTACTATACATGAGGTGGAATGATCTCTTGGCAAGGTTTTGCAAGTCCCTGTGATGTGATCATCCGTCTTGTATGAGATCCAGGATGTGTAATTCCTGGCTCCCTGATTGAGAGGTTCTCTGGGTGGAATTAGAAGCTCAGCTTTGAAGCTCTGTTTTGTAAAGTAAAAAAAAAAAAATATGTTGACAGTAACCCAGCATCATGAACACTTTAATATGCGGAGGGGGTTATGGTGCCTAGCGTGTCCTTTCAGTTATTCATAATTGAAGGTTTTCATGAATAATTGACCACTAGGTCAGTCGCATGTGTAGTTTTACGTGTTTTTGTATCATGAACGCTCAAGCTAACGCTAATAATGATCAGGGGGAAGAGGGAAATAATAATCAGACGTGCAAATTACTATCAGCTTACTCTCTGCTTTCTCTTAAATCCGATAATTGGATTTCTTCGTTAAGATAATTAAATTCATTCACGCGCTTTTGCTGCCTGCATACAAGCATCGTACCAGAGTTTAAAGAGATACTCTTTGTAAAAATATTCTGCCATTAAATAATTGGGCAGAGTCTGCTGACAACCTCTACCCAATTGTTTCTTTTAATATATTTTTTTTCTTGGTGAATTTACTCGTCTTTTCTCCCTCGCCGTGTGTACGTGCTCCTCCTGTTCGGCTCAGGAGCTCCCAAATTCAGAAGTCACTGAAGCTTTTCTGTAGACTTGTGCACAGCACAAAATTTCGTTTTGAACTAATGGATTTGTCCTAAAATGCAATTTATTTAGTTGCTAAAGAAATTCGTTTTCAGTTCTTTAGTATGAAAACTAATTTCATTCATCTGAAAACCAGTGGATACAATTACTATTGCAGTGGCTCATCAGAGGGCTGAGATTGCTGCTTGTTACAGTATCTCTCTCTCTCTCTCAGCACAATGTGTCAGGCAAAGCTGTTACAGTAACTGACTGCTGCTCATCACAGCGCTCAGAGTTTCAGTAAAACTAGTAAATAATATTTTTATTTATAAGAGGTTATAACAATATTTCCTTATTTTACTGAAACTCTGAGCGCTGTTACTGTAAAAGCTGAGCCTGATACATTGAACTGAGAGATAATATAACAAGCAGCCGATCTCAGCGCTCACAGCCAAGCTTTAGCCAAGGGCTAAAAAAAAAAAGAAAAAAAAAGGCTCCTCTCTGTATAATGTATACAACAACCACCTGCATTAATTAATGCCCCTCTCTGTATAGAACATCTTACTGCACTGGCATGTGGAGGGTGCAGAACTTCGGAATGCAATGCTTATCCAGCACAGGAGAGGGAACTTTTACTTAAACTTTGTATCTCTGTGGGGGAGACACAGGAATATAAAAGCAGGGGAGAGGGAAAATATTAACGTAAATCAGTCTGAGAGCTCAGAAGAGATGACTGGTGCAAATTGATTTTTAAAATAAAATCAAAGCACTTTAAATCTAGGGAAAACATTCAAATAAATCACACTGAAGGCTCATAATGACAGAGTAACTGTGAGAGCTGGATACTAAATGTACTCGGACATAAAAAAAAACCTTTATAACAAGCAGCCCTGGGAGAGGAGAGGGACTTTATATAAAACGTGTATTATAGATGAGGAAGGGGGATTAGTGCTCCTGGATAATATAAAATGTATCAGACCTAAGCCCCTATTATGCAGAGCGGGAGGGGAGATAACAACACGTTTTATAAAGTCCCTCTCTTCTCCCAGCGCTGCTTGTTATAAAGGGGTTTTTACTATCCAGCCCTCCTCTGTCATTAGCTTTCAGTGTGATTTATTTGAATGTTTTCCTTCTCCAGCTGCTTTTATCATCTTGTCTGCCTCATAGACATGCAAGGGTTAAGTAAAGGTTTCCTCTGTGCTGGCTGTCTGTGCTGCGAGTGAGTATTCTGGAGCTCTATCACTGTCAGATTTTTGGGTAGGGGGGGTCGGGAAGGATTATGCATACAAATCTTTTCTGTAGATTTGCGATGTTGCTCTTCATTACTGGTCTCCTTCACTCAATGTAATATCACAAAAAGGACTGAAACTAAAATGTAGTGCATTTTATTTTAGTTTCTTTCGTTTTTTGTACTGAGCAGTTTCGTATCTCTTGAGTCATACTAAAACTAAATTATCCCCAAATTCGGACTAAATCGTTTTAGTACTAAAACGAATGCACATGTCTACTTTTCTGCACAATTTACACTCCTACACAACTTGCGTAGCGTTCGTAACCTCACAATGCGCAACATTATGGAACTTGCTCGCTTTACGTATGCAAGTTTCATAGCACCTGTGCAAAATGGACCATGCGCATGTACAGATCCCGTCCATCAACTGCGTCACTGAGACCGATCGCTGCAGCTGGTGGTCTCAGAGGATGATGTCAACATGATCTCTGCGTGCTGATGTCACTAGTGACTGATCTGGTGACCGACGGCCGGAAAATTTTGAAAATCCCAGTTACTGGTGACACTGGATGGAATAGAGGAAACTCCTCCCACTTAACACTTAGATTTCACCAGATCCGGGTGGGGGAGAGACTTTACTCAGCCTGACCACTTTATAATGATAAAGTGTAGTGAGATGCATCGACATGAAAATTTCGGGCTGATACCAAAAATTCAGGATCTGCTCAGCCGAAAACCGATACCGAAAATCAGTCATCTAGGCTGAGGCAAGCCCCCCGGCTCGACTGGGCCTCCAGGTCCAGGATCGAATGACTGATTTTCGGATGTTTTTTTTTTCCTGTAGTTCTTCTTTTCTTTCAGAAGAAAGCACCATTTTCGGCTGATAATTTTGGTGGCCGAAATTTCTGTGCATCCCTAGTAAAGTGGCCAGGATCAGTAGAGTGTCCCCTTTAAATGTGAAGAGGTTACAGCAGTGTGGGTTACTTGTTACCAACACCACCAAACTTACATTGGGCTACAGTGAATGATGGATTCCCAGGCTGATGCACCATATGACGGGTCAGCTGGCCAACTTGAGGTGTCCCAAGGCTACAGCAATGTCCACCCCTTCCTGATTGGCAGCCTAATGCATATTTACAAAACCACTGCCACAAAGGCCTCCTAGGAGCAGCAGATGGACTACTGTAGGATCTGGTAGACTTAGAGTTGTGGATAGAAGGCATGTCCAACAGTCTGTGGCTCTTCTTAATTCTTTTGAGGCACTTTCAGAGTGTAGTGGTGAGAAGGAAGTAGGCTCAGACACCATAGTTGAGGAGCCACCATCCCCTATGCCTAAGGTATGCAGGACTGCAACCAAGGACAAAAAGGAAAAGGTGGGACTTGATAAAAGGCAATTGTTGCTGGGTGATTCTATCATAAGAGGTGTTGAGCTGGAGAGTAGTGATTTGGTCTTTGGTGAGATGTCTTCCTGGGGCTACTGCTCGTAGAGACGAGACATATTCTCAATCTTGTTAAACAAGCAAAGCAGCAAGGGGAAGTGGACGTTGTAGTCCATCTAGGGACAAATGACTTGGCTTACAATGAGGTTTCTGAGATTAAGGAAGATTTTTGTGTTCTTGGAGGTGAAATACATCAGATTGCGTCCCACTGTGTCATTCTCTGAAGTTTTGCCTGTGCATAACATTCAGGATAGGCAGATGCGCAATAGGGAATTTAATTTGTGGCTTCGGGAATGGTGTTGGGAGCAAGGATTTGGCTTTGTGTCCCATGATAGCTCTAATTGGAGCAGAAAGGAACTGTATAAAAAAGATGGTTTGCATCTTACTCATAGGGGAACATATGTTCTCAGTGAGAAGTTCAAAGGTTTCACAAAGGAATATTTAAACAATCTGCCCGATTGTCCCCCAAAACTAAATCGGAGGGTGCAAGCAACATGCGGGGAAAAAAATGACAAGCTCAGAGTCGTGTCTATAAATGCTCGCAGTTTAGTCAATAAAATCAATGAACTGGAGGCAATGATGGCAGCTGAAAAAGTAGATTTAGTGGCGGTTACTGAGACATGGTTCAGTGAGAAAAATAACTGGGACATAACAATACCGGGGTACTCTTTATATAGAAAAGACAGAGAAGGTAGGAAAGGAGGAGGAGTGGCCCTGTATGTGAAAAACCACATAAAAACGAACCAAATAAAAGTGAGCGAGGTGAACATAGAGTCAGTTTGGGTTACGCTAACATTTGGCAATCATACAGTAGCTCGTGTAGGTGTGATCTATAGACCCCTGGACAAGTAGAAGAGCTAGATAATCTGCTGCTTGAGGAAATAGCCAAAATGGCAATGAAGGGGGAAGTTATTATCATGGGGGACTTTAATCTTCCTGATGTGAACTGGAAAACCAAAACAGCTGGGTGCACCAGGAGTACAAATATTCTAAACTCCCTACTGGGATTATCTCTAACACAAGTAGTTGAGGAGCCGACCCGTAAAGAGGCCATATTGGATTTAATACTCACAAACGGAGGTTTGGTATCGGACGTTGTTGTAGGTGAAAATTTGGGATCTAGTGATCACCAGTCAGTATGGTTTAATATAACAACAGGGATGGAGCCGCACCACACAAGAACGAAAGTTTTAGGCTGGGGTCAGACCAGCGCACTTTAAACGCGCGTTCTGGCGCACATAATCACGGCCGCACTAGCAGCAAATGACGGGCAATGACGGCCAATATACGAAGTACGGTCGCACGAAAGTCCGGCCGCGCAACGCAAGTGGAAAACGAACGCATTTTTTCGAGCACGCCGAACCGCTAGTACGGGCGTACAGATTGCGCAGCTGCGGCATAGCGGCATGTTTGCGTGATTAGGAGACGTCAGACGCTGCACATGTGTGGCCTATATAACGTCCAGACCAAAAAAGTGTCCTGTGGTGGCTGTTGTTGTACCTGGCAATTGCAGAAGATGGCTGGTGTGGATATTGATGTGGAGCGTCTGATAGCGGCAGTGGCGGAGCATCCCGAGATTTGGGACACGGCTTGTGACCTCTACAAGGACAAACTGAGAAAGGCCAGCGCATGGGTTGCAGTCTCGAGGGAGGTGTACCAGGACTATGATACGTGGTCTGACAGAAAGCAGAAGCTACAGAGTGAGTACATTATTATTTAATTCATAATCACATGTAAATTGCATGTACAATAAAAGTAAAGGCAAACATAGGTGCCGTCACATGTTAAATGCTCCCCAGCTGCCAGGGCACCTGCCCTGCATCGCTAGTAAAATAATTAGACAGAGCATCGCGAAACCTGTTGCTGTGTCTATTCACAGCTATTATGTCATGGTTTGCATATTCATCCAGACCCGTAACTGTGAGGGTATCAGCGAAATTAAAACCATCCCTCGCACGAACATAATTATGTAGGATGCAACAGCATTTCACTATATCCACACAGAAGTCCATATTTACATCAAGCGCTCTATGAAAAATCCTCCACTTGTTGGTCAGTATGCCAAAGCTACACTCCACATACCGTCTCGCCCGCGACAGCCTGTAATTAAACACCCGCTTCCTCACAGTCAGGTGTGTCCCTGAGTAGGGCCGTAGGAGATGTGTAGATAGGCCGAATGCTTCGTCACCCACGAAGGCATAGGGGACTGTCACGTCACTGCCAGGCAATGGTGCGGGTCTGGGTATGTGCAGGGTCCCACTCTCGAGCTCATTCCACAGTGTGGAGTTCCTGAACAGTGTGGAGTCAGAGTCTTTGCCGTATGAACCGACATCCACATACACAAAATTATAGTTGGCATCTGCCACCGCCAGTAGGCCAATGGAAAAGAAATGTTTATAATTTTGATACAGTGAGCCACTGTGCAGTGGCTTCACTATGCGGACATGTTTGCCATCCACGGCTCCAAGGCAGTTTGGGAAGTTCCCTCTCTCCCAAAATCCTGCTGCAATTGCTACCCATGCCTCGTCCGTGGGTGTTGGTAAACATTGCTTCTTCATGGTTTCCCATATTGTTCGGCACACCTTGCGGACGATCTCACCAGCTGTTGATCTGCCAATGCGGAAGTTGTAATGCAGATCCTTCAAACTGCATCCACTAGCAAGATACCTGGGAAATATGAATTAAATCTGTGTTATGATCACATCATGTGAACCGAACCTAATGTCACTCTCATTATGTTTTGCAGCACATGAAATTAGCAACAAGTGGCGCCCTATCAGGGACAACTACACCCGGGTCCTGAAGAAGGAAGCGGCAGCTGCGCGCTCTGGAGCTGGGGCACGGAGGAAGGTGCACAGCTATCTTTACGCAGAACAATTGTCGTTCCTCAGGAGGACCCAGGAGCCAAGGCCAACTGCGAGCAGCATTGACCAGCCATCCACCTCTGGGTCACAGGAGCAACACCTGCCGGCAGGGGGTTCTGCCAGCTGGCAGGAGGAGGTTGACCAGGGTGGCACGGACTCGCAGGTGGAGGGGGAGGTGGAGACCGGACCGGTGCCAGCTGCAGCACCGAGAGACAGCACCAGACCGGCTCACAACAGGAGGAGGGGACCGCCTAGCGACTTCGAGCAGGCCATGGTCAGGTTCATGGGGTCGCACAATCCACAACCTCCACGCTGCACCATCACTGACAGTGAGGACATGTCCTTTGTCCATTCCTGTCAATCCCTGCTGGACCAGATGACCCCGGCGCAGAAGGTGGAGTACCGCCGCAGATCCCTGGACCTCATCCATGAGATCCTGTCCCGTCCAGAACAGGCTGCGGTTACTATGGTGCGGTGCCACAACGCCATCAGGCCACTGGTTATGCCAGCCACAGCCAGGCGCCACCCACCCACCCACCCATGTCCCATGTTGCTGGGCCTCCCCCAGAGTCTGGTACCGCCGCGGATCCACACATGGTCCTCATGAGCCAGATGCTCCTCTGTACGAGGATTTGTGAGGTGTCTTGTATGTTTTTGGTTGACATGCTGTTCCTGTTGTCACTGTTATGTTTTGTCCTTCATGTTATTTTCTTTTGTACATATGTTACAAATATGTAATTCATTTATTTTCATGTTTATTACAATATATTTCTATTTACATACATTCTTGTCAGTGTCAGAGGTTTTTTTGGACGTGTCTTGGAATGTGATGCCTGCGTGTGGATGGGTATGAATGTGCTTGCGTACATGTCACTACAGACCGACAATAGGGACTCTGCACACCGAGCACATGTCTGCTAGGCTTGTGCACCTTTTATTTTTTTCGGGTCGATTATGTTCGATGTTTCGGATTTGTAAACATTTCGATTCGGCTCGTTTCTACCTATCGCTGTTTCGATTCGGTTCGGCTCGACTCGTTTGCCGTGTACTTTTTTCTCGGAATTTCGACCATGTTTCGTATTTTCGTGTCACTTAGCTCGTTTTCTGTATCGAATTTTCGTAAGTTCGGACATTCTCGTTTCTTCGGAACGTCTGTTCTCCTCGTTTCAAAGCAATAAATTTCGATTTGACTCATTTCAAGTCCATTCGAAAATTCGGTAAATATTTCGGGTTGGCTCGGACAACGTTTCGGATCTGACGTTTTCGGATCAGGTAGCCCATTGCAGCAAACACAAACACTTGCAGTGCATCCATCTTGGTGAAACGCCACCATCCACGAAATGGCTTTATATACCCCTTCACCTTAATTTTTGATTCACCTATTGATTTGGTAAATTAGATTACGCGTTTAATTGCAGATCCGTAAAAAATCACGCCCGAAAATGCGCATCGTATGACCGTTTTTGCGCACTCCGTGAAAAAATACGTCACTTCGTTCGGACGCACTTTTTTACGTTCGCGTGTAAAAATGCTTTCGTTTGACCCTAGCCTTAGACTTTAAAAAAACAGATTTTTCTAAAATTGAGATTTTTGTGTGAAGGAGTCATTATCAGACTGGAGGAGTTTAAAGGGAGTCAAGGAGAAATGGGATTATTTAAAGGAAGCATTATGAGGCCACAGGCAATTGCATTCGACTTGTTAGCAAAAACAAAAAAGGGAAGAAACCACTGTGGTGCTCTGCAGAAGTGGCCAAAATGTGAAGAACAAAAAGACAGCATTCAATAATTCTAAAAAAACGCAGAGTGAAGAAGATAGGCAAACCTTAAGATTAGGCAGAAAGAGGGCAAAGCAATTTATAAGAGCTTCCAAAGCCACGCAGAAGAGAAAATAGCTCAGTCAGTAAAAAAGGGGACAAAACATTTTTTAGATACATAAACGAGAAAAGTAAAACCAGGATTAGTTGGATTAAAAACAAAGGAAGGTATGTAGAAGAGGATAAAAGTCTCGCTGACTGCCTCAATGAATATTTTTGGTCAGTCTTTGCAGAAGAAAAGGAAGGAAAGGGACCTCAGTTAGGAGGAAACACTAACGAGACATTTACATATAGTTTACGGAGGAGGTTCTACAGCAGCTCTCTAAAGTAAAGACAAATAAGTCAATGGGGCCTGATGGGATCCACCCTAAATTATTAAGAGCTCAGTGATGTAATAGATAAACCGTTAACAAGGATTGGTTAAATAAATCTGTTAACGGGAGTCGTCCCAGAAGACTGGAAATTAGCAAATGTTGTGCATATTTACAAGAAGGGTAGTAGGGAGGAATCTGGGAACTCTAGGCCAGTTAGTTTTACGTCAGTAGTGGGGAAATTAATGGAAACCATGATAAAGTAAAGGATTGTTGAACATCTAAAAACACATAGATTACAGGATCAGAAACAACATGGGTTTACCTCAGGGAGATCATGCCAAACTAATCTTATTGATTTTTTTTTGATTAGGTAACAAAAATAATAGACACAGGTGGTGTAGTAGACATTGCTTATTTAGATTTCAGTAAGGCTTTTGATACTGTTCCGCATAGAAGGCTTATCAATAAATTGCAATCTTTGAGCTTGGATTCCAATATTGTTGAATGGATTAGGCAGTGGCTGAGTGACAGGCAACAGAGGGTTGTGGTAAATGGAGTTTATTCGGCGCAAGGTCTTGTTACCAGTGGGGTACCTCAGGGGTCAGTACTTGGACCCATTCTCTTTAATATTTTTATTAGTGATATTGCAGAAGGTCTTAATGGTAAAGTATGTCTTTTTGCTGATGACACAAAGATTTGCAACAGGGTTGACGTTCCTGGAGGGATAAGCCAAATGACAAATGATTTTAGGTAAACTAAAAAAATGGTCGGAGCTGTGGCAATTGAGTTTTAATGTGGATAAGTGCAAGGTAATGCACCTGGGACGTTAAAACCCAAGGGCTGAATATAGAATATTTAATACAGTCCTAACCTCAACATCTGAGGAAAGGGATTTAGGGGTTATTATTTCAGAAGATCTAAGGGTAAGTAGTAAATGTAATAGAGCAGCAGGAAATGCTAGCAGAATACCTGGTTGTGTAGGGAGAGGTATTATCAGTAGGAAAAGGGAAGTGCTCATGCCACTGTACAAAGCACTGGTGAGACCTCACTTGGAGTACTGTGTGCAGTACTGGAGACCGTATCTCCCGAAGGATATAGACCTCTTAGAGAAAGTTCAGAGAAGGGCTACTAAAATGGTGTACGGCTTGAAGGAGAAAAGTTACCAGGAAAGGCTTAATGATCTTAACATGTATAGCTTGGAAAAAAGACAAGACAGAGGAGATATGATAGAAACATTTAAATACGTAAAGGGAATCCACAAGGTAGAGGGAGGGAGTATATTTAAACGGAAACAAAGTAGCAAAACAAGAGGACATAGTCTTAGATTAGAGGGGCAAAGGTTTAAAAGTAACATCAGGAAGCATTATTTTACTGAGAGGGTGGTGGATGTCACGACCCAACTACGCGCGCTGCTGCGCAAAGACGCCGGGTTAAGCCGCGCACTCTCTGTCTATCCTAGACCCAGACAATTACGCGCACTTCTCTACCCGTCCCGGCCACACTACCTCTCACAACAGGCACGTAGAGCGCGATATACTGATCCCAGGATGGCAACGCAGCACAAGCCTTCTCCTGAAGCGCATAATAACTACGTCTCTCACAATCCTGGAACTCACTTTCTTATTCTATTAGTAACGCTTCCACCAATCCTCACGGACACTATGCGCGTCGCAACAGGAGACGCAGGGCTTAGCAGCTGCACTATCCTAGACTATGACAGTGACTACGAATCCCACAATTCCCTGCCGTTTCCTGACAACCGCAACACGCAATTTCTTATATATAACCGAGCTTAAGGCAAATAGCAATTCTCCCAATCTCTTAGTTAGCGTGAATTTCATCAGCCAGAGTCAAAACTTTAAATATTTTTTGGTTTATTTATGATAGAAAAATCACAGTGCTGGGTTACATAAAAAAAAAACTTATGACTAGAATAAATCAATTACTTATACAATACACAGCAAAATATAAAGAAAAAGGTGTTAATCACAGAGCCTTACTTACGACGGAATACTCAGTAACTGGCATTGGTGCCTCCTGGGATATGGAGGTAGAGCATGGACAAATCAGTCCTCTTTAGAAGGAATCCCAAGTGATTAGCCCTGAGCCATGCTTGATCCAGAATATATATAGGGCTGGCTTTTTTCTACGTCCAGCCTCCTAGCTGGCAGGGCTTTTGCCTACAATTCCCAGAATGCCAATTCTCGCTCGTGCTCAGTAAGCTTGTCAATTAATCTTTAATTGCCTAAAGGCGTCCCTCTTCCCTCCAGACCCCCCTTAGAGATCAAGGATGTGCTTCCTGTCTTTGAAGATATGATCCAACTCTCTTGGGCCGACTTGGCTGCCAAGGTGTGACTCTCTATGTTAGTGCACAAAGAAATTCCCTTTTACAGCTACGTGTTATATCCTCCCCCAAGGGAGAAAGCTAAACATTTTGATTACATCTTACCAAATGGTCAGACACAAATATGAACATAACTCTATATGGAGGCGATAAACACATATATACAGGCAGACCCTTTTATAGATAGAAATATAGATCTAGTCTGCCACAGTGGATACATGGAACAGTCTTCCAGTTGAAGTGGTAGAGGCTAAAACAGTAATTGAATTTAAGCAGGCATGGGATAGGCATAAGGCTATCCTAAACAAAAGATAAATCCAGTTAAAGTATCCATGTAATTGGACAGACTAGATGGGCCGAAAGGTTCTTATCTGCTGACATTTTTTCTATGTTTCTATGTTTATTTCTACTGCTTTCCTCCTTTGTTTAACACGCACGCATGCACATACACTGCCCTAAAATGATTACCACTTACAATCTCTGGAACACACCAGGTGACATATCCAAATGGTGGAAATCTTTTTCTAAGTACTTCCCCCTGTGCGTTCTGAAGGCGCATCCACAGCGACCACTTTATTTAAGGAACTTTGAGTCAGACCATATGAAGCTGGAGCATTATGTCCAGTCTCCGCGACCCAGAATGCACCAGTTTTGTGCATAAAGTATGTGCTAAAAAATACTGTTGTCATAATTTGATTTTGTGATCTATTTTGCAGACTCTCAATATATGCTTGTAATTGGCAGCAGTCGGTGCGCGCGTGTCATCCCTCCTGAACGCTGAGGAGCCTTTGTTTATGTCTGATATGTTTTGGGTAATTAATTGAATTTTATTACATCATGACAAGCTGCCATGCTATAATTGAGACACACACACACACACACACCCTGAACACTGATGTGAGCACTCAGGTTCTTCTGTAAAGGACAGGTTTGCAAGTGAAGCACAGCACAGGTGATATGATTTGCTGCTCAGTGATTGCAGGATTCAGTCTGCTTTTCCCCAAGGTGATCCTTAACTTTATTACTTTGCAGAGCTATTATACACCTGCACACCCTAAATATGGAGAGCTCCTTCTAAAAGAATGTTATTTAGGAGAGAAGGGGAAAAAAAAGGACTGTCCCTCCTAAATATAGACACTTGGCACCAACCACGAAATTTAGCCCTAACGTTAGCGTCTCAAAATGTAAGCGTTAAGTGCGTTTAACGCATGCCACCCATATTACATTGACGCTACCCCCAATAGTAATCCGTTAGCACATCGTTTTTGCACATCCTATACCTAACATGGGGGGCACAAACGTCCATTGGCGTTTCGGTAAGTAAGGTATTACAAAGTGCCAGCTCTAAAACCCACAGGGATGCGGACAGCAAAAGTTAGCACCTTCTAAAATCTGGCGCTACACGATTCTGCATTTGCAAAATCATGTAGCACCCCAAGCCCCCCCCCATAAATCTGATACTGACCTCTCATCCTGCGGTGAGAATGGTGGCCCAAACTGCCGCTTTTTGTCGCCGGGAGCAGAGGGAGACTGGGAACAAATAGTTCCCAGTCTCTCTCCGCGTCGTAGATTTTCCATATTGACGTCCCCATGTTTTCACGAACAAGCGAATAGGGCCCTTAGTAGGCAGGATGCTGCACCAAGTCCTTGGGATCTAATGAAGGCAGACTCATGGCCCTTAGATGTTGACTCCTACAACTCCCAGAATTCTTTCAATGCATGTAGTGAGATAGCAATTCCTGGGATTTAATTTAGAACTATACTAATCTAGTGATCTGCCATTTAGATGTTCATCCAATTCGTGTTTTAAAATACACTTGTTGTCCTTGAGTGCTCTTGAGATTCTATTTTCAATCTGCATGCTTAAAAGAATTCAGTTTGTCAGCAAAGCCGAAGGAAGAGCTGACAATCGCAGAATTATGACTGACAGCTGAAAGCCCAAAATGAGAATGAAGGGGAAAGATGACATCGTGTGTAAAATTAGGTCCTAACTCAGACATATGGTAACTGTCACGTGACAATCTGGGTATGTTGGGAGGGGAACTGTATTTTTGGAACATTGTATAAAAGCAGCTGAGTTTGATGTCCTCGCCACTCAAGCTTTTTGAACAGATAAGATCTGTCTCTTGAGTCCAGCAGGTGCCAGCTGAATAAACGCCATTTTTTTTTTTAAACAAAGGCCTCCGTCTGCTTTCCTTCGTCGAACCATCACCCATGATTTCCCGGTCAGCTGGCTATAACAGTAGATTAGAGTAGTAGCCAGGGAATTCTAGGAGTTGCAACTGAAAAACATCTGGGGAGGACGGAGTCTGACAGCCCAGATTTAGACTGTGGAATAATACAGAGACTTGTTCCCCAGGTGATATCCATTGCCACAGGGTTGCATTAACCCATGATGTCTAATGATGTTCTTGGAATTTCTCTATAGATGGTGATCCCAGCTTTTAAAGTTCTTCTGTTTGGCAGGGGTCAAGGATGCTCTGATAGGACAAGGCCACTGGGTTCATGACGTCTAACGTAACTGGATAAGGGTTAACGGTGATCACTGGTCCCAACACGCAGAGCGTGAACCTGACGAACTAACACCGGTCCATGTAATGGCCGGAATAAATTGAGGCAAGATGGGAAAAACACAGAATGGTCAAAAAACATTGCCTAGGTCATTGGTTATAGAGTAGCACAAGAATGATAATACAGGCCTGGTCTTGGACAGAATAACAGTAGCTGAGAAATGAAATTCAAGTTGGTAACCAGAAAATACCTGGCGAACGAATGTGGGTCTGAAAATAGAAGTGCAATAGGGCAATGCTAAAGCGGAATGAAACCGTTTATACAGGTGTGGAGGCCTATTGTCAATGGTCCACATTATCATTCCGCACTGGTACTTGCAGAACGACAAAGTTCTGCACACAGTGAGGAGGTGAATGTGAAGGCCATATCAACCTGGAGGTGCAGCTGCATCATTTTGAGGATGCCAAGGAGACACGGTGTCCACTTAGAGGTCATGCCCAGGAGACAGCTGACTAGCATGGGAGTTGTGACCGTAAGACACTGAATATAATTACCGGAATCACACTTATTTGTTGAATGAAGAAATGATCAGCCATATTGTAAGGCAGACATATAGGTTTCCTGGCCTGACCATCTGCTTTTCCTCTTTTAGTCCTTTATGAGACAAAGCTGCCAAAGGCTGGGGACCAGTATCAACAGCCATATAGAAATAATGGGGCTTATGTTTGTATTGTCATTCAGACACGATCCTGTACAAAGCGGATAAAAAAGCCAGACTGGGGGTTTATCACATATTTTACAAGTTGCCTCTACATGAATACTATGTGAAAAACTGAAAGAATGCGATGTAAAAAAAATATGAATGTGTTTGACACGTTCTTCTGATTATTGTCATTTTACAAACCTTAAAGTATTTAGTGTACTGTTTTTCATACACAGCATGTGTAATTAGCTGTTTGAACGTTTTTTATACTAGTAAATATTAAATGAATAGTGGCATGTTGTAAGATCATTTCACAATAAACTGAATTTCACTTCTGGAGGAGGGTGAATGTTGTGTCACAGGGGTATTGTAGTCCTCTACTGCATGCCCATGCAAAGCCTCTCTCCCCTTCACATCCATGCACTGGCTCCTCCTCCTCACCCCTTCACATCCACAAATTGGCTCCTCCTCCTCTCCCCTTCACATCCATGCACTGGCTCCTCCTCATCCTCTCTCCTTCACATCCATGTACTGTACTGCCGCTTCCTCCTTTCCCTTTAGTTACATGCACTGCCACCTCCTCCTTTTCTCTCCTTCACATCCATGCACTCGATGTCTCCTCATCTACCCTTGACATCCAGGCAGATCCATGCACCACCACCTCCTCTTCCACCAGGCAGATTCATGCACTGCCTCCTCCTCTTCCACCAGGCAGATCCATGCACCGCCTCCTCCTCTTCCGCCAGGCAGATCCATGCACCGCCGCCTCCTCTTCCGCCAGGCAGATCCATGCACCGCCGCCTCCTCCACCAGGCTGATCCATGCACCGTCTCCTCCACCACCAGGCTGATCAATGCACCGTCACCTCCTCTACCAGTCTGATCCATGCACCGCCTCTTCCTCCACCAGGCAGATTCATGCACTGCCTCCTCCTCTTCCGCCAGGCAGATCCATGCACCGCCTCCTCCTCTTCCGCCAGGCAGATCCATGCACCGCCTCCTCCTCTTCCGCCAGGCAGATCCATGCACCGCCGCCTCCTCTTCCTCCAGGCAGATCCATGCACCGCCGCCTCCTCTTCCGCCAGGCAGATCCATGCACCGCCGCCTCCTCTTCCACCAGGCTGATCCATGCACCGTCTCCTCCACCACCAGGCTGATCAATGCACCGTCACCTCCTCTACCAGTCTGATCCATGCACCGCCTCTTCCTGCACCAGGCTAATCCATGCACCGCCTCCACCAGGCTGATCCATGCACGCCTCCTCCTCCACTAGGCTGATCCATGCACCGCCTCTTCCTCCACCAGGCTGATCCATGCACCGCCTCCTCCTCTCCCCTGCATTTCCATGCATTGCCTAATTCCTCCCAGCAGATCCATGCACTGGCTTCTCCTCCTCCTCTACCTTGTAGATTTATATAGAGCAGGCAGACTTGCAGGGAATGGTATGAGGAGGATGAATCTGCTGGGAAAAGACAAGGAGGAGACAGTGCATGGGTCCGGCCTCGTCCTTCTCCCCCCTTCTGGCACATGTTCTGTCTCCTCCTCTCTACTACAGACACACGCTCTTCCGCCTCCTTCTCTCCAGCGACATGTATTATCTACATTGGTGTTTGCATCTTCAGCAAACACCGGAAGCTGTTGAGAAATAAACCATAGACTGAAATTTATTTTATTAAATATATTTTTTTTTAAATTCCCTTCCCAATTGTTTGAGGTCAGTTGTGTAATTTTCCACTTTTGGTGTCATGTTGGCGCTAAAAAATATTTCGTATTGCGGAACGATTCGTAATTTCAGATAAGGGATCCACAACCTGTATGTCAGTAAATTCAGCCTTTCATTACTTATGGTAGTGTTATTTTAAATCTATGCAAACAGTGCAATTTGCCATGAGTAAAAATTTTTGGTGTAATTTTTATTTGTCAGTTATATGGGCTGGGTCCTTTGTTGCTCTGATCCAGTAATATGGGTACTTTTTAAGTCGCTCCTTTGTTGCGTTATGGTATGTTTAGCATTCTTAACTCTCCTGTCTCCGGTGTACAATATTTGTTTGGCCTCCGGCTAGAATGCTCCTAGTTGGCTAACGTCACTGGCATTGTTGTCCGTGTGCGCTGCACTGTCTAAGTTGGTCCTATATATTTTTTATTTTGTTTCCCATAAAAGGGATTGCAGTTTAGAATTCTAGAAATCTAGGATTCCCTACCTTTGTCCTCCCGTGCATGCTTTTTGTAGAATGTCGACAAAACCATTAAAAACGGGGCAGTCGGTGCAGTCGGGAGGTGGCGTGGAATGTGAGTAGTTGGGTTAAGGAGAGGATTACACAGCATTGCTGGAAGCCTCCACTCCCAGAGCCTCGGGCCATGCCTCCTACATCCAAGGCCTGATTATACAGGGTGTTGCTAAAATGGTATGACTTTCACCTCTGACTTTTAATATACTTTGGAATTGGGTTGTGGCCTTTGGTTTTGCTTTGTGTTCTTTTTTACTTTATTATTTGCTGTAGCTAAAACATATATGTGGTATAAGATATCTTGTGGGCCATTTCAAGCCCCCAACCTTATTTAATTGTTCCAAAGTCTTGCGGCTTGGTCCTCTCTGACACGGTCTTGAGTCCCGGCATAATCTATATTTTTATGTTGCAAGGGTGCGAAGTATGGAGCCTGTCCCCTACAGCCCTCTCTATGGGATGCCTTGCTCAGCTGCTTTAAACCGTAAACAATATTCCTTGGTTATGGACATATTTGTAGGGTATTTTGGGGGTGAATGGGCATCTTATCCAGATATTGGATGTACCTTCCGAGCAACCATAATATTAGGTCAGGAAAGCTTGCATTTGGGGGCCTGCCAGGAGCAAACTGTCTCACCTGTGATGTGCCAGGACGCAAAGAAGTGTTGGCTTAATATGCAAGTAATCCTGGATAAAGGGCTGGTCAACAAGAAGACCGCGTAGGTTCATCCATGCATAGATCACAACAAAGGCTCATGTGTACTAGTGGCAGTGCCCTGGAGGCAGTGGCGTAGCGAGGGGGGACAGAGGGGGCACTTGCCCCGGGCACCTGACAGGGGGGTCGCCGAAAGCAGGCGCCCCCACAAGTAAATATTACCGACCCGAGGCTCCCTTCCATCTCACATGCAGAGTGAGGATGGAGCAGCCACAGTCAGCTTCTTGGCTGCTGTGTCACGTGATGCAGGGCTCCCAGAACAGTTACAGAGAACCGCGGGAATAAGTGCAGCATGCTGCTACTGGTTTGACTCTGCAGAGATCTCGTCCAACTAATCTACAGGAGAGGTGAGGCCCCCTTATTACTGCCCCCCGATCCATCCCCTGCAAGCTGGTTTCTCTGCAACTGACAGATTCAGAGCTAATGATCCGCCTTTCTTTAACACACATAGGGTCCCTGCAAGGACCTGCAAGATGTGAGGGGGTGGGGTGGGGTCTGCTGTGTCCAGACACAGACATACTGTGAATTTGGGGGGCTCTGCTGTGTATATATAATTCTGGGGTCTGCTGTGTATATAATTCTGGTATATGTGAATGATATCCTCAATTTGCCACAACCCGGTCGCTATATACCTCAATGGTGGTTTCCCCCCCCAAAAAAAAAATACTGGACAAAAAAGTCCAAGAGTTATACAGAATAGGTACAGCGCACTCAGTCCAATTAATGAGAAAGAAGATTTCAAATGGAACATCAAAGTGTATGTGACACATTCTAATTGGACTGAGTGCGCTGTACCTATTCTGTTTATAATTCTGGTGTCTGCTGGGTATACATAATTCTGGGGGCTCTGCTGTGTGTATATATAATTCGGGGGCTCTGCTGGGTATGCATAATTCTGGGGGCTCTGCTGTCTATGTATAATTCTGGGGGCTCTGCTGGGTATATATAATTCTGGGGGCTCTGCTGGGTATATATAATTCTGGGGGCTCTGCTGGGTATACATAATTCTGGGGGCTCTGCTGGGTATACATAATTCTGGGGGCTCTGCTGTGTATATATATATTGCAGGCACAGATTTTCCCAGTTAGCGTCCCCGTGTTAATGTTAAACTCTGGGGCTCTATTCCATAGTTTAATCCAGAGGTTGGGCTCCTGCAGGAACATTTGAAGATTGTGCAGTGGTTCCCAACCCTGGTCCTCAAGGTCCCCCTAACAGGCCAGATTTTAAGGTTTATCTTGGGGAAAATGCAGACTGAAACCTGAAATCACTGAGCAGCAAATCCTATCACCTGTGCTGTACTTCACATATCCTGCAAACCTGACCTGTTAGGGTTGGGAGCCACCGAGATAGAGTATACTCGATCATGTTAGTGATGGGGTTAAATTCAAATCCTACATTAGGAATACTTAAGACTCGCAAAGCTCTTGCATTGTCACATTAACAGGGTTATTCAGAGAGCGGTGAAAAGCAGGAGAATGACTCAGTCACTTTCCAAATCAGCTATTTTGACCTAGAATTTTCCTTTCTCCAGTCATTCTCCTGCTTTTCACCTCTCTCTGAATAACCCTGTTAGTGTTCAACAGTCTTCTATGTTCATGACCTGCCATGTCTGCCTAACCCTACTAGTTCATGTATCTGTTGGGCCCAAAGATAATTGCCACACAACTAGTCGGCTTTTAAGCGCATGGACATCTGATCAACTGTCACAATGAACCACTTGGAGCTTTAGTCCAAGTCAGGAGTAAACTTCACCAAAGCTACTGAAGTCTACGGGGTAGATAAGTTTACCTGAGCTTTGGTTAGAGCTCAGGAATTTAGCCCAAGATGTTCATTAGGACAAGTGGTCTGTTTTCACACCACCCAAATATTCTAAGTTGTTGATGAATAGAGGAAGCCATTTGTAATCGAGTGAAAGGCTTGTGTTTATTTGTATTTGGTGGTTGAATTGTAGTCCACCAGTTGGAACCAGCCAAACACTAAGGGACCATGTTGAATGTGCAATGGTTAACACGCGCATGTGGAAACGTTGTAGGGCAAGACATACATTTGTCGTAAATTAAAACAAATTCTTTGCATACTTTGAGCAGAGTCTATATTTCTAAACGGGAATTTTGTGTACTGTTGAGTATTTTAACGTGTCCATGTCATGCTGTTTTAGGACAGGTGTGCGGAGCATAAAAACATCAAGCGGCTGTAATACAAAGGCCTTCATTTTATTTCATACAACGCGTGATCAACCAATGTCGGTGCCTCCGATTTATTTAGATTTTTTTCTTCTTCTAATCCACATTATATTTTAAGCTTGGTTGCTCCCACTTGTCCTTCAGAAACAGAACACTGAAGAAGGGACTTTGGGACATCTTGCAGACAGATGAACCCATCTAATCCCATACTGTATGAACCTATTACTTTGCATAATGCATGAGATAAGTATACAACCTCACTTTGTGTTATTTGCCATCTTTAAAGATTCTCAATGTCGTAGACACCTTTCTGCAAAAGAAAAGTTTCTGTTCTTTTCCTTTTTTCTTTCGTTCTTTATTCTGTTTTTCAGGCTAGGGTCAGACTAACGTATTTTTCGCGTTGTCTGTGAAAAAGTGCGTTCGAACGAATGGACGTATTTTTTCACGGAATACGCGATAGCGGTCATACGATGTGCATTTTCGTCCGTGATTTTGTACGGATCATCAATAAAACACTTTTTGTGTCTGGACGTTATGTAGGCCGGACATTAGCAGCATCTGACATCTCCTAATCACGCACACAGGCCGCTAGCGGACGCAGCGCACTCTGTACATCCGTACTAGCGATTCTACGTTCTTGCAAAAAATGCGTTCGTTTGCCACTTGCGTTGCGCTGCCGCACTTTTGTGCGGCCGTTCTTCGTATGCTGCCCGGCATTGGACGTCATTTGTTGCTAGCACTGCCGTGATTTAGTTCTGCTAAACGCACGTTGATACTGCGTTAGTCTGACCCTAGCCTTAGGGTTGCTCTACTATTTTTTATTTATTTTTGACATCTCGCAATGACTATTTGAATCTTGTTGTGGAAAATAAAAGCTGACCGTAACACATGGTCTTCCCAACTCGATTGTATAGTAAAAACGTGAAGACATTACTACACTAGTCACACGAATTGTGTGGCACACTCAGTGTTTTGGGGAAAATCACAATGGTAGTACCCTTTTTATTTCAGTTATGATTTAGTCCTTGAGAACGAAGACGCTGCCACCCTACCTGAATAGGCTGCTTCCCCCAGCAGTTCCCTCATCCTATAACCTCTGATCCAGGACCTGCACCTTACTTGCAATACCACAATATAAAAAGACAGTGTCTCGATCCTCATTTTCCTACAGAGCTCCACAATTATGGAATAACCTCCCAGACGCCATCAAATCTTCCCCCAGTCTTAAGTCACTTAAGACTTCCCTATTAACATACCTCAATAAGGAATGCACCTGTAAACATGTAACCTAGTGACAATATACGGAATGCACGTGTAAACATGTAACATAGTGACTATATACAGAATGCACCTGTAAACATGTTACATAGTGACTATATACAGAATGCACCTGTAAACATGTAACATAGTGACTATATACAGAATGCACCTGTAAACCTGTTACATAGTGACTATATTTCCTACGTATTCATTTTCTGTGTTTAATCTGTATATTTGTGTTTTTTTTTAAATATCTTTAATTTATTACTTTGTATTTCTGTAACTACTGTAACAATTCAATGTTATTGAACCCAGGACATACTTAAAAACGAGAGAAATCTCAATGAATCCTTCCTGGTAAAATACTTTAGAAATAAATGGCACAAATTCTTAAGGTGTTGCGCTTTCAGTCCAAAAAAAATCAACAATATCAGAAAAGAGTAAAAGTAAATTCACAACATGGCATAAACTCGTTCAATGCCAGTAAAAACAAAAAGGGCACTGAATGATTTAAGTCCAAATTTTGAATTCCAAATAACAGACTCACATTACTCGGAGTAAAGGATATAGGCTCAAAAAGTGAGTCTGTTATTTAGAATTAAAAGTTTAAACTTGGTGTAACTCGTATAATGCCTGTAAATTCAAAGTTTTAATTCTAAAATGTAGGCTGATACAAGACTACAACCCTGGATTGCTTAGAAATGTCATGCTCGCTGGCATCCTATACTCAGGGCATTGTAGGGTTAATCTGGGGGCATGGCCGTAGGAAGGGCGAGGCGAGTGAGGCACGTGCCTCGGGCACAGCTGTGAAGGGGCGCAGCCGAGTCCTGCGGGAACGATTGCCGGCGGCCTCGTGCTTCCTGCTAGAATGGCCGCTGACAGGAAGTGCAAGCCGCTCGGCTGGGATCTAACAACCAGCCGCGATCTCGCGAGATCGTGGCAGGCTGTTTCATCGATCCCAGGCAAGAGGCTGCACTTCCTGTCAGCGGCCATTCTAGCAGGAAGCACGAGGCCGCCGGCAATCGTTCCCGCAGGACTCGGCTGCGCCCCTTCACAGCTGTGCACGCGGCAATGAGAGGTGAGCTGGGGGCACTATCCATGAGACCTGGGGGCACTATCCATGAGATCTAGGGGCATTATCCATGAGACCTGGGGGGCAATATCCATGAGACCTGGGGGGCAATATCCATGAGACCTGGGGGGCAATATCCATGAGACCTGGGGGCCACTATCCATGAGACCTGGGGGCCACTATCCATGAGACCTGGGGGCCACTATCCATGAGACCTGGGGGCCACTATCCATGAGACCTGGGGGCCACTATCCATGAGACCTGGGGGCCACTATCCATGAGAGCTAGGGGGGGGCATTATCCATGCGTCCTGGGGCATATCCATGATGAGACCTGGGGGCAATATCCATGATGAGACCTGGGGGGCAATATCCACGAGAGCTGGGGGGGGCATATCCATGAGCTGGGCCATATCCATGTGAACTGGGGCAATATATACCCATATGAGCTGGGGTCAATAATATCCATGTGAACTGGGGAAAATAGTCTGGGGGCTCAGTGCTGTGTATATTATTCTGGGGTGGTGTATATTATGCAATATGTTCTTTTGCTATACATGCATGTATTCTGTGTGTACTGTATTTGTACATGTACTGTGTGTGCACTATATATGTAGGGCCCCATCACCTCCTTAACGCTAGCACTCACACATGTGAGCGTTGGTGCTAGGTTAAATGAGGTTACTGCATGCTGCCCATATCACATCCTAGCACAGGACCCTCATATTACAATCCCAACGGTAACAGGTTAAAAAATCCAGGAGATTGCGCTTTTCAGCGCGAGGTTACTGTACTTTGCGCTCCCTATACTTAACATGGGGAGCGCAAACAGTAAATAGCGTTAGGGGATTACGAAGTCCTAACTCTAATTACCATCCCGCCTTAGCTACAAAAGTTACCCACAGCTAGACGCTGGTGCTAAGTGACGCCGCTTCTGCAGAATCAGTCAGCACCAGCTGGAACCCCCCCCCCCAAAAAAATCACATACTTGCCTCTCATTCCACAGCACAAAGGGCGGTCTGATCCACTGCTTCTGGTCGCGGGGAGCATCCAGGAGCTTATCACTGCGCCATTGGTCGGGGACTCCGATTTTTAAAATTATGTGGGGGGGGCACAATTTTCTGTTTTTGCCTCGGGTGCAAAAGGAGCTAGCTACGGCTCTGTCTGGGGGGGAGAAAACTAAAGGGATAAATATTATCCTTTCCTTACCCCCACCCCTGTTTTAACCCTACAGTGAAATTTATTCATCCCCCTTATAAAGCAAATGATCCTATAGCCACGACCTGTCAGTGAGCTGGCAAGGGTGCTGAACTCTTACTGTATGCCAGTGTCAGACGACCGCACTAGGTGCGCCCGTACTGATGTGGCTTCCGGCGTCCGTCACAATGTTGTGATGCTGCGACCAAGCCGACCAGACGCTGTTGCGCGCACAATTCGGCCGTGCTGCGTCTGTGCAGCAGGCCTCTCTATCAAAGCGCTAGGATGCGCGTTGACGGAGCTACAACGCACGATGCTCCATAGGATCGAGCCTTGCAGCACTGAGCGCACTAACTGCGCTCAGCGAGGTGGTCAGACGGGCTTCGAGTGGAAGGAATGTCCACTCACACGGACGTTCCTTCCGCTCTAAAACGCTCGTCTGACACTGGCCTTAGTAGAGTCTTCAGGTTTTTGAAAGACCACCCCATAACCAAGAATTTACACCTTGTCTAACGGACCTTTCCCGCCTCCTACTGTAGGATTTAGTCATCCTGAACTTGTTTAGGTTCTAACTCATTATTTATGGAGGAGCCTTGACGTGGTTTGAGTGATATTCACAGCTCCGTATTACCATGGACCTGTGTTTGTGTTTTTATGACGTTGTAACCGTAGGCGTAGACATTTCAACACCGTATTGATGAACGTAAAGTTGTGTAGATGACAGGTCAATTTTCAAAGCTACAGATTTCAAACCCCACCCTTATCAAAACATGACTTTAGGTGTTGGCCGGTGGCATTTCCTGCTCAACTGGAGACCTATGCTTCATGACGATTAAAATATTTATGCATGCCAGCATTTATCATGCCCCACCTATTCCACGGGGCTCAACTTTCACCTCCGTCATATTAATTCCAAACTGTGCAGTACAAAAGCTGTGGAACACAAATCAGTGGAGCATGTTTGGTATATGCCTTTAAATGTAAATTAATAATAACAGAGCGAAGGCGAGGAAGATGGGCAACATATATATTCAGGAAGGGATGCAGTTCTAATGAAAACCGGAAGTGGTCATTAGTAGAATGGTGCCAAAAACCATTATCTAGGTATCAACATTGAAAAAATAAAGTTTTCCTGATATTTTTACGTCGAGATCGGCATAATTGTGCTACTACTGTCACTTTCATCTTGACACATGAAGGTTTAATCACTTAAAATACAGTTTCAAAAACAAATTTCACCAGTTGGTGATGGATCGCAAAGGTGAAACACTATACCCACCATATATTGTTGGGATAATGTGCACCCCAGAACATCAAAAAATCCATTACGCAATCAACTAGCTCTATATTTGGGATTTTAAAGGGGCGCTACCACTTACTGCTGTAACTAGATTACTTGTGCAAAAAACACATTATAAAAAAGCTTTCAACATTCGAGGCATTTCGTGGCACACACCACTTCCGCATTCCTGAAGGAGGATAATCCAAACGAGCCCGAAGTAATTGATCACAAAGTGCCGGGGACCCACCGTATCCAGTCGTATGCCGAATTGCTGACGGAATCTGGAGGAGGCTAACACCCCGGTACCTGATACGCTATACATTTCATTGCGTTTAGTGAGTGCTTCTTGTAGGGGGCTCGATTTGCATTTACTCGTGTTTAAACTGTATCACACGATGTTTGTTTATGTATCTAGGTTACGCTCCCATCGGTGTTTTTCACTTTTTTTTATTACTTTGATGTTGAGCGTATGAAGGAAGAAACGCTCCGGGAGCCCCTTTTAAGATACAGGTGAAACTCGAAAAATTAGAATATCGTGCAAAACTTAATTTATTTCAGTAATGCAACTTAAAAGGTGAAACTAATATATGAGACTCATTACATGCAAAGCAAGATAGTTCAAGCCGTGATTTGTCATAATTGTGAGGATTATGGCTTACAGCTCATGAAAACCCCAAATCCACAATCTCATAAAATCTGAATATTGTGAAAAGGTGCAATATTCTAGGCTCAAAGTGTCCCACTCTAATCAGCTAATTCAGCCATAACACCTGCAAAGGGTTCCTGAACCTTTAAATGGTCTCTCAGTCTGGTTCAGTAGGAATCACAATCATGGGAAAGTCTGCTGACCTACAGTTGTGCAGAAAACCATCATTGACACCCTTCATAAGGAGGGAAAGCCTCAAAAGGTAATTGCAAAAGAAGTCAAATGTTCCCAAAGTGCTGTATCAAAGCACATTAATAGAAAGTTATGTGGAAGGGAAAAGTGTGGAAGAAAAATGTACACAAGCAGCAGGAATGACCGCAACCTGGAGAGGATTATCAGGAAAAGGCCTTTCAAAAGTGTTGGGGACTTTCACAAGGAGTGGACTGAGGCTGGAGTCAGTTCATCAAGAGCCACCACAGAGACAGATCCTGGACATGGGCTTCAAATGTCGTATTCCTCTTGTCAAGCAGCTCCTGAACAACAAACATCGTCAGAAGCGTCTTACCTGGGCTAAAGAAAAACAGGCCTGGTCTGTTGCTCAGTGGTCCAAAGTCCTCTTTTCTGATGAGAGCAACGTTTGCATCTCATTTGGAAACCAGGACCCAGAGTATGGAGGAAGAATGGAGAGGCACACACTGCAAGATGCTTGAAGTCCAGTGTGAAGTTTCCACAGTCTGTGTTGATTTGGGGAGTCATGTCATCTGTTAGTGTTGGTCCACTGTGCTTCATTAAGTCCAGGGTCAAACGCAGCGTCTACCAGGAGATTTTGGAGCACTTCAGGCTTCCTTCTGCAGACGAGCTTTATGGGGATGCTGACTTCATTTTCCAGCACCTGCCCACACTGCCAAAAGCACCAAAACCTGGTTCAATGACCGTAGGGATTACTGTGCTCGATTGGCCAGCAAACTCGCCTGACCTGAACCCCATAGAGAATCTATGGGGCATCGCCAAGACAAAGATGAGAGACATGAGACCGAACAATGCAGAAGAGCTGAAGGCCGCTATTGAAGCATCCTGGTCTTCCATAACACCTCAGCAGTGCCACAGGCTGATAGCTTCCATGCCACATTGCCACATTGAGGCAGGAATTGCTGCAAAAGGGACCCAAACCAAGTACTGAGTACATATGCAGCTTATACTTTCCAGAGGTCCCATATTGTTCTATGTACAATCCTTGTTTTATTGATTGCATGTAATATTCAAATTTTCTGAGATTGTGGATTCGGGGTTTTCATGAGCTGGAAGCCATAATCCTCACAATTATGACAAATCATGGCTTGATCTATCTTGCTTTGCATGTAATGAGTCTCCTATAATAGTTTCACCTTTTAAGTTGCATTACTGAAATTATCTTATGCACCATATTCTAATTTTTCGAGTTTCACCTGTACGTATTGTTTTGCATTCACAGTTCTGAGGTCCTGAGCTGCATAGCTTGTGTTAGATCATACAGTCAGAGGTATTTATAAAGCGCTAGCAAGTTCCGTAGCGCTGCACAATGGGTGAGGCAGAATAACAAATGTCCATACAAGTTAAAGTAAATTGGATTTTATTCCAGTGAGCAGCAAAGGACAACGTTTCGACACCGTCTTTGTCAAGTCTGGATACATAGTGCACAAAGAACATACATATGTATGTATATGTAGAAGTGAAAAGGGACGTGTAATCAGTGATACAATTGCTCATTGATAGAAAAACATGTGATACAATTAAATAATCATTAGCAAGCTCCTTAATCTCATTCAATCACCTGTTTGGAAGGAGTATTGAGATGTGTAGCAGTGTTACATATGTAGCAAAAATCTAAACAATTAAAAACAATAAACAACAACTAAAGTCTTGTATTAAACGCTATTCCCTATATATTCTTTATCGCTTCTTTGTTATTCCGATATTATTCAAAGATTTACCCTGGTGTGAAACAGTTACCTATGATAAACCGTGTCCAACAACAATCTAATTGGTATAATAAGAAATATTACCATTATGGCTTTAAGAACGGGAATGTAAATACAATAACTGGCCATTGCCTAAAAATTTGCGCAGCGGGATTTACAGAAAGGGACAGGTCACAATACCTGTTTAATCCAAATCAACAGTATTAAGTTGGTGTATCCAAAATAATTCCTTTTTTAAGGCCTGTTTCCTGTCGCAACCCCAGATACATTTATCAACTGCATCAATAACGTTTAAGCTCAATAGAGAGATTTAATGACCTGCTGAAATGACGTGGCTGGGTACGAGTAATTCAATTCGACCAAGGCGCACATCAGACTTACGTTTCCTAATCCTATTTTACTTTTCCGTATGGTTTCTCCCGCATACACCCAACCACAGGGGCACGTAATCAGATACATGACGTAGTCGGAATTACACGTGAAATATTGTTTTATTTTAAATTTACGGCCTGGCTGTGGGTGCACAAAAGAATCGCCCTTGATTGTGGCATTGGAACAGGAGCGGTTTAGGCAGGAAAAGTGCCCCTTTTAGGTCTGCCAAAAAATTGTGTTCTCACTTTGGTATTTCTGAATTCAGCCTGCACCAACGTTGGCTTTTATTGGAGGAATAACCCATGATTTTCGACGCGTAAGTGGTTCTGGTGTACGTGAAATATGGCTGCAGAGCCAGGCATTCTGTCATCCTGGTGCACATACGTGCTGCTATGATGTCCAAGCCCGCAATAAGGGACAGGTCCTCAGTGACTCAAATTGCATCATGGCCACAACTCCCGACTGCTACACAAGCCCCTGACCCGATGTTGGAGCTGCCAAAGTTGACCGATCTGACGACTCTTTTCCAGCTTGGTACTAAATATTTCGAACAACTAGGCTGTCTGTAATCCTCTACAGCAGTGGTTCCCAACCGCGGTCCTCAAGTACCCCTAACAGGACAGGTTTTGAGGATTCCCTTGGGGAAATGCAGACTGAATCCTGCAATCACTGAGCAGTAAATCCTATGACCTGTGCTGTGCTTCACATATCTGCAAACCTGACCTGTTGGGGAGACCTGAGGACCGCGGTTGGGAACCACTGATGTACAGAGCAGAAATGTTATTCTTGACTCCAGAGGTCTAATGATTGATTCCAGAGGTCTCCATTTAGGATGAAACGCTCATCTTTGATACTGTAGGTTTTTTATTTTCCTACTTTTTACTGTTCTGTGACTTTCATGTAAATCTAGGTGCTTTGGGACTAGCAATACAGGTGTATCCAGCGTGGGAAGATCTCTTCTAATGATCCAGCAGTGTTTGGATAGGCACGCACCATTTAACTTGCCTTTTTCTCACACATGGATAATGACATTGTGCTGCCTAGACAGCGATACAGGAAGATCTGGAGCCTTGAATGGATATTCCTTGAGTGGTATTTACAGAGCGTTAAGCTTGTAAAAGGCACCTTTTTATCTCTGGAACAGAATCCACACCCTGGTGTTTGCTGTGGTTAAATAGGAGTTACTGGCTTTCTGCTGTCGGAAAACACCCCATATATACACTGTGCATGGGTCCGACCTTTCCCTGGAGTGGCCGTTGCTCTACAGCATTACATATGTGTATATATATTTCAATAGCAACCCTGCGAACATGGAAAATATTTTCATACAGGGTTATTCAGAGAGAGGTGAAAACCAGGAGAATGACTGGAGAATTGAAAATTCTAGGTCAAAATAGCCGATTTGGAAAGTGAGATAAATGGGAGAATTTTTCTGTTTAGGCTATTTTGACCTTGGATTTTCACTTCTCCAGTCATTCTCCTGGTTTTCACCTCTCTCTGAATAACCCTGATAGTGTACACTAATTTGCATATTTGATGCGGGTGCGTCTCAAAAATAAAATACAAACAAACAATATATTTATATATATATTATATTATATTTTTATTTTACTACGGTCTGATAGCCAAAACCAGCATCTCTTACGGCCATTTTTGAGTTCGTGAGGTTCAAATTGTGGCGTAAATAAATTCAGCCCAAATTTTGGCTCTTGCGACTATACTTTTTAATGGAAATATCAGCCGTAGCGATTCAATTCATGTTTTTCAGTGTGCAGATTTTCCGCAAAAATAACAGATGCTAAAAGGTGTCAATAAATGGATTTTCACCACTTTACCAGCGACATTTTTTTTTTTTTTTTCAAATACCAGCTCTGACTGAATTTTATTCCATTTTATCGGACGATTAGTTAAAAACAATATATATGTTGTCCGCAAGCAGTTGATCTACAAATAATTACTCTCTCCCCCCTCCTGAAAAATTGCCAGATTAAATTCTATCCGACCCTGAGCTATTCATTTCATGCCATTTAACTTTGTCGCAACCACAGTAAACTTCGGCGATCCAGAGAGGTCATTTCAATGGCTGGTGGCGTTTCATCAATGCACACATACAGTGCATAGAGGACCGGGACCCCAAAATATTATTCTTTGAGCGTGGACAAACACATCCATTTGAGAATTCTTATACTACTCAAATCATTTTTTATTTTTTGTTGAAACGCAGAGAAAGTACAATAGCATGTATTATACCATTTGAACTGCAGATGGCGATGTTGTTAAAGGGTACTATGTGTTCTGCACTTGTTGGTATATTCACAGGAAGGAAGTCTGTTTTTCTTTCTCCCTTTCCTTGATTTCTTGCTGTGTAATGCCTGCTGTTTTCAGTCACTAGTCTGTTATAGTTGTTTATTGTTTTATGCACAAAGTAACGTTTATTGCTGGAAGTTCACAAGCATCCAGTGCCTCTTTCGTACATAACCAACAGAAAACATATCGGGGAATTTCCTTGTATAATGGAACCAAACGTGCACAACTGACCCCTCACACGGGGCTACGATAAATGACACCCCCTAAATTCTGAAAGCGTTCCATAATGCAAGCCTGAAATGACCTCAGACATGCCTTGTGGCCGTGGTTCCTCAAAAACATAGTGGATACAAAAATTACAACCGTGTGTCTGGAAATCTAATCTTATTTTAAAAGGAATTCATACATAGAGTAGGTAAATAATAGATCATCAATAAAACGTTACCGCACACCACCCATTCTGCTGGTGATTCTGTTCATGCTCGGTGAGCTCCAGTTGTAAAATACAGCCGGTCACTTTTTTTATCTCGCTTTCTATTTTATTTTATTTTTTACTTTGGTAGCAGGTATTTGATTGAGATTATAAACTTTTTATATCAATCACACAGATGGACTTTCCCAGTTTTTTTCAGAGCCGAGGCTGAAAATTATTTTGTGCAACGCCGCCGCCTCTGTCCTTATGTGGAATTACTCCTCATATCCAATGCTGTCATTTCATTCTCTTTTAGCTGCCAAACCCCTCATTCTTGGATTGTATTGGTAATACCGGCACGTCATCCTCCGTATGCGTTGGTGCTCCATATTTGTGTTTGAACCCCCCCCCCGAACAGCTGAAATCCACTTACAGGAAACCATCTCCTGTAGGCCCCACACCATTCATTAAACCAGGGACAAAGGTATCCGTGCTGCAAATGGAGCGTTACATCTAGTAAACTTACTTTAAAAGGTTCAGAAATAACTCCATGTAAGGGTGTAACGTTTTTTCTTAAAATTAAGAGTATTACATTTTTATTCATTACTATGGGGGTTATTCAAAGAGGTGAAAAGTCTCCGAAATGTAACTGAACGGTGACGTTTCGGGGCCATTCGGCTAGTCAGAGAGCAGGCAATTCGTCATATTGTGATGAATTGCTTTGTAAGGGCAGAGGCTATGACCCCTGTATAGTGTTATGTGTATGGAACCCAATGGCAAGCCGAAGAACAACACCAGGAGATGAATATTTACTGAGACAAAACAAAATAGAAGTCCAGAACAAAAGACTGTAACGCAAAAGGTATCCTTGACAAGTATAAAGTCCAGAACGGGGAATTGCACGTAAGGGTCTTTGGATTTAGAAGGGACACAACGTAAGTCCAGAACGAAGGGTTGTAGAAGAGGGTAACCTGAGTTGTGGCCTTTGAGACAAACCGGGTTTGAGGAGTTGGACTTGGTATCGTGGTCTTGGAAGCAATTCTGGAGATAGGGCTGGTACCGTGGACGTGGAAACAAACCTGGAGATGGAGCTGGAGATGGAACTGGTACTGTGGACGTAGAAGCAAACCTGGAGATGGTACCGTGGAGACAAGCCTGAAGATGGAGCTGGTACCGTGGAGACAAGCCTGAAGATGGAGCTGGTACCGTGGAAGCAAGCCTGAAGATGGAGCTGGTACCGTGGAGACAAGCCTGACGATGGAGCTGGTACCGTGGACGTGGAAGCAAGTCTGGAGAAGGATCTGGAACTCCGGATTCACTTGAAACAGGAACGAAGAGGGAACACTGGATAACTGAAGTGGTGAACCACAGTATAACCTGGTTAATGAACTGAGAAAGGCAGCAGGTTTAAATAGGGTTCAGAGGATCATAAGAACACCGTTCACCTGAGTACTTGATAGGTTAATTGGTGGCATACGAGGATCTCCAGTGCAGGTGTAATGCAGTACCTTTACTTGACCAGCGGAGGGCGCCAGAGTACCAAGGTCTTCGTGCTTTAAGGAGATGGGCGATCGCGCATGTGCGCTTTGTTTCTCCTCAGTTGGTTCCCGAAGGCGGCGTGGGACGCATCCTGGGTCAACTCCTCCGAGTTGTGGACCGGAACCTGGGAGCAACGCGCCACGAGCGACCTCGGGTAAGTACGCTGAGTGTCCCAACATGGCAGTCGGGCCGAGGCGCGGGGCATGACATGCTTGCACATACGGTGCCTGTTCGAGGGCAGTGAAATCCCCATAGAGAAGCAATGCTTCCTCTATTCAGAGAACACAAAACAGCAGTGAAAAGTTGCCGAATTGCCCTGCCATTTGGTGGTTTCATTCAACAGGTTTGTTCAGGATAATCCCATAGGCTTCAATGTTAAAAATATTCCCGTTTAAATTCAATATCTAATAAACCGTTTATAAATTTATTGTACAGTAAAAAATCTCTTTATTTTTAGAAATTTTTTTTAGGATCCTTTAGCCAAAAAATTGCAACTTTTTTTTTAAATCGTTTTTTATTTTTTCTGTAACAACCCTTTTTATTATCATTCACTGGATCTTATGTGTAAATTCCAGACATTTTCGTTCAGTAGATTTTTTTGCAAACAGCGTTTCACTTTTCAAACATACTTTTTTTTTTGTTCGTTTTTTTTACCTCATTCGCCTGTGTGTCGGGTTTTTTCCGGTGGCTGCTCTGCGCTGTGATCGGCGGCTAGTCGGGTTTTTCCAGTGTGTTCGGCAGGGTTAATCCAGCTGTTTCTGCGGGTTTTGGTGAGCGGCAGGTTGGCGGGGAGTGTTCGTCGGGTTTGTGATGGGCTTTCCTTGCACTTCGGGGGCCATGTGGTGTTTGCTGAATACACCGCAGGGTCAACGAACTAGGATCGCCGAATTGCAGGGAACGAAAAGTCACCGAAAGTGTGGTGACTTTTCGTTTCTCTTTGAATAACCCTGTATGTGTTTTATGAATGTAAGCTCTGCAATACAAGATTTATGTACCGCACATTACTGTGAGTTTTATTGCTGTGGAGCTCTGTGATACATTCATACTAGGGCTGGGGAAATTAATGATTAATTAATCGATATAATTGTTAATATTTTTGATTGATTTAAATTTATTTTGATCGGGGGGCCCCCCTCAGCTCTGGTATCGGACTCTAGGGGTCCGAATCCGGAGCTGTGCTTGCTTCCCGGGGCACTGTGCCGCCCTCCAGCCACGTGTGCGATGCGTGTGACGCACGAGTCACACACAGCGACTGGCACAGGAAGAAGACGGTAGACGAGAAGGCAGCGGAGGAGCGGTGAGTTTGGTGCTGCCTGTCTCAGTCCAGCCTCGGACCCAGCAGGGCCCAAGACCCAGGGCCCAGATCCCTGGCCAAGACCCAGGCAAAGATCCAAGGGCCAGGGTCCAGACCTAGGGCCCAAGACACAAGCAGATCAGCTAAAAGTAGTTAGATCTGTATGTGCGTTCTAATGAATCGATTAAAAAAACAAAATATTGATTAATTGAAGACGAAAATTTTAATCAGTACCAGCCCTAATTCGTACACACCGCCGCACATTACTGCGAGCTTTATTGCTATGGAAATGCTTATACACACCGCACATTACTGTTGGTTTTATTGCTAGTGGCCTATTTTGACCGACTGCACATTTCTTGGTGAATAACCTCACCGACACAAACACGTATACTGACCCCTTCCACACTGATGTTGATTTCTTACTGTGAGAGTTGTGGAGGCCCCTCTTCTGTCTTGTCCTCTAAAGGGTAGGATAGGGAATAGAAAGCATGGCTGTCCGGGGGGAGGGGGGGCTTGATTTAGTGGATTTGGGACCACACCTCACCTGTGTTCATCTCAATCTTTGCTGCTTTTCCGGCTCTCTGTTCGGGAAAAGCCTCTTCTGAAGACCGCGTGCCATTGTCGGTAGCAGGCAAATGAGTGGACATGAGTCTTGAGAGATCGATAAAGGTGATTTTTAAACTCTATTTTTGTGGCAAACAAACTGGCGTGGTGATGCCCGATGGACGAACCTCCACTGACCGCCTCTAACCACAACACGTTATTTTTCCCATTAAGGCTGGGGTCAGACGAGCTTATTTGAAGAGCGGAAGGAACGTCCGTGAGAGGGGACGTTCCTTCCATTCGACGCCCGTCTGGCCACCTCGCTGAGTGCGCTCAGCAGTGCAAAGCGTGATCCTCCTATGAAGAATCGCGCTTTGCAGCTACGTCGACGCGCGTCCTATCGCTTTGACAGCGAGGACTGCTGCACAGACACAGCATGGCCGCGCGTGTGGCTGGCCCCGACGCTGCGTCGGGCACCAGAAGGCATGTCCGTACAGGCGCACATAGTGCACTCGTCTGACGCCAGCTTAAGTCTGTAAAATGTGTTCCAGCAGCAGCAATAAGTAAAGCTTGAGCAGAGCGCGACATGCTGCATTTCCACGTGTATACCGTTAGGTGGAGCAGCTCTCCTGCTAATCACCGCTAGATTTCTGGTCCTCTTGGTATTTGTAGTTAAACTGGAAAGAATTTTTACATGAAATATGGGTTGTTCATATTTAGGTGTCAGCATTGATTTATATATTGTACTCGTACGATTATCCGCACCTTTGTGTCCTTCAACGTGATTTAAGGATGTCCTCACAAACCGTAACTCTCCCCAGTACCCCTTCAGTCATGAGACTTGAGGGATCACAAAAACATCATCTATTTTTGGGCTGAAATTCCTCTGTACGAACTATAGCCATGTCCTTCTTTTTAGGCTGGGGTCAGACGAGCGCAGTGTTTATGTCCATGTTGCCGCACATTTTAACGTCTGTGGTAGCATACAATTATGATCGAGACCACCACACAAAGTACGACCGCGGAAAACGGACGCAAGTTAGGCAAGAACGTAAAACCACTAGAACGGACGTGCAGAGTGCGCCACGTCCGCATAGCTTTGTGTGTGAGTGATGGAACGTGGTCAGACGCACTGCATTTATACGTCCAGCATTTTTGACGGACAAAATGGTTTTTCATATTAATTTTATTTTCCTCCTACATCCGTCAAAAAAAACGTCAGTCACAAAAACGGACCGTGTGGCCACTACCTTGTCAGTCAGGGGTGCCAGACAAAATCCCTACAGCCAGGTTCCCTAATGCCAACTTCCAGACAGAACAAGTGCCGGACATCCCAACTTCCCTACACGGCTAACTTCCAGACATCCAAAATCCCAGTGGCTAACCCAAATACTAACACCCTAACCCTAGGTTAAAGGGAGTTAGGGCTAGGTTTAGGGGGGTTAGAGCTAGGTTCAGGGGGTTAAGGTTAGGGCTAAGTTTAGGGGGTTAGGGTTAGGGCTAGATTTAGGGGGGGTTAGGACTAGATTTAGGGGGTATGGGCTAGGTTTAGGGGGTTAGGGTTAGGGCTAGGTTTGGGGGGTTAGGTTTAGGGGGTTAGGGTTAAGGCTAGGTTTAGGGGGTTAGGGGTTAAGGCTAGGTTTAGGGGGTTAGGGCTAGATTTAGGGTGGTATGGGTTAGGGCTAGGTTTGGGGGTTAGGGCTAGGTTTGGGGGGGGTTCGGGTTAGGGCTAGGTTTAGGGGGTTAGGGCCAGGTTTAGGGGGTTCGGGTTAGGGCTAGGTTTAGGGGGGTTAGCATTAGGTTTGGGTGGTTAGAGTTAGGGCTAGGTTTAGGGGGGTTAAGGGTTAGGGCTAGGTTTAGGGGGGTTAAGGTTAGGGCTAGGTTTAGGGGGTTAGGGACAGGTTTAGGGGGTTCGGGTTAGGGCTAGGTTTAGGGGGGTTAGCATTAGGTTTGGGTGGTTAGAGTTAGGGCTAGGTTTAGGGGGGTTAAGGGTTAGGGCTAGGTTTAGGGGGTTAAGGGTTAGTGTTAGCCGCTGGGATTTTGGATGTCTGGAAGTTGGCCGTCAGGGAGTTGTCTGTGTAGGGAAGTTGGCCGTCGGGATTTTGGCATTAGGGAACCTGGTTTTAGGGATTTTGACCCAAACCAGTCAGTCAGAAAGTACGTCCGTTGTGCACGGACACACAGTCCGCACAGAATGCGTTCGTCTGACCCTAGCCTTAGGAGGAACGTATGCCTTTTATATTGTTTCTGCCACACACTGTCAGGACATCGCTGTCGACGCTCCTCATGCAGTCCATGACACCTTCCGTGTCTTGTTGCTTTGTTTATACTTTGGTCATTGAGTGAGGATTACCTTAACTGTGGTTAAGTGCCTAATGTTTGTGGTCTAGATCATTTACTGGCTTTGTGTCAGACTCCGAAAACTGGATGGACTAGCTTCGGCGACTGTAATTAGTGTCAGTATATTCAATTCGAGAAAAAATGGGTGTGTTGCTCTCTTCTGCAACCTCCAGGCAATGAGCATTGATCAGCAGCAAAAACCTATTAAATACATAATTTGCACCATGGTTTGGCGTAAAACTAAAAGCTGCGTTCTAGTAGATATTATCCCAGCACGGGAACCAGGATTGTGCACAAAGTATCTCAGTTTGGGTATATTTCCAATCCAGTTCTTTTGGCCTCAAATGTGTCATTATCGCATTCTTTCATCTAGTCAGTGAATTACCCAGAAATTAGTTTCACACGGTGACAAACCTAGTAGATCCAGTCGCGCAGAGAATGCGGATGGGTTAGATGGAGAAGCAGTCTGATAGACGTGTAATACCGGTCCTTAGGATGGCAGGATCCCACTTACTACAGATTTAGATTTGGATGTATGATATGGGGACGGGGAGGAAGGACATTGTAGACATTGATGTCTGTATATTAGATGTTCACCATGTGATGTTGATCTTGTCTGTATTGGACACTTGATTAAAAATTGTGCAATTAACAACCGGAGTATTCCCTGAAAAGTAATTGGGGGGGGGGTAACCCTAAATTCAGAAGTGCCCCATCTCTACTCAAAGTCAAGGCGAGTAAGCCTGGGGTCAGACGAGCGCATTTCAGAGTGGAAGGAACGTCCGTGCGACTGGATGTTCCTTCCACTCAACGCCCGTCTGGCCGGGGAGGATCGCGCTTTGCAGCCCCGTCAACGCACTTCTAAAGTTTTGATGGGGAGGCTTTGTGCACGGACGCTTGTAGCATGCGCATTTCGTACGCAAGCTACAGCGCGCGGCCGGCACCGTTGCAGCGTCATAACGCTGCGACGGACGCCAGTAAGCACTTCATTACGGGCACACCTATTATACTCCTCTGATACCGGCGTAAAGTGAGGAGAAAAATTTACTAGAAATGACAAACCTTTTATTTCAATAGTCAAAAAAAAAGATGGAAAAAAAAGTATCAAACGGACCTTTCTGAAAATTACAGCTGCATGTAATAAGTTGTCTGTAATTTAAGGGATACTCTATTGAAATCGTTTTTGTATTTTTTGCCCTTCTATATCTGGACAGATGCTGCTGACGGCCCAATAATTTTTTTCATAACTTATTTTTGTTATTTTTCTCTCCCGCGGCAATCTGCTCCTCCTCCCCTTCGGGTCAGAGATTCTCAAATCTGAAAGTCCCTGCAACTATCTTATGCAATTTACCATCAACTTGTGAGGGAAGGAAATGCAAATTCCGAATCAATACGTGACTCGAGCACTTTACGTACACAAGTTCCATAGCGCCTGCTCAGATCCAATCCGTCGGCTGCCTCGGAGTCCGCTCGCTGTCGCAGTTGGTAATAGAGGGTGACGTCGGTATGCTCTCTGCGTGCCGATATCACTAGTGACCGACTTAAAAGAACACTCTAATCAAAAATCCCCCCCCTGTTTTTTTACATTAAACTATTCCCTCACTAACTAGGTAGGGATTTTTTTTTTTTAACTAATACTTACCCTAAAATCCACTTGTTTCCAGCGGCGTCTTTTTTTTTTTTTTATATATACTCACCTCCCTCCTCTTCCGCTCCCGTCCTTCTTGCTTTCAGTTGCCTTCTGGTTTACGTGAGAAGCGCACATGCGTGCCTCTCACGAAAGCCAGCCAATCGGCAGGCTTCCTCCCGGCTCCCTCTGCTGAGGATTAGTGTTGCGCGCAAGAGGATACGCGCAACACTAATCCTCAGGCTGCCGCCAGCTACTGCGGCGAGTTGGAGACGTCATCGCGCTGAAAGCGCGATGACGTCTCCTACTCGGCAATAGTCAGCAGAAGTGGGAAATCTGAATCCGGCTCTGCTGACTGACAGCTGGGAGGGCGGAGGAAAGTCCTCCACGTCTCTCAGCTGTTTTCAGCTTTTTTAGCTGATCTGCTGAGCGGAGGGAGGGGGGACAGAGGGGGGCATACTCAGGGCATCATGACCACCTAAAAAGCTTAGGTGGTCATGTTGCCTAGAGTATCCCTTTAAGTCCAAAATCCTGACTGCTGGATGGGGTGGAGGAAACTCCTCCACTTCACCCAGCATTTTAACCAGATCAGGACAGCAGCGAGGGGAGAGAAGTGAGGGGCACTCCTCACTCCCTGACCACTTTAAACCAATAAAGTGTCCCTTTTAATATTTAAGTCACGACTGTTGTCCCCTCCCCAGATGCAGGACAAAGCAAAACTCTGCAACGCGCCACTTCTGTCGTTCTATTTCTAGATCGATATCTAAGGTAAGTCTACAAGCAATGCATTATGGACTCCTACAAATAGATACTCTGCGCAGCCTAATCGTATATACGACTCGGCACTGATGCTGAAAAGTCTCAGTTACGTAGCCCAGATACAATGCGATTAAAAGTAGCTATTGGGCATAACAATGTCACTTTCTCCTGGGTGTGGAACCAGTACACGTATCACACTTATATCTAAGATCTAAATGTAGCCGATAGACTTGTTATTTCGATGCTACAATGTAATATACAGGAGCACGTCAGTAACTCATGTCTATAAAAAAATAACTACTTCTACCTTCCAAAAGCGACTCAATCTATACATTAAACCTCTTTTAATGAAGCAAAATCCCAAGAGATGCAACTGCCTTAATCGAAGTCGATCAGATGCTGCCATGCATTTGAATGTAGCTGATGGATGCGCTATTGCGACGCTGCACCCTCCTATGAAACCGTGCGTCCCTGTTATGCTGCATCTATAGTAAGATGGCGACAACTACTACATTCCAAAAACAAAGGAGTCTATGCACTGAATAGTATCATCGAGTGCAACAGACAGATATGGATCTCTTAATTCGTTGAGAAGTACAGGTCCACAGGAGAAGTCGACTATATGCTCCCATGCACTTATTACGGAGTATTGTGCTATTGATCAATATCTTGTCAATCGCCAATATTTAAAAACGCTAGATGTATTCCTCCTCTTGATATTTTAGCCCTACACCATCAGGGTTATTCAAAGAGAATCGAAAAACCACCGCACGTTCGTGACTTTTCGTTCTCTTCAATTCGGATTGATTCGGCGATCCCATTTCGGCGACCCTGCGTGTATTCAGCAAGCACCACAGGGCCGACGAAATGCAGGGAAAAGTCGCTGCAAACCCGCCGAACACTTCCCACAAAAAGAGGGCGAACGCACACCGAAACCTGCAAAAACATCTGTATTAACTCACCGCGCAGCCGCCGGAAAAAGCCGACACCGCAGACGAATGGAGTGAATAAATTAAAAAAAACGTTCGCTTGAATGTTTGAAAATTGAAAAGCTGTTTGCAAAGAAACTACTGAGCGAAAATGTCTGAAATTTGCATATGAGGTCCAGGGAATGATAATAAAGAGGGCTGGTACAGAAAAAATAAGTAAAGTTAAATTTTTTTTTAAAAATCGGCATTTTTTAAAAAAGAAATCCCAAAAAATGCTTAAAATATCCTAAAAAAATCTATAAAGAGACTCTTTACTGCAGAATTTTATAATGAACGGTTTATTAGATATTGAATTAAAACGGGAATATTTTTAACATTGAAGCCTATGGGATTCGCCTGAATAAACCTGCCGAATCAAACCACCGAATGGCAGGGCATTTCAGGAACCTTTCACTGCTGGTTTGTGTTCTCTGAATAGCCGAAACATTACTTCTCTATGGGGATTTCACTGCCCTCGAACAGGCATCGTATGTGCAGGTAATTTGCCAGGATTTGTCGAATTGCCTGTTCTCTGGATAGCCGAATGGCCAGGAAAGGTAACCGAACGCTGATTTTCAGCGTTCGATTCCCTTTCGGCAGCCATTCGGATCTTTTGAATAACCCTGTATGTATACTATGTAGTGGATCACCTATTTCTCCACTGTCCATGTTCCAAAAATTCTCGGGCTGTAGAAATTATGGCAATGAAGGTACATCCGTATACACTGATCGTTACAGCAACTAGCCTAAAACGGCAAACCTACAGAACGTACACTGAAAGAATGGTCTGAAAAAGAGAAAATATCCAGTGAACGGCAGTTGTGTGGATGAAGAGCCTTGTTGATGTCAGAGGAGAATGGGCAGACTGGTTAGAGATGATAGAAAGGCAACGGTAACTCAAATAACCATTCGTTACAACCAAGGTATGCAGAACAGCATCTCTGAACGCACAACACGTCCAACCTTGAAGCAGATGGGCTACAGCAGCAACAGACCACACCGGGTGCCACTCCTGTCAGCTAAGAACAGGAAACCGAGGCTACAATTCGCACAGGCTCACCTAAATTGGGCAATAGAAGAACGGAAAAAAGTTGCCTGGTCTGATGTGTCTCGATTTCAGCTGCGACATTCAGATGGTAGGGTCAGAATTTGGTGTAAACATGAAAGCCTGGATCCATCCTACCTTGTATCAACAGTTCAGGCTGGTGGTGGTGTAATGGTGTGGGGTATATTTTCTTGGCACACTTTGGGCCCCTTAGTACCAATTGAGCATTGTTTAAACTCCATGACCTAGCGGAGTATTGTTGCTGACCATCTCCATCCCTTTATGGCCACAGTTTATCGATCTTCTGATGTCTACTTCCAGCAGGATAATGCACCATGTCTCAAATCCTCTCAAACTGGTTTCTTGAACATGACCATGAGTTCACTGTACTCCCAATGGCCTCCACAGTCACCAGATTTCAATCCAATAGACCACCTTTGGGATGTGGTGGAACAAGAGATTCGCATCATGGATATACAGCCGACAAATCTGCTGCAACTGCGTGATGCTATCCTGTCAATATGGACCAAAATCTCTGAGGAATGTTTCCAACACCTTGTTGAATCTATGCCACGAAGAATTACGGTAGTTCTGAAGGCAAAAGGGGATCCAACCCAGTACTACCAAGGTGTAACTAATAAAGTGGGCGGTGAGCGTGTATATTTGGGGATCCATATTCTTTAAGGAACCAGCAAAGTGACCATCTAAAGATCAAACTGTGGTCAGTCAATATGCATAGACAAAAATATACATGACAATTAAGATGGAATTATTTCCTCTCTTCCAATTAGAAGCTAATGGTGTTATGTCTTTTATGATGTCTGTCGCATACAGGGTATAAAATGACTGTAGACGTACCCTGTGCCATGAGTCAAAAACACCAGGCTGTTGCAGGATAATTGTGTTTGTACATACAGTGTGTAATGCAGAGTCAATGGTGTTGGAGGGTGTTATGTGAACTCACAGTAGTATTTGTGTGGACTGACAGGGGTTGCCTGGCATTCCATCCTTTGAGTCCTCAGTTTGGGTGAGGTCTAAGGTGTCCACCATTGAATGGCAACATTCAAGGGAGTTCATCCCTTTCTGCCCACAATGCAATGCGTAGACCCAGCAGGTTCCTTCCTCTTCTCACTTTCTTTATAGATGTCCATTTATGAAGCTTTGATGCAGACAGGTTGAAGAAACCGTGGATAATTTCTAATTCCTTTACAGTGTAATATGGTTTAATTATTAATCCGTTCATCCCCGCCGTTCACGTGCGCGCAGACTGTATAGCACTACCAACAACTGCTCCTTTTACTTTCTGATGCTGTTATCCACGAAGTCCAAATTCCGCCGGATCTTCTGGTATGTTGGAGACTGTCAACATCGCTGTGTAAATCATTATTTTTAGATGATCACCGCCATTACTTTCAAGGAGGAAGCGTATATTCTAGAAAGTGCCGCTCTACGTCATCTGCAATAAATGGGGGGAAAAAAAACCTGCAGTCTAAAGTGTAGGATGATATTCATAGGACTTTTAGCACCTATGGACCAGGATACAATAGTCCTCCTCAGTTTCTAATGTTGACATTTGCATGTCAATAAAGGTTTATTGGAGCCCTGAGAACAGGCTGCAGCACTATTGGCCCAATGGGGAGACCCTGCTGAGGTCTCAAGGTTTTAGCTCGATGGTGTCATTACAGGACTACACCATATGCAAATCAGACTGCAATCGCCCAGAAAGGGCAGCCTAAACTGAAACATTGTGGGGATTTATTTTTTTTTTTTTTATTATTTTTTTTATTATTATATATATATATATATATATATATATATTTTTTTAAATTTTATTTTGGTTTTGGAGTTTCAAATCCAGGTTTACCAGCATTTCGATTCCCGATATTTAAAAAATAAACAAATAAAAAAAAAACTGGATCAAATATCTGCGCTGACAGCTACATAATGTGGAAATATCCGCTTTAGCGATTCACTTCTACTTCACTGGTAGACTGATTTCTGGAAAAAAAAAATATTAAACCCTAAAAGGTGTTGATAAATGGCCAGTACTGTATGGAGATTACGCGTTTTAATCTTAAATCTGACATGTGTGTTTTTACTGTAACGGTAAAAATATGACAGTACGCACTTGCATGTAGTAAATTATTTATTTATAACGTTTTTTACCAGGAAGGATACATTGAGATTTCTCTCGTTTTCAAGTATGTCCTGGGTTCAAGAACATTGAAGTGTTACAGTTACAGAAATACAAAGTAATACAATGCAAGATATTAAAAAACAACACAATATACCGGTTGTATAATAATGTCTAGGACTTGCGTTATAACTAACTGTAGAAATCATAATTTGCGGACTTTCACATTATTATATGACCGTGTAAATCTTTACATACATATTTGCCCGTCTTGAATTTACAGTACGGAGGCTTGTGCGTTTTTTTTTTTTTTTATTTTGTGAAAGGATTTTACCAGGAAGGATACATTGAGATTTCTCTCATTTTCAAGTATGTCCTGGGTATTGCTTTGGCTTTTAGAAAAAGTGTCAAAAAATATGCAGTAGAATACCATTTGGAGAGCTTGAAGTCCCTCAGGTTCCCAGCAAAGTATGTTATGATCAAAAGTAATGCTCGTAGCCAATCCGTCGCTGCGAAAAAAATATTTTATGTAATTTCTGATACCCTTAAGGAAAGCAGGTTCTCACACGATGATGTGAACTGTGATCACAACGGAATTTTGCTTACTTTTTTCACTTCACTTTTATATCGACCGCTGATCAAGCGTATTCGTTCCACCTGATTTCTTGTCTTTAATATTTTTTTATATTAAAGGGACACTACCACTTTCATAAAATGGAACTATAGTACTTGTGCATTACAAACAAAAACACATTATAAAACACATGCTGCTGTTTTTTCTTTGTTTGAAGTAAAGGAAAACTAATGTTAGGTTCTTTATCTCCTGTTTCCATTTTGGGAATTTTCCCACGATGCAACATTTACCAAAATCTGTGCAAACCTTTTCCTTTGTGGCTGTGCTTTATCGTATACAGTATTTACCAGTTAATGAGGTGGAGGAGGGAATGTTTAGATAAGGCAGCAGGAGGTTTATTGTGTTGTCAGGGCTACTCAAGATAGGAGATTGCAGCTGAATGAGATGAGCGCTTAAAATACTTATCTACCTGCTGGTGATGTCCTTTGAATACATCCCACACAATACAATGATTTGAGTCAGTGATCGACCCACAGTGATGGAAAGATACGGGAGGGGGGCAGTTTACAACACAAAATATCACACAATGGATGCACCCAGTGACACACATGGAGTAAAATATTTTCTTAGCGAAACAACATACAAGAGAAAAATTAAGCACAGGTAAGATATCTACAACTAAATAAGGACATTGCCTTTTTTGGGTGGTATATTCTGATATTGCAGAAGGTATTAATGGAAAAGTATGTCTTTTTGCTGATGACACAAAAATTTGCAACAGGGTTGACGTTCCTGGAGGGATCAGCCAAATGACAAATGATTTAGGTAAACTAAAAAAATGGTCGGAGTTGTGGCAATTGAGTTTTAATGTGGATAAGTGCAAGATAATGCACCTGGGACGTAAAAACCCAAGGGCTGAATATAGAATATTTGATACAGTCCTAACCTCAACATCTGAGGAAAGGGATTTAGGGGTTATTATTTCAGAGGATCTAAGGGTAAGTAGTCAATGTAATAGAGCAGCAGGAAATGCTGGCAGAATGCTTGGTTGTGTAGGGAGAGGTATTAGCAGTAGGAAAAGGAAAGCGCTCATGCCACTGTACAGAGCACTGGTGAGACCTCACTTGGAGTACTGTGTGCAGTACTGGAGACCGTATCTCCAGAAGGATATAGACATCTTAGAGAGAGTTCAGAGAAGGGCTACTAAAATGGTGTACGGCTTGAAGGAGAAAAGTTACCAGGAAAGGCTTAATGATCTTAACATGTACAGCTTGGAAAAAAGACGAGACAGAGGAGATATGATAGAAACATTTAAATACGTAAAGAGAATCCACAAGGTAGAGGAAGGGAATATATTTAAAAGGAAACAAAGTAGCAAAACAAGAGGACATAGTCTTAGATTAGAGGGGCAAAGGTTTAAAAGTAACATCAGGAAGCATTATTTTACTGAGCGGGTGGTGGATACATGGAACAGTCTTCCAGTAGAAGTGGTAGAGGCCAAAACAGTAATTGAATTTAAGCAGGCATGGGATAGGCATAAGGCTATCCTAAACAAAAGATAAATCCAGGTAAAGTATCCATGTAATTGGGCAGACTAGATGGGCCGAAAGGTTCTTATCTGCCGACATTTTCTATGGTTCTATGTAGTGGCCCTTTAAAAAAAGTGTCCAAATGTTTCATTGCAATTTAAATACACCATCCTGTAATTCATGATCATGACAGCCTGGGTATAGTGAATCTTAATAAACAGGGAGGATAACTGTGAGGGGTCTGCCCCATTTCACTCCTACTCCTCTCATATCATTTTCAGGGGGATCTGTCCACCATTCGTTTCGGCTTTTAAACCCATGCATCATATGTATTTACCAGTAGTTTGCTACAATTCTGTAGGAATGGAAAACTTTCACAGGCTCTAAAATGCAAACCCCAAAAAAATACTGTGTGTTTGTGTGTATAATCTTACAGAAGTGAGTACACGTACACCCTTCACATTTTCACATTTTTGTAAATATTTTTATCTTTTCATGTGACAACGCTGAAGAAATGACACTTTGCTACAATGGAAAGATGCAGCTCAGTTTCAGGGTCTTGGTAATCTTCTTATAGTCTATGCCATCTTTATGTAGAGCAGCAATTCTTTTTTTTTTTAGATCCTCAGAGAGTTCTTTGCCATGAGGCGCCATGTTGAACTTCCAGTGACCAGTATGCGAGAGTGAGAGCGATAACACCAAATTTAACACACCTGCTCCCCATTCACACATGAGACCTTGTAACACTAACGAGTCACATGACACCGGGGAGGGAAAATGGCTAATTGGGCCCAATTTAGACATTTTCACTTAGGGGTGTAGTCACTTTTGTTGGCAGCGGTTTAGACATTAATGACTGTGTGTGTTGAGTTATTTTGAGGGGACAGTAAATTTACACTGTTATACAAGCTGTGCACTCACTACTTTACATTGTAGCAAAGTGTCATTTCTTCAGTGTTGTCACATGAAAAGATATAACAAAATATTTACAAAAATGTGAGGGGTGTACTCACTTCTGTGAGATACTGTGTATATATGTGCATTGGGAAGACTGCTTGGTGGGTTAAGTTCACTTAGGAGCAGGTCTTCCTCTTGCAACAGAAAGATAAGAGTCTACATGGTGTGAAAAGATAAAAACAAACTGAAGTGCGGTCAGAGATGGCAGATTCGGAAACCATCAGTTTATCAACTGCTCGACCAAACCTCTCCGAGATCCTGGTCAGGGCCGGTGCTTCCACTAGGCAAGCTAGGAAACCGCCTAGGGCGCACTTCCACCAAGGGGCACGGTCAGTCCCAACCCGGGTTCCATTAGTGTACCCCTTCCTCATTGTTTGCTTGTGTGGCAGTGGCGGCAGACCATCACTTGCGGCGCAGAAGGTGGGCATCCAGATGACAGGCGGGTGCCACAAGAGGCAGATGAAAGAAAAAAGGCACTAAAGAAAGAAAAGGTATGAAAGAAAGCGAAAGAAAAAAGAGGCACAGAAGAAAGAAAAGCAAGGCAGAGGAAAGAAAAGAAAGAGATACAGGAAAGAAAGTGAGAGAGAGATAAAGAGGAAGGAAGGAGAAAGATGCACAGAGGCCAGAGGAAAGAAATAAAGTAGAAGAAAGAAAAAAGGCACGAAAGAAAGCGAAAGAAAAAAGGGGCACAGAAGAAAGAAAAGAGAGGCAGAGGAAAGAAAGAAAGGCACAGAGGCCAGAGGAAAGAAATAAAGTAGGCAGCGGAAAGAAAAAAGGTAGAAGAAAGAAAAAAGGCACGAAAGAAAGCGAAAGAAAAGAGAGAGGCAGAGGAAAGAAAGAAAGGCACAGAGGCCAGAGGAAAGAAATAAAGTAGGCAGAGGAAAGAAAAGGTGAATGAAAGAGGCACAGAGGGCAGCAGAAAGAAAGACACAGTCCGATCCCGGGCCCGACCAGCGGAGGGGTAAGGCTAGGGTCAGACGAACGCATTTTTCACGTCGTCCGTGAAAAAGTTCGGTCGAACGAACGTACGTATTTTCCCCCGGAATACGCGATAGCGGTCATACGATGCGCCTTTTCGTCCGTGATTTTGTACGGATCATCAATAAAACACTTTTTGAGTCTGGACGTTATGTTGGCCGGACATTAGCAGCGTCTGACGTCTCCTAATCACGCACACACGCCGCTATGCGGCCGCAGCGCACTCTGTACGTCAGTAGTAGCGGTTTGACGTTCTCGAAAAAATGCGTTCGTTGGCCACTTGCGTTGCGCGGACGAACTTTCGTGCGGCCGTTCGTCGTATGTTCCCCGGCATTGGACGTCATTTGCTGCTAGTACGGCCGTGATTTCGTGCGGCTAAACGCACGTTAAAACTGCGCTAGTCTGACCCTAGCCTAAGATGGGCACTGAACAACTGTGTGCTGCCCCGGTGCACAACGTGTGTGTCATCCCCCCCGCAGAGTGTGTGTGTCACTGTGCACAGTGTGTGTCTTCCCCCCCCCCCGCATTTTAACAGTTGCCAATTTTTTTAGGGGGGGGCAAAAGTAACTGGTCTTGCCTAGGGCGCAAAATAGTCTAGCACCAGCCCTGATCCTGGTATAAATTGAGTAACCTTATTCATCACGTACACCCGACATGTAGAGGATCCTAAAAGGAAACATCCTGAATTTAATATTTTCCCAGCAAGAGCACGTCTCCAGTAAGTGTCCTTGGGCAAGACACCTAACGGTACATACTCGCCACCAGGACATACTTGAAAACGAGAGAAATCTCAATATATCCTTCCTGGTAAAATCCTTTCTCAAAAAAAATAAATTAATACTTTCCTGATCATAAAAGTGGAAGAGCTTCCATCCTGCCGGATGACCAGTAGTTTGCTGCTCTGGAAATCGCCTGCATAAAATATGAATCATGGAAAGCCAGCGGTGTGCCGTCTCACAATAACCACATCTATTTCTCGAAAACATCCAGAATGATTGTATCGGTTGTCAGGAGGTCTGCAGAACAATATGGAAACCTACGCTGCTCTACAGGAAGATATGTTTGGATTCTCTCTTCATGAAGATGTGATTTTTTTATTATTTTTTTCTCAAAACAGGAATGAATAACACATTTTAAAAAAAAAATCTCTTAACAGCAAGTTTCTAGTTTAACCCCATAGTGACCGGGCGGTTTTACAAAAATCCGTCCTTTAGTGCCCGTTGCTGTGTTTACGTTTCTGCCCCGTTTGTGTTTAGGTCAAATTTTCCTCCTACTCTTTTATGCATCCCACACATATTATACACCGTTTCTCCCGCCATTAAATGGACTTTCTAAAAACACCATTATTTCCATCATATCGGATAATGGTTTTTGCTTTTTAACCCCTTCACTGCTGAGCCATTTCACCTCTGTGCGCTGAGCTCATTCTGTTCGTTTTTTGCTCATTTTTAGATACCAGCTTAAAGGGATATGCATGTCTAGAAGTTTTTTAAAATGAACATTTAAACACTTTTATACCTCATTTATAACTCATTTCATGTCATTTCATCTTCTCTGGTGACGCCCCTCAGCTAGGGGTGTTTCTTCATACTTCCTGAATATTCCCCGCCCACTATTGCACCCATCAAAGCTTCACATGAACTACATTTCTTGCTCCATCTTGCCCACAGCCCCCATGCACCCCACTACTTCCCATATTTAGCTATTACCCTCACCTAGCGTGTCACCCCTCTGCTCTTAGGCTAAGGTCAGACGAAAGCATTTTTAACGTGTGTTTAGCCGCACGAAATCACTGCCGTGCTAGCAGCAAATGACGTCCAATGCCGGGTAACACACAAAGAACGGCCGCACGAAAGTTCGTCCGCGCAACGCAAGTGGCAAACGAGCGCATTTTTTCTAGAACGTCAAACCGCTACTACTGCCGTACAGAGTGCGCTGCGGCCGCATAGCGGCGTGTTTGTGTGATCGGGAGACGTCAGACGCTGCACACGTCCGGCTAACATAACGTCCAGACGCAAAAGGGTTTTATTGATGATCCGTACAAAATCACGGACGAAAATGCGCATCGTATGACCGCTATCGCGTATTCCATGAAAAAATACGTCCATTCGTTCGAACGCACTTTTTCACGGACAACGTGAAAAAATGCGTTAGTCTGACCCTAGCCTTAGATTGTAAGCTCTTGGGCAGGGTCCTCTTTCCTACTGTTCCTTGTGTTTAACTTGTATGGACATTTGTTATTCTGTCTCACCCATTTTACAGCGCTACGGAACTTGCTAGCGATTTATAAATACCTGTGACTGTATGATCTAACACAAGCTGTGCAGCTCAGGACCTCAGACTGGGGAAACCGAGGAACTGAATATTAGCATCTCTGCTACTGTGAAAGCAAAACACACTCACCCACTGACTCGCTCCCATACTCACCTGCTGACTCGCTCCCACACTCACCCGCTCCCACACTCACCCGCTGACTCGCTCCCACACTCACCCGCTGACTCGCTCCCACACTCACCCGCTGACTCGCTCCCACACTCACCCGCTGACTCGCTCCCACACTCACCCGCTGACTCGCTCACACACTCACCCGCTGACTCGCTCACACACTCACCCGCTGACTCGCTCACACACTCACCCGCTGACTCGCTCACACACTCACCCGCTGACTCGCTCACACACTCACCCGCTGACTCGCTCACACACTCACCCGCTGACTCGCTCACACACTCACCCGCTGACTCGCTCACACACTCACCCGCTGACTCGCTCACACACTCACCCGCTGACTCGCTCACACACTCACCCACTGACACTCACCTGCTGACTCGCTCACAGACTCACCCACTGACACTCACCTGCTGACTCGCTCACACCCTCACCTGCTGACTCGCTCACACCCTCACCCGCTGACACTCACCCGCTGACACAGTCACCCGCTGACTCGCTCACACACTCACGCTCTCACACACAGACTCACTCACTGACACGCTCACTTGCACTCTTTCAAGATTTACATACTCACCGTCTCACTCAGTCCCTCACACAGTCACCCCCTCTCACTCCTTCTTTGTGCTGTCTGTCTCTTGTGGGTGCTCTCTCACTGTACCTTTTCTTGTGTTTTCTCTGCTTTGTCTTGCGGTCTTTCCCTCTTCACCTTTTCTCGCTGTGTCTCTGTGCTTTTCTTTGTTGTCCCTCTCTCTGCTGTCTCTTTTTCTCCCTGTGTGTATGGATTTATTTCCTTCCCTGTCTCTGCAGTAGCTGGGGGTGAAAGTTCAGCCCCGCCCTCCCCTCAACTCACAGTGTAGGAGGGAGGAGGAGCAACTCAGTCGCACATGCTCGGTGTGTTTTTTTAGCTCTCCCTAGGTATAGGCACTGATTGGTTAACTCAAACTTCCTCCTGAAGTGGGCGTGGAAAACTCTAAGAAAGATCAGGTAAATATGAAAAAATATCATATTTACTTGCTTTTTATGCCTGCCGAATGACACTACTGACTCATTCAAAAGGCATTGCATGTTTTTAAAAGCACACTAGCAAAGCATGCATGCCCCTTTAAGTCCTATTTAACTAAACCCCCACAGACAATTTTTTTTTTTTTTTAAAACCCCATTTTTTTTTTTAAAAAGAATTATTTTATTTTTTGTAACAAAAAACCTGGTCATGTTTTATATGATTGGAAAGGTCATGATCAGGCCTTCCCAATGATATCAAACATGACCCACCAGCTGCCACAAATGGATCCCCCTATTTCCACGTGGCAGCTAGGGGGTTAACTGGCCCACTGACATCCTCACACATATGGTGAGGATGTCAGTCGGTGGGGGGGTGACCCAGAGGCTTGGCTGACATCCAAGATGTCAGCCACCTCCGAGTTTGAATCGCGATTCGGCAACAAATTGCGATCCGGCAACGAAGGGGTTACTGCTATGCACTGTTGAAAAGCGGATACTCTTCCCTTTCCAGCGGTACAATTTGTTTTTCTCTATAATTACATAGTTACATAGTTACATAGTTATATAGGCTGAAAAAAGACATGCGTCCATCGGGTTCAGCCTCTCCCACATAACCTACTGCTGTTGATCCAAAAGAAGGCAAAAAACCCAGTCTGAATGCTTGCCAATATGCAACATACTGGGAAAAAATTCCTTCTTGACCCCAGAATGGCAGTCAGATTTCTCCTTGGATCAAGAAGCTTTTACCCACATATTAAATATTATAACCCTTAATATTCTGTGTCTGCAGGAAGTCATCCAGTCGTTTTTTAAAAGTCTGTACAGACTCTGACCCAACCACCTCAACAGGCAGAGAATTCCACAGCTTGATTGTTCTCACCGTAAAATAACCCTTCCTATGCTTTAAGCTAAATTTTCTTTCTTCCAGTCTAAATGGATGACCCCGTGTCTATGTATAGACCTGTTAATGAATAGGTTATCAGACAATGGTTGATAATGGCCCCGTATATATTTATATAAGGTTATCAGATCCCCTCTAAGGCGCCTTTTCTCTAAACTAAACAGGTTTAAGCTTGTTAGTCTTTCCTCATAACTTAACCCTTCCATCCCCCTTATTAATTTAGTTGCCCGTCTCTGCACTTTTTCTAACGATATAATATCTTTTTTTAAGACAGGTGCCCAAAATTGCACGGCATATTCAAGGTGCGGCCTGACCATTGATTTATACAGAGGCAAAATTATGTTTTCATCCCGTGAGTGAACTCCCCTTTTAATGCATGCCAGTACTTTGCTGGCCTTGGCGGCTGCTGTTTGACATTGCACATTGTTACTTAGTTTGAAGTCTATGATTATTCCCAAATCCTTCTCCTGCTTGGATTTCCCTAACTCCGTACCATTTAGGGTATAAATTGCTTGTGTGTTCTTCACTCCAAAGTGCATAACTTTACATTTATCTAGATTAAATCTCATCTGCCATTTAAGTGCCCAGTCCCCCAATATATCTAAATCCCTCTGCAGCGAAGTAACATCCTGCTCACATTGTATTACTTTTCCTAGCTTTGTGTCATCTGCAAACACTGATACATGACTTTCAATGCCTATCTCAAGGTCATTTATAAATAAATTGAATAGTATTGGTCCTATAACAGACCCCTGAGGGACACCACTTACCACTGGTGTCCATCTTGAAAATGTACCATTTATGACCACTCTCTGTACCCTATCTTTTAGCCAGTTTTCTATCCAAGAACAAGTATTTTCATCTAGACCATTTTTTCTTAATTTAAGTAGTAACCTTTTGTGTGGAACTGTGTCGAAAGCTTTGGCAAAATCTAAGTAAATCACATCCACTGCGACCCCCTGATCTATACTTCTACTTACTTCCTCATAGACGTAATTAGGTTAGTCTGACATGATCTGTGTTTCATGAAACCATGCTGATTTTTGCCAATTACATTATACCTCCCAATAAATTCCTGAATATTATCCCTTAGTAACCCCTCAAATACTTTCCCAGCCACAGATGTTAAGCTCACAGGTCTATAATTCCCAGGCACAAATTTTAAACCTTTCTTAAATATAGGGACCACGGCAGCTTTTCTCCAATCCTCTGGTACTATTCCTGAAAGGAAAGAATCTTGAAAGATTAAGAACAGAGGTTTACATATTTCAACACATAGCTCTCTTAGTACTCGCGGGTGAATTCCATCTGGCCCTGGGGCTTTATTAACATTCACATTGTTTAATTTGTGTAAAACCTTGTCCTGAGTCAACCAGTCACTTTGTATTAGTACGTTTTTATTAATGAATTTCATGTCTCCTGTTATAGGTTTCTCTTTGATAAATACTGAAGAAAAATAATCATTTAAAATTTCTGCCTTATCCTGATCTTCAGTTAACAATAACCCTGACTCAGATTTTAGTGAACCTACAATTAACTGTTGTAGAGATAGATGGCTCCAAAGGAGCCACCCTTCCTCATTTTTACAGCATGCGCCCGGTGGTGCCTGACAATGACGTCATTGCGCAGCGTGATGACATCATCGCACCTGCTGGGCCCCCTGAAAAGGCGAAGCAAGCTTCCAGCCTTTCAGAATGCCGTGGGAGCCCAGCGAGGGAGGGGAGTATCAGGAGGGAGGGAGTTTAGGGGACCCAGACATACCATGTACTGTACATCCGGAGGTCTACGGGAGACTTCCCGATCAGACGTACATGATACGTCAGTTGTCGGGAAGGGGTTAATATATGCGCACCAACTAACCATTCAAAGACTGCAACAGTAGCGCATACATTTAATAATTTAGCCAAATTTTAACCCTTTCAGGATTTCAACAGTTCTTGACTCAATATTTTTTACAATATTTCCAACCCTAAACTCTGTTGAAAATTATGGGAATTTTGATCACAATTTATGGCCATAGATTGTTTAAGCCTGTCAACAGCGCCAATGTATTCCACCTTTGACAGGTCCTAAACTTATCACCGAATGACTGCCATTATGGGATCAACTCACTGAGGACGGAATCCTTACTGGAGCTCCCTGTGATTCATGGTTATATAGATCCTGTGGGTGGAACACCTGTAACCGGGAAATCATTAAATGTATGCACTACTGTTGGAGTGCTCTCCTCCAGGTTTGTTGCATTTTTTGTCTTGAAGCACCCGCCGTCTGTGCTTGGTAAAGGCTGAGTGCTGCCTTCCTGGTGTATTATTATTATTATATATATATATTTTATTTTTTATTTTTTATGAATGATGACATGACTCTGAGTGGAAAATTCCATGACCTCATGTGACGGGGGAACAATATTAAAAATATTGTATTCAATGACCTTCAGGCTGTGTGTATAAGGTTTATGTGAGACATAAATGGATTTCATGTTTAGACTTGGCTCCCATCCCCAAGATATCTTATTATTACGTGCAAATATCCCAAAATCTGAACCAAATCCAAAACACTAATGGCCTCAGGCATTTCAAATAAGGGTTACTCAGCCCGTGTATGTGGTGTGTAATAAATATATATATCATAATGTGTTCTATTGTAATGCCCCCCAATAAGCATTGAACTTCAGACATATGATTGGTTTGTGGAAGCTGGCATCTGTAAACAAAGCGGTCATCATAAGGTGGACTCGTTTGTTGGGGAATCAATCTCTATCAATGAATTTGCATTTTGCTGTCACTCACTTCATTGCCCATTTGACATATTATGTATTTTACTACCATTAAGGCCAGTGTCAGACGAGTGCACTACGTGCGCACGTATGGACGTGCCTTGTAACGCCCATCGCATCGTTGTGACGCTTCGACGGGCCGGCCACACGCTATTGCGCGCAGTACATCAGACGTGCTGAAAGCCTCCCCATCGAAACGCTACGATGTGCGTTCGACGGGGCTGCAAAGCGCGATCCTCCATAGGAGAATCGAACCTTGCAGTGCTGAGCGCACTAACTGCGCTCAGCGCGGTGGCCAGACGGGCGTCAGAGTGGAAGGAATGCCAGCTCTCACGGACGTTCCTTCTGCTCTGAAAAACGCTAGTCTGTCACTGGCCTTAAGTCCGGGTCAATGGTTAACAATGTAAAATGTCGATGTTGTGACACGTGATCAGTGCTATTTCGTTCTGCACAGGCAGTTCTCACATTGCAGCAGACACAATACGTTCTGTTCAGCTTTTGATCACTGCCCAGAAATACCAAGAGACCAAATATGCTGTAAATAGGCTGCACCTTCATACCTGACCCCTTTCTTACAATGCTGTGCAGGGCCGGTGCAAGTTTTTTGTCTAGTCAGGCGAAGGTGTGTTTTGGTGCCCCCCCATCCGTGGGTATATATTGCCCCCAGCTCACATGGGTATATATTGCCCCCAGCTCACATGGGTATATATTGCCCCCAGCTCACATGGATATATTTGCCCCCAGCTTGCATAGATATATTTGGCCCCAGCTCGCATAGATATATTTGCCTCCAAATCGCATAGATATATTTGCCCTCAGCTCACATGGATATATTACCCCAGCTCACATGGATATATTATCCCCAGCTCACATGGGTATATTTGCCCCAGCTCGCATGGATATATTTGCCCCAACTCATGCATAGATATGTTTGCCCCAACTCATATATGGGTATATTTGCCCCTAACTCATATATGGGTATATTTGCCCCAGCTCATATATGGGTATATTTGCCCCAGCTCATATATGGGTATATTTGCCCCAGCTCATATATGGGTATATTTGCCCCCAGCTCATATATGGGTATATTTGCCCCCAGCTTATATATGGGTATATTTGCCCCAGCTCATATATGGGTATATTTGCCCCAGCTCATATATGGGTATATTTGCCCCAGCTCATATATGGGTATATTTGCCCCAGCTCATATATGGGTATATTTGCCCCAGCTCATATATGGGTATATTTGCCCCCAACTTATATATGGGTATATTTGCCCCCAACTTATATATGGGTATATTTGCCCCCAGCTTATATATGGGTATATTTGACCCCAGCTTATATATGGGTATATTTGACCCCAGCTTATATATGGGTATATTTGCCCCCAGCTTATATATGGGTATATTTGCTCCAGCTCATATATGGGTATATTTGCCCCCAGCAGCTCTCGCCTCTGCTCTGCTGCCTGCCAGGCCCCGCCGGTGTTCTACTCACTCCGTCCCTCAGTCCCTATGTGGCGAGCGGCCACTGGCATGCACGTGCAGCTTTGCCGCTCGACAGGGATGGGATTCGGGAACTACCTGACCAGCCTCGTTCTCGTGCGCGGGTCAGATCACGTGGTTGCTTGTCCCATCCCAGGCGAGCGGCCAAGCTGCACGTGCATGCCAGCGGCCGCTCACCACGTAGGGACTGAGGGACGGAGTGAGTTGAACGCCGGCGGTGGCGATTTCTCCCCCCCCCCCTTTCTGACCTGAAGTCTGGGCCAGCGCCCCCTCAACTGGCAGGAAGCCAGACAGTAAGGCGGCCTTAGCGCCGGCCCTGATGCTGTGTGTGTGCATTCAGCGGCTCCTACTCATAGGTGTCTGCTTGATAGGTGTTTGTGTGTTTTGGGTTCACCTTGAAGAGGACTAAGCCCTGAAGTGAGTGTGCGCTTCTCAGGCCATGGTGTTCCTTGTGCCTTGTTCTGCGCACTGCAAACTAAAGGGATACTTTATTAAAAATAGAGATCCTTTTTTTTTTGGCCCTTAAACAATTGGACAGATGATTTTTTGTGAAGCTCCTCCTTCCTCTTCTTCTTCTTCCTTCTTCTTCCCACACCCCTGGAATAAACCTAGGATGGGTTTTTTGATCTCTGTAATGAGCCTACTGCCACATAAATTTCATAAAGCCCCTGTAGGAATCTGCATCTTGCTCCACAGCTCAAGGAGTGACAGAGCCTAACTCCACATGATTGAAGTTGGTTTCACATAGTTGAGACGTTTCCTTCAAGAAAACATTATATATTAAAAGCAAAAGTCCCGACTGACTCATCAACGCCCAGCTCAAACCGTTTAACCTAGGAACATGAAATCTTGTAGGCACATTGTTTGTATGGCGTAGACACCCCCTAAGGAAGGATTTTTGGAAATTCCACCCCTAAGGGGATGAAAAAGGGGTTGAATATTTTAAACGGGATACCTATAGCTCAAAAAATCTAAGATGTTACAGGCGTGAAAATTGGTATTTAGATTCATCTTGAAAAATTAAAAAAAAACCTTTTATTTTACCATTTTTTTTTTTGTAAGAATCCAAGGGGGGTACTGTGAAGGAACCGTTCCCTTCCGTCTGTCCTGGCTCTCCAGACACCCCTTCGTTGCGGTCAGCCCAGCTACTGATAGCGCTGTCCTCAACGCCTTGAGCAGCTTGACCTGCCTGCTTCTATTCCTCTGCCCTGGAGCCGTTAGGAATCTCCAGAAGGCCGTTCTCTGCCTTCTGAGGGTGATAGTGTATAGTGTAGCGTCGCTGAAATAAAGACACCAGGCGCGGCTGTATGCTTTAAAACAGGATCCTCTCTCTCTGAGCTCTGAGAGTTCTCTGACCTTTTTAATGAACAACCACCATTTATGCTGAAGTCCAACAGTCATAATTTGCATACCCATACTAATTACATTAGGTCAGTTATTTACAATAAACATTCTTTACATTCTCTAGCCACTCAGCTCACACAACATTTGTATATCCATTGTTCTAACACATCAGATTAAACACACACTATCAGAGATCCCTTGAATTAAACATGCAGCTAGATAATGGGAAAAGCCCTGGTGCATAAATTACACAGCAGTAAAGCTTGTTTACTGTTCTACACAAAAACACATTTACCTACAGGAATATAAGTATTTTTAAAACCAAAGCTATGCCATTTTACACTAAACTAAATTAAACTAAAACCAAACGATGTAAAATATATTTAAAAACACACGATATAAATGAACATAAAGTCTCTTGGGGTTTGAAGCATGGAGCGTTACATCAGCTCCATGACATATGTCCCCCTTCCAGAACGGCAGGGCAAGCTTAGATCCCAAACGGATCTCTTGCCACTGACGAGACTTCTCACCTTGTCCTTTTTTCTGCGCCATCCTCAAAGTTCCAGGGTGCTGGCGCACAAGCATCACCAGTGGGGTCCGACGGTCGCCACAGGGTATGCCTGGGTGTGGGTCCATAGTCTGTCGGGAGGAGGCGAGCCACCAGGCTTCTCCACTTGTCCTTGTAAACTAGCCCGCTGTCCGAGGGGTGATCCAGGCCCCAGCGGCGGGCGCCCCATTGGTGCCGTTGGTGGCAGGTGTCCCCTCCTGGGGAAGGGTTCTGTCGTCGGGGAGGGGTACCGCCTGTACCACCTCCGGGGGTATCACGCACCCGGGAAAAACGCGGGCCACTTGCACGCGTCCCGAGCGCTCTGGTCAGCTGCTGGAAAAAGTAGTGGCTGTAGGGGGCCTCCGGGCCAAAGGGTTGGAAAAGTGGGCAGAGTTGACAATGGCTCTGCCCCGTAGCCAGCGCTTCTGTTGGAGAAGGGTCTCTGGGCGGGAGGATGGCTTCCTCCCTCTCCGGGGAAACCAAGTGCTGCGGGCAAGTCAACCCGGGGGTATCAGCCATCGGCTCCTCGGGGTAGGCGGTGGAGAGTGGGCAGAGGCCAGCGGCGCTCTGCCCCGTGGCCAGCTCTTCTGCTGGGTAGGGGTCTCCTTGTGGGCGGAGGGCATCTTCCATAATGAAGGGGGCCAGGGGGGTGTGGAAACAAGCCCAGGGGGATCCTCGGGGGGATCTGGGGAAACAACCAAGGGCTGCGGGCAAAGTAGCCCGGGTAGATCATCCATCTGTGCCTCGGGGCAGGCTGTAGAGGGTGGGCAGAGGCCAGCGGCGCTCTGCCCTGGGGCCAGCTCTTCTGCTGGGAAAGCGGGTGCGAGATCAAAATCCAGCGGGGTGGAAGGGGTCAGCGGCTGCGCGATAAGCAGCCCGGGGGAATCCTCTTTCTGCTCCTCGGGGCAGGATGGGGTGGGTGGGCAGAGGCCAGCGGCGCTCTGCCCCGTTGCCAGCGCTTCTGCTGGGTAAGGGTCGCTTTGTGGGAGGATGGCTTCTTCCATCTCCAGGGGGATCAAAGGTTGCGGGCAAACCAGCCCGGGGGGGAACATCTGTCTGCTCCTCGTGGCAGACTGTGGAGAGGGGGCAGAGGCCAGCGGCGCTCTGCCCCGTGGCCAGCTCTTCTGCTGGGTAGGGGTCTCCTTGTGGGAGGAGGGCATCCTCCATAATGAAGGAGGTCAGGGGCTGTGTGGAAACAAGCCCCGGGGGATCCTCGGGGGGATCCGGGGAAACAAGCAAGGGCTGCGGGCAAAGCAGCCCGGGTAGATCATCCATCTGCGCCTCGGGGCAGGATGGGGTGGGTGGGCAGAGGCCAGCGGCGCTCTGCCCTGCTGCCAGCGCTTCTGCTGGGTAAGGGTCGCTTCGCGGGAGGATGGCTTCTTCCATCTCCAGGGGGATCAAAGGTTGCGGGCAAACCAGCCCGGGGGGAACATCTGTCTGCTCCTCGTGGCAGACTGCGGGGGGCGTAGCTTCCTTGACGGAAATTCCAGGCAAGCTGTAAATCTCCTCCCAAGTATCGCTGGGGAGTGCGGATTCCTCCCATGAAGCTCCAGACAAGCTGTAAGTCCCCATAAAAGGATCGCTGGGGGGTGTAGATTCCCTGGACGAAGCTCCAGGCGGGCTGTCAACCTCAACCCAGGGCTCTACGGGGTAAGTTTCAGGGGTGGGGTATTCTGTCCATGTCGCTTGGAGCTCGGCCAACCGCAGCTGGTGTTGGTGCTCCTTATCTCGCTCCTCATCTTCTTGGAGGTCCATCATCAGTTGTACAACTGCGGCTTCAGAGGTGGTGGTGCCGCATATCTCTAATATTGCTCGAGCTTTCTTTCGGAGGTGATCTTTAGTGGCCGGAGTCGGGGTTGGGGTTCTTACCATTCGCTGGTCCATCCTTGTAAGCTCCTTCACCAGGGCTTTCTTGTTTTTGGTGCCGGCGATTCCTCCACGGCATTCTTATATGTATCTCAGCGTGTCCCTCTTGTAGTTGGCATAGCTGGCCATTCTGCGTTTCTTCTGGGGTTGGAGAGCTTATCCTCACCGCTTGCCACCAGTGTGACGGAACCGTTCCCTTCCGTCTGTCCTGGCTCTCCAGACACCCCTTCGTTGCGGTCAGCCCGGCTACTGGGAGCGCTGTCCTCAACGCCTTGAGCAGCTTGACCTGCCTGCTTCTATTCCTCTGCCCTGGAGCCGTTAGGAATCTCCAGAAGGCCGTTCTCTGCCTTCTGAGGGTGATAGTGTATAGTGTAGCGTCGCTGAAATAAAGACACCAGGCGCGGCTGTATGCTTTAAAACAGGATCCTCTCTCTCTGAGCTCTGAGAGTTCTCTGACCTTTTTAATGAACAACCACCATTTATGCTGAAGTCCAACAGTCATAATTTGCATACCCATACTAATTACTAGTTATAATTTGCATACCCATACTAATTACATTATGTCAGTTATTAGCAATAAACATTCTTTACATTCTCTAGCCACTCAGCTCACACAACATTTGTATATCCATTGTTCTAACACATCAGATTAAACACACACTATCAGAGATCCCTTGAATTAAACATGCAGCTAGATAATGGGAAAAGCCCTGGTGCATAAATTACACAGCAGTAAAGCTTGTTTACTGTATACACAAAAACACATTTACCTACAGGAATATAAGTATTTTTAAAACCAAAGCTATGCCATTTTACACTAAACTAAATTAAACTAAAACCAAACGATGTAAAATATATTTAAAAACACACGATATAAATGAACATAAAGTCTCTTGGGGTTTGAAGCATGGAGCGTTACATCAGCTCCATGACAGGTACTTTTAAACAGGATGCCTATATCTCAAACAAAGATGTTACAGACGTGAAAATTGGTATTTAGATTCGTCTCGGAAAGAAAATATCACATATTTTGCCATTTTCTGAAAATCCAGTGGGGGTGAAAAAGGGAGCGTGAATACTTTTATCAGTATACCTATATTTCAAAAACCAAAGATGTTACAGGCATGACAATTGTTATTTGCAATCTTCTTGAAAAATAAAAAAAAATGTTTTACCATTTTCCAAAAATCCTAGTGGGGGGTGTAAAAAGGTAGGTGAATACTTTTAAACAGGATACCTATATCGAAAAAAACAGAAGATGTCACAGATGTGAAAATTGATGTTTAGATTTGTCTTGAAAAATAAAAAAACGCGTATTTTACCATTTTCTGAAAATACAGTGGGGGGGGGGTAGCACTTTTATCAGTATACCTATATTTCAGAAACCAAAGATGTTACAGGCGTAAAAATTGGTATTTACAATCTTCTTGAAACATAACATAAAGTGTTTTACAATTTTCCAAAAATCCAAGTAGGGGGTGAAAAAGGGGGTAAATATTTTAAACAGGATACCTATATCTCAAAACCAGAAAATGTTACAGGCGTGAAGATTGGGATTTATTCTTGACTAATGGAAAATACACATAGTTTACCATTTTCCAAAAATCCAGTTGATACACTGCATCAGCAGATCAGAGAGATGCTGTTACTTCACAGAATGGAGTCTCTATGCAGCTCCTCTCACAGCCAGGCCTCACACACTCCCTCACTGCTCCAGCAGGTCTGCTTCCTCTCACAGGCAGGCCTCACACACTCCCTCACTGCTCCAGCGTGTCTGCTTCTTTTCTCACAGCCAGGCCTCACACTCACCCTCAATGCTCCAGCTTGTGAGAACCTACAATATCATTGCAGAACCTCAACCCACCTAAGCTCTGTAATGGCACCAGATTGCAAGTAAAAGCACTCCACAGAAATGTGATTGAGGCTATCGTGCTCACCGGTTCTGGTCGAAAGAGTTGGTGTTCATACGATGAATACCTATTATATCTTCCAAATATCCGTTCAAGACTTCAGTTCACCCTTAAGGTTTGTTTTGTGATGACCATCAACAAGTCTCAAGGACAGACTTTGAAGGTAGTGGGGATTGACCGAAGAGAAGACTGCTTCTCACATGGGCAGTTTTACGTTGCGTGTTCCAGAGTGCTCTCACCTAACTCTTTGCTGATCCGAGCACCTGGAAGAAGAGCCACTCATGTAGTTTACAATTGTCTGCTACAATTACTCATTGTCTGTTTGTATTTACAACACAAAAAGGAAATTCATGGACGCATATGAATGAAACACCGTTGCTTTGTAGCCAATATGCCCTGACTAACGTCTGCAATAAACATTACTTATAATTTACAGGTTGAGGTCATAAAGTAATATTTCATAGTTTGGGACAAAAAACCCTCATGTTTCTTTTAAAAACAATTGTAGCAAATCCCAAAATCCACGCGAGCGAAGCCGCGGGCAAAAGCTGGTAGAATATATTTAGAAGGTCTGTTCTGTCTACTACCAAATGCAATCATGATTCTCTTTGAAAAGGCTTGACAAATAATAACATTGTTTACATGTTACATGTTATTTGGAAAAATGGAAACGCAGGTGTTTGGCTTCCTGTCTCTTCACTCTGAAACTTGATATGTGTTTTTACTCCTGTATAGAACCATTGGCGTCACCAGAGTTGGAGTCACCTGGTGCAGTAACGCACGGTGTCACCTCTCCATCCTGTCCTCCTCATACAAGCAATAGAACTCACAGTAATGTGAGGTGTGTGTGTGAGCATATCACAGCGCTACCCTATTTTATTATTTTTCCCACCACATTTTTCCCCCTCTTTTAATTATTTTTCTTGCATTTCTTCTCCGTTCTATTTCTTTTTCTGAGTGGCTACATTTTATTCTAACACTAAGGCTAGGGTCAGACTAACGCATTTTTCACGTTGTCCGTGAAAAAGTGCGTTCGAACGAACGTACGTATTTTTTCCCGGAATACGCGATAGCGGTCATACGATGCGCCTTTTCGTCCGTGATTTTGTACGGATCATCAATAAAACCCTTTTTGTGTCTGGACGTTATGTTGGCCGGACGTGTGCAGCGTCTGACGTCTCCTAATCACGCAAACACGCCTCTATGCGGCCGCAGCGCACTCTGTACGTCAGTAGTAGCGGTTTGACGTTCTAGAAAAAATGCGTTCGTTTGCCACTTGCGTTGCGCGGACGAACTTTCGTGCGGCCGTTCGTCGTATGTTCCCCGGCATTGGACGTCATTTGCTGCTAGCACGGCCGTGATTTCGTGCGGCTAAACACACGTTAAAAATGCGCTCGTCTGACCTTAGCCTAACACAGCCCATTTTTTTTATTTTTTTAGCCCTAACTTTACGTTATCTTTTCCTTCTCCTGTTCATATACAGGGTTATTCAGAGAGCGGTGAAAAGTAGGAGAATGACTGGAGAATGGAAAATTCTAGGTCAAAATAGCCGATTTGGAAAGTGAGATGAAAGGGAGAATTTTTCTGGTTTGGCTATTTTGACCTAGAATTCTCCATTCTCCAGTCATTCTCCTGCTTTTCACCGCTCTCTGAATAACCTTGATAGTGTGCATGTGTTATATACAGTTCTGTTCTCGTGTAGGTAACGCTATTGCGCACGGCAATCCATGTTACTTTTTCGTAGCAATTTTTGTAATCCGCCTGTGTTCTGATGCACACAATCCACCAAGGTTTTGTACAGGTTTTCGGCAGATCTGGGTCATTGTGAAATTATTTTGCCTTCAAGTCATAAAACTGCACGTCTGTCTCTGTTCACGTTCTGTTTAAAGAATGTTTCTTTGCAAAAATGTGTACAGTAAGCGCAATCCTCTCTAATAGGCCTTAATAGGTATCTGCGTCATCTACAGCGGTATCCGAACTGTCCTGTGTATAAACGTGTGTTAAAAACAGGGGGTCACCTACAAAAATAAGTGTGAAAACTCGCCAAGATCTGACCCACAAATGGCAATTATCATCTCACAATTAACACAAACACACACTCAAATCTGATCATTTTTATTATATATATATATCTCCTGTATATGTGTGTATTTTAACAGTAATATATATGAAATTGTATATTTGTTGTGACTTAAAAGGGAAACCTATGACTAAACACCCGAGTACAAGCTTTATAGTGTATGGGACCAAAGGGAACTCTGTTCCCCATGAAAAAATAGTGAAGGAACTGCGTTCCCATGCATTCCCTCTCAACCCTGGGTAAAAGGTTTGGTTAGTTGCCACTTGTACCTTTTTTTTTTTAACATTTTCCATGTCGTTTGTTCCTCAGTAGGAGAGCAGAAACAACATGGTAGGCTGCCAGCACGAATCAACGCGCTGGCCATGTATGTGTAAAGAGTTTGGGCACTATTCTATAGTGAACGCAAACTGTAGTGTTTGGGTGATTAACCCCTTCACTGCTGAGCCATTTCACGTTATTAAAAAAAACACGTTTTTTTTAAAATTATTATATTTATTGTTTTTTTTCTTTACTTTAAACATGGTCATGTTTAGTATCATTGGAAAGGCCATGCTCTGGCCTTTCTAGTGATACCAAACATGACCCCATTAGCTGCCAACAGTCGGGAGATATCGGGGTTCAAAGGAACTCCTTATCTCCACCCCATCTTTCCTTAGGAGTCAATGAGGACGCTCCCCACACGTCCTCAGCAGTGAAAGGGTTAAACATTAACATCAGGATAAGTAACGCATGCCGCCATATTGCCTTCATAACGCGAACAGGTTAAAAAATCAGCGCATCGGTTACTGTAGTTTGTGCTCGCTAGGCTTAACATGAGGAGCGCAAACAATAATTAGTGTTAGGATGAATACGGTATTCCAAATGCTAGCGCTAATTGCCGTACCGATGGGTTAACCGATTTTTACCGGCAACCAGAACCTGGTGCTAAATGATTCCGCTTCTGCAGAATCATTTAGCACCAGCTAAACCCCCCCTAAATCTGAGAACGGTGGCCCAATTTGCTGCTTCTGGCTGCCGGGAGCAGAGTGAGACTGGGGACAAAAAGTCCACAGTCTCCCTCCATGATCACTCCGTGATGCTGCACGATCTCACAACCCTCCATAGAGTCCTATAGGCTCCAGGAGGTGATACGGCAGCACAGAATAGTGCCCTTAGGGTTCCGAGATTGCTGTTACATGTAATGACACCTAGAAAAAATGTAGAAGGGGAGGGCTCACTAAAAAATATTCACACATTGACGTATAGAGATATTACATAACCCCTTGCCATTAAAGGGACACTACTACCAAAAGGTAAAATATTCTTATTGTTTATTTCATGTTGCTGATTTCTTACACGTGGTTTGTTTTTCTCTTGTATGTTTAGTTAAGAAAATAGTTTACTCTATATTTGTCACAGGGCGCATCCTTTGTGTGATATTTTGTGTTGTAAACTGCCTGTCCCCCCCCCCCCCGTATCTTTCCATCACTTGTTCCTCACGGTGTGGCATTGGCCATAGAATGGAGTGCATGGATCTGACTCATATCATTGTTTTGTGTGGCATGTATTCAAATGACATCACCAGGGGGTAGATTAGAAATTTTTTATGCTCCCTGTCATACCTCGTTCAGCTGCCAGCTCTTATCTTGAGTAGCTGCAACCTTATCTAAACATTCCTTCCTCCACCTCATTAACTGTTAAATACTGTATACGTTTAAAGCACAGCCACAAAGTAAAACCTTTGCACAGATTTTGCTAAATGTTGCATCATGGGAAAAATCCACAAAATGGATACATGAGATAAAAAATACATTTATTTTTCCTATTTACATGCAATTACTACAAAGAAAAAAAAACAGCAGCATGTGTTTTCTAAAGTGGTTTTAGTCACAATGCACAAGTAATCTAGTTACAGCTTTAATAGTGATATTAGATTCCAGGTTTATGGGGGCTTTGGGTTTCTTCTCCTCAGGGATCAAGTCCTAAAAAAAGAAAGTGTGGCCATTCCCCAAGATTTCTGTCCCCTATTAGCAATTCTCATCGCGCACTTAACAAAACACACACTCAGATCTGATCTACAGTGGCAAGAAAAAGTATGTGAACCCTTTGGGATTACGTGGAGTTTTGCATGAATTGGTCATAAAATGTGCTCTGATCTTAACCTAAGTCACAACAATTTGAAAAACACAGTCTGCTTAAAATAATACAACACAAACATTATATGTTTTCATGTGTTTATCGAACAGAACATGTAAACATTCACAGTGCAGGGTGGAAAAAGTATGTGAACTCCTAGCCTAATGACTTCTCCAAGAGCTAATTGGAGCCAGGAGTGAGACAACCTTGAGTCCAATCAGTGTGATATTATTGGATGTGTTGCTGAAAGCTGTCCTGCCCTTTAAAAACACACACCAGTTTTGGGTTTACTGGTTTCAAGAAGCACTGCCTGATGTGAACCATGCCTCGCAGAAAAGAGCTCTCAGACCTACGATCAAGAATTGTTGACTTGCATGAAGCTGGAAAGGGTTACAAAAGTATCTCCAAATGCCTTGATGTTCATGTGTCCACGGTAAGACAGACTGTCTTCAAATGGAGAAAGTTCAGCACTGTTGCTACTATCCCTAGGAGTGGTCGTCCTGTAAAGATGACTGCAAGAGCACAGCGCAGGATGCTTAATGAGGTAAAGAAGAATCCTAGAGTGTCAGCTAAAGACTTACAGAAATCTCTGGCACATGCTAACATTTTTGTTGACACATCTACAATAAGGAAAACATTAAACAAGAATGGAGTACATGGGAGGACACCACGGAGGAAGCCATTGCTGTCCAAAAAGAATATTGCAGCACGTTTGAAGTTTGCAAAAGGAGCACCTGGATGTTCCACAGCACTACTGGCAAAATATTCTGTGGACAGATGAAACCAAAATTGAGTTGTTTGAAAAAACACACAACACTATTTGTGGAGAAAAAAAGGCACAACACACCAACATCAAAACCTCATCCCCACTGTAAAACATGGCGGAGGGAGCATCATGGTTTGGGGCTGCTTTGCTGCCTCAGGGCCTGGACGGATTGTTGTCATTGATGGAAAAATGAATTCCAGAGTTTATCAAGACCATCTGTCTGCCAACTGAAGCTCCGCAGAGGATGGGTGATGCAACAGGACAATGACCCAAAGCATACAAGTAATTCAACAAAAGAATGGCTTCAACAAAACAAAATACGCCTTCTGGAGTGGCCCAGTCAGAGTCCTGACCTCAACCCGATTGAAATGCTGTGGCGTGACCTTAAGGCTGGGTTCACACCTGGGCGTTTTAACGCGCGTTCGTGCGTGCTTTAAAACGCAGGAACGGGGAAATCCCATGCTTTGCTATGGGACCCATTCAGACCTAAGCGTTTTACAGCGCGCAGGAACGCGCGTTAAAACGGCCAACGCAAAAAGAAGTTCGGGAGCTTCTTTTCGGGCATACAGCAGCGCGTTCGCGGCCATATAATAGCCCCGAACGCGCTGCAACGCGCGTAAAAAAAACACGCGCATTGCGCTACGCAGCGCTACGCCCAGGTGTGAACCCAGCCTTAGAGAGCGATTCACCAGACATCCCAAGAATATTGCTACACTGAAACCGTTTTGTGAAGAGGAGTGGTCCAAAATTACTCCAGATCGTTGTGCAGGTCTGATCTGCAACTACAGGAAACGTTTGGTTGAGGTTATTGCTGCCAAAGGAGGGTCAACCAGTTAAGTCAAAAAGGTTCACATACTTTTTCCACCCTGCACTGTGAATGTTTACATGTTCTGTTCAATAAACACGTGAAAACATATAATGTTTGTGTTGTATTATTTTAAGCAGACTGTGTTTTTCAAATTGTTGTGACTTAGATGAAGATCAGAGCACATTTTATGACCAATTCATGCAAAACTCCACGTAATCCCAAAGGGTTCACATACTTTTTCTTGCCACTGTATTTATGTATATATGTGAATTTTAGTGAAAATTGATGATAAATCCTATATTTATTGTGACGTAACCGGGAAAGATGTAATTGCTCACCAGAATACAAGCTTTATAGTGTGTGGGAACGGGAACTGAGTTCTCTCTGCAAAATTAGTGTTGGAACTGCGTTCCCATGTGTCCCTCCTGGACTTGACCCTTCATTCTCCTCCAAAGTACTATTTTATTGAACAAAAATAAAACTGTAACAAGGTTAATGAAAAAATAACAGTGACCTATATGTAACAGTGAGTCATATAATAAAAGACGCTGCTTTTTTTTTTTTTCATTGTGCGTTAAAAAATTAGAGATGAAAAAACAAAAGTGGACAGAGATGGGGGGGGGGGTAATAAAGGACAGCAGGCGTGGATGCGTAGGCCATGCGTGGTGTTTTATTTATTAATTTTATTGCATTTAAACCCTCACATCTGCAAGTTCTGCCTTTTTTTAATAAACCAAGTGTCATCAAAGAAAGCTTGAGCCGTGACGTGACAAAACATCTGGTCTGACAGGTTCTGCACCCTTCGTCTGCACCGATGCCTCGTTAATACCAGCGACGTTCTATGTTCTGAGCAGACATCTCCTGTCTGTCTACGGCAGCCTGGACTAAAATGCCTTCTCCGTCTCGTGTCCTTCCAGCAAACTCAGAGCTCGAAGAGGGATGTGAAATGGATGCACGCCGCCTCCGGAGAGTGGTTCGAAGAGATCCAGAAGAAGAAATTTAAGAATGACCCAGACGTGAGAAACCTGGTCCGACCGTCCCTTACCCGCCACCTGAGGAAGAAACCCCCTAAAGGAGGTTAGTCACTCTTTTTAATAGTAGTCTGACGTGGGTCCGTGTTCTGTCTGAGGTGGATTCCCAACTTTCCTTAGTTTACATAACTCTGAGACGGAGCCAGATCAAAGCCGCCGAGCGACTGACTGACTGTCACAACGTCACTTAGAGCTGTCGGTGCATGTCGGGGGGGGGGGTATGTATCTGGCCTGGATTTACATTATACAGCGATTATCAGGGCCATAGAATAATATGTACCGTAGACACAAAACATAGGTGCTTTGATGGGCGTAGGAACTGGGAGGGATGTAGGAACAGACCCCCCCCCCCCCCACCTTCAGTTGTGTTTGTAGACATGAGCACAGCTAGGAATTGTGGATTTTTTGTTTGGGCAGATTTTACGCTTTTGTTTACACCAGGGGTCAGCAACCTCGGCTCCCTCATGTTTTGGGAACTACATTTCCCTTGTGGCTCAGTCAGCCTAATTGATGACAGAGCATCTTGGGAGATGTAGTTCCCAACACATCAGGGAGCCAAGGTTGCTGACCCCTGGTTTATACTATGAAGTTGCTGAATTCCCACACTTTTTCATATCGTGAAGGGTAAGGCTAGCGTACAGATTTTGGATTCCAACGCAGATTCTTTTTTGTTTCCGTTCCAACACCGATGGTGCCATGTGTGACCTACACAGGAGCTAAGGCTCATGCGCTCTGGTAAAGAATGTATCCTTTTTTTTATTATTATTATTATTATTGTTAATACATATTTTTTTAATCTTATTTGTTTTTTTTTTGCATGCACCTGTCAGTAGCCTGTAATATATTCATTTCTATTAGGAATATGATCTACATTTATACGTTTTGGGCTCTATTACAAGGTTGGTTCTAACAACCCCATAGTCTGTAATGGCTCTGGTAAGTTTACAACAGCTCTGATTACGTTAGCATCAACTTTGGAATATTGCCCTTTATATCTGCAAATTATTCGGCTTTTATTCACTGAACCATGAACCCTCAAAGAAATTGTAAGCTAAAATTTATATTTTTTTTTGGTCCCCTAAATTTTGACATTTTCCAGAAATTTAGAACTCCCTGCTCACTTTACCTGTAAAATTGACAGGTCGGCGAATTACCCAGTGTGGGGTTCATTTTGACAAAATTTTAACCCCTTTGCTGCGGATAACGTGCAGGGAACGTCGTCTTTGACTCTCACTATATGCGAAGGACGTTCCCCACACATCACCCGCAAGCGGGAGTCCAGGCAGAGATACTCCCCTCTGTCCAGGGTCCTACGACGTTCTGGCTTCAGGGAAGCCAGGCACTGAAGATAAGCCGGCCCCCGACATCTGACGTCATCGCGCCATGACGTCATTTCCAGGCGACCCACCGGCAATGCCGGGAGAGCGCCTGAAAGGGAGAGGTGATCCATTTGGATCCCTAACCCTCCCGATCGGGAGGGCTTACAGTAAAAAAAAAGGCACCACTTTGAAGGGCAGTGTCTGCCCTTTAAAGCGGTGCCTTTTTTTAACCCCTTACTTGCCCGATCGCGATTCAGTGCCAGATCGCGATCTAGCTCTGGTGGGGGCCGCCATCTTTGATGGCAGCTCCACCTCCGGGTTCCCCCTGGTGGAGATGCCCTGGCATCTCCAGAACCGTGGCGGCTAGTGGGTCATGGCCTTTCGAATGATACCAAACAAGACCATGTTCAAAGTAACAAAAAATTAAGAAAATGTTGTTTTTTTTGTGTTGTTTTTATTAATGCAGAAATATTGTTCACATTTCAATTATAAAGTGAACAATGATGCTGCACTAATGATTTTTTTTCTAAGGGCTGCGTTTGCTAAATATCGCGTAATCCCCCCCCCCCCCGAAAAATGTAACCAGTCCTCATTTCTAATTTTTGTACAAGCGCACCCCATAGAAAATATAAACGCAAACACTCATGTGATAAAATGTGAAAAAAAAACACTTTACACACTCCAGATGATTAAAAATTCTAATTTTATTGCATTTTTTGTTATAATAAACAGGCAGGACATGAAGTATACATATAATAATGATAGGAAAAAATAAAGGTAGAGAATGGGGAATCCCCTAATCTCTTAAGTAGTCACAGAGTATGAAAACATAATTTTATTGAATATATCACTGCAATTGACTATTCCTACATATTTATTTTCTGTTAATCTGTATATTTGTGTTTTTTTTAAATTTATTTTTATTATATCTTGCATTGTATTACTTTGCATTTCTGTAACTGTAACACTTCAATGTTCTTGAACCCAGGACATACTTGAAAATGAGAGAAATCTCAATGTATCCTTCCTGGTAAAATGCTTTATAAAATAAAATTAAAATGAAAAACGATGAAAAAGCGAGAACACAGAAGTGCATATAATCGATAAATGTCCAATGGTTGTCGTCTGAAAGGAGAAACTCAGCCTTATAGGGTATTGAGTTTAACCGTAATATAATAGAAGATAGAGGGCCCTATTACATTCTTCGCATTTGTTTTGCGCGCACGCAAATGCGCATTTGCACGAGTGCAAAACCATTTGCACAGAACGTCGTATTATGACGTTCGCGCAAACGATGCGTGTAATCGTCTACCGCGATTGACCCTGCGCAAACAAATTTCCCTACGCGCATCCTATACTTAATATTGTCAGCGCAAATGCGTCCGTGCGCTGGTTCACGGATGGTATTACAATTTTCGCGCAACTAACGTTTACGCGCATTTTCGTAACGTCTTTGAAAAGCAGGTGGTAACTGTAAATGTGATCGTTCTGGGCGAAACGAAATACACCAGCACGAAAAAAAAAAATACAGCACAGTACAGTTACACATTCTACACATACCCAAACATAAAATTTATAAATCGTGTCATTGTTAATTTTTCCTTTTTTTGGCTGGTGGTTGTCAATTCTTTTTTTTTTTTTTTTAGTTTGTAAATATTTTATTGGAAATGGGTGATGGATGTTGGCTGAATCCCGTGCCAAAACAGTCTGGCCACCGATTCCTGCACGCAACGTTCATTTGCGAACGGCTTTGCGCATCAGATTTGCGCAAGAAAAATCTTGAAGGAAGAAAAAATGTGCTCGGATCGTAATACCACGTTAATTCTCGCGCGATCACGTTTTTTTTCGTGCGCAAAAAAAATTGTGCTGCGCGAGCGCAATTGTGCAGAAAATGTTAGAGGCCAGAGTTTGTACACATCTCTGCGGAATAATATTTGCAGACCATTGTCTCAAAGATACTCGTCAGTATCTACTGGATTACTGAGATCCAAATCAATATAAATAGCATGAGAATGAGTGATATCAGCCTAATGTTTTATAGAGAACAAAAAATAAACGTCCTGAATGAGAGCGTGATAGATACAGATTATAACTGTAACCTCAAAGTTACTTACGAGAACATAACACAAACAGTATAGCGTAATTTACGACAATATAACACAAACAGTATAGCGTAATTTACGAGAATATAACACAAACAGTATAGCGTAATTTACGAGAATATAACACAAACAGTATAGCGTGATTTACGAGAATATAACACAAACCGTATAGCGTAATTTACGAGAATATAACACAAACAGTATAGCGTGATTTACGCGAATATAACAAACAGTATAGCGTAATTTACGAGAATATAACACAAACAGTATAGCGTGATTTACGCGAATATAACAAACAGTATAGCGTAATTTACGAGAATATAACACAAACAGTATAGCGTAATTTACGAGAATATAACACAAACAGTATAGCGTGATTTACGCGAATATAACAAACAGTATAGCGTAATTTACGAGAATATAACACAAACAGTATAGCGTAATTTACGAGAATATAACACAAACAGTATAGCGTGATTTACGAGAATATAACACAAACAGTATAGCGTAATTTACGAGAATATAACACAAACAGTATAGCGTGATTTACGAGAATATAACACAAACAGTATAGCGTAATTTACGAGAATAGAACATAAACAGTAAAGCGTAATTTACGAGAATATAACCAACAGTATAGCGTAATTTACGACAATATAACACAAACAGTATAGCGTAATTTACGAGAATATAACACAAACAGTATAGTGTAATTTACGAGAATATAACACAAACAGTAAAGCGTAATTTACGAGAATATAACACAAACAGTATAGCGTAATTTACGAGAATAGAACATAAACAGTATAGCGTAATTTACGAGAATAGAGCATAAACAGTAAAGCGTAATTTACGAGAATATAACACAAACAGTATAGCGTAATTTACGACAATATAACACAAACAGTATAGCGTAATTTACGAGAATAGAACACAAACAGTATAGCGTAACTTTGAGGTTACAGTTATAATCTGTATCTATCACGCTCTCATTCGGGACGTTTATTTTTTGTCATCTATAAAACATTAGGCTGATATCACTTATTCTCATGCTATTCATATTGATTTGGATCTCAGTAATCCAGTAGATACTGACGAGTATCTTTTGAGACAATTGTCTGCAAATATTATTCTGCAGAGAGATGTGTACAAACTCTGGCCCCTATTAAAATCCTTGCGCAGCGTATTTGCGTGAGCGCAAATGCGCTTTTGCGCGAGGACAAAAACATTTGGCGTCTACCGCGATTGACCCTGCGCGAACCAAGCGCAAGTGCGTGAGCGCATCCAATACATACCATTGTCAGCGTGAATGCGTTCGAGCGGATGGTATTACGATCTTCGCGCAACGTCGTACGAACGACGTTTGCGCGAAGTATCGTAACGTCTTTGAAAACCTGGTGTTAATTTATAATCTGAACGTTCTGGCCGAAACGAAATGAACCGGCACAAAAAAAAAATACAGCACAGTACAGTTACACATTCTACACATAAACTAAACAATTTATTAATTTTATTATTTGGGTTTTTTATTTTTGATGCAACACATATACGCAGATTGACTTTGACAGGCGCAACAACCGAAACCTAGCAAATGGTGGTTCTTAATTCTGATTGGCTGAATCCCGTGAAAAAACAGTCTGCCCATCGATTCCTGCACGCAACGGTCATGCGCGTCAGATTAGCGCTCGAAAAAACATGAAGGCTGAAAAACTGCGCTCGGATCGTAATACCGCGTTAATTTGCGCACGCTAATGTTTTTTTCCGTGCGCAAAAAATATTGCGCTGCGCAAGCGTATTTGCGCGAAGATTGTAATCGGGCCCTCAATCTTTTTTTCTATTACGGTTAAACTCAATACCCTATAAGGCTGAGTTTCTCCTTTCAGACGGCGACCATTGGACATTTATCGATTATATGCACTTCTGTGTTCTCGCTTTTTCATCGTTTTTAATTGCAAATATATATTCAATAAAATTATGTTTTTATACTCTGTGACCACTTAAGAGATTAGAGGATTCCCCATTCTCTACCTTTTTTTTTTTTTCCTTTTTTTTTTTTTCTTTTTGGACGAATGTAAATTTAGAAGACAAGCTTTCAAGAGTAGAACGGTCTTCGAGTCAGGAAGCTTTACTTAGATTTTGCTCAGTATAGCTCACAGACCTGAAGAAGGCAGTTATACTGTCCAATAAAACAAAGTATCACTACTACACTGATTTTGGCATCTATATAACCACTGCTTTTTTTATATATATTCCTGAGAGTGGCTTTGACCAGTTGCATAACCTTATCTCTGCTACAAAGCCATAATGTGGCATAGCATTGATTTTAGGGTTCTGTGTAATAACAGACCCAGGATGCATAAAAGTGAGACAGAGGTCATTTGCATATTCTACCCAGAATTCCTTGCTGCATATGGGGAATGTGGCACAGGAGCTCTGGGATGCAATTCTTTGAGTTGCTGTGATGTGCAGGTGGCTTCTGCAATATTAAACTATATATATATATATATACATACTCCGGGACTTGGGTGAAAAGATAAAAATCGATGTTTTATTCAAAAGAACATTAAAATGTGCCCATTGGCACTCGCCGACGTTTTCAAGGCCTTGATAAAGGCCACTGTGAGGGCCGACACGTCGGTGAGTGCCAATGGGCACATTTTAATGTTCTTTTGAATAAAACATTGATTTTTATCTTTTCACCTAAGTCCCGGAGTGCGTCCAATTTTTATATATATATTATTATAACTTATTCTTTTAGACCTGCTAATATATTTATTTCAGGTTAACTACTTTTTGTATTGTATTTTATCAAGATAAGCGCTTTATCTTGGGCTTTATGGCTGCGTCATGGATAAAACGCTGCAGACAAACATGGAAATGTAAGAGGGGAGGATTCCTTGCCCCAAGGGAGATCATGCTTTCTTTATCTCTGCGGAAGGTTCTTCTTCAGGACCACTGCCATAAAAGAACCACGAGGAAACCGCTAAGGCTGGGGTCAGACCAGCGCACTTTTAATGTGCGTTCTGGCGCACATAATTACGGCCGCACTAGCAGCAGATGACGGGCAATGACGGCCAATATACGATGTACGGCCGCACAAAAGTCCGGCCTTGCAACGCAAGTGGAATTTGAACGCATTTTTTTGAGAACGCAGAACCGCTAGTACTGACGTACAGAGTGCGCAGCTGCGGCATAGCGGCGTGTTTGCGTGATTAGGAGATGTCAGACGCTGCTAATGTCCAGCCTACATAACGTCCAGACGCAAAAAGAGTTTTATTGACGATCCGTACAAAATCACGACCGACAATGCACGTCGTCTGACCGTTTTTGCGCGTTCCGTGAAAAAATACGTCAATGCGTTCGGACGCACTTTTTCACGTTCGGGGGGAAAAATGTTTTCGTCTGACCCTAGCCTTAATGTATCACAAATTAGGCTAGGGTCAAACGAAAGCATTTTTACAAGCGAACGTCAAAAAGTGCGTCTGAATGCATTGACGTATTTTTTCACAGAATGCGTGAAAACGGTCATACGATGCGTAGTTTTTGGCCGTGATTTTTTACGGATCCAAACCAGGAATCTTAGGGCGTCTGGACGTTATGTTGGCCGGACATGAGCAGCGTCTGACGTCTCCTAATCACGCACGCACGCCGCTATGCGGACACAGCACACTCTGTACGTCAGTACTAGCGGTTCTGCGTTCCCGAAATAATGCGTTCAAATTCCACTTGCGTTGCACAGCCGGACTTTTGTGCGACCGTACTTCGTATATTGGCCGTCATTGCCCGTCATTTGCTGCTAGTGCGGCCGTGATTAAGTGCGCCAGAACGCACGTTAAAAGTGCGCTGGTCTGACCCATCGATTCTACCTGCATACCAGGACATGTTGAGGCTCAAAAAACAGAGCCGGTTTATTTTATGGTGGAGAATTGCAAACTTGTGTTAGGCCAGTGAACAAAAGAAATCCACAGCTGGGAAAAAATATCAAATTCAGCTATTTTTAGCCCAAACTTTACGGTTCTCCACCCCTTAGTGAAAAGCTGCAGTTACCCTATTTTTTCTTCTTTGTGTTTAATTTTTTAAAAATATTTTAGGAGCTTTTTATTATAGATGTGAGGCTTCAACGTTTCTTCTTATTTTTTTTTTATTTATTTATAAGGTATTTTAACAGGAAGGATGCATTTTTTTTTTTTTTTTTAAATTCTTTATTTAGAGAATTATACATAACAAGAAATTCACGAAATCAAACGTAGAAAAAGACAGCCATCTAGGGCTGGCCAAACTAACTACGGTCAGCCAGTCAGATAATGTAAGATGCAAGTAGTAACAGGTCAATAAGGGAATAATAAAAACAAAAAGCAAGAAGTCCCAACCTCAGTGAAGGAAGAAAACACAAAAGAAACACATAAGCATGTAGGACTTTCAACGTAAATGCCATAAATTGTCCTGATAGATTATACTCAGAGCTTATCTATAGACCAGTGACACGTAAACAGAGAAGAAAAAAGCTGGGGGGGTAAACAATATCGCTCAGGTCTCAGTCTGGCTGAAGTTCCGGAGGGTCCGGCGAGATGCCCGCCGCTTCAAGGTCGGACCAGGCGGTTTCAGGATCAGTGATGGTGTAGGGGACATTATTATGTGTCACCACCAATGCTCCGCCAAGCCCCATCGATAACGGATCCCCCTCCGACGAAGAACCGCAGTCACAGGACGGAACCGCCTGCGAGCAAGCAGAGTCTGGAATGGAAGGTCGCGATACAAAGCCAACGTGGAGCCCTCAAATTTCACTGGATCTCTTGCGCCAGGAGCAGACATAAGCTTGACCTTAAATGCTACGTCACGAAAGGCCACCACGACATCACGGGGTGTCCCCTTCGAAAGCGCCGCAGGTTTCCGAACCCTGAATACCGATCCGATCACATCTGGCTTGTCAGGAGGGAGTCCCGCCATCCGAAGGGCCAAACGAGACACATAAGCTGGGAGTTCATCCGACGACACAGAGTCCGGGATGCCTCTGACCCTGACGTTACGACGGCGGTGTCTTGTTTCCAGCATCTCCACAGAGCGGGACAAAAGCTCGACCTGGGATCTTAGACCAGCGACCTGTCCCAACAGGTGAGTATGTTCCGATAGCACTGTAGAGGTCGTCGCCTGCACTGCTGTCACCTGCGCACGGATTGTTGCCACCTCCTCCCGAATCGCCGCCACTTCAGGTTTCCACACCCCCCGGATCTCCCGGAGTTCGTCCAGGATCCTCCGAAGGTCTCTTTTCGTAAGAGGAAGATCATCATCCTCCTCCTGCCGACTTTCCTCAGGCTGTGTCATACAGGTTTCGAGTGAGGTCGCTCTCGTTTGTTGTGGTTGGGCACCCGGTCTCAAAACGTCCTGTCGTAATGAAGCCACACTACTGCTGGCTGAAAGCTGGTGTTCCTCGGCCAAATCCCCGTCAGAGAGGCCACCAGCAGCAAGTGAGGCACTCAAAGACGCCGTCAGCGCTGCTTTTCGTTTCTTTTGCGCCCTTTTTTTTGCTGCTGCAGATAGTGGTTGGGAGTCTGGTGTACGAGATTGTGGGGAGATCCAGGTCATCGCAGAGCTACCACCCGAGTGCCAGGGGTCCTCTTCATCTTCCGAAAAGTCATAGCCCGGGGGGAGGGAGGAGGAGATCGCATCTCCCTTCGAAGTGGACCCACCTCTCATGGAGTCCCGAATGTCCCTCTGTCTGGACCGCAGCTTCTGTGAGCGACCGGTGGGCATGTCACCAAAAGCGCAGGCACAAGGAAGAAGAGCGGTAAAAGGTCTCAGAAATCTCCTTCCAGGCTTCTAAAATGGCCGCTAGTACTAGGCCCCGATTGTGCTGCGGGGGTTAATCCACTCCGGAGCGTCAATTTCGGGGGTAAGGCAAACTCACCAAGTCCCCCAGAGACCGTAGAGCGTTTCTCAAGTGCGAGAAAGCGACGGAAATAACTTTAAAAACCGTGTTTATCACGGAGCTCCTGCAACATGCAGCCGCTCGCTTCCTCGGCTAGCTCCGCCCCCCCGGAAGGATGCATTTTAATAATTTTTATTATTATTTTCTATCTCCTATATTATATATACTAACATACCTCAATACAGAATGCACCTGTAAACATGTAACCTAGTGACTATATTTCCTACATATTTTTCTGTTAATCTGTATATTTGTGTTGTTTTTTTTTTAATATCTTGCATTGTATTACTTTGTATTTCTGTAACTGTAACATTTCAATGCTCTTGAACCCAGGACATGCTTGAAAATGAGAGAAATCTCAATGTATCCTTCCTGGTAAATAAATAAATCTCCTATGACTATTAAAAAAGAGCGGAAAGTTGGTCCAGGTGAAGAAGTCTCCTAAAAAGCCCATGGCCCTTACATAAATTCCGTGGAATGTGAAGGGCATTTCCTACGTGCGTTTTTCGTAGAATTTTTTTTTTGACCAAATTAGCAAAAAAAAATTAAATTGAAAAGAAAAGCATAATCCCCCCCCCCTAAATGTAACTCTTTGAGAAACAAATGCATTAGTTCTGCTGGTATGTAAACCTCTCCGTGCCTTTACCTGCGTTACATTGAACTTTGAGCAGTGACGCGCACACGACATGGAGACGTAAAATCCTGCCGTTTCCCACTTTCTCTGTGTATCCGTGTTTTGGTGGCTGCGCTCGCGTGCCCTGCTAGACTCCCAGGTTTCCTGCAGCCGCACAGCAGCTCACGCTTTTCCGATTATGAAGTGTCTGTCAGCGAGACTGGACTTTGAACATTTCGGTCAGGATTCAGAATGATTTGCCATATATTGAGGGTTTGTTGGATGCGGAAAGAGAATATTTTCCACAGGTTGGGGCTCCGTGGGGACATCTTGCTCTGGCGCCTGATCCGCCATGGACCCCTCTGCAGGTGAAAATACTGGCCTTATGGTTTTATTTGAGAATGTGTGGGCCTGGCTCCGTAACCTGCCTGGGAGCAGGTAACAACTTGCAGTCTGATATCCCTGCAGCACTGGACTCTCACTCCCATCATGCACATGCAGCAGCAGCCTGGGGCCCATAATGCATGTCGTGGCACGGCTGATGGGAGTTCCTTCTTCATGACCTTTAAATCTAATAACCTCTTAGCATTGCATATTCTCATTCATTTTTGGGTGTCAGTTTCCCAATATTATTCGTTCCAGCTATGTTAGTGCTATTATATGTCATGTATTATATTACATGGAATTCTTAGTACATAATCCCTCATTGGAGTGAGTTCCCCCATGCCTCGTACTATGTGCCTTATGTGTTTTGTTATACAACATTTATTGTTTGTTTTTCTCTTTGTACAGCACTGCAAAATCTGCTGGTGCTATATAAATGATTATATGATGTGACTGGTGCATTTAACACTTACTGGTCTAAATCTGTATGTTTACACCCCTTTTCATTATGTACTATATATATATATGTGTGTGTGTGTGTGTGTGTACAGATGTGTGTGTGTACAGATGTGTGTGTGTACAGATGTGTGTGTGTACAGATGTGTGTGTGTACAGATGTGTGTGTGTACAGATGTGTGTGTGTGTGTACAGGTGTGTGTGTGTGTGTGTACAGGTGTGTGTGTGTGTGTGTACAGGTGTGTGTGTGTGTGTACAGGTGTGTGTGTGTGTGTACAGGTGTGTGTGTGTGTGTGTGTACAGGTGTGTGTGTGTGTGTACAGGTGTGTGTGTGTGTGTGTACAGGTGTGTGTGTGTGTGTGTACAGGTGTGTGTACAGGTGTGTGTGTGTGTGTGTACAGGTGTGTGTGTGTGTACAGGTGTGTGTGTGTGTACAGATGTGTGTGTGTGTACAGGTGTGTGTGTGTGTGTGTACAGGTGTGTGTGTGTGTGTGTACAGGTGTGTGTGTGTGTGTACAGGTGTGTGTACAGGTGTGTGTGTGTGTGTACAGGTGTGTGTGTGTGTACACAGGGGTGTGTGGTGGGTGTGTGTGGGTGTGTGTGGGTGTGTGTGGGTGTGTGTGTGTGTGTGTGTACAGGTGTGTGTGTGTGTGTACAGGTGTGTGTGTGTGTGTGTGTGTGTACAGGTGTGTGTGTGTACAGATGTGTGTGTACAGGTGTGTGTGTGTGTGTGTACAGGTGTGTGTGTGTGTGTACACATGGGTGTGTGTGTGTACACATGGGTGTGTGTGTGTACACAGGGGTGTGTGTGTGTGTACAGGGGTGTGTGTGTGTGTGTGTGCAGGGGTGTGTGTGTGTGTGCAGGGGTGTGTGTGTGTGTGTGTGTGTACAGGGGGGTGTGTGTGTGGGGGTGTGTGTGTGTGTGTGTGTACAGGGGTGTGTGTGTGTGTGTGTGTACAGGGGTGTGTGTGTGTGTACAGGGGTGTGTGGGTGTGGTGTGTGTGTGTGTGTGTGTGAGTGTGTGTGTACAGTGTGTGTGTGTGTGTGTGTACAGGTGTGTGTGTGTGTGTGTACAGGTGTGTGTGTGTGTGTGTACAGGTGTGTGTGTGTGTGTACAGGTGTGTGTGTGTGTGTGTACAGGTGTGTGTGTGTGTGTGTGTACAGGTGTGTGTGTGTGTGTGTGTACAGGTGTGTGTGTGTGTGTACAGGGGTGTGTGTGTGTACACAGGGGTGTGTGTGTGTGTGTACAGGGGTGTGTGTGTGTGTGTACAGGGGTGTGTGTGTGTGTGTACAGGGGTGTGTGTGTGTGTGTACAGGGGTGTGTGTGTGTGTACAGGGTGTGTGTGTGTGTGTGTGTGTACAGGGGTGTGTGTGTGTGTGTGTACAGGGGTGTGGGTGTGTGTACAGGGGTGTGGGTGTGTGTGTGTGTACAGGTGTGTGTGTGTGTGTGTGTACAGGTGTGTGTGTGTGTGTACAGGGGTGTGTGTGTGTGTACAGGGGGGTGTGTGGTGTGTGTACAGATTGTGTGTGTGTGTACAGATGTGTGTGTGTGTGTACAGATGTGTGTGTGTGTGTGTACAGATGTGTGTGTGTGTGTGTGTACAGATGTGTGTGTGTGTGTGTGTACAGATGTGTGTGTGTGTGTACAGATGTGTGTGTGTGTACAGATGTGTGTGTGTGTACAGATGTGTGTGTGTGTGTGTGTACAGATGTGTGTGTGTGTGTGTACAGATGTGTGTGTGTGTGTGTGTACAGATGTGTGTGTACAGATGTGTGTGTGTGTGTGTGTGTACAGATGTGTGTGTGTATATATACATGTGTGTGTATGCATACATGTGTGTGTATGCATATACATGTGTGTGTGTGTGTGTATATATATATATATATATATGTAAAAATCACGAGTATAGCAGTATGTAGCGATACCTCTTTTTATTGGACTAACACGGCCTTTCGAATATATATATATATCTCTATCTCACGAGTAATGTAGTCTGTAGTGATACCTTTTTTTATTGGACTAACGTTACGAGAGTGATCCTCTCTTTGTCAGGTCTGGACGCTATACTGAGCAGAATGATAGAATTAAACATTGGGACATTGATCGGGCACACGGTTTGGGGTGTTAGATGTTGTAAATCGCCAAATGGCATAGTCAGAGTGGGGAAAGAAAAAAGGGAAAAAAAACAAACCAAAAAACAACAAAATCTACTATATAATATATATTATTATTATTATGTTTTTATTTTTATTATTATTGTATTTTAATTCAGGTTCAGAAAGTCCTAGAATGTTCTCCTCTAGGCCCCATAACTCCCCGAAAACCTCCAGCTCTGGACCCTCTCTCCTCGGCCTCCGTTCTCCATTTGCCTCGTTCTTCAACTTCAGGAAGTCTTCCAAACAGAATGCGAAGCCCCACGCCCAGCAAGAAAGGTAATGCTAATTACTGTTATAGTTAATGTGATTTTGTTTTTTCGTGGTGGCTTGTATATACTGTTTCCTCTGATTTCATAACAGTGTTTATAAGCGCGTTGCTCTGCTTTCTGGGACACGATCCAGTGATTCTGCTGGAAGGGAACGTGTTTTCTCACGAAGTAATCTTATTTATTTATTTACAGCCGTTTTGCACAGGGTGTGCGATTTTTAAAGATTTATTATATCCGGAGTAAAATAACTTTTTCCAAAGAATTGTAACAACTCGGACAAAAATGATCTCCCGTAAATTAGCTGGGTACTCCTTACTGTCAATTAAAAAAAAAGGTAACAAAATAAAGTACTGATTCGACTTTATTTACACAATTTTCTGCAACATTTTTTTTAAATAAACTAAAAATCATCTGCATTTTCTTAAATATTTTTTAAAAATTCGTTACACAATTTTCGCAAAAAAAGGAAAACAAAAATAACAAGCTCGGGAAGCGGCTAGACTTGAGATAGTTGGATTTGATGACTGGTTGTAAAATTGATCGGTACCACCTCATAAAAACCTTCTTCGTGATATCTCTGTTGTTTATTAGATGCAAAGTCATAAATCGCAGAGTTTATAACTTTTATTCGAGCATTATATGCCTGGTGGAGCACGCCAATGATTAGTTGGTATCTGCAAAGGAAACTACATGCTTGTAGATAACCCGACTTGCTGGCATCTCTCCATTACCACTCTGAGCTCTCCACGCAGTTACCTGTGCAGGAGGGCACCACAGCCACATTTCCTAAGGGTTACTGTTAGGTTTACTGGTTCTGTTTGTCTTAGTGTTACAGTTACGGTTTATTTTGGTGTTGGTGGTAATATTAGGGTTACAGTGTCACATCGCATGCAGTTCTGATCCCGGGGCGCCGGCAGTGTCTTCCTCGCTGCTCACTGACCGGGCGCTGAATGATATGCAGGGCACTCGCAATCAAGTGGAACAAATGTGGACGGGGCACGGCGTGATGACCCGGTGCCAAGCCAGGTTTAAAACCAGTTGCCTAAGTTATGCTCGTTGCCCTGACGTGGTTCTCACTCTCTGTGCTTGTATATCTTATATTGTGATTTCTGTGTACCGACTTGGCTTGTGTGGCTCTTAACCCCTGGCATTCCTTTGACTACCCAATTTGGCAATACGACCTCTGGCTTTTGGCTGACACTCTACTCTGGTGATACGACCCCTGGCATTCCTGATAACCTGCTCAGGTATACGACCCCTGGCATTCCTGATGACCCCTCTGGTAAATGACCCTTAGCATTCCTTCTGACATTCCGTATTGTAGTAACCCCTGATCTGTTACTGGTTACGTTCCCTTAAGATATTTGATACAGTCCTAACCTCAACATCTGAGGAAAGGGATTTAGGGGTTATTATTTCAGAGGATCTAAGGGTAAGTAGTCAATGTAATAGAGCAGCAGGAAATGCTAGCAGAATGCTTGGTTGTGTAGGGAGAGGTATTAGCAGTAGGAAAAGGGAAGTGCTCATGCCACTGTACAGAGCACTGGTGAGACCTCACTTGGAGTACTGTGTGCAGTACTGGAGACCGTATCTCCAGAAGGATATAGACATCTTAGAGAGAGTTCAGAGAAGGGCTACTAAAATGGTGTACGGCTTGAAGGAGAAAAGTTACCAGGAAAGGCTTAATGATCTTAACATGTACAGCTTGGAAAAAAGACGAGACAGAGGAGATATGATAGAAACATTTAAATACGTAAAGGGAATCCACAAGGTAGAGGAAGGGAGTATATTTAAAAGGAAACAAAATAGCAAAACAAGAGGACATAGTCTTAGATTAGAGGGGCAAAGGTTTAAAAGTAACATCAGGAAGCATTATTTTACTGAGAGGGTGGTGGATACATGGAACAGTCTTCCAGTAGAAGTGGTAGAGGCCAAAACAGTAATTGAATTTAAGCAAGCATGGGATAGGCATAAGGTTATCCTAAACAAAAGATAAATCCAAGTAAAGTATCCATGTAATTGGGCAGACTAGATGGGCCGAAAGGTTCTTATCTGCCGACATTTTCTATGTTTCTATGTTTCTAAGATATAGGTAGATGCACAGACCACTCAAAGGATCGGAAGTGTAGGATAGTTGTTCTGCGTACAGGGACCAGTACTATAGTTATCCAGGAGCAACGTGACATATAGTTACTGTTTCTGTTTGTTTTAGGGGTTGAGTTACTGTTAATCTTACAGGTTCTGATTGTCGTACGGTTACTGTTGGGGTCACGGTTACTGTTTTTGTTAGGTTTAGGGCTAGGTTTAGTGCTAATTCTAGGTTTGGGTTATTGGTAGGGTTGGGGCTAGTGTTAGTCTTACGGATTCTGCGTGTTGTATGGTTACTGTTGGGGTCACGGTTACTGTTTTTGTTAGGTTTAGGGCTAGGTTTAGTGCTAATTCTAGGTTTGGGTTATTGGTAGGGTTGGGGCTAGTGTTAGTCTTACGGATTCTGCGTGTTGTATGGTTACTGTTGGGGTCACGTTTACTGCTTTTGTTATGGCTAGGGCTAGGTTTTAGTATTAATTCTTGGTTTGGGTTACTGGTAGGCTTGCTGGTTCTGTTTTTGTTAGGTTTAGGGCTAAGTTTAGGCTGGGGTCAGACGAACGCAGTGCGAATGTGCGTTTACCCGCACTTTATGACGGCTGTGGTAGCAGCAAATGATGTCCAACGCAGACCCACAAACGAAGTACAGCTGCACGAAAGTTTGGCCGCACAACGCAAGTGGCAAACTAACGCATTTTCGCAATAACGTCGAACCGCTAATACTGACATACAGAGTGCGCTGCGTCCGCATAGCGGCGTGCGTGCGTGGTTAGGAGACGTCAGACGCTGCTCATGTCCGGTCAACATAACGTCCAGACACCCAAAGTTTCCTGATTTGGATCCGTATGAAATCACGGCCGAAATTGCGCATCGTATGACCGCTATCGCATGTTCCGTGAAAAAGTACGTCCATGCATTCGGACACACTTTTTTACGGACGATGCGAAAAATGCGTTCGTCTGACCCTAGCCTTAGGGTTAGGTCTAGGTTCAGGGTTACTGTTAGGTTTACTGGATCCGTTTGTGTTTGGATTACTATTAGTGTTCCAGTTACTGTATATGTTTGCAGTAGGGTTAGAGTTACTTCTAGGGTTATGTTTACTGTCAGGGTTAGGTTTAGGCTTACTGATTCTGTCTGTGTTACGCCAACAGTTACTGTTTATGCTTGCGCTAGGGTTACGGTTAGTATTGGACACAGAGTAAATTTTTTTCAAGTAGCAAAATAATTTATAATTGATCCAAAAACTTTGAGATTAAGATGATAAAAGGCTAACGTTTTCAGGAAACGTATTATTTCAGATGCTCCCAAATGCTGATATTTCCTCCAAAAAGCAATTCTGATAAAAAAAGAATGCACATGTCTAGTTTTATTTTTAGAAGAAAAAACACTTTATTGAAAAGGTCCGCCAGGCATTCAACATATTGCGTAAGGCAGGCAAGCCATTTAGTAGCAAGGAAATGGCATAACTACATACATCGCGGATGAACATCATTTGTACAACAGATTGCAGTACGTGAGAGGAATGCGGCCAGCTAAGTAATTAAATCGGTTGAAGAAGGCAGATCTGATAACAGGGGTACATGTCTAGTTTACACCTTGCATATGACTAAATTTTCCATGTTGCATCTGTAAGTAGGATGCGCTACACCACAATTAATTACGATATTTATTTATTTTCTTTATTTATAAAGGATTTTACCAGGAAGGATACGTATATGTTACGGGTAAAGCCCGAAGTGCGGTTAATCCTAGGATTACCCGGGTAATCCTGACATTACCCAAAACCGCTGGGTAAAGCTGCCAAAAAATGAAAATTTCGGACTTTACCCGGGTAATCTTAGGACTAACCAACTGCCCTTGGGTAACGGTCTGGAAGAGCTGAAAAATTCGCACTTTACCCGGATAATGTGCAAGTTTGAAGCTTCACCCGGGTAATCTGAGGGCTATCCACAGCTTCACCTGGGTAATCTGAGGACTATCCACAGCTTCACCTGGGTAATCTGCAGAGCATCCAACCCCGCTTGGGTAACAGTGAATTTTGCTATTATCTATGGATATTATCAATGAAAATGGCAAAAGACAAACCTTAAAATGTATTGCGGATATAATGAATATACAGAGTAACAGGATATGTTTCTTATATGAATGTGAAAAGGTTACGTGATCTTTATTATGTGTCATGTGCTTATATAATAACCATCAGGTTACTCTTTATATAATATCTTTATCTTCATAAATTAATTTTCAGACAATTAATGCACAGAGTAACATGACCGTTATTTAGTGAGGTTTGTGACTGTGGATACAATTTCATTAAAAATAACAAAACACACTTTTGTTATCAGTCGGATAACAGTTTGCAGCTTTATCCGGGTAATCCTCAGAATTCAGTCATTTGTAACCCGCGGAGAACCCAGAGGCGTTTGGATATTTTGCAGATTACCCAGATAACGTCCGATGTTTCGTTGCACATCACACTTTATCCAGCAACACTAGGGTAATGTGCGAATTACCCGGTTAAAACAGTGCAGAAAACCGGAGTACCCAGAGGCCTCTGGATACTTTGCAGATTACCCGGGTAAAGTCCGAAATTTCATTTCACTTCGGACTTTTACTAATGACGCCCGGGTAATCCTAGGATTAACCGCACTTCGGACTTTAACCGTAACACATACAAACAGTATATATACACTGCACTATGTCGTAGTGTTCTTTTTTCTTTTTTACATGTATTCCTAAATTCCTATCAAACTATAAAAAATTGTGAAAGGGTATGGAGCCTGTATACACGTTTACACTTTACATGTGATTGAATTTCCCACGTTGCGCATGCACGTAGTATTGCCATACAACACAATCTCTGTAAGCCGTTTCTAAGCGTTCCGGAGAAAATTCACCTAGTTCTTAAATGTTTACTCGTAAAGGTCTTCTATTTAGGACTATAATAATAAATCTGTATCTATACACCCTGAAGAAGACTCTGTATGCGTCCCGTCAAGTTCAGAAACTCGTAAAAAATAATAAAATCGCCTTGAAAGGAGTCACTGAGCGCGTCGCCCTTTTTGCAGCGTTTGTAGTCACATTAGTATTAATGTTCTGTAACCCTATATAATGCCGCTGTTCGGCTACTCCAGCCTTTTTGTAGTTTTTATACATTGTTTACATAGAAGCCAGGAGAATTTATTGCGTCTAGTAAATGTGTTTCTTTTGTAATGATGATTTTAGGCAGGGCGGCTCGATGCAATTGTTGGGTTTTCTGTTAAAGCCGTGCTTAGATTTTCCCTTAATAGGATTTTAGTGTTGTGCTTTCCGTGGGGAATACTCCTTAGCGGTGGTTTTATTAGTTTCTTAAAATCTCGGAACTTTTTAAGAAATATCCTGTGATTGGCCACATCTTCTCATAATCCTTTATCCTCTACGGGTAACGCTGGGCGTCCTTTTAGGCACGAACTAAATAAAAGGCAGGTCATTGCTTCAGAAGCTTTCATGGAGAAATAGCTGTGGTGGAGAACGTCTAGAACCTGGTAAAGCATTCGATTTAATATTCTTTTTAAAGATATTGGGAATTGTGGGGCACGTTCTTCTTTTATTTATTGGATTCTTTAACTGGTGTACTTTCTGACCATTCCCTTGATGACCAATAGTGATTTTGCTGGTCGTAAAATTGAGACGAAAGCAATGGCTTCGAGTCGGGGCTTGAGAGATTCCATTATTAACTAAATTCCTTTTGTAGACCAGGTTGACGTAAACCCATGGAATTTCACTGATGCCTGTGGGCTTCCTAAGGGGATTGTAAATATTGGCAAATAACTCTTCTCAGTCCATCTTACTTTTGATCCAAGGGAGCGGCCATGTTTAGGTCATCCTTGAGCAGAAGCTCCAGTATCTGATAGCTGGTGTCCACTCGCAAGTCTTGATATCATGCACTTTTGTCGAGCATTTCGCGATCCGTGCATTGAATCAAATTCAGCTTGACCTTCAAGAGCAACCGGCTGGGTGGAGTAGAGGTAACATCACTGCTCTACGTGGAGAGAGCCTGTGGAGTCATGGGTTCAATCCCGACGAGCTCCTCTCCAGTAAGTGTCCTTGGGCAAGACACCCAACGGTACATACTCGCCACCCAGGACATACTTGAAAACGAGAGAAATCTCAATGTATCCTTCCAGGTAAAATACTTTCTAAAAAAAAAAAAAAGTAGAGCTTCTGGCCGAAGAGGACATAACGAGAGGAGATGCGCTTGATGGAGAGATTTCCAGATACATTTGCGTTACAAAACACAGGTCGAGTATCTTTTATCCGAAATGCTTGGGACTAGAAGTATTTCAGAATTTGGTTCTTTCCTCCCAGATTTTTGAATATTTACTTATAATAATGAGACATCTAGGGGATGGAACCCAAGTCTAAACATTTATGTTTTATACACACAGCCTGATGGGCAATTTATACAATATTTTTAATGCTGCTTTGTCTCGTCACTTGAGGTCAGGAGTGGATGTCTCCACTTTTGGCATCCTGTTGGTGCTCAAAATTTTCCAGGATTTTGGACAATTTCAGATAAGGGTTACTCAACCTGTTATATGCAAAGACGCCATGTCCCCTATAATATTTTATTATATGATACAAATTGCACTTTGTTGTCGTTTGATAAGTCGGCTGTCCCTGATATCGGAGAAAAAATAACGTGGATTGGGCACTCAGGATGGACAATGAAGGAGCTTTATTACAAGGATGCCATCACAACATTTCGACTCCGTCACGAGCCCTTTTATGTAAACGTACTTAAAAAAGACTCCTATCCAAGCCAAAACGTTGCGATGGCATTCCTGTAATAAATCTCTTTCATGGTCCCATCCAGAGTGTCCGGTCCTTTTTTTTTTTATGTGATAAGGGTTTTGAACCACCCCGGTCTGGGTGGCACCAGTGATTTGGACCTGCAAACTGATAGCAGAGGCTTGGATATTTGACTTGTGTCCACTTTGATACCCGTTGCTTTTGCCCCGTCATGTAGCCAGGTATTCACTGAATCATGTGACCATACGAAACCTTTATCAAAGAATCCAACCATGATCAACAAAGATTTTATACTAGTTATGTGACGAGCGAGTTCAAAGTGCTCTGAGCTCTTTGTACCTGGAGATATCTATACGTCGTAGTTATTGTGTGTTCGTCTGAGTTGCTTAGTGATCGCAAAGACCTCACCTGCGATCCTTTACCTCTTGCACAGAGGCAGCCTATATGGCAGCAAGTACGAACCTGATCGCCGAGATAATTGACAGGGCAGAGCTTCACAGCCTTTCCCTCCAGAGCTTCCTGACTTTGAAAGACACATCTGAGTGCTTGGAGGCAGGGAAGGATTCTCGGAGCGCACGAACATTGTGCATTTAATAGATCTATGTCTGGGTTTGACCAGATTTCTTGCTCATTAATCACTTGATCGTCTGGTAAATTCAATGATCGGCTCTTGAATCTGTAGGAAGGAGAGCAGTGACTTTAGTATGAGCTTGATATATTGCATTCCCAGACACTGTTTATGGGTTTTTGAATTTAAATAGAAGAAAAAATGTCTAACTTACCTTTTTAGTGAAGTAATAGAAAACCAGCAGCGACCAACTCACCAACCTCAGCCTCCAGTGTATGGACCACATGGTTCTGCCAAAACCAAAATGTAGTGCAATAAATATAATGGAACAGCACTCTGATATCCTAAATTGCTCCAGTTTATTCAGTACAGCATGTGGGGGAGCAACGTTTTGGTCCAAAGCTGTGACCTTTCTTTACTACTGCATCGCCATCTGCTCTTCATCTTTCCAGTCCCAGGAAGCCAATTACAGGAAGTAGCTAGAAGATGACTGGCATGTCCGCACACCATGCTTGTTGTTCCCAATACCAGTTTCACATTGTCCAGCCTTTACGGTGTAATGTGCCTAAAATGAATAGTAATCTTGTGAAAAAAGAACTCCCTCACCTCTCGAATTGGACTACCTAGACAAGCGGAAACAGTTGAGGAAGTCCCCAAAGTCACCATCAGCATTGGTTAGCTTGGAATATGAGCTATATATGTAACAAACGGGCATCCCTCTGTTTTGGGCAGAAGCTCCACTTGTCCTGCTGAAGGTGAGGTACAATCTTGATGATTGGAATTCGCCCACAGAATTGCTTTTGAAAAACAGAAAGTGGGACCAGACACTCGTGCTCCAAAAATGGCAGGTTTATTAGAAAATATTGGCAACGTTTCAGCTCTACTTGAGTTTTTCTCAAGGCTTGGATTGAGAGGCTAGAGAAAAGCTGATTTAGAGCCGCAACATTGCTCGTAATTTACAATAAACCTGCCATTTAAAAAAAATTGAGTGGTCCATGTTCTGTTCTTGGACTGTGTGGTAGGAGCTGGCTTCGTCAGGGCTTGGTGCACCTGCTCTCCACGTTTCTTTAAAGGTGTGCTGCTACTGCATTTTTCTACAGAATTTCTTTTGGGTCCTAGGAATGATGGCAGCGTTGCCATGACCCTGCTCCAGCTTGTTACATTCTTCTTTGGTCCTACAAGTGAAGCTTCTGATCAAAGTGGACTTATACATGGCGGCTCCAATGCAACAAGGGGTGGCTTGGATATGTGCTGCAAAATAAGCATTCACATAAATGTATTCATTGCAAAGAGCCCGTAATATATGCAACATTTTACGATCAAACAATGAGCACGATGACAGATTTTAGCCCCAGGTTAAAGACGGTTGTTAGTATTCCAGATCTATTGTAGAACTGAAGGACCAGACTGTGAATCATAGAGTCCAAGTTTTCATCTTGAGAAGGTAAAGTCCCCTTTTCAGACCCTAGTTCATAGGTTTATCACTTCAGCCTTTTTGATTGTAGGAGCCATCATGTTTGGGTGTATGGGTGTATCAGAGTTCCACCGCAATCCTATTGACAGTAATATGTTTTGAAACCGCAGTAAAGGTGTTTACAAAAGAGACTGTTGTAAAACATTTTGTTACTTCCTAAATTACTTACTCAGCTGCTCAAGTGGTTACAGGTGTTGTCATGTTCCACTTAATAAAATACTGAAGAGGTCCCATCGCTTGGTAACGCTCTCTGGCAACACCTTAACAAAGTCACCCATCTACGGGTATTTGAAATTCTGATATATATTAGTGGCTAGTGCCCATTGGGATCTAGAAAACCTCCCTGGGACAAGGCAGGTCTAGGTTTTGTGGGGCATGATGAAGAATGGATCCCTTGTCTGTTCATTGATCTATAGCTATGGGGATCTGACTATCTTTATACCCAACGTCTTCCCATGGTGTGGCACACTTACGGCAGAGTCTTCAATGCTTTTGATTGAACAAATCCATGTATTTTTAATAATCCAGGAAGGGAGTTTGGGAATTGTAAATTTTATACCAAAATGGCCAACTCGGAGATGTTCTCCAACTCTATTGTTTTGACCTTAGATTGTACGGTTTCTGGTCAATTTACTTCAGTAGATGACCTTGTCTTTTGCATTCACTGTCGTATTACTATATTTGTACCTCGTATTGACTGTCATGTTGTGCTGTGACAGTAGATATAGGATGCAGATTTTAAAAAGTGCATTTTTTAAAAAAAAATCCCTTTGGCGACCTGTTGGGTTTTTCCCATTATCTTTGTTATGCGTTCAAATATTAACCATAACCATAAAATGTCACTCGTGACTTAAGAAGTGAAATTGATTATCAGCGTGTGAGATATGAGTAATGGGAAGACATTTGAGAGGTTGTGGTGTTCATGGTTCTAAATAGATGCCGGGTTATAGTTTGAGATTCTCCTCCACGTTAAGTAATTGCTTCCATGTGTGGGTTTGAGGTATTTTGAAATTCACAATCGAAATGAGGGCGAAGTAATCTTCTCTGACACGAATGTTTATTGGGACGCTCTTCCTTATGTTCCTTAAAGCGATTATGCAACACCGTTCAATGTATGCTAATTATGAATCACTGCATATGTGTGTGTGTGTGTCTAGACACCTCATTCACCAATAGAGAATGTCACGAGGATTACCGTACTACACAACCTCCCTGCTCTTTGTAAGGTCTATTGATGACAACCGTGCACTCGGTTAACACCTTTTGGAGGGGCTTTCTTATGTTTCCGTAGGTAGTCTAATCTTGCAATGAGGAGAAAACAATGGCGGCAAACCCCAGCCTGCTTTATAGGAGAATTATTTGTCAAAGGAGTGAATTTATACATCGAAATCTCAATGCGAGGCCAAAGGGCAGAGGTCATCCTCTGTAGACGGATGGATGTAGGAGTGAGAAATATGGAGGGTGAAAGCAATAAAATGTGTCCAGATTTCAAAATGGTCAGATTTGACATGATATTAAATCCAAATCTATTCTCTGTTACTGCCAAGTCCAAGTAACATTAATCACAATAATGGACTCCTTGATTAAAGTGACCCCTGACATGCTCAAAACAACTTGGTCTCCTTGATGGGGGAGTAGACTGTATACATGAACAAAGAGTAGAAAAAGGAGAGCGGACAACCTGGGCTAATCCCACGGGTGTCTCATGGATAAAATGTAAATTTTTCTAAAACATGAGTTTTTCCTTCAATACGATTATAAGGAGGGTATGCTTAAAGCAGGGCTTGGCAAAGGCAGGAGCCTGGTAGCCACTGGCTCCTAGAATTTTACTCCTGGCTCCTAAATTTCCAGTTTATTTTACACCAATCTAAAAGCCGTCTTTGGCATCTAAAAACATCTAGTTGGCCTCAATATTTTCTTCCTGTCTCCTACATTTAATGTAAATATATCCAGCCCTGGTTTATGTATTTATATATGAGGTCTGTTGTGTGCGTGGGTCTGTGTCTGCAGTGGGTAAATACTTGTGTCCAATGACAACACAGCAAGAAAATAAGTAAAACAATATCACAATGTACAGATGTTAACAACACAAGCAACGGTCTACACTTCTAGGCTCAAAAAAGTGGCCAAAAGACCACATGCACAAAAAATACCTAACAGCAAAAAGCACCAGGTAACAAAGTGATAAATAAATAGAAGCAGCTAAAATCATAATTTGGGTCAATACAAACCAACTCCCAGAGGCAGGTTCCCAACGTTTCAGCGAGGAATACCTTGATAAAGGCAAAACCTCGCCGAAACGTTAGATCCTAACTTTTGTACCTGGCTCCTAGATTCAAAGCAAATATGTCAAGTCCTGCCTTAAAGCGTCTGATATATGTTCATTAATTAATTTAAAAGGACACTATCACTTACATAAGCTGTAACTAGATTACTTGATCATTACAAACAAAACAACTTCTAAAACACATGCTGCTGATTGTTTTTTTTGTTTGAAGTAATTGCGTGTAAAAAGGATAGTATCTCCTGTTTCCATTTTCTAGATTATTTATTTTTATTTATTTTTTAAATTATTTCCCACAAGGCAACATTTACCAAAATCTGTGCAAAGGTTTTTCTTTACTTTTTGTATCTAATCTACAGTATCTAACAGTTAATGAAGTGGCAGAGGGATTGTTTAAATAAGGCTGCAGGAGATCTGCTGTTCTCTAAACTACTGAAGATAAGAGAACGCAGCTGAATGCGATAAAACAAGGAATGTAAAAGACTTCTATTCTACTTCCTGGTGATGTCCTTTGAATACATCCCAGTTTGCAATACAAAAGATCACAAAACAGATGCACCCAGTGACACATATATAGAGTAAAATATTTTCTTAAACATACAAGAGAAAATCAAAGTAAATGTAAGCTATCGGCAACGTAAAATAAACGAGGACATTTCAATTTTTGGTGGTAGTGGCCCTTTAAAGTACAAAACAAGGTGGACACACTCGCAGGTTTCCCCTTTATATCGATAATACTAGAGGAGAACAGAGAAAAGTAAAATTTAGAACCAGATAACAACTTTAATTCATACAATGGCATAAAATCTGATAAAATAAATGCAAAGAAACGTAGCGAAATGTAAATGTGTTGGCAAATAAAGTAACCAATATATGTGTTGGAAAGGAGTCCCATTAAACCATAAAGGGGTATTTGAGAGTCTGTATTGTATAGTAGGGTAATTTCCTTTATGTTTGAGAATTGTATAGGGTAAGGTACAAATATATGGAAGGAGAATGTACAAGAAGGTGCCATGTCACAATGTAACTTCAGGGGGGGGGGAGCTCCACAAATGTCCTACCAATTTCACAAACACGAGATACAGGGACACTTTAAGGAATTTCCCATCAAGTTACTGCCATCACTCACTTCCTGTCGGGATATGCCGATGGAGTGTCGATACACAAAGACAAGGAGAAAAGGCACTCAGAACCCACTCGTCATAACCAACAGATTTATCCACCCGACGTAAGGGTACTCCTTCAGAATCTTTGTTGACCAGTTCCATTACTGATTTGTCTCCAAAATTTGAATCGGGCATTCCAATAGCGGTACTAGTGCAGCCTATATTGGATGTACATTGGTGGCAGTGGCAACGGTTTGGCCAAGAATGGCTTCTGTCAAGGAGTGTTGCTAGGAGAAGAGCTGCCCTGAAGGTGGTTCCTCTGCTCATTGCTGGCAGGCAATTGGCTGCGGACACGCTCCAACTAATGAGCCTGCTTACTGACGTTACCACAGAGGGCCGTTGACGCAATGAGTGCAACTGAGCAAGCATTGCACAATGTCCACGATGCTGCGTGATAGCAGTGCCCAGCGTTGTAATGGAAATTCGTTCTTTGTGGTATGTCCTCAAAAGGATAAGATGTTCCATTGATCTTAAAGTCTGAGTATGAAACGTGGGAAATAAAGCGCATCTTAAACATATCCAGCTCTGCTTGGACGCCCAAAGGAAAAGGAGACAAATAGTTGGAGAGAAAAATATTCACACGAAAATTGGGCGAACACGTAAAAGTTGAACAGGAGCAAATGGGTAGACAGCCAGGAAGATTAACATTTTAGGATTATGGTGTTTTTAGGTGTATCGGACATCTGTGATAATTTTATCCAGTTAGATTAAATTCTTTAATTACAACTGAAATCTAGAAATCAGGGATACAAATGGATATACCTTTTGGTTTTGTAACAAATTGAATCAGTTTAAATTTAATAGGTAGCTGAAGCTTAGTGAAACTGCCCCTCTGCCGTCTTCGTAGCATCCCGCTGTGAAGCGGAGAATGTGATTAGCCACCTCCTCTTGCCTAAAATTGAAGGATGGAGCAAAGAGTTCTCTAGTGTCCTTCTTTCATAAAGCAACATCGTATACAGCCGATATCATGCAGGGCTCATGCAACACTCCATGAAGAGTGCTGCCAGTATTCAATTGGAGCTCTTAATAATTACGAGTCCCCTGGTCACTGATAAAGTGGTTGACTGCTTGTTATTGAACCGGTGTCGGGGATCTGTGAAGATTTGGCAGCTCACAGCCAGTGTGTTTGTGGCTCTCTGTTTCTGACTCGGCCAGAATTGGGGCGCTTGATTTCGCATTGGGTTCTCTGCAGGATATCAATATTCTCCTGACCAATATCAGTTGAGAAGATCAGTCAATTGGTGAAAATCTGCTCGTACTACGTTGTGATTGGCTCGACAAATCATTCGTTATAAGCTTGGTACAATAAAGTTTTTCAGGATAATGCCAAAAAGTCCAAGTCGAAGATATTCAATAAAGTTTCTGAATGTATATTTTTTACTTTTGGTTGTAGACTTTCGTGCTGGGATATTTCCTGACATAGACCTTAAACGCCCTTTATTCTCACCAATGACGGAGACTGATGTGCTGCCGCCTTGGGCAGGAAATGGGGTCAAGTGCTAGGTGTGAACTGCAGAGACTAGACAGATTTCACGGGTCACTTAGGGCTCATATTACTGTCAAATTACACATTTTTCCTCTCCTGTGGTCTTGACAGATATTCATGGGGCGGCAGTTCAGACGTGTGACATTACTTTGAAACATATTTTCTTTTAAATCCCATTGACTGAGAAAGAGAACCCGTAGTAAATCCAACGTCCATGCTACACCAAGCTTTTATGTCTCTTTTTTACAACAGCGAACACACCTACAAAATATGATCAGTAATTACACTGTCTGCTTACAGATATACCCGAACCTGGGATTTTCTTCCCACAATTCATTTTGAGACAATAATACAAACACAATGATTTTATTTTCCTCTTATCCAAACTATCCAGTACGTTTAGCAGTAATTCACCTCACAGATCAGTGTTTTGGCATGGAGGCGGCCATCTTGGAATTACATGAGACTTTTAAATCTCTTATTTTTTTCTATTAAAACTGTTGAACAGAATAAAAGCATAGTCAATTCAAGGAATAGGCCTTGTTTATAATCTAATAAGGTTTAAAATAACCCTCCTCTGAGATTAGCAGCCTGAAGCGTGACCTTTTCAGCAAACTATGCTGACCCCACCTAGGGAAAGTCTTTGTCTTGACAGGAATGTTGAAACTTATTTTGTTTGTTTGGTGAAAAAAAGGTCTATTTTAAATCCTGCAGTGTATATTTAGAAACATTTATACACCCACACAGCACCTCTATACCTACACACAGATAATGCATTGACCGCATGTGTGTGTGATTCACTGGCTTCCTTCGATCTTTAACCCTTTCTTCTGCTAATACCCCCCAATGAAGGGATGATTATTTTTCACATATTTATAACACACAATGTATGATACCTATCAGGCCAGCCATCAGAAATTTTGGGGCCCCTTACTGACCCTCAGAATGCCCCCCCCCTCCCCATGATCCCCTCTTCCCACAATAAATACAATATTTAGTGTGAATTGTGATCACATTACAGAGTGTTGGTCCCAATCTCTTAAAATCACACATATTGCTCGCACAACAGCACATTTAACATAAAGTATCTATCTGGTTCAAATAATTTAAAACCGTATGAAATTGTGATTAAAAAATATGAATCAAGATCGTATTACAGAGCGTTGCTCCCAATACCTTAAAAAAATCACATAAAATGTGTATTCGTGCAAACAATGTAGCATAAAAGTATATTCGATAATTCCACTGGTTAAGCATCACAGAGCACCACAGCAATAGAACTCTCACTGTAAAGGCAATGAGTATGACTGTACACAGGATCCACAGCAATATACCTCTAATGATAAAGGCAGAGAGTATGAACGTACACAGCATCCACAGCAATATACCTCTAATGATAAAGGCAGAGAGTATGAACGTACACAGGATCCACAGCAATATACCTCTAATGATAAAGGCAGAGAGTATGAACGTACACAGGATCCACAGCAATATACCTCTAACGATAAAGGCAGGGAGTATGAACATACACGGGAATTCTGTGTCCATTCATACTCACTGCCTTTACCATTACTGTGATAGGATCCACAGCAATAAACCTCCAACGGCAAAGACAGGGAGTCTCTCCTTTTTCAGGTCCCCCTCCCTTTATCATGTTTATCTCCCCACCTTCCTTTTCAGTCTATTTCACCCCACTCTTAGGTCTCATGTTCATTTTCATTCCCCCCCTCCTCTCTTTTAATCCCCCCCGGTTTAAATTCATTCCCCACTCCGTTTTAATTACACCCCTCCTCTTTTAATTTCACCTCCTCAATTTTAAATTCATCCCCCTCCTCTGTTTTAAATTCACCCCCCCATTTTAACTTAATCTCCCCCTCCGTTTTAAATCTCCTCTCCATCTGTTCTAAAGTCACCCCCCTCGTTTTAAATTCACCCCATTGTTTTAAATTCATCACCCCTCCGTTTTAAATTCATCCCCATTCTCTGTTTTAAATTCACCCCCCTCCATTTTAAATTCATACCCCCTCCTCCATTTTAACCACTTCAATGCTGAGGACGCGCTCAGTGCATCCTCAGCATTCCCGCTGGTATGCGGAGGACGCGCTGAGCGCGTCCTCCCATTGGGGTCAGCGTTCGGCCGGGTTCCGGCCGATCGCTGGCCCCCCCGGTGCGGGCTGACATCCTCGATGTCAGCCCGGCATCCGGGACCGCAGCCGCCGGAATTAGGTGTCATCGCGGCATCGCGATGACACCTAATTCAGGCGCCCCCCCGCATGTGCGGAGGAGGCGCCTGAAAGGGAGGGGGTGAGGTCCTTCGGACCTCTCTCTCTCCCGATCGGCGGCTCTGCGGGGGTTAACCCAGGCATCATTTGGAAGGGCACAGCCTGCCCTTCCAAATGGTGCCTGGCATTAACCCCTGGGGAGCTGGATCGCGAATCGGCACTGAAAAGCGCCGGTTCGCAGTCCTTTCCCGGAGCTGGCCGACATCTTGGATGTCGGCCAAGCCTCCGGAACTCCCCCTGAGGACTGGCGTCATCGTGCGTAGCACGATGACGCCAGTCCTGGACTTAACCCCTAACTGCCACCAACTGTGGAGATAGGGAGTTCATTGGAACTCCCTATCTCCCTATCCGTGGCAGTTAGGGGTTAATGTTTGGTATGGTTGGATCGGCCAGAGCATGGCCGTTCCAACGATACCAAACATGAAAGTGAAAAAGTTTGTCAAAAAAAAATAAAAAATTAGAAAAAAAAAAATAAACACTTCTTTTTTTTTTTTTTTTGGTTTGTTAATGCAGCAATATTGTTCCCATTTCAATTATAATGTGAACAATGATGCTGCACTAACGATTTTTGTATGCGGTGCGTTTGCTAAAAATAGTGTAATTTTCCCCCAAAAAAAAATGTAACGAGACCCCATCTCTAATTTTTTTAACAAGCGCACCCCATACAAAATATAACCGCAATTGCTCGCATGTTAAAATGTGAAAAAAAACACTTTACACATTGTAAATTATTGAAAATACATATTTTATTGCATTTTTTGTTATAATATACAGACATGACATAACGTATACATATAATAATGACATATTATGAATCTACCGAGTCTGACGGAAAGAACGATATATAATATGTCTGGGTCATATACTAAAATAAGCCTTCAAAACACGTTTAAACATGATGAGCAAAACCGGTAAAAATGACCTCAGCACAGAGGTGTGAAAAGCCTCAGCAGAGAAAGGGTTAAATTCACCCCCCTTGTTTTAATTTCACCTCTCCCCCGTTTTAAATTCATCTCGTTTTAATTTCATTTCCTCTCCTTGTTTTAAATTCACCCCCTTCTGTTTTAATTTCACCCCCCTTGTTTTAAATTCACTCCCTCCTCTCTCTTAATTTCACCCCCCCCTCCGGTTTAAAATCATTCCCCCCCTCCTGTTTTTGAATTTCACCCCCCTTCCCAGTAATCAACTACCTGGCCTGGATGGGACTCAAGCCGGTGGTTCTCCTTCTTTCTTTCCTCCACGGCTCCACGTGCATCATGCAGCGCTGGGAGGAAGTGACGATATAAGACCACTTCCTCCCAGCGCCGCAGAGTACATGTGCGGCGGCGCGACTCGGGAGGAAGGCAGCCCCAGGATCGAGTTGGAGGGGGCATGATGCTGGCTGCAGACATTTGGCACGCCCCCTCTGACATCATCAGAGGGGGCCTGTTGGCTGCCGGCTGCCATCTTGGGAATATCTGCTCGATGGCCGGGCCCAGGTAGGCCGCAGTACCTCCTCCGAGGCCTGCGGCCTACAGTAAACATTGCTGCCGACGGCGGGCCCCCCCCCCCAGTCCCCGGGCCCCTTACCACAGCATGGACCGTAATGCCCTGATGATGGTCCATTATGTAATGACCCATGATACAGTATAAAAGCAATATCCGTCTTCAGTTTTACAATTCCAAACTGTTAGTGCGCTCGTCTGATGCCAGTCTATGTGCGCCAGTACTGACGTGCCTTCTGGCGTCCGTCGCAGCATTGAGACGCTGCGACGGGGCCAGCCACACGCTGTAGCATGCGCACGAATTGCGTGCGCAACAGTGGCCGTGCTCCATCCGTTCAGCAGCCCTCTCCGCCAAAGCGCTAGGATGCACGTTGACGGAGCTGCAAAGCACGATTCTCCATAGGAGGATCGGGCCTTGCAGCGTTGAGCGCATGACGTGTGCTCAGCAAGGTGGCTAGACCGGCATCGAGTGGAAGGAATGTCCACTATCACGGACGTTCCTTCCGCTCTCCAATGACGCTCGTCTGGCGCCAGCCTTGAAGTAAGGTGAACAACAGTAGGTTCCTGCGTTAGTGCTTGGTGTCCCAGGGGTTAACTCTTTCGTGAATCTAAACTTAACTCGTCCACTGCACGACCCCTCAGTGGCTACTCTAGGAACACTTTATGGGGGGCACATAAGATACCACAGTCAATGCAGGGGGGGCACTAATAATTTTTGCCACTAAGCCCAGATAAGGTAAGAGCTAACCCGGATCTCACACACCACCAGGGGACAGGGCTGTAAACGTGACACCTACCCATTAACCCCTAAAATGCCATTATTCAAGGGAAAACATAAAATTAATACATTGTGAGGCATGTAGCCTGCCCTTTAACCCCTAAAATGCCATGAATCAAGGGAAAAATGAAATGTATACTCTGAGGGATGAATCATGCCCATTAACCCTTACTATACAACTAAAACAAGGCAAAAACTAATGTAATACACAATGTAATATAGTGTGACAGTTAACCCCTGCACTGCTGAGTCATTTCAACCCTGTGAAAAAAAAATGGGCTTTCCTGTAAGTGGCTTTCCCCTTCCAGAGATATGTAAGCCTCCCTGTCTCTATTTCCTATTACCTGTCTTGGGATAACCACAAAAGGACCACTACAAGGATCCTTAAGGTATAGATTCATTACGGTGTGGCATACATCAGATTTTTTTCTTTTATCTTATTTTGTGTTCTGTGGCACCGCCTGTTTTTTGTGACTTGTTTTAACTAATACGGTACGGCTAGGGTCAGACGAACGCATTTTTCGCATCGTCCGTGAAAAAGTGCGTTCAAACGAATGGACGTATTTTTTCACGGAATACGCGAAAGCGGTCATACGTTGCGCAATTTCGTGCGTGGTTTTGTACAGATCATCAATAAAACACTTTTTGCGTCTGGACGTTATGTTGGCCGGACATGAGCAGCGTCTGACGTCTCCTAATCACACACACACGCCGCTATGCGGCCGCAGCGCACTCTGTACGTCAGTACTAGCGGTATCACGTTCTCGAAAAAATGCGTTCGTTTGCCGCTTGCGTTGCCGGCTAAACGTTCATGCTGCCGTACTTCGTATATTGCCTGTCATTGGCCGTCATTTGCTGCTACTACGGCCATAATAAAGTGCGGCTGCACGCGCGTTCGCACTGCGTTCGTCTGACCAGTCTAAAAAGTAAAACTTTCTCTTTTACCGTGTGCTTGATTTGCAAACACATATTGTCACTTCCCGACCTGTGCACAGAGTTGACATTTAACAGCAGCAATGTTACATGTGCCTTTATTATTATTATGATATTTCTTAATTTTACTGGATATTCAATGTATTGTGAATATAGTCCATAAAATAAATGGGTGTTACTTCCATCATAAAATGTCTTTTATAAATGTATTTTGCATTGTTAGATTGTAAGCTCTTGAGCAGGGTCCTCCCCTCCTGCTGTTTTGTGTGTAGCGTGTATGTATATTCTCTTTTCTGTCTCTCCCATTGTACAGCGCTAAGGAATCTGTTGGCGCTTTATAAATGTTTGTACCTGTAACTGTGCATTGGTGACAGGTCATACATTTGGAAATGAATATAATATGAAGCATACGGTGTATCTTAATGCACTTTATAAGGCTGCGCTGGCTTTTTGTTATTGTTTTGTGGTTTCTGACAGTGAACGCTTTATTTGCAGTAATAGTGGAGACGTTTTAGTGTTGTTTACATACATGGCTCAGTACATACTTGAGATATAGGGAGTGGTAGGTGGGATTGCAGGAGACCACACGCTTTCTGCCCTGTGGCCATGGGCAGTGGACTAGGAAGTCTCCAATTTCCATGTAGGTAGTGCACTCCTCTGCTGCCGTCATGGCCTCTCCCCCCTGGAATCACAGCTCGCTGGGAGGTGTAAGTATGTCCGCGGCATGGAGCAGAGTATAAACATTAACTGCTCTTGTGCTGCTCACAGTCCGGAGGATACTTGGCCCCGAAAGAGGTAAAACCGCAAAGGGAACTGCATGACATTTTCCCAAGCGTATAATTATTTCCTTGTGTTCAGCATGTTAGAATTAGCAGCTTCTGTTTCTGCCAGGGACAGGCTTTGTCGTATTGTTTGCATTTTCTGTCGTGCACTCAAGACTGCACACACCTCCTTTAAAAAGACAGATACCACTGGAGAGAGGTGCGAACGTTTGCAGGTACTATGGGTTGAAGTCAGCCTCCCTCCTGTCCTTCCTGCATCTACTGCAACATTGTATCCTCGCTCTACCACTCCACCTCAACCTACTCCACCAACTGTCCACCTCAGACATCTTGATGTCCACCACAATTCTCTCCACTGCTTCCTTTATCATCCCAGCTACTCGTAGTGCGTTATTTCCGTTGATTACTAATACCATGCGCAGAACACGTTGGTGATCTTTGGTTTCTGTTCTTGTCTCCAGGCATGGCACCTTCTCTGGCACAAACCAGACCCCAGTTAACATGGAAGGAAGCAGAAAGGTACGGGTGATTTCTCTAAACATAAGCAAACTGTTAAAAACAAATATTTTTTACATCTTATGGTCACCGCTTCTCACAGTTGTTGGCTTCCTACTCTCATCGTGTCTTCCACTTGAGTGACATAGCCATACCATGGACAGCAGCTCAATACTGAGGACTTTATAAGATGAAAGAGTCTCGGTGGGCATAGATAACTGGTGGGATTCAAGATGTATGAAGACTTGAAGCTTGCACTGGTACATGGTATGAGGTTGAGTTGTGGTTGTCAAGAAGATGTGATCAGTATAATGGAATTGGGGTGTATTGACATGTTCAGAGGGTGGGAGAGGTGGGTTGAGATGGAGATGGTTAGACTGAATAGAGAAGAGAATGGAAGAGAAGGACAGCGTTTGGGTAGGACACCTTTATCTCCCATTGTATAAGGAGCAGAATCAGTGTGGCAAACATACAAGGAATGTGTACAAGGTGTGATTTGTGTGTGGAATATCTAGTGCCTATGTCTGGGGTATGTATGAATGTATGCACGCAAGTCTCTTTTAACAGCTGCATTGATGGACACAACACACGCACGTCAAGTCCTGTTGACATACTTGTTTGTTTTCCATCCCAGTTTGAAATGTACCAGACACCTGGAAGCGTAAGGCGAATCGCAAAACTCTTCGAGTCGCGAGAGAATGACCGAGAACCAAGCAGGATACAGATCGAGGAGGTTTTCCAAGGTATGATCGTAATACCAACTTATCTCCATTTAAAAAAAAAAAATGTTCAGTGTCGTGACAGCATGGCTACCGTTGTTCAGTGCTGTTCTAAATATTGGATTTGCTGCGGATGGAAACTCCCATCGCTCTTGACCCATGCGACTCCCTTGAACGTGAAAGGAGGCCTCATCTAATTCATCAGGAGCGCCGGCAGTCCCTAAAATAATGATAGTCCTCCATTTCCCTGCATTACCCTTACAGAACACTTTAGAGACATTTTCATTATAAAAGGCTACGCTTGAATTCCGCTCAGTTACAACGTCACGCAGGCTAATGGAATGTGCTGTTTTGGTAGCTGTGAACTTAATGGGGTTTAATGAACATTAAATAACTGGGTTGAAAACACTAACAAGTCTATTCACTAAAAGGTGAAACTCCGGAGAATTGGCAGGAGAAGCGACCAATCTAGACCAAATAGCCAATTTGGAAAGTGAGATAAATGGGAGAATTTTTCTGGTTTGGCTATTTTGACCTAGAATTTTCTCTTCTCCAGTCATTCTCCTGAGTTTCACCTTTTATTGAATAGACCTGATAGTGCATAGACAGAATAGTACGGATTCGTTTAGTATTGAAAGAAATTTATTATAACATTACAACACATTACAGTATATCCACTAGGTTAAATACACACACTGGTCAATACACTACAGGTGACGTCTGGAGAATTGTCAGGAGAAGTGAAAATTCTAGGTCAAAATAGCCAAACCAGAAAAATTCTCTCATTTATCTCACTTCTGCTATTCGGTCTAGATTTTTTTTTTTTTTTTGAGAAAGTATTTTACCAGGAAGGATACATTGAGATTTCTCTCGTTTTCAAGTATGTCCTGGGTGGCGAGTATATACCGTTAGGTGTCTTGTCCAAGGACACTTACTGGGGAGGTGCTCTTGCCGGGATTCGAACCTGTGTCTCCACGGTTATAGAGCAAGTTGATGTTACCTCGACTCCAGTTCTCTTCTCCTGAGTTTCACCCTTTACTGAACAGACCTGACAGTATCAGTACCACGCTCAACTGCCACTACACTTGGGCACCAAAGTAGATTGTTAGCAGAGCCAGATCGTCCCTAAGATGACAGAGGCAGCCTCTGACAGGTGCCACGGTCTGGGAGCACAAAATTTTTTTTTTTGATTTGTGCCCCTGAAGGTGAACCACTCGTTCATTTGGGATGTCGGCCAAGCCCTGGGGAAGAGATACGGGTGGGAACAAGAATCCGATCACTCCCTTTCCCTGGAAACAATCATAAGCTGCCAAATTGCTGCACTACTGGAGCACTGCGGCCTGTCACGCGGCCTGTCACACAGCTGTGGGTATGAAGGCAGGAATTCAGGTGGGGATGAGCCTGCACTGCATACTGTGATTCCCCCCAGGCTGTCTAGATATTAACGTTAATGGATTCATGTTAAGGCAATCCTCATTTTTCAGTGAGTCCTAACAGGTGAGTTTACACTTTAAAGGAACACTCTACTGAGAAACAGAGTATCCTTTTTTCGGCCTTAAATAATTGTACAGTGACTGCTGACAGCCTCTGCCCAATTCTTTTTTATTTAATCTTCTTATTTTCTGGTGATTTTACTCCCGTTTTGCCCCTCACTGCATGCGGCTCCGCTTCTTCTGCTCGGGTACTCCCGAACCTGGAGGTCACAGAGGCTTTTCTGCGTAATTTGCGCTCCCTGTGCTGCGCAGGAAATGAAGATTGCACACTGCAACAGGACGTGCGAACTTTACATATGCAAGTTCCATAGCGCCTGCGTAGAACGATGGATCGAAGCTGCGTGCATGCGCAGCTCCGATCCTTCACAGCCTCTCTTAGACCGATCGCTAATGCAATCGGTCTCGGAGATAGTGACGTCGGCATCACTAGTAACCAACAGCCAGGAAATTCATATTCCCTGTCTGCTGGTTACACTGGGTGGGGTGGAGCAAACTCCTCCACTTTGCGCAGCGTTTTCTACCAGTTCGGCTGGGCTAGGAGAGTGGGGCCACTTCTCACATCCTGACAACTTCAAAAATATATATACAGGGTTATTCAAAGAGATTCGAAAAGTCACCGCACGTTCGGTGACTTTTCGTTTTCTTCAATTCGGTTTGTTTCGCGACAGGGTCCCCGAATTGCAGGGAAAAGCTACCGCAAACCTGACGAAAACTAACCGCAAAACCCGGCGAATGCACGCCGAAAACCCGCAAAAACATCTGGATTAACCCGCCGAAAGCCACAGAAAAACCCGAACAGGAGCCGATCGCAGCCTACGACACAGCAGAAGAGGCAGTGAATAAATTAGCAAAACAGTTTGCATGAATGATTGAAAAGTTAAACCCTGTTTGCAAAGAAACTACTGAGCGAAAATGTCTGAAATTTACATATGAGGTCCAGGAAATGATAATAAAGAGGGCTGTTACAGAAAAAATAAGTAAACTTAAAAAAAAAAAATCAACAAAAAAAATCTGAAAAATGCTCAAAATATCCTAAAAAATCTATAAATAAAGAGACTCTTTACTGCAGAATTTTATAATGAACGGTTTATTAGATATTGAATTAAAACGGGAATATTTTTAACATTGAAGCCTATGGGATTCTCCTGAATAAATTTGCCGAATTAAACCACCGAATGGCAGAGCATTAGGGGAACCTTTCACTGCTGGTTTGTGTTCTCTGAATAGCCCGAAGCAGTGCTTTTCATGGGGTTTTCACTAACCTCGAACAGGCACCGAACAGGCACCGTATGTGCAGGCAATTCACCAGGATTTGGCGAATTGCCTGCGCTCTGGATAGCCGAATGGCCAAGAAAGGTAACCGAACGCTGATTTTCAGCGTTCGGTTACCTTTCTCAAGCAATTCGGATCTCTTTGAATAACCCTGATAGTGTTCCTTTTTGTACCTGTGTCACTTCAATAGTAAACCAAGGCACAGCGTCAGTTTGTACTTAAAGGGACACTCTAGGCAACATGACCACCTAAGCTATTTTAGGTGGTCATGATGCCCAGAGTATGCCGCCCTCTGTCCCCCCTCCCTCCGCTCAGCGGTTCAGCTGTAAATGCTGAAAACAGCTGAGAGAGGCGGAGAACTTTACTCCGCCCTCCCAGCTGTCAGTCAGCAGAGCAGGAATCATATTTCCCGCTTCTACCGACATTTGCCGCGTAGGAGACGTCATCGCGCTTTCAGCGCAATGACGTCTCCAACTCACCGCAGAAGCTGGCGGCTCCCTCTGAGGGCTAGTGTTGCTCGCATCCTCTTGCGCGCAACACTAATCCTCAGAGGGAGCCGGGAGGAAGCCTGCCGATTGGCTGGCTTACGTGAGAGGCACGCATGCGCGCTTCTCACGTAAACCAGAAGGCAAGTCCGATAGAAGAAGGACGGGAGCGGAAGAGGAGGGAGGTGAGTATAAAAAAAAAAAAAACACAGCGCTGGAAACAAAAGGATTTTAGGGTAAGTATTACAGTTACAAAAACTAAAAATAACAATTTATTAAGGGAATAGGGATTTATCGACGTTTTTTGGAGAACACTGCCAGCCTGCCACAAACGTCTCAGCGATTTGTGATACAGAAATAAAAACTAATTGTGGTCCGTTTTATATTCCCTGAGTAATATAACCTCCCCTCCCCTTTCATAGATTAATTTTCTAGAGGAACTATAGGTGCAGATGTTACTTTACGCACCTGACCGCGTTCTCTTTTTAAAGTGCCCTCCTTTACATAGTTACATAGGCTGAAAAAAGACATGCGTCCATCGGGTTCAGCCTCTCCCACATAACCTACTGCTGTTGATCCAAAAGAAGGCAAAAACCCAGTCTGAAATGCTTGCCAATATGTAACACACTGGGAAAAAATTCCTTCTTGACCCCAGAATGGCAGTCAGATTTCTCCTTGGATCAAGAAGCTTTTTTTTTTTTTTTAAACATATTTTTATTCGTCTCAGATCAAGATGAATTTACAGAAAAAGGGGTAACAGTTTTTTTTTGTTTTTTTTCTTTTCATATCATGTACAATCCGTAACAATGCAAAAAAAAAATCACAGCTTCCGGTGTTAATTAAAGTATTACATCACAAATCAGTACCGAAGTGTCATGGTAATGTCAGCATTTAAAGCTCAGAGGTGGACGGCTGGGTTAGGGTATCCCAGGAAGTGGAGGCAAGAAAGTTAACTAACAAGTGGTCAGAGGTATCTGAGGGGATCGGAGGGGTGTTCCGCAGCATTTGTAGGGAATACCATGGGGCATCGCAGAACGTGTTTCGTAGGGAGGTTTTGACCTCAGGTGGTAAGGCACAAATAAAAGGGGACCAGTGGGTAAAGAATTGTTGAGTTTTCTCAGTCTGATGTAGTGAGGCTTCAGACCAGTCAGCCAAGAATATGGAATAAATTCTGTCGTACATCATGCGGAATGAGGGAGGGGTACCAGATATCCATTGAGATAATATGGCCTTTTTGCCCGTCGCTGCTAAGAAACCTAACCAAAACCGGTGGCATCTAGAGAGGGGTTGAAGGGTCTGTGAAGTTGGTAAGTTGAAAATAGCCCAGTTAGGCGTGAAGGGAATCTCGATTCGGAGAACCAGAGAGCTGAATCGGCGTACGGGATCAAGAAGCTTTTACCCACATATTAAATATTATAACCCTTAATATTCTGTGTCTGCAGGAAGTTACCCCTCGCCCTCCCTGAGAGCGTGCTGATGCCACCTTCTTTGAGACTGTCCACGTTCGCGATCGGTCTCAGGCAGCCGATGAATCCGTTCTGCGTGCAGCTCCGATCCATCACGCTGTGCAGGCGCTACGGAACTTGTGTAAAATTGCGTAAGTCCCGTAGCGTTGTGCAATTTGCAGTTCCTACTTTACGCAAGTTGCGTAGGAGTGTAAATTACAATAGATATAGATGCAGGGACTTCCAGGATCAGGAGTCCCTGAGCCGCAGAGAAGAAGCTGCAGGTAGCGAGCGACAAAAGGTGAATAAATCACCTAAAATAAAAAATTAAAAGTACCGTAGATACTCGAGTATAGCACGACCCGAATATAACGCGATGGATAGAGATCAATTATGGAAAAGAGAGAATACCCAAGACTCAAATATAACGCGAGGAACAAAATTTTACTGTACCGGTAAACAATTAAAATCCTTCCAGGTTCTCTTAACACAGTCAGGCTACCCCTCAGGCCAGGGTGCTCTGCTCTAGAATGATTGCAGTTGTTACTAAGTATGAAGCCACCGGTCTTCTTTACTAGCTATTAGATGGCCGGCGGAGGCGAGGGAGGTGAAAGTTTGGCTTAAACCCAGCGTGCCCTCTAGCCGTGATGGATCCCACCTCTCCTGAATCCGGGAGTTCCTGAAGTGTTTGCAAGCATCAGGGAGCCCGCATTCACTTCAGCAAGACTACCGTAACCTCCGGGAGACTTGGGAGACTTGTTCTTTACACACGATGCAGATGTCTCGAATATAACGCGACCCCTCCAATTTTAAGGTAAATTTTTGTCACCAATCTAGCTGTATACTCGAGTATCTACAGTAATTGGGCAGAGGCTGTCGGCAGCATCTACCAAATTTTTTAAGTGCCAAAAAAGGTATGCTATTTTTAATCGACTTTCCCGTTAAACCTGCTTTAGTAGACCTGCATCCAAACTCTCACCCCGGCCGATTCTATACCAAACTCTAAAATGAAACGAAGGGGGTTATTCCGTAACTGCCAGGATTTAAAGTCGCAAACTCCAGCAAAAATCGCAGGTGTTGCAGTTTCAAGAAAAGCTTTTGTAATCCTGAAAGTTCTATCCAGAGAGCGACAGGAGAAGCGTCTCGGTGAAATTCCTCCTGACGCTGTTTGGATTTAAGTTTTTTGCGTACCACTGGAGTGGTTTTTTTTTTCCTCCTTTTTTGCAATTTCGACAAAAAGCGGTGATATCTGAATAACCCCGTGAAACCATGAACTTAACATTACCACTAAACTAAACCCTAGTGCCAATAACGTGCCAATAACGTGCACAATGCAACAAATATTGCAGAATCGAGAAGGAACACTAGGTGCCAAGTGCACCCGAACTTGCATGAGAGTCCTGATTAAAAATGAATAAACTAGTTTTGCGGTAGCTATGTATGATGGGCTACTTTGAACACACGTAGTTCAACATGCAGAGGTTTCACAATCAATGAGCAGCATTACCCACTATTCCTAGTTTCTAATATTATAATGGTTAGTCTAGACTTCCTAAACTGTGTCCTACACAGAAGAAAGGAAACGGGCCTTCGAGGGTCTGTGGCAATAGGATAGGTAGGACAGTTCGTGCAATAATCATAAGAGGTCTAGAGGTGGGTAGTGCAGTCAACCATACAAAGAGGCGCCTGCTGGAAGTCAGTGCGCAAATAATAAATGTTTACCAGTCTGTGAGTGGGTAGGGGATAAAAAATAAACGTTTGCATTTATGAACTGGAGCCCGTCGCTCTAGGTGCGCATGGAACATAAAGATAGATATACTCGACGCGTTTTGCTGCATATTGAGCAGCATCCTCAGAAGTGTCCTAGGGTAGGGCTCAAAATTTCAAGTCCCAAGCTACTAGCCAAGCCATAAGAGTTACTCGCCACTAGTTGCCCCACCTAACCCCTATCCTGCCCTGCCTTCCTCTGCATTTCCACTCGCCCTCATGTAATTTCCACTCGCCAAATGCGAGCAGACGAGTGGAAATTTTGAGGCCTGTAATAGGGTATATGAGTGTGAGGGAAAAAAATAAACAAAAGAGCACCCTATGACACTCCTGAGGACGCTGCTTGTTATGCAGTTAAATGCGTAGAGTATATCTATCTTTTGCGGTTTGCTTCTGCAATATTTGTTGCATTGTGCACGTTATTGGCACTTTTTACTTCTAACACATAAAGGTTATATTTTAATGGCATTTTGCCCCTAAACGCAGCATCCTTATGCATGTGTATATATTCCGTAGGGGTGATTTCCCCCGCCCCGTCCCATCCCGTTCAGTTAGAGGATTGAGTTATTTTATCCGTGTTTTTCTTTTTCTTTCTGGCACTACCGGATGGTAGCGCCTCTTTAACATTTTGGTTGCATCTGACAATCACAACCCCTGCGTCTTCACGTATTTTGTAACATTATATACATAAACTATGTTAAACACCAAAATATATAATTCCCCAAGAGTCCATGAATTTAAATCTGACCCCTAATATCACTTCAATCTAACCTTACATCACCCATAAACCTGACATTCCCATAAACCGATCGTTCCTGCCGATTGCTCGACCCTGCTGACACATTTATTTACATGAGCCCTAGTTGCATGAAGGAGCTGTTAAAGATAATTGGGGAGGTGTAAAGCACAGGGTAATTTACATTGTTCCTAATGATTAATTCTGTGGCTGCATTCTCGGCCTGTCCCTGGTGCAAGAAATGGTAAATATAGATCCACAACAATATTATGTCAGTGAGTCACGCATTCCTTTTCATCGAGCTAACTCTAGCAGGGACCATCCCATGTCTGGAGAAGCCAAGTAACAGGCCGTAAAAGCCACAAAATATTAATGGATGCAGTTTGCAGGCTACGGACACGCTTATTAGTAGAAACCATTACACACCTAATACAATTCATTCATGAAATACAAGGGGGTTATTCAAAGAAAGGTGAACAGTCGCCAAAATGTAACCGTACGCTGAAAATAAGCGTTCGGTTACATTTCATGGCCATCCGGCTATTCAGAGAGCAGGCAGTTGGCCAAATCCTGGCGAATTGCCTGCACATACAGTGCCTGTTCGGTGCCTGTTCGAGGGCAGTGAAATCCCCATAGAGAAGCAATGCTTCGTCTATTCAGAGAACAAAAACCAGCAGTGAAAAGTTGCCGAATTGCCCTAACAGGTGGTTTCATTCGACAGGTTTATTCAGGCGAATCACATAGGCTTCAATGTTAAAAATATTCCCGTTTTAATGCAATATCTAATAAACCGTTTATTATTTTATTCTGCAGTAAAGAGTCTATCGATTTTTTTTTTTGTAGAATCTTTTAGGCATTTTTCGAGATTTTTTTTGCGAAAATTTTATTTTCCTTTTTTTTAAAGTTTTTTCTTTATTCTGTAACAGCCCTTTTTATTATCATTCATTGGATCTTATATGTGAATTTCAGACATTTTTGTTCAGTAGTTTTCTTTGCAAACAGCGTTTCACTTTTCAAACCTTCAAGTGTACGTTTTTTTTTTTTTTCACCTCCTTCGTCTGCCTGTCGGGTTTTTCCGGCGACTGCTGTGCGCTGTGATCGGCGGCTACTCGGGTTTCTCCTGCGTGTTCGGTGGGGTAAATCCAGCTGTTTTTTCTGCGAGTTTCGGTGAGTGTCCGGCAGGTTTGCGGTGGGTTTTCCCTGCACTACGGGGGCCCAGCGGGGCTTGCTGAATACACCGCAGGGTCGGTGAAATAGGATCACTGAATCGCCCCGACGTGCAGGGAACGAAAAGTCCCCGAACGTGCAGTGACTTTTCTAATCTCTTTGGATAACCCTGAAGATCTCCGCTCAAAGCCTGGCGTAGAGTCCTAACCTACAAGCACTCGTTCTGTGCCTTTTTGCAGACAATTGTTTTGATTTAAATAAGGGCTGATTAGGTTGAAAACTTTCATATTGTACGATATTCAAAAAAATGCCAAAAAAAAAGATGTTTTGGAAGTACATTTCCCATGAGGCTCTGCCAATCTAATGAGTATCATGGGAGATGGTACGCGGCAAACATCTGAGGGGCTAAGGTTGCGGACCCCTTATGTAAAGGTTTCCAAGCATTTTAGTAGATACTTTATGGGCAAATCTCATTACAGGCCCTATTCAAAATCTAGCAAGATCTAGGACAATGCCAGAGGTAGCAACATGGTAGCAGATCCGGAACGTTAACAGGTTCAGAATATACCAATCAGGGTTTTCCTGCTATAGTAGGACATTCTAAGTCCTCTAAGGACTTCGGCATTTGGCTCACTTCAGCGATCCCATCTCACTGAATATACAGTGAATTCACTATATAGTCAATGGTCACCGTATTTTGTCGAAATTGGAGTCGCCAAAGCAGTTATTGGATGTCGGCTGAATTGCACCGATAACCGCCAACTTGGTATCGGCAAATTCCACTGAACTATGAGTAAAAAAAGTCTCTTGTTCTCCGAATAGGGGCTTAAGGCTAGGGTCAGACTAACGCATTTTTCACGTTGTCCGTGAAAATGTGCGTTCGAAGAATGGACGTATTTTTTCACGGAATACGCAATAGCGGTCATACTATGCGCAGTTTCATCCGTGATTTTGTACGGATCATCAATAAAACACTTCTTGCATCTGGACGTTATGTTGGCCGGACATTAGCAGCGTCTGATGTCTCCAATTCACGCACACACGCCGCTAGCGGACGCAGCGCACTCTGTACGTCAGTACTAGTGGTTTAACGTTCTCGAAAAAATGCGTTCATTTTCCACTTGCGTTGCGCAGCCGGACTTTTGTGCGACCGTACTTCGTATATTGGCCGTCATTGCCCGTCATTTGCTGCTAGCACGGCCGTGATTAAGTGCGCCAGAACGCGCGTTCGCACTGCCTCAGTCTGACCCTAGCCTAAATCGACAAAAATGGAGTAAAATGTGTCCAAATAATAAAAATGTCCTTTAAAAAAATAACAATAATAAAAACGTCTGTTACAAAATAAAATTACTACAGAACAAAATTAAAAAAATATTACAAAAATGTCTGTTTTTTTAAAAAAAAATATATACAAAAATAATAAATGGTCTTTGGAATTTTTTTAAGAAAGATATTACATTCATACCTCTGGGCTTTGCCTGTTTAAACCTGTCGCATTGACACACCGAGAATCTGGTAATTAAACTGAAATTTTGGTGCAATTTGGTGTTCTGTAATTAGACTAAATCGATAGTTTCCATTAGGCCAATTTTGGTGCCGCCGAATCGTGGCAAAATGCACCGTATTTCGCTGTCAATTCACCTGTATTTGGCGAATTGACAGCTTTGTGAAAACACGATTTGCCCCGAATTTGCACCGAACGGTGAAATTCACTGTTCGGTGCAAATAGGTGGTAAATTCGGAGGTTGCAGAATAACCCGTTTTGATATATCTCGTATGTTTCCCTTATTACTGCCATTTATTCTAATAGCTGTGTTTTTCTATTAAGTTTTAGGTGACCTGGACCAAACACTTGCACAAGAACAGAAGCCGCTCTTTCCAACGCTTCGAACCTCCACGTGTTACCGTTCCAGGGGCTACAGCGAAATCTCACTCCATGGTTCATCAGAAAGTGGCCAGAGATACAACTACGCAACCGTGCGCGATGGGTCCAGAACGGTTTCTCTGGATGAAGGGCACCTTTCTCGTGCCACGTACCAGCCAAAGAAATTCTATGACATGTACTCAATCCAACAACGTACACTCACGAGACAGCCTTCAGAAAGGAACCTTTTTGGAAAAAGTCCTTCCGTATGTTCAGCTCTTAGCGACAGACCTTCAAGCTCTGCTTCCAGTTCTGGCACGTTTTCATCCAGCAGTTTACAGTTTACCCCCATGGGACAAGAAATTAGTTTCTTGGAAAGAACTAGACAACACAAAGCTAGGAGGATCCCTGTCACCTCTATTAGGTGGGATCAGCCAGTCGCTCAAAGTAACAGTGAGATCAATAACAGAATCTCGCGAGCACAATCTTCCATGGACCTTTCCAATGCAAACAACACTTCTCAACAAAACAGAATATTTGGGCTTTACAGGGACAGAACGTCTCAGCTTTCTAAGGTCAACTCTGTAGACAACTTGGCAAGCCAAACTTTACATACCAGAAGACTTTTTAAGACCCATCAGGTTGACTCTCAAGGCCTGAGACATTTAAACAAAGTACCGACAGAAGAAAAATTGGTCTGGGAGGACAAATACAAACAATACGCTTTAAAACCAAGCAGGTTAAAGCATGAACAAGTACCGGTGGGCGTAATTGCTGTGGAAAGTGATAGAGACGTTGAACCTATGGAAATTGAAAGCGACCATGACCGCCAAGTGCCTTCAACCGATAGCCTTGTAACGCCAGATTTACAGGTGAATTTAAAAGCGGAAATTATAAGTAACACCAAAGTAAACATTCCACATGACGTTACTGCAAATACCTCTTTAACAACAGGGTACACTAGTGCAAACAAGGGAGTTGGAGTGGACAAGAATAATCAAAAATCTGAGCCATCTACTATCAAAGACAAAGGCAGGCCATTAAAAATGTCTGACCTGTTGACAATAGATATTCCATCATATTCGTCTCCATCTAGTGCACGCAAAAATTATAAACTTCTCAGTCTGTCTAGTTTACTTTCTAGTGATATGGACGCTTCTTCTCTGCCAGATACTGAGGAGAGGATTCAGACCGTATCGCTTCCTGTAAAGGTTGAAGATGTGCCACATGTGGAAGGCAGCAATGGCGGATCCAATAAAACAGACAGTTTATTTCCTATAAGTGTTCACGACCATTCAAAGTCTATAAATATCCTTCCAAAACCGACCGCCAGTGACTCTTGTGCTCCGTCATTCGATAAGATCTCAACATTGCCTACTAAAACTCTACCCGTTAATGAAAGGAACGACTCTGAAACGCCAGACAGCAAAGAACCTACAAATAACTGTAAACCTCCTAGTACTGACAGTTCCTCTCTTCCAAAAACAAGTCGATGGAGAAGTTATTTGTCTGGTAACACCAAACTAAATAATGACCTGAGAAAAGGAAATTGCATTCCTGCAGCTGCTCGGGAAGATGAAAAAGAAGGCACGCAACCCACCACTCATAAAAAATATTCTACAATCCGTGAGCGACTTTCTAATATGACAAATGAAGCTGCTTTTGTAGAAAGAGCTGATGAAATGCAAGGAAAGAGTCCTGGCCTAGATCAAGTCGTACATGATAGCAGCATAGAGAAACCACTGAGGAGAAGAGCAGAGGCTGTCTGTGAGTATAAGGATTTGCCGGAAGAGAGGCCAAACTTGGCAGACACGAATAATAATAAGCAGTCAACAGATATCTTACAGTTTTCTGATAATTTGATTAAAAAGGACACGATAACGCCTGACGCTAAACATTCCACAGAATGTACAACTAATAAAACAGACCTACACACAGAAAGCAAAATGTCTGTGAAGCCCAATGAGTCAAAACCGTCTCCAAATAACGTTTCCATGACCAATCAACAAAACCTAGAATTACAGAACCTCGAGAAACGCCACATCCAATCAAAAGCTAACATCAATCAAACATTCGTCCTTGATCTGCCCTCCTATGGAGACAATAAGAAAGAGGAATCGATGGATACAGACATGTCTGCTTTTCCATCCCAAAAAGTCTTTGAAGAACGCCTAAAGACGTTTTCCTCCGGCCGAAACACCAGTCCATTCAGTACACAGAATAAATCCACAATCTCAAACTTATTAAAGGACCACTTACTTTTGGCTCCAGAACCGTACAAGAGCAGAACAAATGTGAAGGAGAATACACCAGGTCAGACTGTCCATCCCGAAGTCATTCTCCAGAGCATAGAGAATCCAAAACGGCATCTTGGGGGAAAGACAAACCGTGAGGACTTGACTGATCGTAAAGCTTATGCTGTGACAAGAATAACCGAGAACACACAGGTTTACGAGACTTTCACAGAAAACACTATTCTGCCTGATACGGGTGAAATTGCATACCATAAGTCGGTGTCTGTATACTACAGCCTTCCTCACGAGTACTCAAAAGAATTGTTGGAGATTTCACAGAACCAGGTGAAAAATGTTGATAGCACCCTTGAAATGAAAAGTGCTCCCAGTGCTCTTTTGGAGAAGATTGGAAACTGGCATGATAAGTCGGAGACACAATCTAACCTTGAATATCCAAATACTTGTAAATCACTACCATATTACAGTGGTGGATTAATTTCGTCAAGCATAAAACATTCAAGACCTAGCATCTCTATTCCTGTGATTCCTCTGGAAACCAGTCTCCCGAAGAAGGTAAGGTCTCAAAGTTTTGATATTTTGGACAGTTTTGACAACTTAAAAATATCGGAAGAGGATTCGGGTTATTATGGGCAGGATAGTCCTCCTGGCTTTTTTGAAAAGCAAAAACACTGTGTAAACGAAAATTATTACATGGATTTTGAAACCTCAGGGAGGAACATGTGGAATTCATATACAATGCCAAACAAGAGAACACGTGCCAAGAGCTTGGAACAACAAAAATCCGGAAAAGCTTTGTCTCCAGTTCATGACAATATTTTTATGGGTGAAGGAAATTTTCCTCACGCTTCCAAATCCTCTAAAAGCCTTACATCTTCTCCAGATTTTGGAAATTCCAATCTTGCTTATTCAATGAACATCAACTATCCTTACATTAGAGAACCTGACGAGAACACAAGAAACATGACAAATCTTGTGATGACCGGCAAGGGGATATTTAACAAAAATTCAACGGATGAAGGTTTTATGACCAGAGAGAGGGCTCTTCCCGTTTACCGGTCAAAAAGTTTAAAAGACGTAAATGGTCCAGAGATGTACTATGTTACGATCGGGGACAATGTGCCAGGCTCCGAATGGAATTCAAGGCAGCCTTTGTCTAATAAGTCAAATCAAGTTGATAAAGGTTTGACCCAAAGAAAGCCATCCTATTGCTCACAGTTTGTCCAAAACCAAATGAAAAGTGCTAAAGTTGCCAAAAAGTCCACTTTCTCTTTTGATAACTCAGATCAACATGGATACGGCAGCCCTCCCTTTAAGGATACTGATAATGCCTTCCCAATGACCAATGACTACGATTCTACAACTATCGACAACTATAAGGCTCACTTAAATAAAACTACTCATAAGGGGAAGAGTCCAAGTGAGAGAGCCATATTAAAAAGTGGTAAACAATCAAACTTGTGCCGGTCAAAGAGCATGAAAACGTTGCTTAAGGGTGAACAAGACTCAGGAGATTCCAGCAGAACAAAAGGCCAACAGTTTTCTTCCAAGAGCTATGGTGAAAATTTGAATAGGTCCCCTTCCAGTGTCTCCAACTCTGGGGATGTCTACTCTAAACCGAGACTTTCATCGGACCCTGTTATAGATGTAAACGATAACTGGCCTACTTTGGAGAACCGACGGAAACCGGTGTGTACCTCCAAGTCTCTCGACTATGGTATTTTTGATAAAGACCAACAGGAAATTCTTTTGAACAATGTGAAGAAGTCCCTCACAGAGGGAAGATTGTGGAGGCCATCTTTCCTTAAAAATCCCGGCTTCTTGGGAGACGAAGAAAAACTCCAACGCTCTAACTCTCCGACCAGTCCACCTCCAATATTAAGTCCAGATGGGACCCTAAATATATACAAAGACACTGTATTCTCTGATTCTGACAATGATACAACTACTGACGATGAATACTATTTGACTGAACACGATAAGGAATCAGAACTGTGAGGACAAATAATCTTTGATCCAAACTATAATTGTCCATTCACATACAACAGTGGATCCCAAACCTGGTCCTCAGGTCTCCCTAACCAGCCAGATTTGACAGATATCTGAAGCACAGCCCAGGTGATATGATTTGCTGCTCAGTGATTGCAGGATTCAGTCTGCTTTTTCCCCAAAGTGATCTGCAAAATCTGGATTGTTAGGGGAACTTCAGGACCATGGTTGGGGACCACTGGTATAAAACCATGGATTGATGGTGTGGTCGTTTTTCTTGTACAAAGAAATGTGGGATACATTCCCCCAAAATCGCTATTGGATGGTTTGTTGGCTGCATACTGTTTACATATAACCTAGGCACTACAGAGATGTGTAGGTTGATCGAATGTAAAGCAGGGATCAGAAACTTTGGAACCCCCCCAGATGTTTATTCCCTACGATTTCCAACAAATTTCTTTGAATGCAATAAATGGCCAGAGAATCATGGAAGGTGTAGCTCAGAAACATCTGGGGAGCTAGAGTTTGAGATCTCTGGTTTAAAGGGAGACTTGGGTGTTCTAGGGTAAATAACCCCTTTTGAAAGTCTGGCCCCCAAAGGGCGGCGTTGTAATATCTGTACATGCGCATATCTACTCATAAAATACATTGTACTGATAGAATGTTTATAGAAGGATGCTGGGTTGGTCTTCAAGAAGCTAAATATTGTATCTCGGCGATGAAGATGTCAAAGTGATTTAGAAATTGCACCTGCGTATTACACAAGCACAGGGCGACACTTCTTGAAATGTCAGTAATTCCCTATAGTAAGACGCCCTTTATACAAAGCAGCACGCAGAGACTCGTGCAGGTATGTATGTGGAAGTCATGAGATTAGCTTGATATACGACTTACTGCGGCAAGAAACTGTCCGATCTAGTTCAGAGGCTTCAGGGAAACAGGAAAAAAGTCTAAACCTGTATTATGCGTGGTTCTTTTGGAGCGCGTATCCGCTAAGACTGTGTTTCTCAACTCTGGTCCTCAAGTACCCATAACAGGCCAGGTTTGCAGGATATCTGCAGCACAGCCCAGGTGATATGATTTGCAGCTCAGTGATTGCAGGATTCAGTCTGCATTTCCCCAAGGTGATCCTTAAAATCTGACCTGTTAGGGGGACCTAAGAACCGGCATTGAGAAACACTGAGCTAAGAGACATAAAGTGGGTAGAAGACCTCTATAAAAGACCCATATAATGTAGAATATATCATCATTATTGGCTTATTGGTCCTCCCGGGTGTTGTATTATTTCAGAGCATTTGTAGGGGTAAAAATCTAAACCTGTATACTTACCGGTCCTGTTGGCATGGAATTTAGCTGAGGGGGCTTCCGAGGAGGTAATATACCCATAAAAAAAAAAAACGACACTCTGATTGGTCCGTCTGGTCCTTTTTCCTAATCCCAATTTGCCTGGAATGCAAGGAAAAGCAGCAAATAATGAGAAAGCAATGGTAACCCCCCCCCCCGAATATGTTTCCAATCAAAGTATGTTGTCCTAAAATTTTCAAATATTTTGCAATATAACACAAATTCTGCCTGCTACAGTTTCCCTGCGTTTGTTTCCTTTGAGGAGACTGAGTATGCCTGGTGGGACATCCCTTTGGTTTAGAACCAATTTCAAAGAAGATTAATAAGTGGAAATGTATCTCTCGTATAGAACGCACATCATAAGGTATAAGACACGGTAAGTAAACCTTGCAGGCTTTTAAACTCTGCAGATATTTCTGAACTAAAAGTCCAATGATCCTCTGCCCATCTTTCGCATTCAAGAGTATTCGAGGAATTGTAGGCCATCAACATATGGGGGGGCCAGAGTTTGAGTCCCCTATTTTTAAGACAACTTCTGCTCCACACGAGAGGAAATCTTTAAGACGGGGAGATAGTAACAGATGCAGCATCCAGTCCTATGGTATGTGTGGAAGAACATGAATGTGTCATGTATATTGTGTATCAGAAAACCTTGAGGGTCCTATTCCATGGTCACCAGTAGGGGAAAAAGTCAGCAGAAGACGATTTTTTTCCCATACTGGCTCTGTGTTACCATATATATTTGTACCCAGCTGCTGCATTAGCATCTGGAGTCATAAAGAGAGACCCAGCCCGATACCGGCAGCGATTTGCTAGTATCGGCTCCATGGAGCCAAGTGCAACCCTGCCGCGAGCTCGCACTTGCGGGATCACGCAGAAGCCACAGAGGAAGTGTAGAAGGACACTGGGATATATTTGTCCCTAGTGTTCTGCTGCTCCTCGGAGTGAGAGGAAGTGGCGGTACGTGCCGCCCTCTTCATTGTGGAATCAGAGGTAAGTTTGGGATTTTTAGGGCTATTTATTATAATGATTTCAGTGATTTTTGCTTCTGCATAATCACTTAACACCAAGTTCTGTTAGTTTGGCATCGCTTACAGAATTACCAGCTGCAGAGGAGAAGAATGAGCTACAATGGACTTGCCTGTTCTTCTCATTCTGGCCACAAATTAACACCTCCTATAGGAAGTATAGGAGCTTTTAATTTACAGTAAGTAGCCGCATTGCCCGAGCTGCAAAGGGAGTTTGCGCAAGGTTGGCATAGTTACTCCAGCCGATACGTGAACTGCTGGGGCTGTTATGTATGATGGCTAGAGTGGAATAGGGCCCAGAGGTTTTTGTTGTGCCCAGCACATTTTAACCAATATAAGTGAGGCAAGTGTGATGAGGCTACTCTGGAGATGGACCGCTCTCCCTCTTGGCCTAAACAGAACTCTTGTTGGACTTCTTTTTTTGCGGCTTCAGTTGGCATAAGGCAAGTTCGAGCAAGTCAGCAAAATTGCTCCATGTTAAGGACAGGACTGTGAGTTCAGGACCTCGCTGGCCTGCTTCCCCATAGATAGTCGCTTGGTTTTCCCAGTGCACCATTTCGACTTTGTTCAATTTTGTTGCCATAATATGCTCGTTGGTGGATTTTCATTGGGATCCTTGGAGATGAGGCACAATGGCGGCTCTCGGCATTTGGTGTAATTTCGCAAATGCAAAATCACATGGCACTGGAAAACTCTTGGGTTAAAAAAACAATATACTCATCTCGGGTCCCATGGTGCAGAGGACAGTGTGATACACGTCGCTTATCGCTGCTAGCAGAATTAAATCGCTCCGGCTCATGATTTTTAATTTTCAAAGCCTGTTGTTTTTTTTTTTTGTTTTTTTTTAATCAATTCACCCTGCATCCATGTCTCCTCTGTAAATGTTGCTTTAGATTTTTTTTTATTTTTTTTTAGTATTTCAATGGTTTTCAGGATGGTTTTTAGCCGCTTCTAGTCAAAGCACGCAAGAATTATTTCTATTTCTTCGATAAAAGGAATGTATCGCAAATGCAGCGTTTTTTTGGGGGGGGGGTTGTGCTTTTTTAAAAGAACTCTATATTCACGGTTAAGGTCTTGTTGAATGCAAACCTCCATTATTTCCTTAAGGATTTTTAGAATTGCACTTTTTGTATAGATATTTATTTAAATAAGAAAAGAATTCTTCGTACTTGGTTTATTTTTAGAGAATCCTGAAAGAGTACATATATATTTTTCTTGTATAGAGGTAACACAAAAGCTAACATTCTGTGGCGCAACAGGTCAACATCGCACAGATTGTTGGCTGATAATAGGAGATGTGGTCCGACCTCATTTGTTGTGCCAGAGGTGCCTGGGTCTCTGTACAGAGTTATGTATAAAAATTGTAAATTATTGTGTTGTTCTTTTTTTTTGGTCTGTTTTAATGTTATTAAATATTTTCTATTTTGTAATGTGTGTGGTTTTATTCTGCGAATCATTCTTTGGACAAAAATAATTGCATACAGGTCTGCACCCAAGGCCGCCATCAGGGGGGTGACATGTTCAGGGCCAATCGGCTCCAGGGGGCCCTGGACCTTGTCAAATCTTATGCAGCTTGTCTTAGTGCCACTGCCACAGATGTAAGGGTCCATCCATGTCAGCCAGGATTGGCGCACCAAGATACCAAGAAATTTCCAGGTGGGCTCCAGCATCTTGTGCTGGTAAAAGCACTCTGACTCCTTGAGAGATTAGTATGGTCTGTACCAGATCTCACGAAAACACACGCCGCAGGACACGCAGGCTTAAGCAAATCACTATCCGTCTACACCAGACCCAAAATAATGACTACGCGGCCCACAATCCCCCGCGAGCGCGCTTGCCTAACTATCCCGGCAAGGCCTTCGCTCCAGAAGGGCACGCCACGTGATGAAATGATCACAGGGTTGCAACACAGTATCCGTCTACACTCTGCCAGGAATACTGGCTACGTTTCCCACAATCCCTGTACCCACTTTCCTTATAATATTCGCCACACTGCCACCACAAACCGACTTTTTATCCAAGAGGCTTACTGTCCGAACCAGAGCCAGTTTGAAACTCTGGTCCCAAAATAGAAAAAACAGTCCCGCGACTGAACCCCAACACAACTCCCTGTATAGTAGATAGACTCAAGCTTAACAAAGGCAAATCTCTATGATAATCCAGTCCTTCAGTTAGCGTGGATCGACTATCAGGCAGAAGCCGAGCTTAATAAGTTTTCTATTTTATTATGATATAAAAAAATGATATATATATCACAGTGCATTTGAGTTACAGAAAAATAGATATGGTAATCAATGATTTACACACACAAAACAGCAAAAATAAAAGGGATTAAGACACAGAACCTTACTCACACGTCAGCAAGCTAACCGGACATCTGACTCCTGGGGCTGGAGATTGGAAACATGGGCAGATCATCACTCCTTTGCGTGAAGTCGTGAACCCCAAATTGAAAAGCCCTGAGCCCTTGCTGGACTCAGAATATATAGAGTTTCCACAATAGGTAAATTAAAGTAGTGCGCTTGTGACCTAGAGGGAGAGGGTCGCTATACAAGACACAGAATTAAGGTATTCTCCCCAATACCTCAGGTTGACAAAAAATTAACACAAAATTGGGTAGCGCTCCTCTATATATACAATGATAGAAAAATGAGAGACAGGCACACCAAAACAGAATAACCTAAAGAGAAGGATAATCGGTCCTTACAGCAAGGTGGTATATCCCTTTCTTGATGGTTTCTTGATACTTCCTTCAGTGGAAAAAACATATGTATGTAATCTTGTGAATACCTCAAAAAAGAGGAGATAGGTTACATAGCGTATTATGTTGGATTAATCACTTAAAAATAACCAGAATCGCCAAGTGCACACTCACGGTTTTTGAGAGCTACCAGCTCTCATATGCTCGTCTTTCAAGTATTTGTTGGGCCAACTTGATTACCCGTGACTCCAAGAGGATAGTTCTCCAAATACTCTCGTTTTACCGAACTCTTGTGTACTCTAAGGCAGCTCACAAGTAAACAGAGGGAGATTTTCTTTCTTTTTTTGATAGCCTTAAACCAAAAGGCATTTATTTCCAACACACAGGAATAAAAGCAAGTGGAGGACAATAAAATCAATAAAAACGAGGGCTAAACGCGTTTCGCACCTTCCTGGTGCTTCATCAGTAGCAAAAGAAAATAAAAGAAAGAATTACCGTCTCAATTCTTATACCGTCCTTTTATACCCAGTAGGAAAAATTTCCTAGCACGATGCGTCCCGGCGTGGTAATCTTTGGCGCGGTCCGATGACGTCTATCGTCGCCGTCTCCATAGATCCCCATGTAAACAAACAGGCAGTTCGCCGCAAAGTCCTAAAACAATAGGGAAAGAGGCGGTCCAAACACTGTCCCGATCCGTCCAAGTCTCCAACTGGCACATATTGTTCGGTGGTCATTTCCCCAAATAGGCAGATGTATATACCATGTCACGGTCAGCCACTATGGCGGTACCCGGCATGCGCCAAGTAGGGCCCAGGTATGAGGAAAAGCCACTATATGCAGAGATGCATGACACAACAATCAGGATAAGGAAATAAACCACAAAAGACACTGGGACCTCTGCACGGCTAATACCGAAGGAGCCCTATACTGATAGATCGGTCCTTAGAGTGGCCGAATCTGCACTAATGGAAAAAGGTTACCTCGTAGCCGTGCAGAGTCCTGGGAAAAACAGACACCTAAAGGAGATATACGCAATAACTTGCAGGGAAGGACTTCAATAAACTAAAGCCGTGGTCTACAGGGATACACAACATATAATACGATAAGCACAGAACCGCTAGGGATGTCCAGAAGAGTGGTCAATGAATAAGCCAGGGGTCAAAACCAAAACGTATACCTTTTAGCCAAATCGGGGATATAGCACCAGAGAAAATCCGTCAGCCAGGCCAGAGGGTCAATACCAGGAAGTCAATCAGAAACCTAAAACTCAGATAAGGGGGAAACACTGAGAAAGAACTAGGATAGAATAACAGGGAGCTCTCAGGAACAAATCTGTAGCTGAAGTGAACCAGGATGCAAGAGCATGGTGATATGGGCCCATGGCTTTATATAGGGGAGTAATCAGCCCATATCACCAGCAGAAGCTCAACGAGCAATGAACTTAACCCCTGAGCTGCATGTCAGGGAAAGCAGCACAGGGAAACACATGGAAACACAGACATAAGGAATACAGAGGGCAGGGAGACAGGGTTGGAACGTGACATACCAAAAGGGGCACATAGAAAAGAGGAAAGAGGAAAAAAAGGGATTTTTTAAAAATACAGCGATCCCAAAAAAAGGGACATTACCTCTAGATACATAAAATTACATGAATTCACATGAATCATATTGGAAGAGAAAGGAAACCTCTCAATATAGTCTACAAGAAATGACAAAGTTCGAAATCCGTATTTAATCCATAGGGAATTAATGCATTAAATTGGAAAATGAACTTCATTTCTTCCTGATTAATTCTTCTAATAAAATTTTATCCACGCCAGTTTCTCTTAATTATTTTAAGTGGAAAGAAGAGCAGGCCAGCAGGTGTTCCATTGTGGTGATCTCTAAAATGCGCAGAAACAGTGTGATGTTCAAATTGATTTTTTATATTTCGTATATGTTCCATAATCCTGATATGGAGAGGTCTAATAGTCCTTCCAATATATATTTTTCTACATGGACAAATTAAAGCGTAGATCACATTTTTAGATTGACAAGTAGTGAATCCTTTAAATTTGTGATTAATCTCATGAGGAAAATCAGTAAAAACTTGTTTTTTTAGATTGAGATTTCTACATACATTGCAGGATCCACACCTATAGAAGCCCTCTTTAATCTGAAATGGATTATCCGCTTTCTTGTTTTTTTAAACAGTTGTAACTTTTCACAATTTGTTGTTTAATATTCTTTGCCCCTCTGTTTACGATCTTTGGCTTATCTCCTAAAATTTCTTTTAGAGCAGGATCTTCAAGTAGGATAGGCCAATATTTGTTAAAAATGTGGTTTATTTCTTTCGTCTGACAACTGAAATTGTAGATGATTGGAATAGTAGAAGGTGTGTTTACTATGGTGGTCAAACGGGGTTTATACTGTATCATTTCCCTTCTATCTCGTTTCTTTAAATTCATTATAGTTGTATTTAGGTGTTCTTCTTTATATCCCTTGTCAATGAAATCCCGCTTCACCTTCTGAGCCTGCTCGTCAAAAATATGGTCTTCTTTACAATTCCTTCGTATCCGGGTAAATTGGCTACCAGGTACGCTTTGAAGCCATATCTGGGAGTGACAGCTAGTAGATTGAATAAAGCTGTTAGCATCTACAGATTTAAAGTAGGTCTTAGTCTTAATTTCCATGTCTTCAATGTAGATGGTAAGGTCTAAAAAATTAATGGTTTGTCTACTAAACTGGGTATCCAAAATGATCCCCCAATCATTACTATTTAGTTGTTGAAAGAAATCCTTTAACTGTGACTCCGTTCCCCTCCAAATAAAAAAGAGATCATCAATAAATCGTTTGTACAATATTAGGTTGCGCGCCCAGCCACCCGAACCCAAAGACCACTGCGCATCCCAGTGGGGCATGAATAAGTTCGCATAGCTGGGCGCGAAACGAGTCCCCATGGCTGTCCCAGTGCGCTGCAAATAGAAGGCCCCCTCAAAGAAAAAATAATTGTGATTTAATATAAATTCTATACCCTCATTGATAAAGTCAACTTGTTTGACTGGATATATAGAATGAGCATTTAGAAAATGTCTTACTGTCTGACTTCCCTTTGAATGGGGTATTGAGAGTGGACATCACAGGTTGCCAGAATGTAGTCTGGTTCCCATTTTATTCCTTCTAATAGTTGTAATAAATTCATCGTGTCTCGTAGATAAGATGGATTTCTGATCACCATTGGTTGTAAAAGAGTGTCAATATACTGAGAGAGTCTGCTCGTAATAGACTCTATACCAGAAATGATTGGACAGCCGGGGGGATTGATAGGATCTTTGTGTATTTTAGGTAGTAAATACAAGACAGGGATCTTCGGATGTAAAATATCCAGATATTTGAACTCCTTTTCACTCAAGATGGAATTTTCTTTACCTCGTACGAGCAACTCCCTACATTTTTCTTGAATTTGTTTAGTGGGATCACTCAACAGAGGTTGGTAAGTGTGATAATCCTTTAATTGGCGCCTAGCTTCATTATTATAGTAATCCGGGTCAAGGAGAACAATCCCTCCACCCTTGTCGGCCGGTTTTATGATAATGGTAGTATCTTCTTGTAAAGTTTTTAGAGAAATAAATTCTTCCTTAGAAAGATTAAATTTAGATTTATTTGGTTTAGTAATCGCATTAATGTCTCTCATGCAGATATGCTGAAAAACTCCAATTTCTTTGGATACCATATGTTTTGGAAAAAACGTAGATGCTTCCTTTAAATGAGTATGAACATACTCACTGGAAACTGGAGGACACTCCAAAGGATTTTTTAAAAAGAATTTCTTTAGACATAGCTTTCTCTTGAACTTTTCTAGATCTAAAAACATTTCAAATCTGTTCAAAGGAACACTCGGGGCAAATTTTAATCCTTTCTTCAGTACCCTTACCTCGGTTTTATTTAGTACCCTCTTTGTAAGGTTAAAGATGCCTTTCATGTCGATGTCTTCAATCATCTTTTTTCTTTTTTTGGTGGACCTTCCTCCTCTAGTTCCTCGTCTTGTCTTTCTAATGATCTTTTTTTGGTATCGTTGTTAATCTTTCTGGTAGAGGCTGGATAATATTTATGTCTGGTTCTAGTGGTACAGTTCGTTGATCCAACGATTTATGCATTTCCCCCGGTGACCTGGGAAAATCCTCATCTTTCTCCTTGTGTCTTAAAACCTCAAACCGATTAGTAGTGGGAAGGGCGTGGTCACAAAGACCATGCTTGTTCCAACTAGATTTCCATTGAGATGGAGAAAAAGGGTTACCATTATCAAATTGGAATTCGCTCAGAATCTCTTGTGTCTTCCTCATATCTGTCTGAATAGGTTGAAGATTCGAGTCTATAATAGTAATCTCTTCCACTGGACAAAGACAAATGGCCCCTCCCTTTGCTCTGACAGGAATCTTACTTATACCATTTCTCTTTGGGTGGTTGGTATTATCCTGAGTTGGTGGTAGCACAGGGACAGTAACATTTCCTGATGTTACTGTAGCGCTCACTCCCGGAGGAGCCGCTGAAAATGAACCACGGGTCAGTCTCCCCGCACTAGGGAATAAATATACTCCAACACCGCTGTGAGTTTTTATCATTTAAATAGTTTACTAAAATAATAAGCAGATGTTGAGACACGGTATTCACAGATATTATTACAGTACTTTCGTATTGCGGTAAAACGCGTAGCGGAAAAGAAACGAAACACGAGGCTTCGTATTTCGGAAGAATAAAATATTCGCAACCGAACAGAAAAATATATGCAATTGCCCAATAGTTCGGAAAAAACAGACACGTAGCGAACCCCAAAATACAATCTCTTCGTATTACGATAAACGCGCAGCGGAAAAAAAAAGAAAAATATGTATTCAGAATGTAACTTTAATTCCCGTTCCGATTCGTAACAAAATGAGTCCTGCACAGGTTTAAGTCCCGGAATGTAAAAGGTGTGTATGTGTGTGTGGTACCCGGGTACTGTTGAACTGGCCAGTGAATTTACTTAAGGAATGTCTTCGACTAGTCAAGTTGGGGCCCTGTGGACTTTAAAGAGAAAACAGCAGTGTGTTCCTTAATTACATACGGCCTTGGAGGCCTCTCACCCATCCACCGGTTGCTGTAGGCTCCGCTGACCCAGGACGTCTCTCCGCTCGATTTTGACTGGGGATACTAGCGGCCGGATCCGTTGTCTGACTCTCTGTTGCTTGTCCACGACTTGTCCCGCTCACCGCCTGCTCTCCGTATCCGATCAGCTCGCGGCAACTCCTCACTCCAGGTCTTTGGCTTCTTTAATCTGCAGCAATCTCAGGAACTCGGAGGTCTCCTTCTCTTTAGGCCGAATGACCCGATAAGGAACTGACAGGTCTCACTCTTGCTCTGGCCTAGGCCCTCCTGCGATGTCTTGCACTGCGTCTGCTCTCTCTCGTTCCCTCGCGCGCTCTCCCGTGTTCTCCACGAGGTTCGGGAAGTAAGCCTCCTGTGTCCCACCCACTTCCTGTCCTTTTGCAAAGCACGCCGGGAAATGTAGTCCCAATGTCTCGTGTCTCTAATCGCGATTGTCTCCATCTTGTGGCCAAAAATAGGTACTACCGGCAGCAAGATTTAACACAGCGCTACACTCTCCCCCTCCTAGAACTCTTGGGTCTCTCCAAGGAGGTACAACAGTTACATTACATTTCCACAATATTCGAATAAGTTTACATAACATGTACAGGTTCAGCAGCATACATATAGTGGGTTAGGAACACTTCCTCAAGTTGATTCATATTTTGGGATATCTCAGCTAGCATAGCAGACACTTCGGGCAACCTCTGCACGGTGGTGATGGCCTCTTCAGTGCTATGTCCTGGTGAGTCGTAGGTGAGACGTTGGGGCGGTCGAACAGAGCGTTTTGGTTCTGGCTCAATCAGTTCCTCTTCAGGTGGAAGTACTATAGGTGCTGGCTCAGTCCTTCTCTGTATCACTGGAGCAGACGTTTCTTCAGAGTATGATCCCTCCAGTGAAGGCATAGAACTATAATCACCTGAATAAGCTTCAACTTCCGGAGCTACCGGGATCCCAACAACCTCAGGGACTTCTAGCAGAAATTCAGGAGCTTCAGGTCTCAAATTACTCTCCCACCACTCAGGAACAACTACAATCTCCTCAGGCTCCGGTGAGCGCATCCAGTCCAAACAATAACTCTCTTCTTCACTGTCTCTTTCGCTCTCTTCGACAGCCCGGGTCTGCTGAGACCGAGTAACAGGAGGCAAACGTGGAGCAGGCGGATTTGGCAGAGGCAGTTCGTCCCCCACTGGCATCCTCACAGCCTCTTTCAAAGGTAACAAATGATTCCGGTGCCAGTTCTTGAGAGGCCCAGCCTTTCCATCCGGGCGAATCTGATACACCGGCAGACCCGGCAGTTGTTTGCAGACAATGTAAACCTGGGAACTCCACCTATCCGCCAACTTGTGTCTCGCAGCAGCACCCAAGTTCTTCAATAGAACCCTATCACCGGGTTGTAGATCTTGTATTCGAACTTTCAAGTCATAGTTCCTTTTGTTTCTTTGCTCCCTGTTTTCTGAGGTCAAACGGGCTTGTTCAAACGCAGAAGCCAGATTCTTTCGAAGCCTATCCACGTAGTTTCTATGGGAAGCTACTGACGTCTGGTCTAGAGATAACCCAAATGCCAAGTCAACCGGCAGTCGAGCCTCCCTTCCGAACATAAGACGGTACGGTGAGTATCCAGTTGCATCGCTCTCCGTACTGTTATACGCGTGCACCAGAGTAGCTATGTGACGACTCCAACTCTGCTTCTCTACATTCGACAAGGTCCCCAGCATGTTTAGTAGTGTGCGATTAAACCATTCAGGCTGAGCATCACCTTGAGGGTGATATGGTGTAGTTCGGGTCTTTTGGATTCCCAACAGCTCTAGCAATTGCCCCACCAGTCTGCTTTCAAAGTCTCTACCCTGATCCGAGTGTATCCTCCTTGGCAGTCCGTAATGAACAAAAAACTTTTCCATCAACACCTTGGCCACGGTCGGAGCGCGTTGATCCTTTGTGGAAAAAGCTTGGGCGTAACGAGTGAAATGATCGGTCACTATTAGGATGTTCCCTTGCCCAGTAGCATCCGGCTCTAAGCACAAGAAGTCAATGCACACCAAATCCATGGGTCCCTGGCTCTGCAGGTGGCTCATTGGAGCAGTTCGGGTCGGTAGAGTCTTTCTCTGAATACACCTCAGACAGGAATGACAATAACTCTCCACCTCAGCTCTCATGCAAGGCCAATAGAACCTATCTCGTACCAATTTAAAAGTTCTCTCAGCACCCAAATGTCCATGCTCATCATGTAGTGATCGCAGCACGCTCTCCCTATGTTTAGTGGGGAGGAATAACTGTTGAATCTCTTCAGCGTTAGCTGAGGGGCCCCTTCGGTAGACCACCTCATCCAACATCTTCAACCGCTCCCACTCTTTGTAGACCAATCTGGCTCAACTCGGGGAGTTGGTTAGCAAAATCTCACACTGGTTTGCAGTCAGGGCCTTTATGGTCAAGGCAATTAAAGGGTCTCTGGCCTGATCCGCTTTCAGGTCCTGTCTCGAAAAGGTAGGTAAACTTTCATCCCTTAACTGCGTAGGGTTACAGTAAAACTCAGGAACAGCCGCAGCCATGACTCCTATAGCCTCCGCTTCATTCCCTCCTTTGACCCGGCGCTCTGTTCCTTGACACAAAGCTTGCACCCCGTCTGGAGTCAACTGAGTCCATTCTGTAGTGTAGGGTCTTCTCGATAACGCATCAGCATCTCGATTATTCACCCCAGGGCGGTACTTCAAGCTGAACCGAAACCCTGACAGAGCGGCCAACCACCGATGTCCCGTTGCGTCCAGTTTTGCGGTAGTAAGGATGTAGGTAAGAGGATTATTATCCGTTTTGATCACAAACTAGGCTCCATACAGATAGTCTTTTAACTTGTCTACCACTGCCCACTTTAAGGCTAGGAACTCCAACTTGTGGGTAGGGTAATTCTTCTCTGAAGGCGTAAGGCTCCGGCTCACGTACGCCACAGGCCTCAACAATCCACCATACTCCTGATACAGGACTCCTCCCAGACCTTCTCGGCTGGCATCCACATGTAACTCATACGGCTTGTGAGGGTCCGCATAGGCCAAAACAGGAGCTCGGGTTAGACTCTCTTTCAACTTCACGAAAGCTCCTTCACATTGACTGGTCCATTCACCTTGTATAGACTCTCGAGCTTTCCTTGGCCCTGGAGCCGACGGGTTTTGGTCAGAGACCTTGCAGCCTTCTTCTGTAGTTTCCTTCTGCAGGAGTTTGTTCAGTGGTTGAGCTATTTTCGCGAATCCTCCCACAAACCTTCGATAGTATGAACAGAATCCCAAGAAAGATCTAAGTTCAGTGACGTTTCGGGGTCTAGGCCAAGAAGCTACGGCCTCCAACTTCACTTGCAGGTACCCGTCATAAGGGAGCTTCTCAGTGCCGATACCCCATATTTCCAAATCCTTCAATTCTTGCAGAGGAATGTGCTTTAAGTGTTTCTCGTAGAAGTCTTTGTAGATCAATGTCACTTGAGCCCCTGAATCTAACAGGGCTTTAGTGTAAACTCCTTCCACTTGGATTGGCACAATAGGAGAAGGACCTATCAGTTGGTCAGGAAACTTGGTGGCGGTATCCGGACGCTTAGACCCGGTTTGCTGTACCCTGGCCTTTTTCTTGGCCCGTGTAGGCTTTGGGTGTGCATTGCTTCCCCATGACGTAGACCCGGATGCTAAGGGAGTGACTCTTTCGGTTCTGGCAGGTTCAGCATTTGGCTCGGTTTTAGGCCCTCTCGTCCTTTTAGTCTTGGCTTGGTTTTTGGAGCGGGGTTCAACCTTCGGGCACCTAAGTTGCTCCTTCACTTGTGCCCTCTGGCGTTTCCCGCCGGTGAGGTAGATAACAGTCCTTCTAAGGCTTCCAACAGTCCCTCGACTCTATCCTTCTCAGGCTTCCGGCCTTTGCACTGTGCGTGGAAATGGCCCATTTCTCCACAACCGAAACCTCTCTTCTTAGAGAGCGGAGACGTAGTTGCTTGTTGAGATTTTGTTAAAGGACTTGGACTAGATGCCACAGCAACTCCTGTCGTCTGCATACCTGTGAGGAATTTCTGCATTTCTGCCTGCATTTCGGTCACCTTCATCAACACTCGGCACAGTTCCGCGTGCGCTTGTTGCAATTCAACTTGAGCTTCCTGTACTTTCTTGACGGTTTTGGACAATTCACCACGTTCAGGGAGGTTCAATTCTTTGGCAGCCCTCTCTGTAGATTTAAAAACGACTAGGTGCTCTTGTTCGTCCTCGTCAGATCCACAAGTATCTAGGGAGTCGCTTTCAGGCCGCAGACCGTCGTTATGTCTCACAGGTTGTGCATAAGCCCTTTCCCCCCGCCTGAAGGATTTCTCTTCCAGTAAAGCCTCTTCCTCTCGTACAACTCGGATCAGTTCCAGGTACTTTAACTCTTGGTTACCTGCTCTGCTTCTCAGCTGCTTTATTACTGGATCTAAAGGTTGAGAGCCCCTCAGGATCTGTTTTATTCGGATCTTATCTACTTCGGCCGGTTCGGCCCCTTTCTTCAGGAGTATCTGGTGTAGAATCTTATCTAGGCGCCTCATGTACTCGGTCATCCTTTCACCTCTTCTCTGATAGGTGTGTTCGTACTGATATACCAGTTCGGCCGCCTTTTCGGTTCGCCCAAAAACTTCCTCAACAACGTTTAGGTAATCTAAAGCAGTACAATCTTTTCTGCTCAGTTTCCGGTTTCTCACCGCTTCTGACGCAGGTCCCTTTAAACTCTCGGTGATCCTTTGCTTTTTCTGGGCCTCAGGGACATCCCACTCATCCAGAGCCTGCATCGCCTGTTCCACCCATTCTTCAAAGGTTTCTTCTCCCGCCGGAGTTGGCACGTTTCCTGTAAAATTTCTTAACCGTCGATAACCGAAGTTAGTGTGAGGAGGGCTTGTTTTCTGACATTTAGCCAGTAGATCTCCAATAGCCACGATAAATTCAGGCCCGATCATGGCCAACGGACTAGGCGCGGGAACACTTGCGGATTCGCCACGTGGCGCACTTGGCTGAATTAGTTGGACTTCCACCTCATCGGCCAGTTTCATGCTCGCGCCCTGAAAACATGGTGGAACACCCTTTCTCCATTCAAGAAGAACATACGTGTGAGAGGTATCTGTGTTCTTTACAATGTCCAGTATTAACCCCCGATGGTCTGGTGTCAGCACGGCCACAGCCTGGCGAATCTGATCTTCGGCCCAAGTGTCTGCGGGAATATCCATGACTATACAACATTCTAACTGACCACTGTGCTCCTCACACCACTCGGCAACAGTGTCTGGATCCATATTTAACCCTTTAGATGCGGTTTTTCCAGAGACTGGATCCGGAAACGAGCCCCCACGTGTAGCGCTCACTCCCGGAGGAGCCGCTGAAAATGAACCACGGGTCAGTCTCCCCGCACTAGGGAATAAATATACTCCAACACCGCTGTGAGTTTTTATCATTTAAATAGTTTACTAAAATAATAAGCAGATGTTGAGACACGGTATTCACAGATATTATTACAGTACTTTCGTATTGCGGTAAAACACGTAGCGGAAAAGAAACGAAACACGAGGCTTCGTATTTCGGAAGAATAAAATATTCGCAACCGAACAGAAAAATATATGCAATTGCCCAATAGTTCGGAAAAAACAGAGACACGTAGCGAACCCCAAAATACAATCTCTTCGTATTACGATAAACGCGCAGCGGAAAAAAAAAGAAAAATATGTATTCAGAACGTAACTTTAATTCCCGTTCCGATTCGTAACAAAATGAGTCTTGCACAGGTTTAAGTCCCGGAATGTAAAAGGTGTGTATGTGTGTGTGGTACCCGGGTACTGTTGAACTGGCCAGTGAATTTACTTAAGGAATGTCTTCGACTAGTCAAGTTGGGGCCCTGTGGACTTTAAAGAGAAAACAGCAGTGTGTTCCTTAATTACATACGGCCTTGGAGGCCTCTCACCCATCCACCGGTTGCTGTAGGCTCCGCTGACCCAGGACGTCTCTCCGCTCGATTTTGACTGGGGATACTAGCGGCCGGATCCGTTGTCTGACTCTCTGTTGCTTGTCCACGACTTGTCCCGCTCACCGCCTGCTCTCCGTATCCGATCAGCTCGCGGCAACTCCTCACTCCAGGTCTTTGGCTTCTTTAATCTGCAGCAATCTCAGGAACTCGGAGGTCTCCTTCTCTTTAGGCCGAATGACCCGATAAGGAACTGACAGGTCTCACTCTTGCTCTGGCCTAGGCCCTCCTGCGATGTCTTGCACTGCGTCTGCTCTCTCTCGTTCCCTCGCGCACTCTCCCGTGTTCTCCACGAGGTTCGGGAAGTAAGCCTCCTGTGTCCCACCCACTTCCTGTCCTTTTGCAAAGCACGCCGGGAAATGTAGTCCCAATGTCTCGTGTCTCTAATCGCGATTGTCTCCATCTTGTGGCCAAAAATAGGTACTACCGGCAGCAAGATTTAACACAGCGCTACATTACTTTCTTTTTTCGATTCTCGAAAATGGGGAAATTGTTCACTTTTAATAGATGTAGTGTCATTCGCAGCTTTATTTTGTGGTCTTTCTCTTACTGGAGTAAAATTGGGATTGGAGTGGATTTTGTTATTATCCCTTGAACCATATTCATTTCTTTTTTGAAATCTATTATATTGATGTTTATTGTATTTCTGAAAGGAAGAAGTTCTATAATTGCCAAAGGGTTTTAATCTCCCTTGTGCCTGGGAATTTTTTAGAGGATAGACTTGGACGGATCGGGACAGTGTTTGGACCGCCTCTTTCCCTATTGTTTTAGGACTTTGCGGCGAACTGCCTGTTTGTTTACATGGGGATCTATGGAGACGGCGACGATAGACGTCATCGGACCGCGCCAAAGATTACCACGCCGGGACGCATCGTGCTAGGAAATTTTTCCTACTGGGTATAAAAGGACGGTATAAGAATTGAGACGGTAATTCTTTCTTTTATTTTCTTTTGCTACTGATGAAGCACCAGGAAGGTGCGAAACGCGTTTAGCCCTTGTTTTTATTGATTTTATTGTCCTCCACTTGCTTTTATTCCTGTGTGTTGGAAATAAATGCCTTTTGGTTTAAGGCTATCAAAAAAAGAAAGAAAATCTCCCTCTGTTTACTTGTGAGCTGCCTTAGAGTACACAAGAGTTCGGTAAAACGAGAGTATTTGGAGAACTATCCTCTTGGAGTCACGGGTAATCAAGTTGGCCCAACAAATACTTGAAAGACGAGCATATGAGAGCTGGTAGCTCTCAAAAACCGTGAGTGTGCACTTGGCGATTCTGGTTATTTTTAAGTGATTAATCCAACATAATACGCTATGTAACCTATCTCCTCTTTTTTGAGGTATTCACAAGATTACATACATATGTTTTTTCCACTGAAGGAAGTATCAAGAAACCATCAAGAAAGGGATATACCACTTTGCTGTAAGGACCGATTATCCTTCTCTTTAGGTTATTCTGTTTTGGTGTGCCTGTCTCTCATTTTTCTATCATTGTATATATAGAGGAGCGCTACCCAATTTTGTGTTCATATAGAGTTTCCAGTTCATTCAAAATCCAGCCCATAGAAGGTACAGCTCACCCTGTACATTTCCCAGAATTCCCCCCCCCCGTGGGCATGCTCAGTTCACTGTTTCTGCCATTTTAGTGCACAGCTGTAATATCCATCATCCCAAAATCGTCTCTGTGATCAAAGGATACGATTGCTTCTTTGATCTATGTGATCACTTACAAGTTGCTGCCGCAGAGTCTGCAAAGGTGCTCCAAAGCGTGAACGGCTTGTGGACTCCTGCAGAGAGGGGACAAGGGACCTTCCATTTGACCAAATGGGTCATTTCCACCCTGATCATGTAGATCAAAGAGAGCCTATTTTGCAGCAACCTGTGGTATCCCTTCCGGGGGGGGGGGGGGGGGCGGGGGAGCAATAAACATGTTAATTACTGTACTAGAACACAATAGAAACTGAGGTTTTCACTAGTCAGCTGTGCAGCATTTTGGTGATTATGTATACAGATAGATTTATATATCTTGATAAATATACAGTCAGGTCCAGAAATATTGGGACATCGGCACAATTCTAACATCTTTGGCTCTATACACCACCACAATGGAGTTGGAATGAAACAAACACAATGTGCTTCAACTGCAGACTGTCAGCTTTAATTTGAGGGTATGTACATCCAACTCAGGTGAACGGTGTAGGACTTACAGCAGTTTGCAGATGTGCCTCCCACTTGTTAAGGGACCAAAGGTAATGGGACAGAATAATAATCATAAATCTAACTTTCCCCTCTTAATACTTGGTTGCAAATCCTTTGCAGTCAATCACAGCCTGAAGTCTGGAACGCATAGACATCACCAGACGCTGGGTTTCATCCCTGGTGATGCTCTGCCAGGCCTCTACTGCAACAGTCTTCAGTTCCTGCTTGTTCTTGGGGCATTTTCCCTTCAGTTTTGTCTTCAGCAAGTGAAATGCATGCTCAATGGGATTTAGGTCAGGTGATTGACTTAGCCATTGCATAACATTCCACTTCTGTCCCTTCAAAAACTCTTTGGTTGCTTTTGCAGTATGCTTTGGGTCATTGTCCATCTGCACTGTGAAGCGCCGTCCAATGAGTTCTGCAGCATTTGGCTGAATGTGAGCAGATAATATTGCCTGAAACACTTCAGAATTCATCCTGCTGCTTTTGTCAGCAGTCACATCATCAATAAATACAAGAGAACCCGTTCCATTGGCAGCCATACATGCCCACGCCATGACACTACCACCACCATGCTTCACTGATGAGGTGGTATGCTTAGGATCATGAGCAGTTCCTTTCCTTCTCCATACTCTTCTCTTCCCATCACTCTGGTACAAGTTGATCTTGGTCTCATCTGTCCATAGGATCTTGTTCCAGAACTGTGAAGGCTTTGTTAGGTGTTGTTTGGCAAACTCTAATCTGGCCTTCCTGTTTTTGAGGCTCACCAATGGTTTACATCTTGTGGTGAACCCTCTGTATTTACTCTGGTGAAGTCTTCTCTTGATTGTTGACTTTGACACCCATACACCTACCTCCTGGAGAGTGTTCTTGATCTGGCCAACTGTTGTGAAGGGTGTTTTCTTCACCAGGGAAAGAATTCTTCATTCATCCACCGCAGTTGTTTTCCCTGGTCTCCCGGGTCTTTTGGTGTTGCTGAGCTCACCGGTGCGTTCCTTCTTTTTGAGAATGTTCCAAACAGTTGTTTTGGCCACACCTAATGTTCTTGCTATCTCTCTGATGGGTTTGTTTTGTTTCTTCAGCCTAATGATGGCTTGCTTCACTGATAGTGAAGGCTCTTTGGATCTCCTCTTGAGAGTTGACAGCAACAGATTCCAAATGCAAATAGCACACTTGAAACTAACTCTGGGCCTTTTATCTGCACATTGTAATTGGGGTAATGAGGGAATATCACACACCTGGCCATGGAACAGCTGAGAAGCCAATTGTCCCATTACTTTTGGTCCCTTAACAAGTGGGAGGCACATCAGCAAACTGCTGTAAGTCCTACACCGTTCACCTGAGTTGGATGTACATACCCTCAAATTAAAGCTGACAGTCTGCAGTTAAAGCACATTGTGTTTGTTTCATTCCAACTCCATTGTGGTGGTGTATAGAGCCAAAGATGTTAGAATTGTGTCGATGTCCCAATATTTCTGGACCTGACTAATATATATATATATCTACTCGTGACACCCGGTACAAGTGCAGAGTGAATGATCTCCAACCAGGCTTCACTTTTTATCACCTTGCTGGGACACCAGGGGTAAATCCCACTCCCTGTAACATGAGGAAAGCAGAGGTGGGGGCAACATATTTTATTTTTGACCTGCTTGCTGAAATGGGCAGCTGATGGAAAGACCAGTGATACTATAAGAGACCTCAAGATTTCTGATGGCAGCCATGTCTGCACCCCTTATCCGGGATTCTAAGATCTAGATGACTCCAAAAACTGGAATTTTTGGAACCTTACGGATTTTATTAATTCCAGATTAGGGATTCTTTAGACAGGTGCTGCCGCTTGGAGTTTAGTTCCCAAGCCCTGCAGCGAACTGCGCCACACGCTGGGAGTCTGGGCATCCACAGTGTGTGACATGCTGCCCGGCGTCACCCTGACTCCATCATGTCTGCAAAGTGTACACACTAGTGGCTGTAGTAGGAAGGGGATCGTGGCTTGTCTGCCGTAATCCCCTTCCTCTTAAACATCAGATTCTGAAATCCAAAAGAATCCCAATCCGGAATGTTCAGGGTCCCGAGCATTCCAGATAACCGCTGCTCAACCTGTATATGTAATGTCCTGAACTAAACGATGTGTGTGTGTCTGCCACAAAACTAAGGTCCACTTTCATCTCCAAAGAAGGAAGGTTGGTGGATTCTCCATCACCTGCTGCAACGGTGACTGTCCCCGTTGGCAATGCATGGCCAGTAGGTGGACTAACTAAAAACAGTCCCGTTGTAGATCCCCATCCCCTGAATGGCTACACCAGCAGAATTTGGCTCCAGGTTCAAACAAACCATAACCTCAAAATGTGCGCACACCAACTAGCACAGAAGCGGCCTCATAATTTGATGCCTATTTTGTCTAACAGGAGGCTCCTATGATGGAAAGACAGGTGACCTCTCAGTCTTTCCTTGACACATCGTCGCATCAGGTCAGGAATTACTATACAGGATGTGGCACTTTGCTTTTGATTGTTCCATGACCTGGGGTCTTGGACAACAGCAATGGGCTGGGGGGGGGGGATCACACATTTCTAACTCTGAAATGTATGAATTCAGACATGATTCACATTAACGTTTCATATTTCATCAATTGGAATTTTGGATCACGAAATAAAACTCCAATTAATCAAATTTTGCTGTTATAAGAAAAGCTAGGGTTAAATATTAAGCTGTGTCAGATTTAGTATTTGAGTCAAATTAAACTGTGAAACAAAATGAATTTGTTTCATAAAGTCCTTTTGCTGACGATTACTTGTATTGTAAATTAAAATTAATTTGATCGTTCATTTCAGATTCAATAGTTGATATCAATTATTCTTATTTTTCTTTTATGATGACACCGTGTAAAACAAAATAAATTCGTTATATACCGTTTCGAATTCGTATCGATTCGTTATTCGGAAGTACTTCCGAACTACAAATTATCAAATTTCGTTCCAAATTCCGAATTTTTCCGAAACGAATGCACATCTCTAGCCTGAAGATCAGGGGAGAGTTTGATAGGACGAGGCAAGTCATTCCACAGGACCGGAGCTGCCCTTAAGAAGACTTGTTGAAGGCGAGAGTTGGCCATGCGGGTGTAGAACGAGGACAGGCGGAGGATGCCCGCCACCCTCAGTTGTCTAGACTGGACGTGTTTTGAAGCAGGTGTCCTTTGAGCTTGAGGCATCAGGCTAAGGAACGTTTCTTTTACTTGCGAGATAGGGGCTATTGTTTGAAATTCTCATGGTTTGTTTTTTGGAGAAACAGTTTTGGCAAGACTGAGTTTAAGGAAGTGGGAAGACATCCAATTCGAGATGTCAGAGAGACCGTGCCTCGTTCAAGGAGAGAGATCAGAGGAGGAGAGGTATATTTGTATGTCATGACGTATAGGTGGTACTGGTAATTTGCGGCTCAAAGGAGTGGAACGAGATATTCCAACGTGGCATGTTCTTCAACAGATCGAGCCAGTGTTAAGTGATTTTGCACAAGTAGAAGGCCTGGCGCGTGGAAGCACTAGGATTAACACGGGAGATGGAGCAGTGGACACCGTATACGTTTCATTATGGTATTAACCCCTGCTGGCAGGAAGGAAAAGGCATCTTTCAGAGGTGCTCCCCTCCCCGCAATATTTCCTCTGGTTGACTCTGGCAGTGAGCTTCTGTGATGGACAGGTGCCATCTGCGCAATGAGATACTTCTCCTAGGGAGGCGTTATGGATCACCAGTGCATTTCGTGAACATACGGCCAGTCCTCTTGGAATCTCATTCTACCTGCCTGCTGCTTCTCTAGATGGACTAAAACCTAGGGAGGATGTCCAGAGGCTGCGGAGTGACACCCTGCGGGGCTAGGTGAGTCCTTGGACATAGTATGGCCATGTCCAATGGACTGTGGGGAAAGCTAATGGGCAGCAGGGGATTGAATTCAATCTTGGTGCACCTCAGCGATTCCAGTTCGTCAGATTTGTTATTTATAGAGCGCTCAATCACATGGGAAAATTCCCCCAAAAAGGGGGTCTCCTGATCAGAGCATAAAAATGTATCTAAGTAATAAAAAGGTCCTTTTACTGGGTTGGATGAATGGAGGAAGGTTTGCGAGGAAAGGTAAGGTATGGATGGATAGGGGATGCTGGGATGGATGGGGAGTTTTTATTGGGATGGATGAGATGTGGGACTGTGGGTGGATATGGGATGCTGGGATGGATGAGGTGTCTGAAGTGGGTGGATAATTGGTGGTGGGATGGATGGGGAGTTTTGGGGGGGATGTCTGCTGGGATGGATATGGGATGCTGGTTGGGGGGAGGCGGGATGCATGAGGTGTGGGTGGATAAGGGATGGATGGGGAGTTGGGGGGGGTCTGCTGGTTGGATGGATGGAGGCGGGATGCATGAGGTGTGTGTGGCTATGGGATGAGTGTTGTGTTGTGTCACACTGTGCCCTGTCCCCCTCCTCCTTTTAGAGAGTGCTCCCCCCTCAGTCTCCGCCCATTTCCCGGCTCGCCTGCTCTGATTGGTCTCCTCTCACGCCAATCAGCGGCGGCCAGCTGTCGGTGGGCCTCGGGAAGTTTGAATGAGTGCGGGGCTCAGGCCTGGGCAGGGGGGGCGCATGGCGGCCGCGGGGCTCCTGGCGCTGCTGCTGGTGATGTGCTCGGGGCCCGGGGAGGCCGCGGAGCCGGTGAGCGCGGAGCGGAGCCTGGTGTGGGGCCCCGGGCTGCACGCCGCCATGGTGCTGCCTGTCAGGTACTTTTACATCCAGGCTGTGACCGCCAGGGGCCACAACTTCACCTCCTCCCCAGGTAACCCCTCCCCCAACCAGCCACCAGTAAAGGGTTAACTCGGGGGCGGGGACTGTCACCATGCCGGGCAGCTCGGGACACGCCCACATTCATTAGCCTATGGGGGGGATTCTCAATACATTGTTACTCTCAGCCAGGTGTGGGGGTGTTACTCTCAGCCAGGAGTGGGGGGTGTTACTCTCAGCCAGGAGTGGGGGGTGTTACTCTCAGTCAGGTGCGGGGGTGTTACATTGTTACTCTCAGCCAGGAGTGGGGGGTGTTACTCTCAGCCAGGAGTGGGGGGTGTTACTCTCAGCCAGGAGTGGGGGGTGTTACTCTCAGCCAGGAGTGGGGGGTGTTACTCTCAGCCAGGAGGGGGGGGGTGTTAATCTCAGCCAGGAGTTGGGGGTGTTACTCTCAGCCAGGAGTGGGGGGTGTTACTCTCAGCCAGGTGTGGGGGGTGTTACTCTCAGCCAGGAGTGGGGGGTGTTACTCTCAGCCAGGAGTGGGGGTGTTACTCTCAGCCAGGAGTGGGGGGTGTTACTCTCAGCCAGGAGTGGGGGGTGTTACTCTCAGTCAGGTGCGGGGGTGTTACTCTCAGCCAGGTGTGGGGGGTGTTACTCTCAGCCAGGTGTGGGGGTGTTACGGTGTTACTCTCAGCCAGGTGTGGGGGTGTTACATTGTCAGCCAGGTGTGGGGGTGTTACATTGTTACTCTCAGCCAGGTGTCACGTTGTCGCATCACATGTTCCATGTATCAGGCCTATCGGGTTGCATTCTTTTTGCTGTATAAAGGTGCCTATTTATGTTTTATTTCTCTTTTTTTTTAGGAGATAAAACGTTTAAGGTGACGATCAAAGCACTCTCTTCCAGGGAGTATATTCGAATACATGTCCCCGAACCCCTGGACAGGAATGACGGCTCCTATGTAATGCGATACCGCATGTACGGCAGTGTAAACGAGGGGTTAATTATTGAAGTGCAACACGACGACAAACACGTGGCCCAGTCACCTTATATTCTTAAAGGTAGGTGACCCCTTCCCAGTCCCCCGCCACAATATCTCACTGGTAACAACCAGCCTGCTGGATTCATCATCATTCATTTACACTTTATATGTGGAATCATATGTATACACATACAAACGTTCATTCACATGTACAAATTCACATACTATATACACACACATACAGTGGCAAGAAAAAGTGGGGGGCGTGGCCGGGACGTCCAGGAAGATGGCCGCTTGATCATTGAGCTCCGCTGAGCGCGCTGTTTTTACCCCTTTTCCGCTGCACATCCGCACCCATGGGTAAAGCCAAGAAGCCCCCACACACCCCTGGGCCCCCAGAACCCACTGGGAGCCAGCAGAACGGGTCCATCAGGACGTTTTTAGCCCCTCTTTTGACCGCTGAAATCGCTGACCCGGATTCAAAGATGGCCGCCGCCACATGCTCCTCGGCCTCCAGCTCTCCAACGCACTCGGTGAGTGTTTGGGATCCCCCAAATGACCTCCGCCAACTCCTACAATATCTCCCCAGTAAAGAGGACTTAGCCATTGCCACCACTGAACTGGGAGCTTCCCTCCTCTCAGAAATCCGCTCGCTGCGCACATATCTTGGCGGCATACAGACCAGGCTACAGCACGTGGAGGTGACACAGGAGCAGCAGTCTGCCACGATAGCGGCCCACTCCTCTGCAATAAACACGCAGCGCTCGGCCTTACAAATGATGGCTCGCCATTTGGAAGATGTAGAGAACAGAAATCGCCGGAATAACATAAGGGTTCGTGACCTTCCGGAGTTGGAAAACTCACAGGAGGAATTAAAATGCACCCTCATCGCTTTATTTAATGACATTTTGGAAAGGGACCCTGCCACGGATATCGAAATGGAACGCTATCACAGAGCACTGAGACCGAAGGGCCCCCCTGACGCTCCCCCGCGCGTTGTGATTTTCTGCCTTCTACGCTACCCGCTGAAAGACTCCATATTGGCAGCGGCCCGGGGCTCTCGCACCATTGATTTTGCGGGGGCTAAGATCTCGCTATTCCAGGATCTCTCACCTGCTACCTTGCAGTCCAGACGCATGCTACGTCCGCTCACGGCGGCCTTACAGGACATGAAACTTCAATACAAGTGGCTATTTCCGTTTGGCCTCCAAGTCCGCACGCCATCGGGACCTCTTAATCTTCGCAGCGAACTGGATCTCCCGCTGTTTTTGGAGGAACTCTCCCTTCCACCGGACACGCTCCAGGCTTGGCCAGACCTGGCACTGCTATACATGCCGCCGGAACAGGCTCCATTACGCCCGCGAAGATCCCGCCGCAGACGCCGTTCCTCCTCCTCGCAGGCGCCGGTGGACTGAACTGGCCTCCATCGGCTCCGTCTGAGTTTTCCTGGGACCTCTGGACCTCTCTCTCTTTTTTTTTTTTTTTTAAATTCTTTATTTTTGAAAGTTTGCATCAACATAGAAAGTCAACATAAAATGAAAGACCTCGCAGGGCCAAAATAAGTCATCTGTTAAACTAGAAGAAAAACAAAAAATTAATTTAAGATCATTCTCGGAAAACACAGAGATGTAAGGTCTCCTGCAAAAAACACACTAAAGTTTAAAGTCATCTGCGAAAAACACATTAAGATTTCAACGTCATCTACAAAGGAATGCACTCAACAAAATCATCCCCATCAGGGGGGTCTCATCCAAAAAACAGGTTATAGGGAACTAATGGCTATTAACAGCCAGAGAAGGTCATCAGGTAGAGAACAGAGAAACATAAAAAAAAAAAAAAAGAGGGGGGGGGGATAAAAAGATGGCAAAGGCCAAAAATGTGCCTGCCTTGGCGACTACCCAGACGGTCCATAAGGCCGCAGGGAGGCCAAGGGGGAATAACGGCACCTGGCCCAGGCACTCAGGAGCAAGCCGGGCACCAGGCCACGGCTGTGTCCCCGAGATGTCCCGGAATAGCCAAATAAAAAAAAAACAGCAAACCTCAAGTCTCAGACTGTGAAAGTATGTAGGGCGAGGGTCGTTAAGGTAAGCAGGACTAGTCAAGAGCCGGGAAAAGAGGTACAGCAAGTGTCTTCAGCCCGTATCCACCCAGAGTGCGGGACAAGCAGCCTCGTCCGGTCGAGTCCCCGTGCGTAGGATTCTTCGGGTGAGACCCTTCCATTTAACTCCAGCCGCGGTAAGGGTCATGTCACGGAGCAGCGAACGACACAGCAGCACCACGGGAGGCAATCCCTCGACGCTAGGGACTTCCACCGTGGCAGACATCACATTGGAGCAGAGCTCATATATCTCCCCTGCCGCCGCTCCAAGACCGCTCCCCCCGGCGACCAGAAAAACTGCACATGCGGTAGGAACCACTCCCGGAGGTGGAGAGGCCAGCGACCGCTCGAACACCAGGCTTCTAGCACACACCTCGACCACCGGTATCACATCCGCATCCACGCTCCCGGCTGAGGATCCGTCCACCGACGCACCTCCATCCGAGGTCTCTTCCTGCCAATCCGGCCCCCACACTGCCATTAGACGGCGCCATGTGCCTCGTGTAAGCGGGCGCCCATCTTCATCCCCGGGTATCAATGCTAAGCAGGCCTCGAGGCCCTCCAGGACAGCTCCCAGATTGTCCATGGGGGGTCGGCGAGCCAGCTGTCGCCAGTCCGTATCCACCCCCGCTGTCTCTGCAGTGGGTCCGGCAGCTGCAAGGCGGGGGCCCTCCATCCTCGCGGCAAGCGCACCCAAATAAGGGGCCGAGAGAGGGTCAGGCCGTGCACAACTAGGTGCCTAGGCCCCAAGATGGCCGACAATGGGACGAGCTCGGCAAAATGTGGAGGCTTGAAACGGCTTGTCTCTGGTCCGGAGGGGGGAACAGAGCGGACTCCGGACAGTGCAGTTCCGGTGGCCAGCTACTGCGGTACCTCAGATTAAAAATTTCCCAGAAAAATAGTCAGCTGGAGGTCCCTAAAAGCAGCAGACGTGCGGAGCTCCACCAGGACACGTCTGCTCTCGGTGGTAGCCGGCCACGCCCCCCCTGGACCTCTCTCTCTGTTGCGGAAGACGCCCTAGGCTGGTATCGGCGCCTAGCTGATTCGAAGACCTTGACAACGTCAGTATCCTTTTTATGTGTTATTAGGCCTGAGGTACGCCCGATCGCTCAAGCCTCTTTCCTGGCTGACTTGTGTAATACGAATGGTGGCGAGGTTCCTCCACCGGCCTGCTCTTACCGTTTACGGTCTAAAGCACTGCACGGCTCTCTGCGCCTCAGGGGTGGCCAGTGCGAGCCGCTACTTACTCTCTTTTTCTTCTTCCTGAGCACACCCATGTACTTATCTGACCTGGGGGCTGCGCGTTCGGCGCCTCCTGTGTGCTTTTTAAATTTTTGAATTTTTTGCTTTTTCTATTCAGCTGTGTTCCTAATATCTGTTGCTAAGTTGCAATATGAATTTATTGTTATATTACTCAATTTTCACTGTTGATCGTCCTGCGCTGGGTACCCCCCCCCCCCGAGTCAGTACCTACACAGTGGGATCGGTGGGGTACGCACCCCCCCTCTGTGACCTGAGACTCCCCCACGCCCACTCAGTGGCGTGGTGACTTGTCTCCTTAGGCACATGCTCCTTGTGTATATATTTGTACCATTGTAATTGGTTTTCTGTCTTTGTTCCCCTGTACCTGGTTTGTCCTACTGGGTGCCCCCTCCTATCCCCCTCCCCAGTCCTTTCATATTGTTATCTCTCTCACGATTTTACCATGGCCACTGTCCCCCGCACTCTTAAAGTTCTCTCAATTAACGCGAAAGGCCTGAACATACCCGAAAAGCGCCATGCGACCCTCAGGGAATTTACCTCACTTCACGCTGACGTAGTATTAGTGCAGGAAACTCATTTTCCACAGGCCCGGCCTCCCACCTTCAAGAACCACAAATATCCTACTGGTTATTTCAGTAATGCTACAGCTGGTAAAGTTTGCGGCACTGCGGCGCTGTTTTCCCACTCCACCCCGTTCAGTAACTCGACCTCTTTGCTAGATCCCGCTAGTCGTTACACGTTTGTGAAGGGCCAAATTGGTGCGCAATGGTATACTTTTGTCTCGGTATACCTCCCGAATCGTACAACAACACTCCGCCATTCGTTCTATACTTCGTCGACTGCAGGACTTCCAGGAGGGCATCTTAGTGGTGGGAGGTGACCTCAACCTACCGCTTGACGCTCGCCTGGATACCTCTAGAGGTGTCACTAGCAACCCACACACCGTCCTCCATCGCACTCGACTTGTGCTACAATCCCTGAGATTGATGGACTGCTGGCGCTCGCTCTTCCCCTCCACCCGAGATTACACATACTACAGCGTGCCGCACCAGCTCTACACACGCCTCGACTACATCTTCCTCCCTTTTGGTAGTATGCACCTCCTGGAATCTGCCACCATAGGCCCCATGACCTGGTCAGATCATTGCCCGGTCCTGATCACGCTCTCCTCCCCCCTCGCCCGCCCTAGGGAGAAACTCTAGCGCCTCAATGAATCCCTTCTTACTGACCCCCAGATTAAAGAAGGCCTCCACGACGCACTACACAACTATTTTACAGAGAATGACACACCCGATTGTTCCCCGCATATTATTTGGGAAACCCATAAGGCTGTCATCAGGGGTACCTTATACAACAGGGCGCGCAACGTAAGAGAGAACACAGAGCAGCAGGAATCCCTATTGCAGCGCATAGCGGCCCTGGAACGATCCCATAAACTGCACTCTGCTGACAACACCTACGCTGAATTGCTGGACCTTAGGTCACAGCTCCGCTCCCTCTTTAATAACAGGGCTCCGAAGGCCTTCCTGACGGTACGTAAAACCTTCCATGAACATGGTAATAAATGCGGCAGACTTCTGGCCAACGCCCTCCGAACCCACCGACAGGCACTATATGTCACCCATCTTCGCTCCCCCAGGGAACCACCGTTACCCTCCCGAAAGATATGCTTGGCCTCTTTCATGATTACTTTACTAAGCTATACGGCCTCACCCCCGCTCCCAAACAGACGGCCCCTGACATCACCCAGCGCTTCCTTCGCACTCATTTACGCTCAAAACTGACGCCACGCATGAGGTCCTCTATTGAAGGTCCAATCACTGCGGAAGAACTGCATGAAGCGATCAAGCGAACTTCGGTGGGTAAAACCCCGGGACCTGATGGCCTTACCCTTAAATATTATAAAACATGCGAAAAATTCCTCTCTCGCGCCTGGCTGGCCTCCTTTAACGGCCTGACACCAACATTCTCTGCCACCATCACATTGATCCCTAAACCGGACAAAGATCACGCCCTGTTTGCTAATTATAGACCGATCTCCCTCCTGAATCAGGACGTAAAACTCTTTGCTAAGGTACTTGCTCTGCGCATCGCAAGACATATGAGACACCTGATCCACCCTGACCAGACAGGATTTATCCCAGGGAGGGAGGGGCGAGATAATACTATGCTGGCCATTAACTTGATCCATGCTGCCCAGAGACCCGGCGCCGGTCCGACCCTGCTCCTCTCCACCGACGCTGAGAAGGCGTTTGATAGGGTGCACTGGCCTTTCTTATTTCAGACTCTACACCATATGGGGTTTGGCCCAAATGCCTTGCGCTGGATAACTGCCTTATATGACTTCCCTACCGCCCGCATTAATCTAAATGGTACCTTGTCCTCCCCTTTCATCATTAAAAACGGCACTCGCCAGGGTTGCCCTCTCTCCCCTCTTTTATTTGCACTATCAGGGCCAAGCCTTCCATTCATGGTGTTTGTGTTGGGCGCCACACACACAAGGTAGCGGCGTATGCAGATGATCTGCTATTTTTTATACAGCAGCCCCAGATTTCCCTACCTTCACTCATTGAATTACTCCGCGAATATGGCTCGCTAAGTAACTACAAAATTAACATGTCAAAATCGGAAATTCTGACTATTTCAATTCCTGCCCCCCTTAGCACACACATTCAATCCACATTCCCCTTTCGATGGTGTACGTCCTCTCTTAAGTATCTCGGAGTCCACCTCACCCCAGCGGTATCAAATCTCTATGCTACAAATTTCGTCCCCCTGCTTCGGGTCCTGGAGAGAGACCTTACTTGATGGGCCATTCCGCACGTCACGTGGTTTGGGCGCATAGATGTCCTTAAAATGAACATTCTCCCAAGAGTCCTTTATTTACTGCAAACCTTGCCGATACATGTCCCATCTGCCTTTTTCCGCTCCTTGCAATCTCTCTTCATTAGATATGTCTGAGCCGGGAGTAAGCCGAGACTAAGCGTGACATTGCTGACGGCTCCTCGCTCTCGTGGAGGCCTGGCTCTGCCACATCTGCAGCGCTATTATCATGCTGTTCACCTTCTGCGTCTGGTGGAGTGGAGCTTGGGTACCTCTGGTAAACAATGGGTGGCGTTGGAGCATGAACTGGCGGGCCGCTCGCTCACCTCCCTCCCTTGGCTTTTAGGCACCGCTGCCCTTACTAACATCCCCGCACACCCGACCGTTTCAGTTACATTGACCATCTGGCATCGGCTGCAGAAGTCCACGCAACTGGCCCCCTGGCCTTCTCCGCTTCTCCCGCTCAGTCACTTGCCAGCCTTCTCGCCACGACTGCTACCTCTCACTGACGCGGCCGTACCGCAGAACCCCCTACCTGGCCTGTACATAGATGGTAACCGACCTAAAGCCCCAAAGGACATACCGTTGGCTCACCCTGACTCCTTTCTCACGACCTTCCATATGCACTGCCTCATAACCTATCTCCGCTCCCTGGCTCCATTGGACAAGTATACTCGCCCTCTGACCACATTTGAACAAGTGATCACACGTAAGACCCTTCCCCAACATGGCATCTCGACTCTGTACGGTGTCCTGCAAAATCTCTCTCCTCCCACACCCTCATATGTGGCGAAATGGGAAACAGAACTCCACCAAACATTCACAGAGGACGAGTGGACTCAAATGTTCGCGCTCAATACCCGGTGTTCTATTGCTACTCGTACACAAGAAACGTCTTACAAGCTGCTGTCGCGTTGGTATAGGGCGCCCACCACTATTGCTACATACTCGGCCACAGCAGATGCCTCCTGCTGGAGGTGTGGATCACAGCGCGCTGACCTACTACATGTTTGGTGGTCTTGCCCAGTGTTGCAACCCTTCTGGACACTGGTTCACGATGCCATTAGCAAAATCTATGACTCTCCACCTTCCTACACACCAGCGGCCATGCTGCTCCACCATACGCCATTATCTGTGGACACCTACAGAAACACCCTTAATATTCATCTACTGAATGCCGCCAAGGCTGTGGTGCCCAGGCACTGGAAATCCCCGATAGCCCCCACTTTTCGAGAATGGTTGGACGAAGTACAACGTATCAGAGACATAGAGGATCTGTTGCACCAATCCTCCGGCACCTCCGCACAAACATCTGCGGCGTTGGTTTTATTGGTCGAAACCAGCCTGCTCCCCACCCCACAATTCAGCAGATCTCCCCTGACCGCAATTGAATAACAAATGACTGGCCAACCCCTCCCCCCCTTTTTCATTCCCTTGTCAAAGGTTTTATCTCCCCCCCCCCTTTTTTACTTGTGTTACCTATGTTTGCACGTATATATGATGTTGAATGAGACGCATTATAGACTATGCATTTTACTATCTGATACCTATGTTACATGCACTCCGCGACTGCTTGAATATGCTGCCATGCATTCAATGTATTGTCATGTCTGTAAAACTCAATAAAACTTTATTACATTAACCCTTTCGCTGCTGAGCCTTTTCCCACCTCTGTGCTGAGCTCATTTTAACCGGTTTCGCTCATCATGTTTAACCGCGTTTTGAAGCCTTATTTTAATATATGACCCAGACATATTATATATCGTTCTTTCCGGCAGACTGTGCAGATTCATAATATGTCATTATTCTATGTATACGTTATGTCATGTCTGTATATTATAACAAAAAATGCAATAAAATTAGAATTTTCAATAATTTACAATGTGTAAAGTGTGTTTTTTTCACATTTTAAAATGCGATCGTTTGCGGTTATATTTTCTATGGGGTGCGCTTGTTAAAAAACTTAGAAATGAGGAATCGTTACTTTTGTTTGGGGAAAATTACGTGTTTTTTAGCAAACGCCCCCCATAGAAAAAATCGTTAGTGCAGCATCATTGTTCACATTATAATTGCAATGGGAACAATATTGTTGCACTAATAAATAAAAAAAAAAAACCAAAAAACTTTTTTTTTTTTTTTTACATGGTCATGTTTGGTATCATTGGAAAAGCCACGCTCTGGCCGTTCCAATGATAGCAAACATTAACCCCTAGCTGTCACGGATCGGGAGATAGGGGGTTCATTGGAACCCCCTATCTCCACTATAGGAGGCAGCAAGGGGTTAATTTCAAAACTGGCGCCATCGCGCTCTGCGCGATGACGCCAGTCATTAGGGGGATATCCCGGAAGCTTGACCGACATCCAAGATGTCGGCCAGCTCCGGGAGGGGACCGCGATACGGCGCATGTTGGCGCCATATCGCAATCCAGCCCCCTAGGGGTTAAAGACAGCCGCCGCTTGGAAGGGCAGGCTGTGCCCTTCCAGGCGGTGCCTGCCTTTAATCGCTGGCCCGCGGGGAAGGGGAGGGGGAGAGGTCCGAAGGACCTTTCCCCCCCCCCCTCCCCTTCAGGCACCTTCCCTGCAATGGCGGGGGGGGGGTGCCTGAAATCGTGCCCGCCGGGGTCCCGGAGGCTGGGCTGACATCGATGATGTCAGCCCGCACCGGGTGGCCGAGCGATCAGCCGGAATACCGGCTGATCGCGGCTGCAAAGGGAGGACACGCTCAGTGCGTCCTCCGCAGCGAAGTACCAATGCTGTTGGACGCGCTGAGCGCGTCCACCGCATTGCAGTGGTTAAAAAAAAAGTATGTGAACCCTTTGGGATTACGTGGAGTTTTGCATGAATTGGTCATAAAATGTGCTCTGATCTTCATCTAAATCACAACAATTTGAAATACACAGTCTGCTTAAAATAATACAACACAAACATTATATGTTTTCATGTGTTTATTGAACAGAACATGTAAATATTCACAGTGCAGGGTGGAAAAAGTATGTGAACCTTTGGACTTAATAACTGGTTGACCCTCCTTTGGCAGCAATAACCTCAACCAAACGTTTCCTGTAGTTGCAGATCAGACCTGCACAACGATCTGGAGTAATTTTGGACCACTCCTCTTCACAAAACTGTTTCAGTGTAGCAATATTCTTGGGATGTCTGGTGTGAATCGCTCTCTTAAGGTCATGCCACAGCATTTCAATAGGGTTGAGGTCAGGACTCTGACTGGGCCACTCCAGAAGGCGTATTTTGTTTTGTTGAAGCCATTCTTTTGTTGAATTACTTGTATGCTTTGGGTCATTGTCCTGTTGCCTCACCCATCCTCTGCGGAGCTTCAGTTGGTTGGACAGATGGTCTTACGTTTTCCTGCAAAATGTCTTGATAAACTCTGGAATTCATTTTTCCATCAATGACAACAATCCGTCCAGGCCCTGAGGCAGCAAAGCAGCCCCAAACCATGATGCTCCCTCCGCCATGTTTTACAGTGGGGATGAGGTTTTGATGTTGGTGTGTTGTGCCTTTTTTTCTCCACAAATAGTGTTGTGTGTTTTTTCAAACAACTCAATTTTGGTTTCATCTGTCCACAGAATATTTTGCCAGTAGTGCTGTGGAACATCCAGGTGCTCCTTTTGCAAACTTCAAATGTGCTGCAATATTCTTTTTGGACAGCAATGGCTTCCTCCGTGGTGTCCTCCCATGTACTCCATTCTTGTTTAATGTTTTCCTTATTGTAGATGTGTCAACAAAAATGTTAGCATGTGCCAGAGATTTCTGTAAGTCTTTAGCTGACACTCTAGGATTCTTCTTTACCTCATTAAGCATTATGCGCTGTGCTCTTGCAGTCATCTTTACAGGACGACCACTCCTAGGGATAGTAGCAACAGTGCTGAACTTTCTCCATTTGTAGACAGTCTGTCTTACCGTGGACACAAGAACATCAAGGCTTTTGGAGATACTTTTGTAACCCTTTCCAGCTTCATGCAAGTCAACAATTCTTGATCGTAGGTCTTCTGAGAGCTCTTTTCTGCGAGGCATGGTTTACATCAGGCAGTGCTTCTTGAAACCAGTAAACCCAAAACTGGTGTGTGTTTTTAAAGGGCAGGACAGCTTTCAGCAACACATCCAATAATATCCCACTGATTGGACTCAAGGTTGGCTCACTCCTGGCTCCAATTAGCTCTTGGAGAAGTCATTAGGCTAGGGGTTCACATACATTTTCCACCCTGCACTGTGAATATTTACATGTTCTGTTCAATAAACACATGAAAACATATAAAGTTTGTGTTGTATTATTTTAGGCAGACTGTGTTTTTCAAATTGTTGTGACTTAGATGAAGATCAGAGCACATTTTATGACCAATTCATGCAAAACTCCACGTAATCCCAAAGGGTTCACATACTTTTTCTTGCAACTGTACAAACGCATTCATACGCTATATACTCAAATACCCGGCTGGGTGGAGTAGAGGTAACATCACTGCTCTGCGTGGAGAGAGCCTGTGGAGTCATGGATTCAATCCCAGCAAGAGCACCTCTCCAGTAAGTGTCCTTGGACAAGACCCCTAACAGTACATACTGGCCACCCAGGACATACTTGAAAACGAGAGAAATCTCAATGTATCCTTCCTGGTAAAATCCTTTCTCCAAAGAAAAAAAAAATACAAACGCATTCATACACTATATACTCGAATACAAACGCATTCATACACTATATACTCGAATACAAACGCATTCATACGCTATATACTCGAATACAAACGCATTCATACGCTATATACTCGAATACAAACGCATTCATACGCTATATACTCGAATACAAACGCATTCATACGCTATATACTCGAATACAAACGCATTCATACGCTATATACTCGAATACAAACGCATTCATAAAAACATCAAGTTAATAAACTTATTGCTGTTTATTAAGACCATAGAGTGCTATCTCTTGTTCCAGTGTGTTTTTTGTATATGTATAAATCAATTTTAAAACCTAATTGTTTTTCCTCCAATCCGTGGCTGTTCCACGTTCCTGTGAAAGCCATTGGCATTATGGGATTCGGCGTATTGTTTCATTCGCTGCTCACACTGGATTTAGTTAATAGAAAGTAACCGAAACTACTTAGCTGTAACTTTTTAAAAATGGTGGGGCTCATCTGTGTGTTTTCTCACTCTGTCTCCACGCCGTGTTATGAATAGGTGTGGCTGGAGATCCATTAGCACATTCTCTGCTTGTTTTTTTTTAATTGTCTCTGGAGACGTTTGTGCGCATTGTCCCGTCTTGTCGGAGGATCAGCAGAGGATATACTCGTTTTTAATGGCAGTTCCACATTGCGGATCCTCGTAAATCCCTTCCTGCGTCCTTCCCTTACTCAGCGCTGATCAATGCTTGAAGGTGCCAAGTCATGTGATGGCGAGCAATTACCACCTTCTATTGTGAAGGACTGAGCCGCAGGTGGACAGGGGCTCCGAAGGCATAAACGGTGGGGTGGGGGGGCTGCTCCTTGAACCCTGACGTTTTATTCTGCCGGAAGCCGACCTATAAAGACGTTATTCCAATGCAGCTGTGATTGGGGAAATGGACGAGCTCAGGAATTTTTTTTTCTATTTATTTATTTATAAAGGATTTTACCAGGAAGGATACATTGAGATTTCTCTCGTTTTCAAGTATGTCCTGGGTTCAAGAACATTGAAATGTTAGTCGTTACAGAAATACAAAGTAATAAATGCAAGATATTAAAAAAACACTAATATGCAGATTAACACAGAAAATAAATATGTAGGAAATATAGTCACTGTGTTACATGTTTACAGGTGCATTCTGTATATAGTCACTGTGTTACATGTTTACAGGTGCATTCTGTATATAGTCACTGTGTTACATGTTTACAGGAGCATTCTGTATATAGTCACTGTGTTACATGTTTACAGGTGCATTCTGTATATAGTCACTGTTACATGTTTACAGGCGCATTCTGTATATAGTCACTGTTACATGTTTACAGGTGCATTCTGTATATAGTCACTGTTACATGTTTACAGGTGCATTCTGTATATAGTCACTGTGTTACATGTTTACAGGTGCATTCTGTTATATAGTCACTGTTACATATTTACAGGTGCATTCTGTATATAGTCACTGTGTTACATGTTTACAGGTGCATTCTGTATATAGTCACTGTTACATGTTTACAGGTGCATTCTGTATATAGTCACTGTGTTACATGTTTACAGGTGCATTCTGTATATAGTCACTGTGTTACATGTTTACAGGTGCATTCTGTATATAGTCACTGTGTTACATGTTTACAGGTGCATTCTGTATATAGTCACTGTTACATGTTTACAGGTGCATTCTGTATATAGTCACTGTGTTACATGTTTACAGGAGCATTCTGTATATAGTCACTGTTACATGTTTACAGGTGCATTCTGTATATAGTCACTGTTACATGTTTACAGGTGCATTCTGTATATAGTCACTGTGTTACATGTTTACAGGTGCATTCTGTATATAGTCACTATGTTACATGTTTACAGGTGCATTCTGTATATAGTCACTGTGTTACATGTTTACAGGTGCATTCTGTATATAGTCACTGTTACATGTTTACAGGTGCATTCTGTATATAGTCACTGTGTTACATGTTTACAGGTGCATTCTGTATATAGTCACTATGTTACATGTTTACAGGTGCATTCTGTATATAGTCACTATGTTACATGTTTACAGGTGCATTTTGTATATAGTCACTATTTTACATGTTTATAGGCGCATTCTGTATTGAGGTATGTTTAACCACTTCGCTGCTGAGGACGCGCTCAGCGCGTCCTCAGCATTCCCGCTGGTGTGCTGAGGACGCGCTGAGCGCGTCCTCTCATTGGGGTCAGCGTTCGGCCGAGTTCTGGCCCGATCGCTGGCCCCTCCGGTGCGGGCTGACATCCTGGATGTCAGCCCGGCATCCGGAGCAGCAGCCGCCAGAATTAGGTGTCATCGCGGGGGCGCGATGACACCTAATTCAGGCGCCCCCCCCGCATGTGAGGAGGAGGCGCCTGAAAGGGAGGGGGGGGTCCTTCGGACCTCTCTCCCTCCCGATCGGCGGCTCTGCGGGGGTTAACCCAGGCATCATTTGGAAGGGCACAGCCTGCCCTTCCAAATGATGCCTGGCATTAACCCCTGGGGAGCTGGATCGCGAATCGGCGCTGAAAAGCACCGGTTTGCGATCCTTTCCCGGAGCTGGCCGACATCTTGGATGTCGGCCAAGCCTCCGGGAACTCCCCCTGAGGACTGGCGTCATCGTGCGTAGCACGATGACGCCAGTCCTGGACTTAACCCTTGACTGCCACCAACGGTGGAGATAGGGAGTTCCAATGAACTCCCTATCTCCCGATCCGTGGCAGCTAGGGGTTAAATTTTGGTATGGTTGGATCGGCCAGAGCATGGCCGTTCCAACGATACCAAACATGAAAGTGAAAAATTTTGTAAAAAAAAAAAAAAAGGAAAAATAAAAATAAAAAAAAATTAAAAAAATAAACACTTTTTTTTTTTTTTTGGTTTGTTAATGCAGCAATATTGTTCCCATTTCAATTATAATGTGAACAATGATGCTGCACTAACGATTTTTGTATGCGGTGCGTTTGTTAAAAATAGTGTCATTTTCCCCAAAAAAAAATGTAACGAGGCCCCATCTCTAATTTTTTTAACAAGCGCACCCCATACAAAATATAACCGCAATTGCTCGCATGTTAAAATGTGGAAAAAAACACTTTACACGTTGTAAATTATTGAAAATACATATTTTATTGCATTTTTTGTTATAATATACAGACATGACATAACGTATACATATAATAATGACATAATATGAATCTACCGAGTCTGACGGAAAGAACGATATATAATATGTCTGGGTCATATACTAAAATAAGCCTTCAAAACACGTTTAAACATGATGCGCAAAACAGGTAAAAATGACCTCAGCACAGAGGCAGGAAAAGCCTCAGCAGCGAAAGGGTTAATAGAGATCCCTTAAAAGACTTTAGACTGGGGCAGGGGTCAGCAACCTTGGCTCTCTGATTGTTATGGGAGCTACATTTTCCATGTGGCTCAGTCATCCTAATGGGTGACTAAGCCATAAGCATCATGGGATATGTAGTTTTAAAACCTCTGTAGAGCCAAGGTTGCTGAGCTCTGGACTGGGGGAAGATCTGATGGCGTCTGGGAGGTTATTCCATATTTGCGGTGCTCTGTAGGAAAATGAGGAACGAGGCACTTTCTTTTGACATTTTTTGGCCAAGCACTTCCTTGCTTAATATCCTGGGGGGGGGGGAGAGACCTACTCATAACTGCACATGTTTATTTATTATTGGTTAAAGGAACATTCTGCAGTAGAGGTCGGCCTCCTTGGCCCTGCAGATGTTTTGGCACTACATTTTCCATGATGGTCACCTAACCTAATGAGTGAGCATCATGGGAGATGTAGTTCCAAAACCTCAGCCAAGGTTGCTCTCCTTTGCTCTACAGTGTGCGCACTGAATTTTATCTAAGCAGTCATACTGCTGTGAGCTCATGCTCTTGCCTTGGGGGGGGGCCCTCAGAGGGCTGATTCAGCCATCCACGTGCAGGTGCTTAGCCCTGCCCAAACCCTCAGCTCACAGAGTGATAATCGAGCTGAAATTTTTACAGGTATCAGAGTCCATGTAAACTTTTAAAAATGCCAAAACTGAAAAACGGCTGAATGGTGTTAATTTTCTCTAAATTTGGGGGCTCGAGCGCAATTAAATCGAGGCCATTGATTGTAATTCTGTGTATTTCCCTCTTTTCTTTTTTTTGTGTAAAGCACTGTAGACGCTGTTGGTGCGATATTAATGGTGATGACAATAGAAAGCTATAAGGCCCTATTCCCCCCTAAGCCACTGTACAGAAAGGGACACTCTACGCCAGCGGTCACAAACTCTGACCCACAGCCTACAATTCCCAGAGTTCTTTGATTTGTAATAGATGATCAGAGAATCATGGGAGCTGTAGTTGGGAAACATCAGGGGGCTGAAGTTTGACAGCCCCGCTCTACACACACTGATCACATTAACTTGCTGTCGGTCAGCAAACGTGGTTCTGAATATCCTGCCTGCCAGGGACCAGCTCAGGGACTGATGATGTCAGCATGCTCTGTGTGCTGACATCATCCGGTCTCCCAAACGCTTGTAGCCATGAGCGTTCGGGCAGACGGTAGCTGTTGGCTGCTCCTTCACAAGCGCTCGTGTGAGATGCTCGATGTGCGTACAAAAATGCCAGGCAATTTGAGTCAGGATCTCCAGATCATTCACATTTTGGAAGCCCTGAGCAGAAGAGGAGCAGCCCATCAGCATGTGCACAATTAATGGAGAAAAAAGAGGGGGTTCATTCATTTTTTTTCTTTTCAAATGGTTCATTTAACAGCTCACTCGTTAATATTAATTATCAGCCCCGCTTATTAATGCCACTAAACTCCTCCTATTCCGCGTTGCGGCACAGCTTGGCCGGTTGCTGTTCGTTCGTGTTTTTTAATCTTTGAATGCTGGAGAATATAGAGTCGTTACCAGGTCGCTCGTTATCCTCATTTGCAGCCGTAGACCCACAATCTATCGTTGCTAATTGGCGAACCACTGAGACCAGACGGTGACCGCTGGTAGAGTAATTTCCTGTTACGACTGTCCACATTGCTTTTGGACGAGGCTCAAAACAAACCCGTGTAACCGCGCTTCCTGTTTCCTGTTTAGGACCGGTTTATCATGAATACTGTGACTGTCCTGAAGAAGATCCTCACATGTGGCAGCAGACCCTCTCGTGCCCGGCCAAAGAGGCGCAGATCTCCAAAGACTTTGCCCCGTTCCCCAGCATAGACCTGGAAAGGATGCTGGAGGAGGTCCCCAGGAGGTTTGCCGAAAAGAGGGGAGCCATTGTTCATTACACTGTCCTCGACAATAAAATCTATCGGCGTTCCTTGGGCAAGTACACCGACTTCAAAATGTTCTCCGACGAGATCCTGCTGTCGTTGGCACGAAAGGTATTCGTGTGGCAAGATTTATTAAGCCAAACAGTTCAGCTAATGAGAACGAGAATGCTCTTTTGAGCAGGACGTGGCTTGACACCCTTTGTCTCTAGATCTTGGTGGTTTAGGTTTTGAAGGACTGTTTGTTTTCTGCCGTTCCTCGGGCACATGCCTAAACCTATGAGTCACCGGTATGCGGTCGTACCTGTAGCGTTCTTTGTGTTTAATCTCTTTCTAGGTCCATCTGCCTGACTTTGAATTTTATATCAACGTTGGGGATTGGCCTATAGAGCATCGACAAGCCAACGACACGCCTGGACCGCTGCCGATGATTTCTTGGTGCGGCTCTGTGGATTCGCGGGACATCATTCTCCCCACCTACGACATCACGCATTCAACTCTTGAAACTTTGCGCGGCGTGACGAATGACCTTCTCTCCATTCAGGGTCACACAGGTAAATCCACTCAACCCTCCTGAACTCCATATATAAAACCCCAAACACGTTTACTTTGCTCCAGCGCTGGTCCTCACTCTGTAGAGAAACTGCTTTCCACGCCAGAGATCTCAAAATCTGGCCCCTCCAGATGTTGTTGGCCTACAATTCCCTGAATTCTTTTGAAAGCAATAGATGGCCAGAGAATCATGGGAGCTGTAGTTCAGAAACATCTGACGTTTGAGATGCCAGAGTCAGACCCTCTCTCCATCTTTCCAGACTTGCCACTTTCTCCTACCTGTGCAGAAACTTTACATGGTAGAGAAAGGCAAAAGCTATGAATACACGACGATGTTAATTTGCAGCCTGCAATGCCCTATGGGGGATTATTCGTTAACCACTGTTTTCTTCAGTGAAGGAATGTCAGATTTAGTTCAGCAAACGAATGTGGATCATGTACTGGGAATTCTCTATTTAAGGTCCTGCGTCTGTATTTTCTCATACTTTTTGCCGTAGTCCCTGCCAAAATTGTCCACCATATTTCTCAGAGGGGTGCCCACCGCAGTTTCTGCCGAAGTTACTTAACGTAGCTTTCATTTGAGGTTGTGCAGTGTTGGTTTTATCACTATTTTCTGCTTTGTTTCTATTGGAGCGCAAAGGTGATCGCCAATTTACATCCTTCAAAGAACATTCACCCGTCTTGCAGACGCCAGTGAAAGCACAGTGGATGAAAAATAAGCATAGTTTACTCCCTTTAAGAATAGAGGTAGTACTGTTGTTCAGTGTGGCTCAAAACTGTTTGCCAGAACCTCGGCATCGAGCTGCTGCTTTTCTTTGGCTTCAGGATTCCAAAATGCAGAAGTCCCTGTAGCTCCTTAGTTTGCGTAACAGATGTAGCTGTATCACGTATACATCGTTATTTGGGTACTTTCTTATGCGTAGTTTCACGAGAGTCTGTGCAGAAGATGGATTGATGCTGCACGAACATGCACTGCACCAGTCCCTGTTGCTTTCACCCCGAATGCTCGCTACTGCGAGTGTTAAGAGACAGAATGATGTCAGCACACAGAGTGTAATGACAGCAATCGGGATTTTGAATATCCTGCTGCCAGGGACCAGCTCAGGGACTAATGAGTGCCAGGACGTGGTCAGGGTGCGCAGAGCAGGACAGTCAAACTCCAGCCCTCAGAACTTCCCGAACTACAGCTCCCATGATTCTGTGGTGTGGAGATTAGTGCAGGTGGTTTCCTACTGGTGCGGTGCCTTTCCTGGTGGTACTGTAGAGCGTCTCCTTCAAGATCCTCAATTGTCACCAGGCCCTGTGGGGGAGGTGAAATAATCTCTCATGAAGCCCAAATTTATAAAAATAATAATAATTAATTTTATATATAAACTAAATTTTGTTTAAAAACAAAAAAACAAAAACAAGGACATCTTTATCCATTGGCTATGGATGATAGACGTTTCGCAGGTTTAGTATTTGTCTCTTTCCCTCGGGTTAATTTAGTACCCCTATAGGGTGCAGATGCTTGGTGTTTGCCAAATAACTGTAATTTTAGCACATGGCATTGTGGCTACAGGTGTGCACAGCTGAAAAATTTGTTTGGTTTCAAAATAATTTTGTTTTCATAATTTCGTTTTCTTTTTTTTTTCTTTTTTAGTGATCCGATATACCATTGTAATTTGGGATCGATTCGATAATTGAATACGAGTCGAATTTGGGATCACTAAATAGAAAACCAATAAATCAAATCCTGCTGCTAAAAGGCAAGCTAGGGTTAATTCTTGAACTGTCTATTGGCCTGTGGTGCTGAATACTACAGATACAGCACCACAGGCCAATTTACAGGGACCGGGTGCTTTGTGAAACAGTCAAACGAAACTGATTCTGTTCATAATGTCGTTTGCACTCCTGTTGTAAGTTGGGATAGATTTTTGATATCGAGTTGAATTTCGGATCGCTAAATAAAACCCCAATAAATCAAATCCTGCTCAGGAATCCTTTAATCAATGGTTCTCTTGTGAAACAGTGTAACAAAGCAATTTCGTTATATACCATTTTGTTTCGTTTTAATTCGGATGAAATCCATTTGTTATTTCAGAAGTGCTTCCAAAATACAAATTGACGAATTTTCAAACAAGTCGAGATTTGTTACGAAACGAATGCACACCTCCTTATGAAGGCCTGATTGTGTGCGCATACTCTGTACACGCTAGTGAATGACACAAAGTACTGGGGTTGCAAAATGTGAAATGGAACATTTGATGTTTTTGTCTTGGAACAAAATCCTGTAATTATTTTATTTCTCATTATTCCATAAAACCCATTTCTTTCCTTGTTTCCCTGAGGTCCCTCCTGGAGCAACAAAACAGAGCAGGCCTTTTTCCGAGGAAGAGACAGCAGAGAGGAACGTCTACAGCTCGTCCACCTCTCCAAAACGTACCCCGACTTGCTGGACGCTGGCATCACTGGGTATTTCTTCTTCCGGGAACAGGAGAAGCTGCTTGGCAAAGCACAGCTCATTGGCTTCTTCGATTTCTTCAAGGTAAGCAGGATAAATTAAATCCAGGGATTTTTGGAGCAGTTAATGTCCCTTTTTATTTTTTTAGCATTCGAGCATTAGATTAGACAATGAGATGAAAAATAAAAAAAAAGTCATCCATCTATGCTGTATCACGCCTCACCCGCAGCATCAAACTCTGTTAGAAATCCGTATTTCCTTTATCCGTGAGAGCTGCCACCTTAACCGTACAGAGACCGTTCTGTCAGTGAGAGGAGAGAGATCTCCGTTTCCTCCATGATTATCCATTTCAGCAGGTTGCAATTCCAGCAGCACCAGGTCATCATGCAGATTTCCTTTTTTAACCATTTCACTGCTGTGAGAAATTTTTAACTTGGATCTTCAAATGCACCGGCAGGTGTCCGAGATCAAGTCAACTCGATCTGGGCGCACTCCAGGTCAGTGTTTCCCAACTCTGCTTCTCAAGTCCCCTAACAGGACATGTTGTAAGGATTAAGTTGGGGGAATGCAGACTGAATCCTGCAATCACTGAGCAGCAAATCCTATCACCTGTGATGTGCTTCACATATCCTGCAAACCTGACCTGTTAGGGGGGACTCGAGGACTGCGATTGGGAACCGCTGATGTAAAACATCAGGCCTGCACCTCCCAAATACATCTCTAGGCCCATGTACCTAAAGTTCAAAGTGACACATGTCACACGCTGTAATAATTATGATGTGGTTGGGTGGTCGGTGCATGCTGCATATAGGGTTAATGGGTCCCTAGTTCCTGCCAGTTGTTTTATGGAAAACCACTTGGTAGTGAAAGGGTCAAATGATGCGTATTGATGTAAGTTGTCGGTCAGTGGAGGTGTGGCACTAGGTGTGGCACTCCGGATGTTTTGGGACTTAATGCTGATTAAGGATCATGGGACATGTAGTTCTGAAGTCCCTGTATTGTTGCTGTCACTGTTCTAAGCTATAAGGCTGGAAGGAATGCATTCAGTAACCCCATGTTCACAACATGATAAATCCTTTTTTTCTCCCCCGCAGTATAAATACCAGGTAAATGTGGACGGCACTGTGGCTGCTTACAGGTTTCCATACCTCATGCTAGGTGACAGTCTGGTGTTAAAGCAAGCATCGCCATACTATGAACACTTTTATTCCGCTCTGAAGCCAGGCAAACACTACGTCGCCTTGAAGAGAAACCTCGGGGATTTAATTGAAAAAATCCGATGGGTGAAGGTAAGCTTGACACATGATACTATGTAACTCACGGTACGGAATATTCCTGGAATGCTGTCGCCCTCATCTTTTTATAATAAAGATATTGGAGTCCTGTCTGAGATCGCACAGCATATTGTTACATGCGCTCCTACAGCGAATGTCCCGTCCTGGCAGAAGATCCATTACAATATACCAATGTTTTCCAACCCTGGTCCTCAGGTCCCCTTAACAGGTCAGGTTTTAAAGATCACCTTGGGGAAAAGCAGACTGAATCCTGTAATCACTGAGCAGCAAATCCTATCACCTGTGTTGTGCTTCACATATCTGCAAACCTGACCTGTTAGGGGGACCCGGGTTGGTTTGATTTTGGTTTTAAAACACAGGCTTCATGGAAGATTCATATGGTAAAGGCTAGATAAGCATTGTTTGTGCTGCAGGGCCTGACACGTTGTCTCTGGTTATTTCGCTGGGTCTTTTATCATTTCCATTCATTTTCTTCCTAGGAACACGATGAAGAAGCAAGAAAGATCGCGAAAGAGGGCCAAGCGATCACCCGGGAACTTCTCCAGCCTCACCGACTGTACTGCTATTACTATAAAGTGTTTGAGGTGAGTTTACCAGGCGCCATTGGGAAAACATGGCGTCATCTCCTCCGGTTTGGCACGGTCGCTTCTAGGAAAGTTATTTATGTTCATCCAGGAGTACAAATCAAAGACACGTTTATCCTATTCCGAATCGAGAGGTAATTGTTGCGCTCGACTCGGTTATCCAGGTGGATCGAAAGAGCCTGATGGATTGTATTTAAGAGGTGTAAAATGATGACCAGAAAACCATGCTACAGCTTGAAACCTTTTTTCCTGATTGGCGTCTGTGTTGTGAGTTTCCCGTTACTAGCTTAAAGTGTTAAAGCTCCAATAGCAAACCTTAAAATCAGTGAATTTTCTAATCCGGAGAAATACAGCAAATTTTTGTTCTTCCTCCCGATTACCCTTCACTACCGAGAATGGCTGCACTCGATCGGCAAGGCACCTCCTGGATATTGCGTATAGCCAATATGGTGTCAAGATGATGTGCCACAGAAGCAATGCAAAGGAATTTTGTTTATTGCTGACAAAATTCATTTCAGGTTCCCGAATCTGCCTCTAAAGTTCTAGCTCTGAGGGCATGATGCTGTAGGTGCGGACACTTCCTAAAACCAGCTGTGAATGTATTACAATGACATGTTCCCAGCTGATCCTGCGTGGGGGACTTGAGCTGCAGTAAGTCCTTGTGGCCAGCAGATGGCAACATCTGTCTGCCAAATAAGTTATTACAGTAAGGAATACATTGGGAATATTCACAAATATTTCTTACTATATAATTAAAAATGATGTTCCAGAAATAAAACACTGATTCCTGACTGGTTTTTTTAAACATTTTTTTTTTATAAATCCCTAGTTAGTGTAGGTGTTAAACTGATTAAAAAAAGAGATCTGTGAAGTAATAGTTTAGAGGTTTACAAGCCTAGATGTTAACTCTGTGTGTATGTCCGATATCAGTGTGTATTTTAACCATATCACTAGGATAACCACTTGTTCTTGGTCTGTATTAATGGTGACCATATACGCTTGTTTCAGAAATATGCTAAACGTCAAATAAGCCCTCCAATGATCCGTGAAGGGATGGAGCCTGTATCTCAACCAGATGACAACACGGCCTCCTGCAACTGCCACCGGAAGATGATCAGCAGAGAAGAGCTATAGCCGGTCAGAAGGAGTCGCATTGCTGCACGGGGTATACGGAGCGAAAGGTGGAGCTGGAAAAGTTCCATCAACCTTCCGGATACGGACTCTGGTACATGGATGCCGATGACGCCTCTTTTTTATATATTTTTACGTACTGCAACGAATATTCACGATCTGTATTTCACGGCACGATCCAATACTCCGCAACAAGACGCACACAACGTTTTATTTCATTTTAAGTGACTCTGCTATGGGGGGGGGAATATATGTATATATACTACACACTTTTATACCTTATTCGCAGTAAGAAAATCTAATGGAAGAACTATATTTTGGGAGGATTTTGTCAGGGTGAGGTAAGAATAAAAAAGGGAAACCTGATTGATTGGTAGTCTGAAAGAACAGAGGTATTTGTGTTTTTTGGGGTCTACATTTAAAGTACATTAGAAACGGGGACCAGACATGCCTGCTCTCTCTATACGTAACATCTAGGGATGCACCGAAATGAAAGTTTCCGGCCAATACCGAAAATTCGGGATCGTTTCAGCCGAAAATCAGTCATGAGAACCTGGGCCTGGAGGCCGGGGACTCGCCTGATCCCGAAGGCTGGCCAAGCACGCTGCTCGGCCGGCCTCCAGGCTCAGGCGAGCCCCCGGCTCGGCTGGGCCTTGAAAGCCCAGCCGAGCCGGGGGCTCGCCTGAGCCTGGAGGCCAGCCGAGCAGCTTGCTTGGCCGGGCCTCCAGGCCCAGGTTCGCATGGCTGATTGGTTGCACCATACTCACCTACATCCTCCTACTTCGGTCCTGTGCTCCAGCAGTGAGTCTTCTGGCTGTCGCAGGCTGCTTGGCCGGCCTCCATGCTCAGGTGAGCCCCCGGCTTGGCTGGGCCTCTAGGCCCAGGCCAAGCTGGGGGCTCGCCTGAGCCTGGAGGCTGGCCGAGCAAGCCACTCGGTCGGCCTTTAGGCTCAGGCGAGCCCCCGGATCGGCCGGGAAATGGAAAATTTCAGCCAGTTTTTTTTGCGGCTGAATTTCCATTTCGGCCAAAACTGAGAACCCCATTTTCGGCCGATTAATTTTCGGTGGCCGACATTTCGGTGCATCCCTAGTAACATCATGGATTTTAATTTGTATTTTATTTTTTTTCTTAAATTTTTAATTCTTTACATTTCGCTCCTTTTTCTCCTTGTGTGACCGTACAGTATTAATTTGTACCATTGTTTTTCTGAAAACAGAAGGGCTTCAATGTACGACATGTGTGTCTCAGGATTTTTATGGTTTTTATGAAGGGCAGTAGGATAAAATATATGTATTTGTCTTAATAAATTGGCTAAGGAAACTCTGTGGTCACAAAAACAAGTATAATCTATATTATGCCTGGCCAAAAAGAAGTCACACACTCTAATATTTAGTTGGCGCGTCTTTTGCTTACATCACGCGTTCTACCATGTAGTCCTCGCACTACCTCTTGTTTGGTTGAATGTGACGCTTGCAGGATTACCTCAGAGCCGCAAACAGCTTCTCATCTGGTGAAAAATAAAAATCCGAGTCTCTAGATGACGTTGGTAAGAGCTCCCTGTGATAAACGCACGCGGCCATCATTATTTCTGCCCAGTGCAGGGGTCCGCAACCTTGTCTCCCTGATGTTTTGGGAACTACATCTACCATGATGCTCAGACACCCATTAGGCTGACTGAGCCACATGGGAAATGTAGTTCCCAAAACATCAGGGAGCCTAGGTTGCTGACCCCTGGACTAGTGAGTGAGAGGCCGTGTGGGAGAATTTTGGCCCAAACCTTTTCAACAAATACAGAGTATATTGTGAGTTTTATGTCAAATTGCTGCTGCAATGTACAGATTTTTATCTACTATTTTGTAAAACCTGTTTGTAATAAATAAATACAAAAAAAATAAGGATTTGTAATAAAGAATGCTCGAATAGGAGAAAACTGTGTTGCTCTTTTTTAATGAAATGAAACCCTGGGATTAATGTTAGGAAACTAAGAATCGCCTAAACGAGGCCATAAAAATAGCTTAATTAACCCTATAAAATATGAATTATTTTTTCTGCTCCTTTTTATATAGTTTGTATTTAAGGCTAGTGAAGATTGGGATAATTTTATCTTCATAATTGTGCAATGGCCAATTCAATCGCCTGATCTCATCCCAATTGAGCAGCATTTCACTTACTGAAGGCAGAAAGATCCACAAACAAAGAACTGAAGACAGCTGCAGTTAGAGCCTGGCAAAGCATCAGAAAGGAGGAATCTTACAGGATTATTCAAAGAGATCCGAATCGTGGCCGAAAGGTAACCGAACAGTGAAATTCAGCGTTAGGTTACCTTTCCTGGCCATTCAGCTATTCAGAGAGCAGGCAGTTCGCCAAATGCTGGCGAATTTCCTGCACATACGGTGCCTGTTCGGTGCCTGTTCGAGGGCAGTGAAATCCCCAGCAATGCTTCGTCTATTCAGAGAACAAAAACCAGCAGTGAAAAGTTGCCGAATTGCCCTGCCATTCGGTGGTTTCATTCGACAGGTTTATTCAGGAGAATCCCATAGGCTTCAATGTTAAAAATATTCCTGTTTTAATTCAATATCTAATAAACCGTTCATTATAAAATTCTGCAGTAAAACGTCTCTTTTATAGATTATTTTTTTTTAGAATCTTTTAGGCATTTTTCTTGATTTTTTTTTTTGCAAACAATTTTTTTCCGTAACAGCCCTTTTTATTATCATTCATTGGATCTTATATGTAAATTTCAGACATTTTCGCTCAGTAGTTTCTTTGCAAACAGCGTTTCACTTTTCAAACATTCAAGCCTACTGGGTTTATTTTTTTTCACTCTATTCGTCTGCGGTGTCGGCTTTTTCCGGCAGCTGCTCTGCGCTGTGATTGGCGGCTGCTCGGGTTTCTTCGGCGTATTCAGCAGGGTTAATCCAGCTGTTTTGTGGGTTTTAGGGAGTGTTCGGTGGGTTTTGCGGCGGATTTTCCTTGCACTTCGGGGACCCTGTGGTGCTTGCTGAATACACCGCAGGGTCGCCGAAATAAGATCGCCAAATCGCACCAAATTGAAGCGTACGAAAAGTCACCGACCGTGCAGTGACTTTTCGATTCTCTTTTGAATAACCCTGCAAGTCTTTGGTAAAGGATTCAACAAAATATTTTTTTTGTGAATATATGTTTATTTTGTTTCAAAAAGGAAAAAAGAATATAAACGTTTGTAAAACATCACATAACTCGGCACGCAGGCCAGTCAAATAACATACTTTGCAGTAATATATGTAAAGAAGGGGGGGTGAAAGAGGGTAAAATGGGATGGGAGGGATGGATAAGAGGCTATGACACTCAGCGTGGGTTAGTGAAGGTAGGAGACACAGTACATGCAATACCCATTGTAGGAGAAGTGTGTGCGCCGATACCACCTAAGAGATCAGTGTTGAGCCGTCTCAGAAATGGGCAACAGAACGTCCGCACTTTCTCCTTTACAGGGGAGCGGCGGTAGGGTCAGCGGCCAGTATAGCTTTAAATTCGGGCCCTGAGGAGAGCAAGATCCATCTGGACCAGATGGTCAGATAACGGGGGAGCATGTGGTTAGCAGTGAAATACAAATGTTCCGTATTATGTAATTCTTCCATTCTGGACAGCCAGAGTGTAAGAGGGGGGCAGTCGGGGCGTCGCCAGAACAACGGAATCAAACTTTTTGCAATGTTAAGAATACGTAGGCCAACAGAGTTCTTGTAGGCGTACCTGGAGTATGGGACATGGTGTAGTAGCATAGGTGCCGGTAAAAGGTCGGGGGGTGGGTCAAGAAATAGACCTAGCAGTCTGTGTATCTTTATCCAGTATGGGCGTATTAAGGGACACTCCCACCATAAATGTATAAGTGAACCTGGAGAGTCACCGCAGCGCCAGCACCCATCGTCAACCTCTGAGTACATCCGGCGGAGGACCTGGGGGGTTCTATACCACATAGAAAGCAGCTTATAGGCTGACTCTTGTAATCTCGTGGAGACCGAACAGTGATGTGTGAGGTCGCAAATGCGGTTCCAGTCCTCCTCCGACAAGCATATCCCCAACAGCGTCTCCCATCTCCCTATATATCTGGGGGGTTGAATCTTAGAGGCATGTAGGAGCAGGGAGTAAAGACGGGATACCCCATGTGGCAATGAGCCCTGGCGCGAACACAGTACTTCAAACTCGGTGAGGGGTCTTATCAGGTGGGGTTGTTGTGGAATAGATCTGATAAAGCTCAGTATCTGTTGAAACGGAAGGTAGACGGCGAGCGGAACAGCCTCCCCCCCCACCAACTCCCCCAGGGTGACAAAGCGACCATTCGGGAAAATGTGGTGAATGCGTGGTGTGGGTGCGTCAATTAGGTCTCGAAAGGCCCGTGGGTTGTGGCCGGGAGGGAAGTCAGGATGGTATATCAGTGGGGTCAGAGGAGATGGATCCGAGGAGAGTCCCAAGGGTTGTCTCATCCGGTGCCAGATCCGTAGGGATGTCGCGGTGTACAGTAGAGGGCGCGTAATGTGGAGTCCATGGCGTCTAGGTAACCATGGTAGAGCCGAGACCGAAACTCCCGCCTCGATCCCTTCAATCTCCCCCCAGGCCTTTGCCGGGCCGAGTCTCGCCCATTCCACCACCCTAACCATATGGCATGATTTATAGTAGAGAAGAAAGTCCGGGACCGCCAGCCCCCCCTCCAATTTAGGTAGATTTAAACAAGTAAAGCTTTGTCGAGGGCGGGTACCCCGCCATATGTATGTGGTTGCCAGGGAGCGTAGTGCGCGGAAATAGGTACCGGGGATGTGGGTAGGGATTGTCTGGAATAAGTATAGAAGGCGTGGCAATAGGGTCATTTTAAGTACTTGGACCCTCCCCAACCAGGAGATGTGCGGGTAATCCCATTGTCCCAGGTCATTAGCGAAGGTATCCAGAATGGGGAGAAAATTGTCACGAAACATATGGGACGGGATTTGAGTGACCCAGATTCCTAAATATTTAATACGAGACGTGGCCCATTGAAAGGGAAAGTGTGGAGTGAGGGCTGTGGCCCGGCGTATGGGTAAAGATATGTTAAGTATAAACGATTTAGCGTAATTAATTTTCAGATTTGAGAGTAGACCGTAGCGATGGAATGCCTGTAAGACATTAGGCAGTGTGGTCTCCGGACGGGAGATAAATAATAAATCGTCTGCGTAAGCAGCGATTTTGTGTTCGGTAGGGCCCACTCTCAGACCTCGGATATCTGGGGAGCCCCGCACCGCTGCAAGAAAGGGTTCCAGGGCCAGTGTGAACAATAGAGGGGAGAGGGGGCATCCCTGTCGGGTCCCGTTCCGGATCTTAAAAGGGGCAGAGTACATGCCGTTAACGCAAACGCGGGCCGTAGGGTTAATGTATAGAGCTCGAATCCATGCGCATAGATGTGGGCCGAGACCTATGTGTTCGAGCGTAGTAAATAAAAAATCCCAGTTGACCCGGTCAAACGCCTTTTCGGCATCTGTGGACAACAGCAGTAGTTCTTCCCCCGACGCCGGGCCCTGTGCGTGAGAGTTAAAGCTCTAATGGTATTGTCCCTGGCTTCCCGGCCTGGGACAAAACCAGTCTGGTCAGGGTGAATAAGGTCAGTGATGTGGGGTAGCAGTCGTGACGCGAGTATTTTGGCGAATAATTTGAGGTCGCAGTTTAGTAATGAGATTGGTCGGTAACTTTCGCACTGTTCGGTGTCCTTCCCGTCTTTTGGTATCAAGGTGATGTTGGCGGCTAAAGTCTGAGGAGGGATAAGTCGCCCCTCCGGGACCGAGTTAAAGGCTAATAAAAAATGTGGGGTGAGCGTCTTTAGGAAGCGTTTGTAGTAGTTTAGGGGGAGACCGTCAGGGCCCGGGCATTTACCGGTTTTTGATGATTTCAAAGCTCCAGCCAGCTCCTCCACCGAAAGGGGCGACTCCAGGAGTTGTGCAGTCGGCTGTGAGAGCCGACATTTCAGGTGGGTTGTCAGGTAGTCACGGATATCAGTCCTGCAGGTCGCCCCATCCCGGTCGGGCGCGAGGCCCGGTAGGTTGTAAAGAGATTCGTAATACGATCGGATGGTAGACTGAATTTCGCCGGGTAGGTTGTGTAACTTTTTATGTGAGTCTCTAATCTTGGCAATGTAGGAAGCGGCTCTCTGTTTCTTTAGCATGCGTGCTAGGAGGCGTCCGCTCTTGTCACCGTGGGCGAAAAAAAACATTTTTGAGCGTTGGCATTGTCGGTGATAAGAGGAGTTCAAAAGGGTGGTCAAGTCCCGTCTCGCTGCGGTCAGCTCAATCAGGCCATCTGCGTCCAGGGAACCTTTATGTAAGGTCTCTAACGTCCCTATACGCGTTAATGCTTCGGTTATGGCGGTCGATTTCTGTCTCTTAAACTCTGCGGCTTTCTGAATGTAAAAGCCCCTCACAACGCATTTGTGTGCTTCCCAGATCGTCAGTGGTGACAGGTCCGGGTTGGCGTTTTCAGTAAAGTAATGCTCTAGAGCCTGTGTGCAGTCCTGTATTACGGTCGGGTCGGAGAGAAGAAAGTCGTTAAGGCGCCAGGTGGGGGCTGTGGTCCGGTAAAGCGGGGAGGTCAAGGTCATCGTGGTAGGTGCGTGGTCAGACCAGGTTAGGTTGCCAATTGTCGCAGAGTAGAGGTCTTGTAGGTGATAATGGGAAAGGAAAAAATAATCCAGTCTGGAGTAAGTCTGGGCCGGGTGAGAGAAAAAGGTATAGTCTCGGTCATCGGGATGAAGTGCCCTCCAGCAATCCACCAGTCGATTCGAGTGGAGAAGAGAGTTGATCCTGCGCAAGATACGCCCGGGGACGGCAGAGCGTCCCGATGACGTATCCCGCAGAGGATCCAGTGGGAGGTTGAAGTCCCCGCCCAGGACCAGACAACCCTCTGTGAAGTCATTTAGTGTCGTGAGGAATTTGGCTAAGAATTTGTGTTGGCTTTTGTTTGGGGCATATACGTTAGCGAATGTGTATATGCGATCCGCAATCGTGCCCTTCACCACCACGTATCTGCCTCCTCCGTCTGCAAGTGTGGCCCTGTGTTGGAAGGGGACCGATTTGGCAAATAATATTGTTGTACCTTTGGATTTAGCTAGGGTGTTGTTACTGGAGAAACCTAAGGGGAACCTTGAGTCAGTTAATTTAGGGGCAGACCCCTCTCGAAAGTGGGTTTCCTGAATAAACACAACGGAGGCCTTGGCTCTATGAAAGTCCCTTAAAGCGAAGGAACGTTTCTCTGGGGTGTTGAGACCTCTGGCATTAATAGAGAATAGAGTCAGGTGGGCTGGCTTGACGGGTGCCATTCTTCACCCGCAAGGGAGGTAGAGTGAGGTGTGTAGCAGCGGTAAAGGTCTCCAAAATGGGGGTGGTAGGTATTGAGGGACGTAGGGGAAAATAAAGGGAGTATCAAAGAAGGGGAGGCCCAGAAAGGGGTAACGAGGGGAAAGAAACCTCGGGCCTAAGAGTATGAGGTGTGGGCTAGATTGGGTATGGGCTCCGGGGGCCAAAATTAGCTCCCAGAGTCCCTCCCAACCGTCGCGTCGCCCTGTCCTCCGAGTGGGAGGCGAGTCCAGAAGGCACCACGCGGGAGGTGTCAACCACTACTCCGCAAACCAGATGGTACCGCTCCAGCAGAGAAGGAAAACCTCTCCGACCCCATGTAATTTAACTTAAAAATGCTTAAGGAAAAGCGCATAAAAATGAAAACTTTGAATAAACAGTGCAAATGTCGTGAACCCTAGAAAAGAAGGTTAGAAAAAACATTTCTGTGGTGAAAAAAGGAGAATCCGGCATGCGGATAACTCCGTAACTGAGCAATAGTCTTTCGTGCATGTATATATATGTAGAAAGTTAAAGTCCCGGTGCCCCCGGCAAGAAAAATCGGAGACATAGTTACCCGTCTTGGTTCTTCTACTCGAAGCTGATCCTGCGCCACCGGAACGTGTGAGCTGTCAGCGGTTCATGGTCTCCCTCCAGGAGTCCGTTGAGACAGGGCGGGGGCAGGTGCTATAATTGATGGGGCCTCTTGTATGGGCGGTGTGCGTAGACTTCAGAAGAAAAGTCCCGGAAGGGAGTCGGAGAGACCGTGGGTGAGGGTCCGTGGGGCCTTTCTTCGTAATGCTGTAGGAGTTCTATGGACCTATAGAGCGTTTGTGTCTCCGTGTCCCAGTCTACAAGATGGGGGCGTAGTCATCCGTCCAGTTTCTTCTTCTTGAGGGTCATCCTGCTTCATGGGGGTAGGCAAGAGGATATGTCATGATTTCCCGTCAGTAGTCCAGTTATACACAACGGGGACCGTTTTGAGGTTGATGTGGTCGACAGGTGGGCTGGGGATATAAGATTGGTTCAAAAGATCGTATGTGCGAACCGGTATCCCCACAGGGGGAGATTTGTGTTTCAGTTCGTTGAGCCCCGGTGTCGTCCGGCGGTTAAGCGGATCTTGGTGGGCCTTTGCGGTAAGGCGTCTGAAGCCATGCCGGGGCGGTTGGAGGAATAAAATTGAACAGGATCCGGCCATGACAGCCCCACCGGAGGAAGTTGGAGGTCAGAGACCAGTGTGTCTACGTCAGCAGAAGAACGAGCCAGAAATGGTCCCTGGGGAGTAGAAACCAGAAGCCCAGTAGGGAAATGCCAGCGGTACCTTATTTTCTGTGCCTGAAGGTTCTTCGTGAGAGGGCGTAGTGCTCTGCGGAAAGCCAGGGTTGCAGGGGATAGATCTGGAAAAAGTTGTAGTTCCACTCCGTCATGGGAAATTTGAGTGGGGGCGCGCGCAGTCCGTAATAGATCTTCTTTGATGGGAAAGCTTTCAAGACAACAGATTACATCTCTTGGAGGTCCGGTCCCACGTGGGCGCAAGGCGCGATGGGCGCGTACAAAAGCGATAGGAGTAGAATTCGGTCTGTTGAGCAGAGTATTAAAGATAGATGTGAGGGTAGGAATAAGGTGGGCGGGGGATTCTTCCGTGTCAGGTAGGCCACGAATCCGCAAATTATTGCGCCTGCCACGATTGTCTAGATCTTCCATGTGGAGTGCCATACCTCTGAGTTGTTCGGGCTGTGAGTCTAGTTTGGTGGAAGTTGCAGATTGTTGTAAATTCAGAGCGTCACAGGTAGCTTCCACAGCGTGGATCTTCGTGTGTAGGCCCTGTAAATCTCCTCTGACCTGCTGCAGCTCTGCCATGATAGTAGCGTTTGCCTCCCTCAGATCCTCCTTTGTGGGCAGCCTGGCTAGTAATGTAGCCCAGTCTGGTCCGTCCGCAGCCTGCATCTGTCCCATGGCTCCTTCAGTGTCCGGTATGGGGGAGACAGGGGAGTGCGGTGGTAGCTCCTGTGCGGCGTGTGGGCCCTCAGACCGCGTGGTCGCGGCGGTCGTCAGCGGCACCAAAAATGCCCGTAGCGATACGGCCGGATTTTGGCCAGTAGATGCCTGGGGACGTTGGGCACTCGTGGCACGGTGCGTTTTCCCCATTGAAGGTGCTGGCGGGTCACAGTAAGCGCGGGTGCGGTGGGTCCGAGCGGAGCTCTCTGCTTACGCGGCCATCTTGGTTGGCGCCGCGGACACGCCCCTCAACAAAATATTAATCATTTTATTTCATATTATATTCATTTGTCCAATTACATTTGAGCCCCTGAAAAGGAGTCTCTGTGTATAAAAATGGGTGCAGTTACTAAAATGTGTACTTGATATTTATGTTGCATTAAAGCTGAAAGTCTGCGCTTCAAATCCATTTGGATCGTTTCCTTTCATTTTATACTGGAGGCATACAGAACCAAAAGTCAGAAAATTGTGCCTGTGTCCAAATATATATGGACCTAACTGTATTTATGTCCCCAATTAATTTTTGGCATTTTGCACTTAACCCTTCCAACACACTCAAATTTGATATATATTTTTATAGTCTGGGTGTAAAGGAAAATATATACGGAGTCATTCGTACACCTCGCACTTTTTACCAAAAAGCTAAATAAATTCAGTAGAGGTTGTGATTTAATTATTTTTAACAGTGGTGGTAGTCCCACTAAAAGAAATCAGGGAAGACCTTCTCCTTTTTTATATTATTTAGTATTTTCTGTCCATGAAGATGCTTGATTAAATATTAACCGCAGTCTCCTAATGATAAAATGCTTTCTGTAATAATCTTGATGATCGGTGCCATATCCTCCTTCACCCCCACCAGCATCTCCAGACTTCCTGCAGTTGTCAAAGAATTAATCTGAATTACGGAATAAAATCTGTTAAATACCCCGTGCTGTGATACCGACTCATAATAACGCAAGCAGCAAAATTACCATTTATTGAAGCCTCAGTGAACATTATGCCCCGAAATTTGTGTTTGTCATTAAGATGATTTGATACAGCGGATCTGAGCCAGATGTACTAATTGGCCGCTTTTTCGTCTGCTGCGTTTCCCATTAAATCCTAATCATAACGAGCTATCCTGATTCTGTAAGGATGCAGAGCTACATCTTTCATCCAGATACATCTGACCGTAGATAAAACTTGTTCAGGGTAGTATTACGTGTTTGTAAGCATCGCTGATCATTCCAATTTGAAGTATCATCATGTAAGAGATGACTATATTAGCCAAAACAGGCGGCCGCCTAAGGTATCACACAAGGACCCCACCTGATGGAATTTGTGTGGAAAGTCACACACACGACACTCTGATGTTCCACTCAGATACACTTGTGCATTTACATACTGTTGTCTACCAAGAGACATGAGTGATCTTCGTTAATGAAAATGTATCGTGTTAATATCTGCATTTCTTTTTTGTAAAAGAAGGGCCTGACCTTGCCTATTGCTTAAGGCTTCACAAGGCTAGCACGTCCTTTGTCTATTGTGTCATCCACACAATTCCCTCGAAAAATGGTATTTCGTCACCAGCTACGATGAAAGCCGAGACCCACTCTGCTTCTTGATCCCCCTGACTGTCCACTCGAGGCATTGAAGCAGTCACACCACTCTGTCACCACTGGGCGGTATCCTCCTCTGAGGAGCTAAAACCAGAGATTCAGTAGATGGACATTGATCTCTCATTGGTGGGGTCTCCCTTCCTCAATGGGTCTCTTCTGTATTTTTGCCCATCGGATGGCACTAGCAGTGATGTAGGCACTTACAGTCAGGTCCAGAAATATTGGGACATCAACACAATTCTAACATCTTTGGCTCTATACACCACCACAATGGAGTTGGAATGAAACAAACACAATGTGCTTTAACTGCAGACTGTCAGTTTTAATTTGAGGGTATGTACATCCAACTCAGGTGAACAGTGTAGGACTTACAGCAGTTTGCAGATGTGCCTCCCACTTGTTAATGGACCAAAAGTAATGGGACAATTGGCTTCTCAGCTGTTCTATGGCCAGGTGTGTGATATTCCCTCATTACCCCAATTATAATGTGCAGATAAAAGGCCCAGGGTTCATTTCAAGTGTGCTATTTGCATTTGGAATCTGTTGCTGTCAACTCTCAAGATGAGATCCAAAGAGCTGTCACTATCAGTGAAGCAAGCCATCATTAGTCTGAAGAAACAAAACAAACCCATCAGAGAGATAGCAAGAACATTAGGCGTGGCCAAAACAACTGTTTGGAACATTCTCAAAAAGAAGGAACGCACCGGTGAGCTCAGCAACACCAAAAGACCTGGGAGACCATGGAAAACAACTGTGGTGGATGACAGAAGAATTATTTCCCTGGTGAAGAAAACATCCTTCACAACAGTTGGCCAGATCAAGAACACTCTCCAGGAGGTAGGTGTATGTGTGTCAAAGTCCACAATCAAGAGAAGACCTCACCAGAGTGAATACAGAGGGTGATGTGAGCCTCAAAAACCTTAGCCTTGCGGCTAAGATTATGGTAACCCTGAAACAATACAAAATTGAGACCGAAATGAGCAATTATCACTGATGGTCGCATCTAGACTTAATACTGCACCTAAACCATTGGTATCAATGCTGGTTGATGAACAATAAACACTGCATGTCAATGCTGGCTACAAAATGCCATTAAGGGGGGGGCGATGCCAGATGTTGAGGAGTGAGGTCATACATGGATGAGTTCTCTGGACGTTTTAACTAAGTATTTTTTTTACAACCCACTGTCGAACCGCTGTATTATGACTGATCTGGAAGTCCACGGCAGATCAGAAATCCCTTTTGTTGGATCCATATGCCGTCCTCAGCTTTCGGCCTAGTCTGTGCGACATTTACCAGAGTCTTCAGAGGTTTCTGTCTTGACCTGTTTACCTACAGTCCGGTCCATAAATATTGGGACATCGACACAATTCTAACATCTTTGGCTCTATACAGCACCACAGTGGAGTTGGAATGAAACAAACACAATGTGCTTTAACTGCAGACTGTCAGCTTTAATTTGAGGGTATGTACATCCGACTCAGGTGAACGGTGTAGGACTTACAGCAGTTTGAAGATGTGCCTCCCATTTGTTAAGGGACCAATAGTAATGAGACAGAATAATAATCATAAATCAAACTTTCCCTTCTTAATACTTTGACTGCAAAGGATTTGCAACCATCACAGCCTGAAGTCTGGAACGCATAGACATCACCAGACACTGGGTTTCATCCCTGGTCATGCTCTGCCAGGCCTCTACTGCAACTGTCTTCAGTTCCTGCTTGTTCTTGGGGCATTTTCCCTTCAGCTTTGTCTTCAGCAAGTGAAATGCATGCTCAATGGGATTCAGGTCAGGTGATTGACTTGGCCATTGCATAACAATTCACTTCTGTCCCTTCAAAAACTCTTTGGTTGCTTTTGCAATATGCTTTGGGTCATTGTCCATCTGCAGCATTTGGCTGAATGTGAGCAGATAATATTGCCCGAAACACGTCAGAATTCATCCTGCTGCTTTTGTCAGCAGTCACATCATCAATAAATACAAGAGAACCAGTTCCATTGGCAGCCATACATGCCCACACCATGACACTACCACCACCATGCTTCACTGATGAGGTGGTATGCTTAGGATCATAAGCAGTTCCTTTCCTTCTCCATACTCTTCTCTTCCCATCACTCTGGTACAAGTTGATCTTGGTCTCATCTGTCCATAGGATCTTGTTCCAGAACTGTGAAGGCTTTGTTAGGTGTTGCTTGGCAAACTCTAATCTGGCCTTCCTGTTTTTGAGGCTCACCAATGGTTTACATCTTGTGGTGAACCCTCTGTATTCACTCTGGTGAAGTCTTCTCTTGATTGTTGACTTTGACACACATACACCTACCTCCTGGAGAGTGTTCTTGATCTGGCCAACTGTTGTGAAGGGTGTTTTGTTCACCAGGGAAAGAATTCTTCGGTCATCCACCACAGTTGTTTTCCGTGGTCTCCCGGGTCTTGGTGTTGCTGAGCTCACCGGTGCGTTCCTTCATTTTGAGAATGTTCCAAACAGTTGTTTTGGCCACGCCTAATGTTCTTGCTATCTCTCTGATGGGTTTGTTTTGTTTCTTCAGCCTAATGATGACTTGCTTCACTGATAGTGACAGCTCTTTGGATCGCATCTTGAGAGTTGACAGCAACAGATTCCAATTGCAAATAGCACACTTGAAATGAACTCTGGGCCTTTTATCTGCACATTGTAATTGGGGTAATGAGGGAATATCACACACCTGGCCATGGAACAGCTGAGAAGTCAATTGTCCCATTACTTTTGGTCCCTTAACAAGTGGGAGGCACATCTGAAAACTGCTGTAAGTCCTACACCGTTCACCTGAGTTGGGTGTACATAGTCTGCAGTTAAAGCACATTGTGTTTGTTTTATTCTAACTCCATTGTGGTGGTGTATAGAGCCAAAGATGTTAGAATTGTGTCGATGTCCCAATATTTCTGGACCTGACTGTATATGTATGAGGTCTGCGTGTTAAAATATAGGTATGTATAGATCTGTGTGGTATCAATGCATCCCTACTCTATACATAGCATTCCCTGTGTTCCTATAATATATATGATTAGGGTTACTTTTTTTCTAATTTTTTTATACTATTCCTTTTAAATTGGCAGTAATTTAGATGTATTTTATTCAATAGAAACTTTTTTGCCTATATGACATGCGCTTTGTGAAAATAAGAAGGTTTTGGCGTGTACATTTTAATTTAGTTAGTGGATTCCTGTCCAGTATGGAGAGAAGCAAACGTAATGCAGTGTAGACTGGCTGCGAGGCGGAGCGGAGTGAAGTCAAGCTTGCAAAATGTTTGCTTCACTTTGCTTCGCTACGCTGTGCTTCGCTACATGCTCAGAGTGCCTCAGGCTTTACATTGTAGCGCAAAGCGGCAGAATGAGTTATACAATGTAGTAAGTTTATGAAGGTGTGTTTGCGGGGCAGCTGCATACACTACATCTCTGTATTCAATAGCCGGCATAAGCATTTTTTGTACAATCTGCTTCTTACCGTGGGGTTCAGGCAGGATTTCTTTCTGTACAGGGCTCCTAGTTTGGGGTAGAGTTTAGATGAGTTTTTCGATGTGGGGGCCAAAGGATAGATTTGGGTCTAACCACATACCTAGATATTTGAGAGAAGTGACTGTGGTCAGCGTGCCATTTGATTTTCTCCTGACACCTAGATGGGGATTTTGCAATATATATATCATACCACTTGCATGCTATTATAATACAACTGTAGCGCTCACTCCCGGAGGAGCCGCTGAATTTAAACCTCGGGTCAGTCTCCCCGCACTAGGGAATAAATATACTCCAGCACCGTTGTGGATTTTATAAATTATATAGTTTACTGAATAAACTGGCATATAAAGAGTAACACGGTATACGTATATATATTTACAATAGTTCGTAATGCGAGAAACGCGTAGCGGAAAAGGAATTTTAACCCCTTCGTGGTTGGAGTGTGAGTCCCGTACAGGTTGTGTCCCAAGAAAGTGTAGATGTATGCGTGTATTGGTACCCGGGTACAATATTCAACTGGCCAGTGAATGATTTCAGGTGTATCTTCGACTAGTCACGTTGGGGCCCTGTAGGTTTGGACAAAACTGCAGCATGATTTATTATTTTACGGTGGCCGGGAAGGCCTCTCACCCATCCGCCAGATACTCTGCGCTCCGCTCGACCCAGGACGTCTCTCCGCTCGATTTTGACTGGGATTCTGTGCCACCGGATCCGCTGTCTTGCTTGTCTGTGTCTGCCACAAGATGTCCAGCTCACCGCCTGCACTCCCTGTTAGATCGTCTGCAGTCTCCTAACTCGGGGTCCTTCAGCTTACTCTGTATCTGTGTAGGGTTACTAGCGGTGGATCACTAGGTCTTCGACCAGTAAAAGGGGAAACCGATCTCCAGCTCTGCTAGGCCACACCTGCGCTCTGGCCTGGTCGCGATCGCTATCTCCGTCACTTGCGTCTTGCTCTTCTCACTCCTCGGCGCTCTGCCGGTTCTCTCCACGAGGCTGCGGATGTCAGTCTCTCTTTTTCCCACCCACTTCCTGTTCCCACCCGCAAAGCATGCTGGAAAATGTAGTCCCAATGTCCAATGTCTTACATCGCGCCTGTCTCCCTCTGGTGGTCAAAAGCGAGTACTACAATGACAGTGAATTAAAACCAGCGCTACACTCTCCCCCTCCTAGAACTCTTGGGTCTCTCCAAGGAGGTATAACAGTTGCTTAAGGTTATGTTGAAATGTAATGCAACATATACAGGCTCAGCAGCAAGCATACAATGGGTTAGATACACTTCCTCAAGTTGACTCATGCTTTTGACTACCTCAGCTAACATAGCAGACACTTCGGGCAACCTTCGCACTGTGGTGATGGCCTCTTCAGTGCTATGTCCTGGTGAGTCGTAGGTGAGTCTCTGGGGCGGTCGAATAGAGCGTTTTGGTTCTGACTCAATCAGTTTCTCTTCAGGTGGAAGTACTATAGGTGCGGGTTCAGTTCTTCTTTCCACAACTGGAACAGACATTTCTTCGGAGTATGATCCTTCCAGTGAAGGCATAGAACTGTAGTCATAAGACTCGGCTTCAGGAACTACAGGGATTTCAATAGTCTCGGGGACTTCTAACTGAAATTCAGGAGCCTCAGGCCTCAAATTACTTTCCCACCGTTCAGGAACTGGAATGACCTCTTCAGGCTCTGGTGAGCGCATCCAATCCAGACAAAAACTTTCTTCCTCACTGTCCCTTTCACTCTCTTCGGTAGCCCGGGTCTGCTGAGACCGTGTAACGGGAGTCAAACGTGGAGCAGGTGGGTTCGGCAGAGAAAGTTTGTCTCCAACTGGTATCCTCACAGCCTCTCTCAAAGGTAATAGATGATTCCGGTGCCAGTTCTTAAGAGGCCCAGCCTTTCCATGCGGCCGGATTTGGTACACTGGCAGACCCAGCAGTTGCTTGCAGACAATGTAGACCTGAGAACTCCATCTATACGCTAACTTGTGCCTTGCAGCAGCACCTAAGTTCTTCAGCAAAACCCTATCACCGGGTTGTAGATCCTGTATCCGAACTTTTAAGTCATAGTTCCGCTTATTCCTTTGTTCCCTGTTTCCTGAGGTCAAACGGGCCTGTTCAAACGCAGAGGCCAAGTTCTTTCGAAGTCTATCCACATAATTTCTATGAGAAGCTATCGACGTCTGATCCAGAGATAGCCCAAACGCCAAATCAACCGGCAGTCGAGCTTCTCTTCCGAACATAAGACAGTACGGTGAGTATCCAGTAGCGTCACTCTCCGTACTGTTATATGCATGTACTAGCGTAGCTATGTGACGACTCCAGCTCTGCTTCTCTCTGTTTGACAGTGTCCCCAGCATATTTAGCAGCGTGCGATTGAACCTTTCGGGTTGAGCATCACCTTGAGGGTGATATGGTGTAGTTTGGGTCTTTTGAATTCCCAGCAGTTCCAGTAATTGCCCAACAAGCCGGCTTTCAAAGTCTCTACCTTGATCAGAGTCTATTCTCCTTGGTAGGCCATAGTGAACAAAAAACTTTTCCATCAGAACCTTCGCCACCGTAGGAGCACGTTGGTCTCTCGTAGAAAAGGCTTGGGCGTAACGTGTGAAATGATCAGTCACTACTAGAATATTTCCCTGCCCACTAGCATCCGGCTCTAAGCACAGGAAATCCATGCACACGAAATCCATGGGTCCTTGACTTTGCAGATGGCTCATTGGAGCGGTTCGGGTCGGTAGGGTCTTCCTTTGGATACACCTCAGACAGGAATGGCAGTAACTTTCCACTTCAGCTCTCATGCAAGGCCAATAGAATCTGTCTCGCACCAGCTTAAAAGTCCTTTCTGCGCCCAAATGTCCATGTTCATCATGTAGCGACCGCAGTACACTCTATGTTTAGTGGGAAGGAACAACTGTTGGATCTCTTCAGCATTGGTTGAGGGGCCCCTTCGGTAGACCACCCCATCCAACATCTTCAACCGTTCCCACTCTTTGTATACCGATCGGGCTCCATCTGGGGAATTGGTCAGCAGAATTTCCCGTTGGTTCGCATTTAGGGCCTTTATGGTTAACGCAATTAACCCTTTCACTGCTGAGGCTTTTCCTGCCTCTGTGCTGAGGTCATTTTTACTGGTTTCGCTCATCATGTTTAAACGTGTTTTGAAGGCTTATTTTAGTATATGACCCAGACATATTATATATCGTTCTTTCCGTCAGACTCGGCAGATTCATAATATATCATTATTATATGTATACGTCATGTTTCTGTCTGTTTATTATAACAAAAAATGCAATAAAATATGAATTTTCAATAATTCACAATGTGTAAAGTGTTTTTTTTTCACATTTTAACATGCGAGCAATTGCGGTTATATTTTGTATGGGGTGCGCTGGTTAAAAAAATTAGAGATGGGGTCTCGTTACATTTTTTTTTGGGGAAAATTACACGATTTTTAACAAACGCACCGCATACAAAAATCGTTAGTGCAGCATCATTGTTCACATTATAATTGAAATGGGAACAATATTGCTGCATTAACAAACCAAAAAAAAAAGAAAAAAAATTGTTTATTTTTTTTTTTTATAATTTTTTTAAAAAAAATTTTACAAAATTTTTCACAGTAGTGTTTGATATCGTTGGAACGGCCATGCTCTGGATGATCCAACAGTACCAAACTTTAACCCCTAGCTGCCACGGATCGGGAGATAGGGGGTTCCAATGATCTCCCTATCTCCACCGTTGGTGGCAGCTAGGAGTTAACTCTAGGACTGGCGTCATCGTGCTATGCACGATGACGCCAGTCCTCAGGGGGAGTTCCCGGAGGCTTGGCGGACATCCAAGATGTCGGCCAGCTCCGGGAAAGGATCACGAACCGGCGCTTTTCAGCACCGATTCGTGATCCGGCACCCCAGGGGTTAATAACAGCCACCGTTTGGAAGGGCAGGCTGTGCCCTTCCAAGCGGTGTCTGTTTTAACCCCCTGCTCCGCGGCAATCGGGAGGGAGAGAGGTCCGAAGGACCTCCCCCCCTCCCTTTCAGGCGCCTCCTCCGCACATGCGGGGGGGGGGCCTGAATTAGGTGTCATCGCGTCGCCGCGATTACACCTAATGTCCCCGCCGGGCTCCCGAGTGCTGGGCTGACATCCAAGAGGTCAGCCCGCACCGGGGGGCGCAGCAATCCGCCGGAATCCGGCGGATTGCTGCCTCCTGTGCTCGGACGCGCTGAGCGCGTCCGTAGCACAGGAGAACCACTTGGCTGGACGCGCTGAGCGCGTCCTTAGCAGCCAAGTGGTTAAAGGGTCTCTAGCCTGATCAGCTCTTAGGTCCTGTTTTGAAAAAGTAGGCAGACTTTCATCCCTCAACTGCGTAGGGTTACAGTAGAACTCCGGAACAGCCGCAGCCATAACTCCTATGGCTTCTGCTTCAATCCCTCCCTTGACCCGGCGCTCTGCTCCTTGACACAAAGCTTGTACCCCGTCTGGGGTTAACTGAGTCCATTCTGTAGTGTAGGGTCTTCTCGACAAAGCATCAGCATCTCGATTATTCACCCCAGGGCGATACTTCAGGCTGCACCGAAACCCTGACAGAGCGGCCAACCACCGATGTCCCGTTGCGTCCAGCTTCGCTGTGGTAAGGACGTAGGTAAGAGGATTGTTATCCGTCTTTATCACAAACTCGGCCCCTTACAGATAGTCCTTTTAGCTTGTCTACCACCGCCCACTTCAAGGCTAGGAACTCCAACTTGTGGGTAGGATAGTTCTTTTCAGAAGGTGTAAGGCTCCGGCTCACATACGCTACAGGCCTCAGCAATCCACCATACTCTTGATATAGGACTCCCCCTAGACCTTCTCTGCTGGCATCCACATGTAGTTCGTACGGCTTGTGAGGGTCCGCATAGGCCAAGACAGGAGCTCGAGTTAAACTCTCTTTCAGCTTCAAAAAAGCACCTTCGCATTGACTAGTCCATTCTCCCTGGATAGACTCTCGAGTTTTCCTTGGCCCTGGAGCCGAAGGATTTCGGTCAGAGGCCTTGTGGCCTTCTTCTGTGTTTTCTTTCTGTAATAGCTTGTTCAGTGGTTGAGCTATTTTGGCAAATCCTCCTACAAATCTTCGATAATAGGAGCAGAACCCCAAGAAAGATCTACGTTCAGTAACGTTTCGGGGTCTAGGCCAGGAAGCTACGGCCTCCAACTTCCGAGGATCTGTCGAAACGCCTTCTGCTGAGACCACATGTCCCAAATACGTAACAGACGGTAAACAGAATTGACATTTCTCCAGAGACCGTTTCAATCCCTCTTCATGGAGCCTCTTCAAGACCTTCTCCAACCGTTGTTCATGTTCTTCCAGTGTCTTCCCGAACACAATTATGTCATCCAGATACACTAATACTTTGATCAGGTTCATGTCCCCGACTGTCTTCTCCATTAACCGTTGGAATGTGGCTGGAGCTCCCGTAAGGCCTTGAGGCATTCTGTTGAACTCAAAGAACCCCAATGGGCAGATGAACGCAGTCTTCTCTTTGTCTTCAGGATGCATTGGTATCTGGTGATACCCACTTCGCAGGTCTAGTACACTAAACCATTTTGCTCCAGACAAACACTGTAAGGCATCTTCTATCCGAGGAGTAGCATATTGATCTGGGATGGTTCTCCGATTCAGCGTGCGATAGTCTATGCATAGACGGACAGAACCATTCTTCTTCTGGACCATTACTATTGGAGATGCATATGGGCTCTTGGACTCTTGAATCACCTTGGTTCTTTGCAGTTCATTCAGCTGTTCTCGTAGATCATCCAAGTCTCCCAGCAGAACTCTTCTTGACCTTTCACGAAACGGCTTGTCTTCTTGTAATCGAATGCGGTGCTCAGTACTTTTAGCTAGGCCCACGTCGAACTCATCTTTCGAGAACAAGTCCCTCCACTTTAGGACCTGGGACTGAAGACGTTTCTTCCACTCAGGTGAGATGGGAGCGTCCTTGGGGTAGAACCTTTCATCTGGAATCTCTTTATCCACTCCCCCTCCTAAATCGGTAGGAGAGAGAGGCGTAGCAGACGCTACTTGCCCGATAGGCATTCGTGCTTTTAGGACTACTGGAGAATCAGACACATTACATACACTGACGGAGACTCTTCCTCGTGTTCTTTTCAAAGCTTTAGTGGAGTTTATTTCAGGGATTACTTATACTCCGGCTTCACTCCCATGATTAAAATCGGTTTCCAGTACCACATAGGGGCCTGGTTGCGATCCGTTTAACTTGACTGAAGCCCGGAAACTCGTTACTTCTCCTGATTGCAGAACCTTCTCTGTTCCTTCCAATCTCCACAGGCGCCCCACTTCAGCAGGTGCCTTCTGTTCTTCGACCATTCTCTGATAGACTGGACGTAACATTGGGTGTACTCCTTTTGTAGAACCTTCTTCCAGTACGATAGGTGTCAGGAGACGTCGCACCAAATCAGTATTCGTCCCCACTATCATGGAACTCCTGTTTGCCCCCGAAGGCCGAGGACACACAATGGCCAATGCATCACAACCTCTGGACTGTCCGATGACTTTGGATCCGATCTCCAACTTCACCTGTAGATACCCGTCATAGAGGAGTTTCTCAGTTCCGACACCCCAGATTTCCAGATCCTTCAATTTCTGTAGAGGTATGTGCTTCAAGTGTTTCTCATAGAAATCTCTGTAAATCAATGTCACTTGAGCCCCTGAGTCCAACAGAGCTTTAGTGTAGACTCCCTCCACTTGGATTGGCACAATAGGGGAAGGACCTATCAGCTGGTCAGGAAACTTGGTGGCGGCAACAGAACATTTAGACCCAGTTTGTTGTACCCTGGCCTTCTTCTTGGCCCGTGTAGGCTTTGGGTGCGCATTGTTTCCCCATGACGTAGGACCGGATGCTAAGGGAGTGACTCTTTCAGTCCTGGCAGGCTCAGCAATTGGCCAGACTTTGGGCCCTCTTAGTCCTGGCTTGATTTGTGGAGCGGGTTTCAGCCTTTGGGCACCTAGGTTGCTCCTTCACTTGTGCCCTCTGGCGTTTCGCGCCGGTGAGGTAGATAACAGCCCTTCCAAGGCTTTCAAGAACTCTTCTACTCTATTTCCTTCAGGCCTTTGGCTTTTGCATTGTGCGCAGAAATGGCCCATTTCCCCACAACTGAAACATCTCTTCCTTGAAGACGGAGACGCATTCACTTGCTGTGATTCGGTTGAAGGACCCTGGCCAGACGCCACAGCAACTCCAGTTGTCTGCATGTCTGTAAGGAACTTCTGCATCTCGGTCTGTGTCTCTGTCACCTTCAACAATACTCGGCACAGTTCAGCGTGCGCCTGTTGCAATTCAGCTTGAGCTTCTTGTACCTTCTTAACAGTTTTGTGCAACTCATCATGTGCAGAGAGGTTTAATTCTTTTGCAGCCTTCTCTGTGGATTTAAAAGCGATCAGATGCTCTTGTTCGTCCACTTCGGATCCATAGGTGTCTAACGAGTCACTTTCAGGCTGCAAGCGTTCGTTATGCCTCACAGGTTGCGCGTAAGCTCTTTCTCCTCTCCTGAAGGATTTTTCTTCCAGTAAAGCCTCTTCCTCTCTGACAGCTCGGATCAGTTCCAGGTACTTCAATTCTCGATTACCTTCCCTACTTCTCAGCTGTAGCATCACCGGATCTAGAGGTTGAGCGCCCCTCAGGATCTGCTGTATTCGGAACTTATCTACTTCGGCCGGTTCGGCCCCTTTCTTGAGGAGTATCTGGTGCAGAATCTTATCTAGGCGCCTCATATATTCCGTCATTCTCTCACCTTTCCGCTGGCTCATACTGATACACGAGCTCTGCAGCCTTTTCTGTTAGCCCAAAGACTTCCTCCAAAACGTTTAGATAATCTAAAGCAGTGCAGTTTTGCTTACTCAATTTTAGGTTTCTTACAGCCTCTGACGCAGGTCCCATTAAGCTCTCAGTAATCCTTTGCTTTTTCTGCGCTTCAGGGACGTCCCACTCATCCAGAGCCTGCATCGCCTGTTCTACCCATTCTTCGAAGGTTTCTTCTCCCGCCGGAGTTGGTACGTTTACTGTAAAATTTCTCAACTGTCGATAAACAAAGTTAGTGTGCGGAGGGCTTGTTCTTTGACATTTAGCCAGCAAATCTCCAATAGCCACTATAAATTCAGGCCCCATCATGGCCAGCGGACTGGGCGCGGGAACACTCGCGGATTCGCCACGTGGCGCACTTGGCTGAATCAGTTGGACTTCCACCTCATCGGTCAGCTTCACGCTTGCGCCCTGAAAACACACTGGAACACCCTTTCTCCACTCAAAAAGAACATACGTGTAAGAGGTATCTGGGTTCTTTTTAATGTCCAGGATTAACTCCCAATGATCTGGTGTCAGCGTGGCCACGGCCTGGCGAATCTGATCTTCGGCCCAAGTGTCTGCAGGAATATACATGACTATACACAATTCTATCTGACTACTGTGATCCTCACACCATTTGGCAGCAGTGTCTGGATCCATATTTAACCCTTTAAATGTGGTTTTATCAGAGACTGGATCCCGGACGAGCCCCCATGTGTAGAGCTCACTCCCGGAGGAGCCGCTGAATTTAAACCTCGGGTCAGTCTCCCCGCACTAGGGAATAAATATACTCCAGCACCGTTGTGGATTTTATAAATTATTTAGTTTACTGAATAAACTGGCATATAAAGAGTAACACGGTATACGTATATATATTTACAGTAGTTCGTAATGCGAGAACCGCGTAGCGGAAAAGGAATTTTAACCCCTTCATGGTTGGAGTGTGAGTCCCGTACAGGTTGTGTCCCAAGAAAGTGTAGATGTATGCGTGTATTGGTACCCGGGTACAATATTCAACTGGCCAGTGAATGATTTCAGGTGTATCTTCGACTAGTCACGTTGGGGCCCTGTAGGTTTGGACAAAACTGCAGCATGCTTTATTATTTTACGGTGGCCGGGAAGACCTCTCACCCATCCGCCAGATACTCTGCGCTCAGCTCGACCCAGGACGTCTCTCCGCTCGATTTTGACTGGGATTCTGTGCCACCGGATCCGCTGTCTTGCTTGTCTGTGTCTGCCACAAGATGTCCAGCTCACCACCTGCACTCCCTGTTAGATCGTCTGCGGTCTCCTAACTCGGGGTCCTTCAGCTTACTCTGTATCTGTGTAGGGTTACTAGCGGTGGATCACTAGGTCTTCGACCAGTAAAAGGGGAAACCGATCTCCAGCTCTGCTAGGCCGCACTTGCGCTCTGGCCTGGTCGCGATCTCTATCTCCGTCACTTGCGTCTTGCTCTTCTCACTCCTCGGCGCGCTCTGCCGGTTCTCTCCACGAGGCTGCGGATGTCAGTCTCTCTTTTTCCCACCCACTTCCTGTTCCCGCCCGCAAAGCATGCTGGAAAATGTAGTCCCAATGTCCAATGTCTTACAGCGCGCCTGTCTCCCTCTGGTGGTCAAAAGCGAGTACTACAACGACAGTGAATTAAAACCAGCGCTACACAACCATGTAGTGGAAAAACCTATTTTTTATGTTGAGGATCTCCTTCTGCAGTATCCATCAGGCGATATCCTTTGCTCCCCAAGGGTGAACAGACTGCGTTTAAATTGGATGTATCCTTTGCTTCCCAAGGGTGGACAGACTGCATATAGCTAGTTGTATACTCCTATGCAGGAGATATGAGGAAGGACTCGGAATCCGTTAAATAAAAGTAAAAAAATGTATTAGATAAAATCAGATAAAAATGAAATTCCATATATACCCCTGGCCTTAGGGCAGTATAATGGGAAAATCAAATAATAGGGATATGCGTTTCTCCGACTACTATGTCGGCTTCATCAGTCCCAAAGTTAATGTCTCTATGTCTGGCTTAATTTTCATGGTTTAAATCCTGTTTTCTTATAATTGTTCGGCCTTCCTCATGATTCCGGTTGTGCTCTCTCCTTGACTTCCTCCATCCACACTGGAGTCCCAAGATGGCGATTCGGCTACTTCCAGTATGACAACTTCCTCCTTCAGTGCGCGTACGCGTGGTCTCCTATTCAGTTCCGACTTTCGTTTTCATTTGATTGTCGCTATCTATGCTTCATTTCATGCTGCTTTCAAACAGATTTAATCTAATCTGAATTATAATTACAATTTATTGTAAACTGATCTGGTAATGATACTGATACAGTCCTTACTTCTTCCTGTATTGTAAATGTTATCCATAATTTTACGTGTACTTTTCTATATGGGGAATTAATCCCACTAGAGGGTTAACTGGATGGATATGTTTCCCTAGTTCAGGAGATATATGGGTCCTAAAGATTTTAAATTGTAATTTTATTTTTACAGAGCAAGGCGCCCCCTGTGGTAGGCACCTGTAGGCACATGCCTACTTTGCCTAATTATAAATCCAGACCTACATACATGATGCTTTCTGAGCTCCCAGAAAGGCTCAGATGGATGTCAAAAAACATTAAAAGCATTCTGCCAGCATTCCCTTCCGGCTGGCCGCGTTCCGAGCGGCCGTCTGCCTGTGATGTGGCTTCCAGTGATGATCTCGCGAGAGTGCATCACAGCTTTCACAAGCCGCACGGTGGAACAAGGTCAGTGTCAAGACTGGTTGTGCCGGGTTGCAGGGTCAAAAGAGTTGATTGAGGCAGATATATAGGGGTTCAAGAAATAATGATGTTTATTACACGAGGAACAACAGGAATAAAACCAAAAAGGAACACTGAATAATAGGGAAGCATAGGAGGTGGCTGGACAATACAGGAATGGGGCTGGTAGGATATACACGATACACAGGACAGAACACACTGAGCAGACAGGACAGGAAAGGGGTTGATGAACAGAAAGGTGAACAGGACAGGAACTGGGCTCGACACAAGATACACAGAACACTGAAATGAAGGCAAAGATGTAACGGGCACTATGGCGCTCACGCTGGAGAAGCGTAGTTTGGATCGTAATGGACAGATTTGTCTGAGACAAGGTTACAGAGCAACAAGTATTATAAGACCTGATCTCCCAAGCCAGGGAGTAAATGAACAAGCCTGAGTAGCACCTACGCTCAATTGGTTTCGAGACCAAAAGACCACTTAGTGCAAACACATAAACTCTATTCACACATAAACATATCCTGGAGACATGAGCATGGTTAGGGATCAGATAAGCATTGGCATTTTCACATTTGTATTCAAGCACAGGCTTGTTGCGGTTGATGAATTGTGCAGACTGCAGGGCAGTCGCAACATCGGTAAACTTGGCGTTTGGTTTGTTTAAAACGGTGCAGATAACAGGCCGCTGTAACGATCATATGATCTCAAGGCTTGGCAGATATATACACAATCGGATGCCTTTGTGATTAGGACTCAGACCGGATTGGGTAGTAGACCATGAGCGAGAGGTGAGTTGGCCAAGAAGGCAGGCAGACCTCCAGACAGTACGCATGCGGTAAAACATAAAACCGCTCAGACAAAACACCAATGGGGATAATCAAGAGAATCGTCAAATTGAACAGAGCCGGGTCAGTAACGTATGCAGGGTCCTCAGACAAAAACAGGTTGGCAACTGGTAATCAGGAAGCGTAATAGAAAGCAGGCGATGCGGGAAGAATACTCCACGTCAGGGCGCTGAGCAAACTCTCGTGCCCGGCTTTGAAACCCGCCGGCTCCTTGTGACCACGCCAGGTCCCGCCCCCTCAGACACGGGTCGGCCATTAACAAGTGCTGGCACCTGACCAGCCAGCGACATGGAACAATGCCCAGATCCCCCCAGGCAGCGCTGCAGGGGCTGAGGACATAACAAAAGACTAGGGCAGGACAGGAAGAGGGCTGGCTATAACAGAAATCAGGAGACACAGAGAAAACTAAAAGAACACAAGGAGACTTACTTAAGGAGCTGAGGACCAGGCACTTTCACTCCAGAATTCTATACCTACTGGCTCCTGAGGTGTAAATCCAGACCTGCATGTATGTTGATTTATCACAGTGTCCGAGGTACAATACATACGATCAGGGCTCAAATTTACACTCGCCCAGTCACCTTTGGTAAGTTTAAATTGACGAGTCTTTTGAACATAATCTCATAATCGGCATTAGTGTGCCACATGTGGGCATTTCATACATGTGGCAGGAGAGTGGCGTACTGTCACGGATCCCCCTGATAATCAACAGTGTGGTCCCTTTACGCAGACCGCTCTCTACCCTTCCGATCCTTGAATGGTCGGTGATACTAAACAGACAAATAACCAGACAGTATATGAATAAGGGGTAACACCAGACAGAGGTATGGAATAGGGTATTGTCACGAATCTTTCTGACTGCTAAGATATAAATCTCTTTATGCAACTCCCTTTCTACTCTTCCGATCCTTGAATGGTCGGTAAAGCTATAAAGGCAACGAAACAGGTAACAGACAAAGAAAGGGAAATACCAGACAGGGGTACAGACCAGATCACAAGTCCTCCTAGGACTTTAGTAATAGCAGAGGTAGGCTGATGTGTGCTTAGGATGCCACACAGACTGACCTCGGTACCAACGTTAAGGGCAGAACCTAGAACAGAGTATATGCAAACGCCAGGAGTCATACACAGAGGGGTACGTTTGCCAATGCCAGGAGTCATACACAAGGAGGTTCGTTTGCCAATGCCAGGGGTCGATACACAGGAGGGTTCGTTTGCCAATGCCAGGGGTCGGTACACAGGAGGGTTCGTTTGCCAATGCCAGGGGTCGGTACACAGGAGGGTTCGTTTGCCAATGCCAGGGGTCGGTACACAGGAGGGTTCGTTTGCCAATGCCAGGGGTCGGTACACAGGAGGGTTCGTTTGCCAATGCCAGGGGTCAATACACAAGAGGACACGTTCAGGAAAATAACACAAGAGCTCTGCGGGATGTGAATACCACGTCAGGGCACCGGTGTATGGGAGAGACTGGGATTTAAACCCGGCGGGTCCGCGTCACAGCGCCAGGCCCCGCCCCTCGGCGTCCCACGTGAGCGGGCCCGGAAGCGCTTACATTCGGCGCCTGGCCAGCGAGCAGCGAGGAAGCTGCTGCCAGGCGCCCCATCCCCTGGATCCCCGTGACAGAACCCCCCTCCAGGGGCGGCCACTGGACGACCCCAGGGGCACGGGGGTGTGCGGAATAGAAGGCCCTCACCAGCCTAGGAGCATGGACTTCCGCAGCCGGTACCCAAGAACGATCCTCTGGGCCGTACCCCACCCAATCAACCAAATACTGCAAGGACCCCCTAGACAGCCTGGCACCCAGAATGGCCTTAACTTCGAATTCCTCCTCGCCCTCCACAGAGACAGGAGGCGGTGGAGCATGGACTTTGGTGTACCGGTTACATAACAGTGGCTTCAAAAGGTTTACATGGAACACATTGTGTATTTTAAAATGGGGGGGTAACGCCAAAGCATAGGAGACAGGGTTGAGTCGCCGTAGAATCTTATAGGGGCCGATATACCTAGGAGCCAACTTCATGGAAGGCACTAAGAGCTTAATGTTACGTGAAGACAGCCAAACCCTGTCCCCAACTTGATACACGGGTGCCTGCCTCCTGTGTCTGTCGGCCTTAGTTTTCTGAATGGTACTACTTCCTCCAGTGCCCGTCTCACTCTTCCCCAAGTCTCCTTCAATGATGCCAGTTGTTTATCTAAAGCAGGAATCGTGGAATCAGGAAACATGGCGGGGAGCACGGGAGGATCAAAGCCATAAACAGTAAAGAAAGGAGAATGACCTGAGGATTCACTCACTGCGCTGTTAATAGCATATTCTGCCCACGGTAGCAGATCTGACCAGTTATCTTGCTGTTCTGAGATGAAGCACCTGAGATATTTCTCTACGTTTTGGTTTGCTCGTTCTGCTGCTCCATTGGTCTGCGGGTGATAAGCCGAAGAGAAAGAGAGGTCTATCCCCACGTTCTTACAAACCCCTCCAGAATCCGGAGATGAATTGGGTCCCCTATCAGAGACTATCTCCTGAGGGACACCGTGAATGCGGACCACATTGGCAATGAATATGGGCACCAGTTCAGCTGCCGAAGGTAGTTTCTGAAGAGGAACATAGTGACCCATCTTGGAAAATCGATCTATGATCGTAAGTATCACTGTATTCCCTCTTGACTCAGGTAGCTCTACTATAAAATCCATGGCTATATGTGACCAGGGTCGTTCGGGGATCGGCAAAGGCTGGAGTAAGCCAATGGGTGCTGTCTTGGGACTTTTCTGCCTTGTGCACACTTCGCACACGGCAATGTAATCTTTGACGTCTCGGCGCAACGTGGGCCACCAGAGGAGTTTACTGATGCTAGACACAGTCTTGGTGATACCCATATGCCCGGAAGTTTTATTGTCATGATAGATGCTGAGTACCTCTTCTCTTTCGTTCTCAGGTACAAAGAGTCTCGCGGGAGGTTTCCCCCAGGAGCTGCACCCTGGACGGTCTGCAACCTTTTCATTAGAGGAGACGAAACACTAATCGTGGGCTAGCGGCCTACTGGGGGAACAATGGGATGCTGATCTTGGATATTATGTTCATAAGACTCATATTGTCTCGACAATGCGTCTGCTTTAATGTTTCTGGACCCAGGTCTATAGGTAAGCACGTAATTAAAACTTGAAAGAAACAATGACCATCTCGCTTGTCTGGAGTTTAAACGTTTGGCATCTCCAATGTACGTGAGATTCTTATGGTCGGTTATGATAACAATGGGGTCCTTAGACCCTTCTAATAAGTATCTCCATTCTGCCAAGGCCGCGATGACTGCTAATAACTCTCTATTTCCAATGTCATAGTTCTTCTCTGCTGGAGACAACTTCCGAGAATAGAAGCCGCATGGATGCAAGGGTTTGTCAGGAGCCTCCCTTTGGGACAAGACTGCACCCAAGGCCTAGTTCGGAGGCGTCAACTTCTACTTGGAAAGGCAGAGCCGGATCTGGATGCCGGAGAACAGGGGCAGTAGTAAAGGCTTGCTTTAGTGTCTCAAAGGCTTGAGTGGCTTGAGGTGTCCATTTCTGATTTCCCACCCCTTTCTTTGTCATAGCCGTGAGAGGGGCCACCAAGGCCGAAAAATCTTTAATGAACCTTCTGTAATAGTTCGTAAACCCCAGAAACCTCTGAATGGCTTTAAGTCCTTGGGGTAAAGGCCAGTCGAGAATAGCTGAGAGCTTCTTAGGGTCCATTTGAAACCCTCCAGGGGTTATAATATAACCAAGGAATTGCACGGTTACTATGTCGAATAGACATTTTTCTAGCTTACAGTACAATCCAGCCTCAATAGTTTAGTCAAGACTTGTTTTACGTGGACATGATGAGTGTCCACATCAGGAGAGTATATCAGGATATCATCCAGATATACTATGACGAATTCTTGCAGAAATTCCCTTAGAGTGTCATTTATCAGGTCCTGAAAGACGGCTGGCGCATTACATAACCCAAAGGCATCACCAGGTATTCGTAATGCCCGCTACGTGTATTAAAAGCCGTTTTCCATTCGTCTCCCTTTTTAACCCTGACCAGGTTGTACGCTCCGCGTAAATCAAGCTTAGTATAGACACGAGCCCCTTTCAATCGGTCAAACAATTCTGTTATGAGAGGTATGGGATATGCATTTCTTATAGTGATCCTATTTAAACCCTATAGTCGATGCAAGGTCGCAGATCTCCCTCTTTCTTGGAACAAAGAAGAAATGCTCCTGCTGGAGAGGAGGACCGTCTAATGAATCCTCGTTCCAGATTCTCCCTTATATATTCCTCCATAATGTCGTTCTCCCTTTGTGACAAAGGGTATACGTGACCCCTAGGAGGCATCGTACCGGGGAGCAAGTCAATAGCACAGTCATATGGACGATGTGGTGGTAGAACCTCAGTCCTGGCTTTAGAGAATACCTCCTTCAATGCCCGGTAACATTCAGGGACCTCTGTGGACAAAGGAGGGGCTGTGGCAATATTGAGGCTACCAATCACATTAACTGTGCCTAGGCACTTGAACTGACAACTCTGACCCCAACATTTTATGTCTCTCTGGACCCAATCGACTACTGGGTTGTGCTCTATTAGCCATGGAAACCCAAGGACGATAGGACATGAGGGTGATTCAATGATTTGAAATCTTATTGTCTCTTGGTGCAAAACTCCTATTTTCATACATACATCGACTGTATCGTGAGTGATATGAGGACATGCCAGGGGGTTACCATCTATGGCCTCCACCCTTAGAGGCCTTTCTCTGAGAACTAGTGGTATGAGGCTTTTTGGCAGCAAAATTCTTATCCATAAAATTGCCTGAGGCCCAGAGTCCAAAAACGCCTCAGTCTTGAGGTGAACCCCCCTGCAGGATAGGGAGACCGGTAACAGAATCCTGGATTTTTTTTTTTCATTATCCACAAAGGAGGCACACAGAGAACCGACAACCTGGGTGTCTCCTGTTCTGAATCCCATTCTGCTATGTTCAACCCTGCCAACCCTGGGTCTCTGAGGACATTGAAGGCGGAAGTGATCTGCCCCTGCACAATAAAAGCAGAGCCCCTTTTCTTTTCTGTGAGCTTTTTCTGCTTCTGAAATACCAGTCCTCCCTATTTGCATGGGTTCAACAACCGGTAATTCTGTTTTTACATTCTCCGAACCACCTGATGTACTGGGGTGTCTGGGTAACGAGGGTAAAGGAGGCAAGACCCTTCTGGGTCTATCTCTGGGGTGTCTCCTTTCCCTGATTTGATCGTCCATGGCTATACAGAAGTCTATCAGGTGGTCCAGACTTTCTGGTAATTTTAAGGGAGCCAGTTCAAACATAAAAGCCTCGTTCAAGCCTTCGGTAAAGGCTAAGGTTAAAACGTCGTTCGGCCAAAGTACTTCAGAAACCAATGTCTTAAACTCTATGGCATAATCGGCAACCCTCTTATTTCCTTGTTTGATATGAAACAAGGACCTACCCGCATTGGTAGCCCTTCTAGAGGGATCAAAGGTACGTTTTAACTCAGAGGTGAAACCCTCATAGTCATAAATGATGGGTTTCTTATTTTCCACAACGGCGTAGCCCACAATAAAGCTTTTTCTGTTAAATGATTAATCAGATATCCTACTTTGGCTTTATCAGACATACAAGAACCTGGATTGTTCTCAAACAGAATCTCGAGTTGAGTCAAAAACCCCCGACATAGGCTTGGTGTACCATCGTAGCGTAGGGGTGCTTTCATACTCAGCCTATGTCCTTCAGGGGGACCGGACTGACCCTAGGTAACACTGGATCTGGAGGGCTAGAGGTACCTGTATTGGACCGATTTAACAGGGTTTGCAGAGCAGAGCAATCTGGTCCATCCTATGGTCCTGTTCCTCTTGTCTGGCTGCGATACGTGCCAGCTGGTTAGAGAGGTCTGCGGGATCCATTGGCCCTGACGTAATGTCACGGATCCCCCTGATAATCAACAGTGTGGTCCCTTTACGCAGACCGCTCTCTACCCTTCCGATCCTTGAATGGTCGGTGATACTAAACAGACAAATAACCAGACAGTATATGAATAAGGGGTAACACCAGACAGAGGTATGGAATAGGGTATTGTCACGAATCTTTCTGACTGCTAAGATATAAATCTCTTTATGCAACTCCCTTTCTACTCTTCCGATCCTTGAATGGTCGGTAAAGCTATAAAGGCAACGAAACAGGTAACAGACAAAGAAAGGGAAATACCAGACAGGGGTACAGACCAGATCACAAGTCCTCCCTAGGACTTTAGTAATAGCAGAGGTAGGCTGATGTGTGCTTAGGATGCCACACAGACTGACCTCGGTACCAACGTTAAGGGCAGAACCTAGAACAGAGTATATGCAAACGCCAGGAGTCATACACAGAGGGGTACGTTTGCCAATGCCAGGAGTCATACACAAGGAGTTCGTTTGCCAATGCCAGGGGTCGATACAGGAGGGTTCGTTTGCCAATGCCAGGGGTCGGTACACAGGAGGGTTCGTTTGCCAATGCAGGGGTCGGTACACAGGAGGGTTCGTTTGCCAATGCCAGGGGTCGGTACACAGGAGGGTTCGTTTGCCAATGCCAGGGGTCGGTACACAGGAGGGTTCGTTTGCCAATGCCAGGGGTCAATACACAAGAGGACACGTTCAGGAAAATAACACAAGAGCTCTGCGGGATGTGAATACCACGTCAGGGCACCGGTGTATGGGAGAGACTGGGATTTAAACCCGGCGGGTCCGCGTCACAGCGCCAGGCCCCGCCCTCGGCGTCCCACGTGAGCGGGCCGGAAGCGCTTACATTCGGCGCCTGGCCAGCGAGCAGCGAGGAAGCTGCTGCCAGGCGCCCCATCCCCTGGATCCCCGTGACACGTACATTTCTCACTGCATGCAAAGCTTTTATGTGAGCCCAGCGTATGTGCAATGATATAGGACAGGGGTCAGCAGCTGGCCACCAGATGTACAGTTGTTGTTCAAATTATCAACACCCAACTGAAATTGAGTGTTTGCACAGTTTGACATTGATTTGATCATTCAAGTCATCTTGCTTACATTAAATCAAAGAGGCACGTGTAAGGTCAGACAAATATAACATAACATTTATAATGAAATAACCACAAATGTCTTTTCTGTGCTTCACATCAATTATCAGTTTTATTCAACCCCCAGTGCATTCACATCTTAGTACTTAGCTTTTAAACGTGAAGCATAGCTTGACACAAAGTGTCTTGCAGCGAATCTACGGTAATTCGCCTATTCGTCATGGGCAAAAGCTCCAGTTCAGTCACATTCTTAGGCTTGCGCACTGCAACTGCTTTCTTTAAGTCCCACAGAGTTCTCAAATCGGATTTAAGTCAGGTGACTGCGATGGCCACTCCAAAATGTTCCAGCCTTTAATCTGCAACCATGCTCTAGTGGACTTGGAGGTATGCTTGGGATCATTGTCCTGTTGAAAGGTCCAACGTCTCCAAGCCTCAGGTTTGTGATGGACTGCATCACATTGTCATCCAATATCTCCTGGTACTGAAGAAGATTCAGGTTTCCCTTCACACGCTGAAGCTCCCTGTACCTGCAGAAGCAAACAGCCCAAAGCATGATTGACCCCTCCGATGCTTCACAGTAGGCAAGGTGTTCTTTTCTTCATAGGCCTTGTTCTTCCTCCTCCAAACTAGCGTTGATCCATGGGCCCAAACAGTTCTAATTTTGTTTCATCAGTCCACAGAACACTATCCCAAAACTTCTGTGGTTTGTCCACATGACTTTTGGCATACTGCAGTCGACTCTTCTTATTCTTTGAGACAGCAAGGGGGTGCGCCTGGGAGTTCTGGCATGGAGGCCTTCATTACGCAGTGTGCGCCCGTATTGTCTGAGCTGAAACTTCAGTACCCACATCTGACAATCTTTTCTCAGTTCCTCAGCAGTCACACGGGGACTTTTCTCCACTCTACACTTCAGGTAGCGCACAGCAGTCGAAGTCAGCATCTTCTTTCTGCCACGAGCAGGTAGCGTTTCAACAAGTGCCCTTTGCCTTGAATTTGCGAATGATGCTTCCTATGGTCTCTCTTGGTATGTTTAACATCTTTGCAATCTTCTTATAGCCATTGCCCTTCCTGTGAAGAGTAAGCACCTCTTCTCTTGTCTCCCTGGACCATTCTCTTGACTTCACCATGTTTGTAACCACACCAGTAAATGTCTAGAAGGAGCTGAGTATCACAGTCATTTTAAAACTGCCTAATTGTTGCTTATTATGCTTTATTGCTGCTCCGTGACATCCACAGGTGTTTTCAATACCTGATTGAAAACACTTGAATGAACCTCTGTTCTTCAGAGTGGTAGTCTTTAAGGGGTTGAATAATTGTGTCAATGAATTCACAAAAGAAACATTTACTACTGTATTATAAAACCAATTGATGTCATTTTAGTTGCATATGGTTCTTTAAAAAGTCCTTGTAGGATTTCATTCTGAATACAATTACAAATGTACACTAAATTCCCTAAAACCCTTTACAGCATTGGGGGTTGAATAATTTTGAACACAACTGTATGTGAACTACATCTTCCTTGGTGCTCAGACCCTCATTAGATTGGCTCAGCCTCATGGGAAATGTAGCACCAACACATCTAGACTAGAGCAGTGGTTCCCAACCACGGTCCTCAAGTACCCCTAACAGGTCAGGTTTTAAGGAATGCCTTGGGGAAATGCAGACTGAATCCTGCAATCACTGAACAGCAAATCATATCACCTGTGTTGTGCTTCACATATCTGCAAACCTGGTCTGTAGATGTGATATCTCCATATCTTTGAAAGCAGAGACAGGCTGTGGAAAGTTCTTATTCTTTATTTACTGGAGCTGCGCACAGCGTCCGCACGCTGCCTTAGAACTCTACCATGTGATCAGGAAACTTTATTTACAATGAACAGGAACACAGATAATACCTACAACATGCGCCCTCTAGTGGTGGATAGATATAACACTATGATATACTACATCCCCTTCCCTCTGATAACACTAGTTTCAAAAATACCACCCACATGACCCTAGGCACAGAAAAACTCCCACTAAACTTGAGACTTTGGGTAGACTACCTCCGTCCCAGTGAGTTCCAGGACGCATTCTTGCCGTGTGTGGCTGGGGAACTCACTACTAAGCTAAGTATAATCCTGTAGATAAGTTGGTGCTTTCTTTGTTCTGGTGGATCGCCGTAATTCTTGCTCCCCCTCCACATGAGCAGTCTCTGATGATTTCTCTGTGACAAACTCCCCCTCCATCTGTCCCTCTTCCCCGGCTTCTGCAAGTACAACACCGGAAAGGGGAGCCAAAATCTCCATATCTTGCGTTAATGGTTCCGCCAAACTCTGTAGATCCTCTGGATATGCAACATGTCTATTTCTCACCTGATCTATGTGACGACGCACAAGCTGGCCATTTCCAAGTGCAACAGTGCATGACACAGGACCTGTCTGCGTCTGAACAGTCCCCGGAATCCAGGAAGGTCCCACACCAAAATTTCTAGTGTATACTTTGTCACCTTCCCGCAGATGTCTCTCCTTGGCATGTTGATCATGATAAATTTTTTGCTTCACCTGCTTTTCTTGCACCTGGCCTTTAAAATCCGGATGTATGAGATCCAACGTGGAACGCAATTTCCTCCCACACAAGAGCTCTGCAGGTGATTTTCCAGTCGTGGACTGAGGAGTTATCCTGTAACTAAACAACGCTCTGGCCATCTTGACCTCAATGGAATCTCCTGAACTTTTTTTTATCAGCCCTTTAAATGTCTGCACCGCCCTTTCGGCCAGTCCATTGGACGCTGCATGGTAAGGCGCTGTGGTCACGTGCTTAATACCATTTCGAGCCATGAATTCTTGAAACTCCATACTCGTAAAACTGGTGCCATTGTCCGACACCACCATTTCGGGAATTCCATGCTGGCTAAAGCTCTGTCTGAGGCATTGAATAGTCACTGCGGAGGTGGATTTACTTAACGGGTACGCCTCTATCCATTTAGAGTAAGCATCCACCAAAATCAAAAACATCTTGCCCATCCACGGGCCCGCATAATCAATGTGAAGTCTTCTCCATGGAAGGTTTGGTACTTCCAAGGATGTAAAGGTGCACACTGGGGAGAATTTCTATTTTCTTGGCACATGGTGCAAGTTTTTACCATTGCTTCTATATCGGCATCCATCTTCGGCCACCACATATAGCTCCGCGCCAGCCCCTTCATCCTGATTATTCCTGGGTGAGTCGTGTGTAAGTGCTTCAGTAGGTCTGTGCGACCTGGGGGTGGAATGACCACACGGGCACCCCACAAGACACAACCTGCCTCCACACTAAGTTCCTCCTTCCTTTTCACATAAGCTCCAAACACTGATTTCTCCACTCTTTTTGGCCATCCTCTGAGGACGAACTCTCTAACCCGTGCTAAAACGGTATCTTTATCTGTCCATTTCCTCACCTGGTCGGCTTTAACCAATGGTACGCCATTTTCTTCCAATAGAAGTACTCTCTCTTCCTCCGCAGGCGTCTCCACCCCTGTTTCCGCGACTGGCAACCGGCTCAAGCCATCAGCATTTTGATGATCCTTGCCTGCTTTGTACACGATGGAGTACTCATATCCACATAATGTCACAGCCCATCTTTGAATGCGTGGCGAGGCCATTTGTGGAACCTCCTTCAGTTCATTAAATAATGAGATCAGTGGTTTATGATCTGTAACAATGGTGAATTGTCTCCCATACAAGTATGTGTGAAACTTCTTCACCCCAAATATCACCGCAAGGCCCTCCTTCTCAATTTGAGAATAATTTTTCTCAGCTGCATTCAGTGTACGTGAGACGAACCCTATTGGCCGTTCAGATCCATCCCCCATCCTGTGCGACAACACAGCACCCACACCATAAGGTGAAGCGTCACAAGCCAGGATAATAGGTTTGTTGACATCATAATGTACCAACAAGGCATCCGACTGGAGAAGATTTTTGGACTTTTCAAAAGCCTCTTTTTGCTCACAACTCCAGGTCCATTTAGTCTCTTTCCTCAATAGTGCATGCAGCGGTGCAGTAACGTGGACAGGCTCGGTAAGAATTTGTGGTAATAGTTCAATAGGCCTAAGTAAGCCTTTAGTTCACTCACAGACCGCGGTGTGGGTGCCTCTTGTATGGCCTGGACCTTTTCTGCGACTGGCTGCACACCCGCAGCACTGATCTTGTGACCCAGAAAAACCACTTCTGTTCCCAGGAACTTGCACTTGCTCTCTTTTTAGTCTCAGGCCACTTTGTTTTAGCCGAGACAAGACCTCCTCCAGATTTCTTAAATGATCGTCCTCGCTGACCCCAGTAACTAAAATGTCATCTAAGTAGACTGTGACGTGCGGCATGTTTTGTAGGATGCCCTCCATAGTGCGCTGGAAAATGGCTGGACTCGACGCCACACCAAACGGCAATCTACCATAAGTATACAGTCCTTTGTGTGTATTAACAGTCACATACTTTTTGGCGCTTTCATCCAGCACGATCTGCTGATACGCATGACTCATATCCAGTTTGGAGAATTTGTTGCCGCCCGCCAACTGAGCAAATAAGTCTTCCACTTTAGGAATAGGATATTGTTCCACACTGGATGCTCGGTTTACTGTGAGTTTGTAATCTCCACAGATGCGGATTGAACCATCCGGCTTCCTCACCGGTACTATGGGAGCTGCCCATTCCGAAAATTGTACTGGTTCTATAATTTTCTCATCTACCAGCCTCTGCAGTTCTGCCTCCACCAGAGGTTTGACAGCAAAAGGTATCCGTCGTGGCTTATAGAATCGTGGCTGGGCCTCTGAGTTCACATGAATTTTGGCCGTGGTGCCTTTCAGCTGACCTAGCTCATCTTTGAACACCTCAGCATATCGATCTAGCAGGTCAGCCAAATGTAGCGTTGGACTGGCTGTTACTGTATTCACCAGTTGTGGCAACACTCTTAAGTCTTTCAGCCAGTTTCGTCCCAATAAATTTGGCCCGGCCCCTTCAACCACTACCATAGTAAGTTTCTTGTTGTCCATCTGACTCTGCACTGTTCCTATAACCTGACCTAACACCAGCATCTTCTCACCTGTATATGTTTTTAATGTCAGGTTGCATGGTTCCCACTCTGGTATGTCGGTGTTTTTCCATAGCTTAGAGTATTGCTTTTTGCTAATAATTGTAATGCCACAACCTGTGTCCACCTCAAATTCGATGTTCATGCCATTCACCTTTAACTTCTGTAGAATAGGAGCCACTTTAGGCATTTTATGTGAGACACTGTATATCGTGTTTATGTCACCTGCATCTTCTGTCTCACTAACGTCTTCTTCTTTCACTAAATGCGACCTCCCAGCCTTCTCCTTTCCTTTCCTCTCCCCCCTCAGTCCTTGAAATGGGGTTTTGTGACTCTGCATCACGTGCTTGGATTTGCACGCCCGCTTGATGTGTCCACGTTTCTGACAATGGTGGCACAGTTCATTTATAAATTTGCATTCGTGGGGTGCATGATTCCCTTTGCACCTGAAACACTCATAGTCCGTCTTCCACCCCCTCTTATCCACTGCACCCACATTATGCACCACCGATTGTCCCTGATGAGACCTTTGAGACTGTGATTCTTCATCCCCAGAGAAGCCTTGGAGATCTTTTATATTTCTGTCAGCCGACTCCATCGCCAGACACATAGTAAGAGCCTTTTCAAAGGTTAAATCCACTTCTGACAACAGCCGTCTCTGCATCCTGTCGTCATTTACTCCACACACCAGCCTGTCCCGCAGCATTTGTGGCAGTGTAGGCCCGTATTCACAATACTGTGCTAACTTTTTCAACTCCGCCACATAATCAGCCACCTTCTCCCAGTATGCCGTGTGCGTGAATTAAATTTATATCTCTGCACAATTTCACTTGGTTTTGGATTATAATGGGCTTTGAGCACGACGACAAGTTCCTGATATGTTTTCTCTGCTGGCGTCATAGGACACAGCAAACTTCTCAGCAAACTATAAGTTGACGCGCCGACCCCGCTTAATAACACTGCTTTCCTCTTACCGGCATCCGTAATCTCATTAGCTTGAAAGAAATAGTCCAACACTTCAATATATTCGTCCCACGATTGCAACTCACAGTCAAAGGGGCTCACTGTTCCCACAAGAGCAGCCATTCTGTCTCAGCAATTCACGTCCTTGTAGTTTCTTCTGTTTCTTATTTTTTTTTTTTCTTTTCTGCTCTGCAGACCTTGCAACTGCACATACACGTTCCACAGTACAACCTGTTTACCCTCGTCGCCAATGTGATATCTCCATATCTTTGAAAGCAGAGACAGGCTGTGGAAAGTTCTTATTCTTTATTTACTGGAGCTGCGCACAGCGTCCGCACGCTGCCTTAGAACTCTACCATGTGATCAGGAAACTTTATTTACAATGAACAGGAACACAGATAATACCTACAACATGCGCCCTCTAGTGGTGGATAGATATAACACTATGATATACTACATCAGATATCTGCAGTACCTGGTACTTGAGGACCACGGTTGGGAACCACTGATCTAGAGGGCCAAGGTCGACCATCCGTTACATAAGACCTGGCCTTAACCCTCTAGTAAAACTTAATTTGATCAATAGGTTTTTACTTTTGGTTTACCAGATGAATAAAGAACGCACCTACTGATAAGGCATTATTAAACACATATATACAAACTCCGCTACAAAACGTGCAGTGTTGCAGAATTCTCCCCAGTTGGGCTATAAATCACAGATCGTTGCTTATTAATATTATTGAAATCCTGGAGTTCACAGTTGAGCACCGTAAGCTTAACACGTCCTCTTCCAAGCGTTTAATAGGAGTTTGTTGAGATAAATAGCCGTAATATTAAACGCTCTTATGGGAACTGCGATTTATTTCGCGGCAGCGCAATTAAGCCGCCTTGGTCCTAATCGAAATAAAGAATTATGAGATCAATAAAAACAAAGTAAGTTTGGATTATATGGATATATCTCCCCATGTCTTTATTTTACAAGATTTAATAAAAAAACTAATTTAAAGAGACACTGCTCATTCAGACAGTTTTATTTATTTAAAGTGGTCAGGATGTGATGAGTGCCTCCCTCCCTGCTCTAGCAGAAACAAGGGGTGAAGTGGAGGAGTTTCCTCCACCCAACCCAACGTCGCCAGCAGATGGGATTTTTCAGTTTTCTGGTCACCAGATCCGTCCCGTGTGACATCAGCATGCAGAGAGCGCACGGACATCACCTTCTCTGAGACTAACTGCTGTATCGAGCGGTCTTAGAGAGGCATCTGATGGATTGGAGGAATGTAGGCCAGAAAGGTCAACCAGGGTGACTGCTTCTGGGACACCCCTGATATGGACATTATTCCCACGGAATTGCTCTTCATTATCTGCGACTTTGGATGCCAGGTGTCATGGGCAGCCTGCAGGGCCTGATATCTGTCCACCGAACCGTTATGGGCTAAACACAGTTCGTCAGTTTTGCATTTGAGGAGGTTTGTTCACTCTCAAATTTCCTGGACGTCCTGGCACAGCTCCTGCACAACCGCTTTGAAGTCTGCCTGCAAAGTTGCTCGGAGATTCTGCAGTATATCGTGTGTTCTGATGCTGGGGAGGTCTCTAGGCTGGGGTCAGACGAGCGTCATTGGAGAGTGGAAGGAACGTCCGTGAGAGTGGACGTTCCTTCCACTTGACGCCCGTCTGGCCACCTCGCTGAGCTCACTTAGTGCGCTCAGCGCTGCAAGGCTTGATCCCCCTATGGTGAGTATTGGGACACAGAGGGAGGATAAATGTGACTGTGGGAGAAATATAAGCGCTGGTCGCAGTGCTCTCACATACCCCCATTGTACAGAGCTGCAGAACGTGTTGATGCTTAACTCTTTCTCCCCGCGGGGTGCACTATGCCGTACCCACAGCGGATGGGCTTGAAGCCGCGGACTGCGTAGTATGCCCTGTTGACTTCAATGAGCCTCATTCACCCTGCGCAGCAGTCTGCATGCGCCGCTGGCTGCTGTGGGGCGATCTAAACTCAGGCCATCCCCCTGCAGCTAATGACACGCGTCAGCTGCTAGATGGGCCGAAGAAGGGGCCCACCATAGCGGGCGTCAAGCAGGGCATACTAGTACGCCCCACTGACGTTAACTCCCTCCCACCGGCACAACCCGCCCAGCAGCAAAGGGTTAATGAATAAAACTAATAATCTTATATATGGTTGTGCATCATATTAGCCCACAGCCAACTTGTCTCCTGATATTTCTAGTTAAGTTATGATAAAGTGAAACCACACATATTATCTGTACTCTATTACTAGGTCCTGGTGAGGGCTGCAGTGATTATATTTCAGTTCTGTAGTACATGAGGGCCTACTGGAGAATACAAACTCTCTGGACACCTCCTGCCCCCTGACTGCATAGAGGTGCAATATTTTCAGCGTGCAATGCATCTCCCTGCCTCTAGGGGCACTAACAGCCCCAGCTATTGCACCATGACTCCTCTGCCGCCATGTTTATCATGGGCAGAGCGGCCTGTGTAACTTCCGCTTAGAGCCGTGACGTCACATCCGGGTTATATCCACGGCAACAGGACGCTGGCTATCTATGCCGACAGGTGAAGCGTGACTGGGGGAGTGTGTGTCTGGTGGATGAGCTGCTCGCAGTCATGCAAGGCTTCCTAAATAAAGGGCCGAGGGCAGTAATTAGGGTAGCCAGATCAGCCATGTTTCTCTGGAAATATATTACTTATTCGTGCAAAGGGGTGGTGCGGCCCTGCAACATGTATAATTTATATGGGTAGGAGGTAAATAATTTACCTATTCTAATTAAGACCAATAATCTGGAATTCCTATGAATTCTACATGCTGCAGGGCATCAGTTCCATGCACCGCCCATCAGCATCAATGAACTGTATGTGTCCAGGAAAACATGGCTGATCTTGCAATTCTGTGACTGGGCATACGCCAGACTCCCTGTCACTATTCCTGGCTATGGAGAGAGAGGCTGAGCAAAGTGCAGAAAGTCAGGGGATGATGGGAAATGTAGTTATCACCGGCTGCGTCTTTCTGTGCTTTACTGTTGGATCAGATAAAATAAAAGCCAGAAAACAAGTTCCAGTGGCAGAGCAAGGTTTTATGAAATTCTGAAAATATGCTTACATTTTCTGCGCAATCCTCAGATTTTCATAAGAATAGTTAGAAGTCTGCCCCATGGAAGAGGCCTCATCATATCTCACCTCCTCTCCCCCTCTCATCTTTCAGGCCCTCTCCCCCTCTCATCTTTCAGGCCCTCTCCCCCTCTCATCTTTCAGGCCCTCTCCCCCTCTCATCTTTCAGGCCCTCACCCCCTCTCATCTTTCAGGCCCTCACCCCCTCTCATCTTTCAGGCCCTCACCCCCTCTCATCTTTCAGGCCCTCTCTCCCCTCATCTTTCAGGCCCTCTCTCCCTCTCATCTTTCAGGCCCTCACCCCCTCTCATCTTTCAGGCCCTCTCTCCCTCTCATCTTTCAGGCCCTCTCCTCTTTCAGTCCCTCTCCTCTTTCTCTCCATTTCTCCTCCTCCTCCTCATAGCTCACCTCATTCCAAATTTCTCTCTTCTTTCTCCCAATCTCTCCTCCTTTATATCAATTTCTCCCTTTCCTCCACCTATCCTCCTTTCTCTCTCCTCCTTTTCATCTCTCCTTTTTTCTTTCTCTCTGCTCCTCTTTTTCTCTCCTCATCTTTTTTTTTTCTTTCTCTCTCATCCTCTTTGTCTTCTTCTTTCTCCCTGTTCTGTCTACTTCCTCCTCTCTTTCTCCTCTTTCTCTGCTCCTCTTTCTCTTTTTTTTCTTTCCTCTTTCTCTTTTTTTTCTTTCTCTCCTCCTCTTTCTCTTTTTTTTCTTTCTCCTCTTCTCTTTCTCTCCTTTTTTTTCTTTCTCTCTCCTCTTTCTCTCCTTTTTTTTCTTTCTCTCTCCTCCTCTCTTTCTCTTTTTTTTCTTTCTCCTCTCTCTCTCTTTTTTCTTTCTCCTCTCTCTCTTTTTTTCTTTCTCCTCTCTCTCTTTTTTTCTTTCTCCTCTCTCTCTTTTTTTCTTTCTCTCTCCTCCTCTTTCTCTCCTTTTTTTTCTTTCTCTCTCCTCCTCTTTCTCTCCTTTTTTTTCTTTCTCTCTCCTCCTCTTTCTCTCCTTTTTTTCTTTCTCTCTCCTCTTCTTTCTTTTTTTACTAGTATCGGGGCCGATATTGCCGTTTGCAGGAGTACTTGTTACTCGTGCAAATGGCCCTGATACTGGAAGCCGGCACTGGGCCGGCTTGCCCATATCTGCAGGGCTGGGGAAGCTGGCCGCGTGCATGAAAAGCACGCGGCCAGCGTTCCCCCTCCGGCGCGCCGCATACTCACCCATCCTGAAGGTCCGGTCGCTTAGCAGTGATGCGTTCCCACGGCCACTGGGCGCTCCTGTGACGCTGCCTCTCGTCTGGAGGCAGCGTTACAGATGCACCCGGCGGCCATGTGATCGCATCACTGCCAAGCGATCGGACCTTCAGGATGGGTGAGTATCACGGCGCGCCGGAGGGGAACGCTGGCCGTGTGCTTTTCATGCACGCGGCCAGCTTCTCCAGCGTTCGAGCTGGGGGCAAATCCATGTGAGCTGGGGGCAAATCCATGTGAGCTGGGGGCAAATCCATGTGAGCTGGGGGCATATCCATGAGAGCTGGGGGCATATCCATGAGAGCTGAGGGCATATCCATGAGTGCTGGGGGCAAGCTACATGTGAGCTGGGGATATTCTGTATATATATATATATATATCTTGGGGGAAATATACATGTGAGCTGGGGGCATTTTTATATGAGGTCTATTCTTATTCGAAAGCGTCACATTACATAAAAGAAAAGTATCGGTACTCGGTATCGGTGAGTACTTTTAAAAAGTATCAGTACTCGTACTCGGTCTTAAAAAAGTGGTATCGGTGCATCCCTATCTGTATGTGCTGCATAATGTCTGTGTATGGAAATTACAGTAACACCTTGTATCTGTATGTGCTGCATAATGCCTGTGTATGGAAATTACAGTAACGCCTTGTATCTGTATGTGCTGCATAATGCCTGTGTATGGGGATTACAGTAACACCTTGTATCTGTATGTGCTGCATAATGCCTGTGTATGGGAATTACAGTAACACCTTGTATCTGTATGTGCTGCATAATGCCTGTGTATGGAAATTACAGTAACACCTTGTATCTGTATGTGCTGCATAATGCCTGTGTATTGAAATTACAGTAACGCCTTGTATCTGTATGTGCTGCATAATAGAAACATAGAAACATAGAAAAATGTCGGCAGATAAGAACCTTTCGGCCCATCTAGTCTGCCCAATTACATGGATACTTTACCTGGATTTATCTTTTGTTTAGGTTAGCCTTATGCCTATACCATGCTTGCTTAAATTCAATTACTGTTTTGGCCTCTACCACTTCTACTGGAAGACTGTTCCATGTATCCACCACCCGCTCAGTAAAATAATGCTTCCTGATGTTACTTTTAAACCTTTGCCCCACTAATCTAAGACTATGTCCTCTTGTTTTGCTATTTTGTTTCCTTTTAAATATACTCCCTTCCTCTACCTTGTGGATTCCCTTTACGTATTTAAATGTTTCTATCATATCTCCTCTGTCTCGTCTTTTTTCCAAGCTGTACATGTTAAGATCATTAAGCCTTTCCTGGTAACTTTTCTCCTTCAAGCCGTACACCATTTTAGTAGCCCTTCTCTGAACTCTCTCTAAGATGTCTATATCCTTCTGGAGATACGGTCTCCAGTACTGCACACAGTACTCCAAGTGAGGTCTCACCAGTGCTCTGTACAGTGGCATGAGCACTTCCCTTTTCCTACTGCTAATACCTCTCCCTACACAACCAAGCCTTCTGCTAGCATTTCCTGCTGCTCTATTACATTGACTACTTACCCTTAGATCCTCTGAAATAATGACCCCTAAATCCCTTTCCTCACATGTTGAGGTTAGGACTGTATCAAATATTCTATATTCAGCCCTTGGGTTTTTACGTCCCAGGTGCATTATCTTGCACTTATCCACATTAAAACTCAATTGCCACAACTCCGACCATTTTTTTAGTTTACCTAAATCATTTGTCATTTGGCTTTTGGCTGATCCCTCCAGGAATGTCAACCCTGTTGCAAATCTTTGTGTCATCAGCAAAAAGACATACTTTTCCATTAATACCTTCTGCAATATCACTAATAAAAATATTAAAGAGAATGGGTCCAAGTACTGACCCCTGAGGTACCCCACTGGTAACAAGACCTTGCGCCGAATAAACTCCATTTACCACAACCCTCTGTTGTCTGTCACTCAGCCACTGCCTAATCCATTCAACAATATTGGAATCCAAGCTCAAAGATTGCAATTTATTGATAAGCCTTCTATGCGGAACAGTATCAAAAGCCTTACTGAAATCTAAATAAGCAATGTCTACTGCACCACCTGTGTCTATTATTTTTGTTACCCAATCAAAAAAATCAATAAGATTAGTTTGGCATGATCTCCCTGAGGTAAACCCATGTTGTTTCTGATCCTGTAATCTATGTGTTTTTAGATGTTCAACAATCCTTTCCTTTAACATGGTTTCCATTAATTTCCCCACTACTGACGTAAGACTAACTGGCCTATAGTTCCCCGATTCCTCCCTACTACCCTTCTTGTAAATGGGCACAACATTTGCTAATTTAGAAACATAGAAAACATAGAAAAATGTCAGCAGATAAGAACCTTCCGGCCCATCTAGTCTGCCCAATTACATGGATACTTAACCTGGATTTATCTTTTGTTTAGGATAGCCTTATGCCTATCCAATGCTTGCTTAAATTCAATTACTGTTTTGGCCTCTACCACTTCTACTGGAAGACTATTCCATGTATCCACCACCCTCTCAGTAAAATAATGCTTCCTGATGTTTCCAGTCTTCTGGGACGACTCCTGTTAGCAAGGATTGGTTAAATAAATCTGTTAACGGTTTTGCTATTACATCACTGAGCTCTTTTAATAATTTAGGATGGATCCCATCAGGCCCCATTGACTTATTTGTCTTTACTTTAGACAGCTGCTTTAGAACCTCCTCCTCTGTAAACTCATATGTAAATGTCTCTTTAGTGTTCTCTCCTAACTGAGGTCCCTTTCCTTCCTTTTCTTCTGCAAAGACTGAACAAAAATATTCATTGAGGCAGTCAGCGAGACTTTTATCCTCTTCTACATACCTTCCTTCCTTTGTTTTTAATCTAACTAATCCTTGTTTTACTTTTCTTTTCTCGTTTATGTATCTAAAAAATGTTTTTTCCCCCTTTTTTACTGACTGAGCTATTTTCTCTTCTGCGTGTGCTTTGGAAGCTCTTATAAATTGCTTTGCCTCTTTCTGCCTAATCTTATAGGTTGCCTATCTTCTTCACGCTGAGTTTTTTTTATAATTATTGAATGCTATCTTCTTGTTCTTCACTATTTTGGCCACTTCTGCAGAGTACCACAGTGGTTTCTTCCCTTTTTTGTTTTTGCTAACAAGCTGAATGCAATTTCCTGTGGCCTTCAATAATGCTTCCTTTAACCCTTTCGCTGCTGAGGCTTTTCCCGCCTCTGTGCTGAGGTCATTTTTACCGGTTTTGCTCATCATGTTTAAACGCGGTTTGAAAGCTTATTTTAGTATATGACCCAGACATATTATATATCGTTCTTTCCGTCAGACTCGGCAGATTAATAATATGTCATTATTATATGTATACATCATGACCTGTCTGTATATTATAACAAAAAATGCAATAAAATATGAATTTTCAATAATTTACAATGTGTAAAGTGTTTTTTTTCCACATTTTAACATGCGAGCAATTGCGGTTATATTTTGTATGGGGTGCGCTTGTTAAAAAAAATTAGAGATGGGGTCTCGTTACATTTTTTTTTGGGGAAAATTACACGATTTTTAACAAACGCACCGCATACAAAATCGTTAGTGCAGCATCATTGTTCACATTATAATTGAAATGGAACAATATTGCTGCATTAACAAACCAAAAAAAAGAAAAAAAAAGTGTTTATTTTTTTTATAATTTTTTTTTAAATATATATATTTTTTTATTTATTTATTTATTTATTTTTACAAACTTTTTTCACATTCGAGTTTGGTATCGTTGGAACGGCCATGCTCTGGCCGATCCAACAATACCAAACGTTAACCCCTAGCAGCCACGGATCGGGAGATAGGGGATTCCAATGAATCCCCTATCTCCACCGTTGGTGGCAGCTAGGGGTTAACTCCAGGACTGGCGTCATCGTGCTATGCACGATGAGGCCAGTCCTCAGGGGGAGTTCCCGGAGGCTTGGCCGACATCCAAGATGTCGGCCAGCTCCGGGAAAGGATCACGAACGGCGCTTTTCAGCGCCGATTCGTGATCCAGCACCCCAGGGGTTAATGCCATGTACCATTTGGAAGGGCAGGCTGTGCCCTTCCAAATGGTGCCTGGGTTAACCCCCGCAACGCCGCCGATCGGGAGGGAGAGAGGTCCGAAGGACCTCCCCCCCCTCCCTTTCAGGCGCCTCCTCCGACACCTAATTTCACCGGCGGCGGTTCCGGATGCTGGGCTGACATCGAGGATGTTAGCCCGCACCGGGCGGGCCAGCGATCGGCCGGAACTCGGCCGAAAGCTGACCCCAAAGTGAGGACGCGCTCAGCGCGTCCTCCGCATGCAACGTGACATGCGGTTGGACGCGCTGAACGCGTCCTCCGCATCGAAGTGGTTAAATAATCCCATTTCTCTTGGACTCCCTTTAAACTCCTCCAGTCTGATAATGACTCCTTCACACAAAATCTCATTTTAGAAAAATCTGTTTTTTTAAAGTCTAAAACTTTTGTTTTTGTGTGGTGCGGCTCCATCCCTGTTCTTATATTAAACCATACTGACTGGTGATCACTAGATCCCAAATTTTCACCTACAACAACGTCCGATACCAAACCTCCATTTGTGAGTATTAAATCCAATATGGCCTCTTTACGGGTCGGCTCCTCAACTACTTGTGTTAGAGATAATCCCAGTAAGGAGTTTAGAATATTTGTACTCCTGGTGCACCCAGCTATTTTGGTTCTCCAGTTCACATCAGGAAGATTAAAGTCCCCATGATAATAACTTCCCCCTTCATTGCCATTTTGGCTATTTCCTCAACCAGCAGATTATCTAGCTCTTCTACTTGTCCAGGGGGTCTATAGATCACCCCTACACGAGCTACTGTATGATTGCCAACTGTTAGCGTAACCCAAACTGACTCTATGTTCACCTCGCTCACTTTTATTTGATTCGTTTTTATGTTGTTTTTCACATACAGGGCCACTCCTTCTCCTTTCCTACCTTCTCTGTCTTTTCTATATAAAGAGTACCCCGGTATTGTTATGTCCCAGTTATTTATCTCACTGAACCATGTCTCAGTAACCGCCACTAAATCTACTTTTTCAGCTGCCATCATTGCCTCCAGTTCATTGATTTTATTGACTAAACTGCGAGCATTTATAGACACGACTCTGAGCTTGTCATTTTTTACCTCGCATGTTGCTTGCACCCTCCGATTTAGTTTTGGGGGGGACAATCGGGCAGATTGTTTACCCTTTTGTCCCCCCCTCCTAGTTTAAATATTTCTTTGCGAAACCTTTGAACTTCTCACTGAGAACATATGTTCCCCTATGAGTAAGATGCAAACCATTCTTTTTATACAGTTCCTTTCTGCTCCAATTAGAGCTATCATGGGACACAAAGCCAAATCCTTGCTCCCGACACCATTCCGAAGCCACAAATTGAATTCCCTATTGCGCATCTTCCTATCTTGAATGTTATGCACAGGCAAAACTTCAGAGAATGACACAGTGGACGCAATCTGCTGTATTTCACCTCCAAGAACACAAAATCTTCCTTAATCTCAGAAACCTCATTGCTAGCCAAGTCATTTGTCCCTAGATGGACTAGAACATCCACTTCCCCTTGCTGGTTTGCTTCTTTGACAATATTGAGAATACGTCTCCTGTCTCTACGAGCAGTAGCCCCAGGAAGACATCTCACCAAACCACTACTCTCCAGCTCAACACCTCTTATGATAGAATCACCCAGCAACAATTGCCTTCTATCAAGTCCCACCTTTTCATTTTTGTCCTTGGTTGCAGTGCTGCATACCTTAGGCATAGTGGATGGTGGTCCTCAACTATGGTGTCTGAGCCTGCATCCGTCTTACCACTACACTCTGAAAGTGCCTCAAAAGAATTAAGAAGAGCCACAGATTGTGGGACATGCTTTCTTTCCACAACGCTAAGTCTACCAGATCCTACAGTAGTCCATCTGCCGCTCCTAGGAGGCCTCTGTGGCAGTGGCTTTGCAACAGTCATAGCCTGAGTTTGTCTAACAGATAATTTACAAATCTCAGACTTCAAACAGGCAATTTCCTGCTGCAATAAAGAGAACTGCCTACATATCAGGCACACTCCAAACCTCCAAAAATTGGATCTAAAAACAAACGCATGACAGCTCTTTCACTGGACCAAGCCTGCCATTATAAAAGAATGGATTTAAAACCAGCAAATCTTACCTTTTTGTAGGTTTTCTACCTCCTGTCAAACCTCAGACTACCTCCAGAGTATCTACAGAAGATCTCCTCTAAGAGTTCACTTTGAAGGCTTCACTTAGAAGGCTTGACAAGCCTTACAAGGCAGCACATACAGATAGAAGGCGTTACTGTTTTTCCCATACACCGGCATTATGCATCACATACAGATTCAAGGCGTTACTGTAATTTCCATACACAGGCATTATGCAGCACATACGGATACAAGGAGTTACTGTAATTTCCATACACAGGCATTATGCAGCACATACAGATACTGTAATTTCCATACACAGGCATTATGCAGCACATACAGATACAAGGTGTTACTGTATTTCCCATACACAGGCATTATGCAGCACATACAGATACAAGGCGTTACTGTATTTCCCATACACCGGCATTATGCATCACATACAGATTCAAGGCGTTACTGTAATTTCCATACACAGGCATTATGCAGCACATACAGATACAAGGCGTTACTGTAATTTCCATACACAGGCATTATGCAGCACATACAGATACAAGGCGTTACTGTAATTGCCATACACAGGCATTATACTGCACATACAGATACAAGGCTTTACTGTAATTGCCATACACAGGCATTATGCAGCACATACAGATACAAGGCGTTACTGTAATTTCAATACACAGGCATTATGCAGCACATACAGATACAAGTGTTACTGTAATTTCCATACACAGGCATTATGCAGCACATACAGATACAAGGTGTTACTGTAATTGCCATACACAGGCATTATGCAGCACATACAGATACAAGGCGTTACTGTAATTGCCATACACAGGCATTATGCAGCACATACAGATACAAGGCGTTACTGTAATTTCAATACACAGGCATTATGCAGCACATACAGATACAAGGCGTTACTGTAATTTCAATACACAGGCATTATGCAGCACATACAGATACAAGGTGTTACTGTAATTTCCATACACAGGCATTATGCAGCACATACAGATACAAGGTGTTACTGTAATTGCCATACACAGGCATTATGCAGCACATACAGATACAAGGTGTTACTGTAATTGCCATACACATGCATTACACTGCTGTACAGGGATAAGATGCAGGGGGGTTATAATGACTGAAAAATCCATGTACAGTACAGATACAAGGTGTTACTGCAGTTTCCATACACAGGCATAATGCCACATACAGATACAAGGTGTTACTGTAATTGCCATACACAGGCATTATGCAGCACATACAGATACAAGGCGTTACTGTATTTCCCATACACCGGCATTATGCATTACATACAGATTCAAGGCATTACTGTAATTTCCATACACAGGCATTATGCAGCACATACAGATACAAGGCGTTACTGTAATTGCCATACACAGGCATTATGCAGCACATACAGATACAAGGTGTTACTGTAATTGCCATACACATGCATTACACTGCTGTACAGGGATAAGATGCAGGGGGTTATAATGATTGAAAAATCCATGTACAGTACAGATACAAGGTGTTACTGCAGTTTCCATACACAGGCGTAATGCCACATACAGATACAAGGTGTTGCTGTAATTGCCATACACAGGCATTATGCAGCACATACAGATACAAGGCGTTACTGTAATTGCCATACACAGGCATTATGCAGCACATACAGATACAAGGCGTATCTGTATATTTAAAATGCACAAATAAAACAACATTTTAGAAACTATCATCTATAAGAAAACAAGACAAACCACATGCTGTGTGTTAAGGTCACACTTGACTTATACTGGAGATGATAACTGGCGTGCTTAGTAAAATAGCTAAACCTGTGGATTACCAAAATCCTTATTTATTGAGCACTATTATTCGTCACTGCGAAACTCGTTGATATAACGTTTCTATGACGGTAAAGGCATGAACATTACATGCTTGATAAATCTGTCATGTATTACCACGATTGTGGTTAGTGGGAAATAGCTCGGCCACCCAGTGCAACAACGTGTACTGACGCAACCGAAAGATAGCTCATTAGATCTTAGCTATCACCATCCATGAACTAGAACATGGGTGAATATTGGACGCCTATTCAGGCACGATCCAACAACGATATGGATTTATCAAGAGTTATCAAGCATGTAATGTTCATGCCTTTACCGTCATACCAACGTTATATCAACGAGTTTCGCAGTGACGAATAATAGTGCTCAATAAATAAGGATTTTGGTAATCCACAGGTTTAGCTATTTTACTAAGCACGCCAGTTATCATCTCCAGTATAAGTCAAGTGTTGGTTTACCTATACACTTAAGGTTTGACAGAACTATAAAGTATGGTGCTAATGTGTTTTCAAAAAGGTGCTATAATCTCTGCCACCCATATTCACCAATTGATGTGCGCAATCTGTGTAAACTGGTGGACGCACCGTTTACTCAAGTTTTAAAGATACAATTATTGTTATAATTAAGACTGACGCATTACCGTGTTTGAAATCTAACAAATTTATGTCAATATTGGACATTATTTCTTTAATGTAAAAAGTTTATTTTAAACTGTGTTTAATAAAATGTAATTTTTTAATTCTAAGCAATAGGTACTATTTGTCCTCGCAAGGGGAATTGCTAGATGTTGTATGTCCGCAGGGGGCACACTAATCTTCTAGTTCTTTCATTATAAGCTGCCGTTTCTTTATAGCGTGCATAGCAGCGCTCATTGATCTGTTTTTGTGAGTGATGACACAAGGGGTGATGTGACCTCCAGGGGTATAATCGCTTTTTAAGTCTTCTTTACGTGTGTACTGACTGTGTTTATCTTTCAGGGCTGTGAAGATGATTACAGGCGATGTGAGTGAAGCGGCACCAATCGCTCCGGATTTATACAGCGTGGAGCGCGAGAGGGCCGCTACTTCCATCCAGAGAGCCTTCCGCAGGGTTTTAGTGAGTACCCGGCTGGTGACGCGCGCGCTCTCATCATGGAATTATTGGATATAAAGTAAATCTCAGAGGAGGAAGAGGTTAAAAATGTGAAAGACATTTTAATGTGCAATAAAAGAATCTCCGCAGCTTTTTAAGGCTATGGTATGCGATCCGGTACAGCGTGTGTATTACAGCATATGTATTTTATTTTACTAAGGCGCATTTTGAATCCATTTGTCATCCTCCTAATCACCGGTTTATTATAGGTTTATTACTGTGATCTCCATGGTTGTTTGTTTATTTGGAGGTACCTATTCTATGTAGGTTATTCACTCCACGCCGATGTTCACTTTTGCTGCAACAAAAACGGTGAACATCGACAATCTACAGAAGGGAAACAATACACCAGCGGGCGAGGTCCCTGCAAACAACACTGTTCTATGTTAAACAGCGGGTACAGTATCGTAAAGACACGCTTTTTAAGGCACATTAAATAAATGATGCGCTAAAAATCAATTTTTTTACTGGAGTTTATTACCATATAGTACTTTACTGTGTGCAAAATTAAAATTTTTATTAGTTCCCCCACCAGAGATAGTTACCCCTAAATTTTACCAAAATATTGAAAAATACCATATTTGTGGGTCTCTGTAAAAAAAAAAAAAAAGTAAAGTAAGTATCAGGGCTTAATTGTTTTGGCTTTTTTACATAAACTTAACCTAACTGAAATATGCCTTTTCCCACAGACCTCTGAAAATGCAAAAAATGGTGCCTGGCGTGATGCAAAAATGGCCGCTATTTTTAAACTAGTCAGTATAAAGATAAAGTTTTAAATTACAAACATATAGGGGTCAGCACCAACAAAAAAAAAGTCAAGCAACCAGTGCTGGATCACTTGATATGGATTGACCCCCCCAACCCCAATATTTAACCCTAACCCTAATATCTAACACTAACCTGATTCCTAACCCTTAACCCCAATATCTAACCCTAAACCTGATATTTAACCCTAATTTCTAGCCCCAGCTATTGAGAATGACGCTCCAATTAGTCTGAGGCATCAATCGTCAGCCATGGCTGAATTGGAAGTTGTCCGATTTGGCTGATTTGAAGCATCATTTTTTGATACGTCTGTACCATAGGATACTGTGAGCAGGACAGTGTTAGTATTCTGTGAAATGGATAAACGACGGCTAGTGTCAGTTTATGTTTGTTCCGTCATTGTTAGTAACACCAGTGAATATACTATGGGGATCCTAAAGTGACGGTCTCCACTGATCTCCCATACAAACTATGGTGAAAACCTGGACTGAAACACTGGTGAAAACGATGCTATATAAATTCCATGGAACTGTGGTGGAAATAACGATGTGTCGGCAGGACCGGGGTATAAATACAGATGTGGCAGTGATAAATCCCAGCCTAATCCACCTTTAGAAGTCACTCAATCTCTATGTTTTGTGTTACAAGCTGCATTTATAGGGTAATAAAGCCAAGCGAGTCGTTTCCTGTAAGATTAAAAACGAGAACAATTGAAATAATTACCGGATCGTCTGCTTCTTTCATTTGTTTCCTTTGTCTTTTTAAGGACTTGAAGGTTTTTCAGTTCTACAAAAACCTCATTAATTTTAAAGGGATGGGAGATCCTCGCCTTCTGCTGAAGAGCATCAATCCTCGAGAGGTGAGCATTGAGTGCTGTCACAGAGCAGGTAGCTTTAAGTTTGTGCATTTTCTCCCTGCCCTGTCTTGGTTTCCTTTGTGTTTTCATCAGTGTGTTCTATGTGGATCCTGTTCATACCTGATTTTAACCCAGCTTGTCTTTGATTTTTCTGCTCTCCACAACTCCGACCTTGACTTTTGGACTTTTATTATTATTATTATTATTTATTTATAAAGCGCCAGCATATTCCGCAGCGCTGTACAATAAGCACAGTACAGACAGGGTTACTGTTTGTAATACCCAGGACCATCCTGGCTTCTCATTTATATGAACCTCTGTCTTCCCTGACCTCGACTTGTCTCTGATTCTGTTGGTTGGTCCAGTGTGGATCCTGCATTAAACCCAGCCGTTATAAGGACTGGTAATGCACTTAATCAGTTTAGTCGGGTCCTGTTTGCATGCAGGGTGTATATCTGTATCCACACACTTGTGACGACACATAGAAAGGGTACAACGTCACATTGCTCTGAGGATGCATCAGAAAGGAGCAGCGCAAGGCGTCCATCATAAACATAAATAGATGCGTCATAATCTCTGACCTGTGTTTTTTTGCTGTTAATCATTTTTGATGACCCCAAAAAGCCAAGAAAGCTGTTAAATGTCACAGCTTCATCACATGTACTATTTATTAATGGAACTCCTTGATAAGATGCAGCAAGTACTGGCTGGGTGGAGTAGAGGTAACATCACTGCTCTGCATGGAGAGAGCCTGTGGAGACACGGGTTCGATCCCAGCAAGAGCACCTCTCCAGTAAGTGTCCTTGGGCAAGACACCTAACGGTACATACTCACCACCCAGGACATACTTGAAAATGAGAGAAATCTCAATGTATCCTTCCTGGTAAAATCCTTTCTCAAAAAAAGTAGTAGTGTAAAAGACACATGCAGGACAGACGGATGGACAGAATGATACACACACTATACATCGTCTGACAGACATAATAAAACATTGTGCTACAACGGCTCATCTCTTTACCCGTTCATGAATTTGGCACATCTGGTCCGTGTGCTTTTGGTGATTGACATTCACTAAACCTTGGCATAATGCAGGGATCAACAACCTTGGTCCTCCAGATGTTTTGGATCTACATCTCTCTCGAAGCTCAACCACTCATTTTGAGCATCATGGGAAATGTGTTCCAAAACATCTGGATGGCTAAGGTTGCTGACCTCTGGCATAATGTGTGCTGTGCCATGCTGTCAGGGAGCGGTGTAGCCTTTTTAAGTGCGCGTTAGAATACTGTAGACTCCGCTTTCTGTGTCTTAGCTTCCTTTTTCACAGTTGTCGGATAGCAATCTCTGCTGTTATGTGTAGGTGGATGCGGACTGATATCAGGTTACAGAGTTAGGAGATAGGATGGCAAACATTTCAGCCGCATACATAGTGCTGTGGTGTGTTGGCATCTGTTACACGTTTTGTGGCTAGATTGAATTAGCAATGATCCAAAGCATTCAGTCTGTAGTCGTCCTATGTGTAGTATTTCCCGGCGCTCTGCTCATTATCCTCTTTACTCCCCAGGCTGAATTAATCGATGCCGCGGCCGGTGTCCATGTGCGATTCAGATTGGGAGGAGTAAGTATAACCGTACATAAAAAAAAAAAGTATGTTATTATTTAACACCTATACAGAAGCCTTACGTCTGCCCCATTTGTGGTTTTTAAGTGGTTATATATTTGTGCATGGGGCCACCAAGCTTGTGAACGCGTGTTACTTGTTGGTTGGAGGATGCTCAAACCGACAAGGCGTTAGGTCAGAAAAGGGAGCCCACTGCAGGTAAGTTGGGATGATACGCGTGCGCAGGAGGTGTGCCCTGGCACACCCTAATGGTGGGTGAAGAGGTTCTCTTTCACCTCTTACATTGACATTTTAGATAGAGAAACATAGAAAAATGTCGGCAGATAAGAACCTTTCGGCCCATCTAGTCTGCCCAATTACATGGATACTTTACCTGGATTTATCTTTTGTTTAGGATAGCCTTATGCCTATCCCATGCCTGCTTAAATTCAATTACTGTTTTGGCCTCTACCACTTCAACTGGAAGACTGTTCCATGTATCCACCACCCGCTCAGTAAAATAATGCTTCCTGATGTTACTTTTAAACCTTTGCCCCTCTAATCTAAGACTATGTCCTCTTGTTTTGCTACTTTGTTTCCTTTTAAATATACTCCCTTCCTCTACCTTGTGGATTCCCTTTACGTATTTAAATGTTTCTATCATATCTCCTCTGTCTCGTCTTTTTTCCAAGCTGTACATGTTAAGATCATTAAGCCTTTCCTGGTAACTTTTCTCCTTCAAGCCGTACACCATTTTAGTAGCCCTTCTCTGAACTCTCTCTAAGATGTCTATATCCTTCTGGAGATACGGTCTCCAGTACTGCACACAGTACTCCAAGTGAGGTCTCACCAGTGCTCTGTACAGTGGCATGAGCACTTCCCTTTTCCTATTGCTAATACCTCTCCCTACACAACCAAGCATTCTGCCAGCATTTCCTGCTGCTCTATTACATTGACTACTTACCCTTAGATCCTCTGAAATAATGACCCCTAAATCCCTTTCCTCACATGTTGAGGTTAGGACTGTATCAAATATTCTATATTCAGCCCTTGGGTTTTTACGTCCCAGGTGCATTATCTTGCACTTATCCACATTAAAACTCAATTGCCACAGCTCCGACCATTTTTTTAGTTTACCTAAATCATTTGTCATTTGGCTGATCCCTCCAGGAACGTCAACCCTGTTGCAAATCTTTGTGTCATCAGCAAAAAGACATACTCTTCCATTAATACCTTCTGCAATATCACTAATAAAAATATTAAATAGAATGGGTCCAAGTACTGACCCCTGAGGTACCCCACTGGTAACAAGACCTTGCGCCGAATAAACTCCATTTACCACAACCCTCTGTTGCCTGTCACTCAGCCACTGCCTAATCCATTCAACAATATTGGAATCCAAGCTCAAAGATTGCAATTTATTGATAAGCCTTCTATACGGAACTGTATCAAAAGCCTTACTGAAATCTAAATAAGCAATGTCTACTGCACCACCTGTGTCTATTATTTTTGTTACCCAATCAAAAAAATCAATAAGATTAGTTTGGCATGATCTCCCTGAGGTAAACCCATGTTGTTTCTGATCCTGTAATCTATGTGTTTTTAGATGGTCAACAATCCTTTCCTTTAACATGGTTTCCATTAATTTCCCCACTACTGACGTAAAACTAACTGGCCTATAGTTCCCAGATTGTCCTTTATCTGCTTCCTGATGAATAACATAAAACTGCCTGGATCTCAGAATGCTGGATTCTTATTTGTAATGAAAAATGTGTCTTTTGTGTAAAAAAAATTTCAATTAATAAATGTTTCGTGGGTGCACACCCTAGAGTAACGGGCTGCGCACGCCAGTGTCTGCACACCCTAACGTAACGTGCTGTGTATGCCAGTGTCTGCACACCCTAACGTAACGGGCTACACACGCCAGTGTCTGCACACCCTAACGTAACGGGCTACACACGCCAGTGTCTGCACACCCTAACGTAACGGGCTGTGCACGCCAGTGTCTGCACAACCTAACGTAACGGGCTGCGCACGCCAGTGTCTGCACACCCTAACGTAACGGGCTACACACGCCAGTGTCTGCACACCCTAAAGTAACGGGCTGTGCACGCCCTAACGTAAAGGGCTGTGCACGCCCTAACGTAACGGGCTGTGCACGCCAGTGTCTGCACACCCTAACATAATAGGCTGCGCACGCCAATGTCTGCACACCCTAATGTAACGGGCTGCACACGCCAGTGTCTGCACACCCTAATGTAACGTGCTGCGCACGCCAGTGTCTGCACACTCTAATGTAATGTTCTGCACACGCCAGTGTCTGCACACCCTAGCGTAAGGGGCTGCGCACGCCAGTGTCTGCACACCCTAGCGTAAGGGGCTGCGCACGCCAGTGTCTGCACACCCTAACATAATGGGCTGCGCACCCCAGTGTCTGCACACCCTAACGTAACTGGCCGCGCATGCCAATGGTTGGGATAGAATAGAATAAAATGGATTAAACGGGGAGGTAGGAGGACGACAGCAAGGCTGGTGAGTCTGTACCCATCGGCATGGGGAATCCAGGCTTATCCCACAACTCCAATGATGACATAGACGCGCATCAGGTATTCCAACAAATATTCATTGAAGGATTAGCAATGCTTCGGCTGCTATGACAGCCTTTCTCAAGCTTGGTAAAAACACTGTTGCAGCTGAAACGTTACTAAATTCTTCAATGATGTAATATGTGAGCACCAGGCGCTCCAATAAATAAACGTTTAATTAATGCAGCTTGAATGTATCCTTCCTGGTAGAATACTTTATAAATAAATAAATAAGTAAATATACACGCGGATGCACTTATGACATAGACATAACACGAGCATTGCTTTCTCTTTGCAGGTGACATTCCCACCAAACATATATTACAAGCTTTTTACCCACAGACCCATCGTGGACATGTGCGCCAACAGCCCCAAGGACTACACCAGGCAGTCTGTGAAGCAGCCACTGCCCCGACAGATTCATAACCGCGGGACAACGCCAGTGCTGGACCACGATAACTGGTACAGACGTGTGGAGAACAATGGCTGGAGGCCGCTTGCCCTGAGAGTCAGTATGATAAAGATAATCAGTTCAGCTCGCTCGTATAATTTCCTGTAAAATAGACACTTTCAGCCAACAGACAGCTGGAAAGCGTTTACACATCCGGCTGCGTTATTCTCTCACAGCGACACAATGGGGACGGATTAAATGGGATTACAGACGTGACTGTCAGTTTCTTGGTTTTTTTTTCATTCTTTTATCTCTGGTGGAGGAAAACATTTAGATGTTCATCTTGCACTCTCATATTTCTCCCAGATAAATAATATTTGGGGATATTCCCAAAGGGATGCCACATTGTTACTGCTCCACTTCTTATTCCAAGTCGAACGTTATCTTGCACCACCTTTTGGCTTTATCGTGTGGATACCAGGACTGGACTGGGACAAAAAAATCAGCCTGGACTTCATCCAGACCACCGGCAAACACGCACAAAAATAGTATATAAACCAACTGGATAGCTCATCCAATCGCAGTACAGATACCGGCGTTTCTGCAGATCGATTGGGTAAAGCAACGCAGCAGCGCCGACTGCGTCTATTTTACAGACAGTGAGGACGTTCTCACCTCACCCATTAAGGGTACTGCAAGCTGCGTGGTGAACCAGCATTCACACTGGCCCACAGAGGCATCGCCCACTGAGAATCTCCCTGTAGTCCCTATGGCCAGTACATGCCTGGTGCGACCTATACACATAGCATATATACACAGTATCTCACAGAAGTGAGTACACCCCTCACATCTTTGTATATAATATATTATTATATCTTTTCATGTGACAACAATGATGAAACGACACTTTGCTTCAATGTAAAGTAGTGCGTGTACAGCTTGTATAACATTATAAAATGGCGTCGCGCCTGTACTCACCAGAGCGGTGCAACAGCCAGGAGTAACAGCCCGGTTCATTTATAAAACATAACAAGAGAAAAAAGAGACGAGCGCAGATGACATCTTTTTTCTCTTGTTATGTTTTATACATGATCTGGGCTGTTACTCCTGGCTGTTGCAGCCCTTCTGGTGAGTATAGGCGCGACGCCATTTTTTCTGTATGTATGTATATTATGCTGTAACACCAGTTCGTCGTTTTGCTGCTGTTCATTTTTCCATGTTTTTGTTTTAACCCCAAGTGGGAAGTGTTTGGTGCGTGTATAAATAAAACCCACCATTTTTCTGCCTCTCCTTTAGCTGAAAAGCAGCAGGAGGGGCATGGAGCTGCTCAGTAGAGCGGCTTTTGGTACATTGGTTAGGACTCGCTCTACAAAGAGGTGCCTTGTCGGGGCGAGTGAGCTTACGTTGCAATGGCCATTAAAACAAACTAAAACCTCCTGATAGAAACGAGCGCAGATGACACCTTTTTTTCTCTTGTTATGTTTTACACAGTCATTAATGGCTAAACCGCTGCCAACAAAGTGACTACACCCCTAAATGAAAATCTCCAAATCGGATCCAAAGTGTCAATATTTTGTGCGGCCACCATTATTTTCCAGCACTTTCTTTACCCTCTTGGGCATGGAGTTCACCAGAGCTTCACAGGTTGCCACTGGAGTCCTCTTCCATGACGACAACACGATGCTGGTGGATGTTCGAGACCTTGCGCTCCTCCACCTTCCATTTGAAGATGCCCCACAGAGGCTCAATAGGGTTTAGGTCTGGAGACATGCTTGGCCAGTCCATCATCTTTACCCTCAGCTTCGTTAGCAAGGCAGTGGTCATCTTGGAAGTGTGTTTGGGGTCGTTATCAAGTTGGAATACTGCCCTGCGGTCCAGTCTCTGAAAGGAGAGGATCATGCTGCTTCAGTATGTCACAGTACATGTTGGCATTCATGGCTCCCTCAATGGACTGTAGCTCCCCAATGCCAGCAGCCCCAGACCATGACATTCCCACCACCATGCTTGACTGTAGGCTAGACACACTTGTCTTTGTACTCCTCACATGGTTGCTGCCACACACTTGACACCATCTGAATCAAATGAGTTTATCTTGGTCTCATCAGACCAGAGGACATGGTTCCAGTAATCCATGTCCTTAGTCTGTTTGTCTTTAGCAAACCGTTTGCGGGCTTTCTTGTGCATCATCTTTAGAAGAGGCTTCCTTCTGTGACGACAGCCATGCAGACCAATTTGATGTAGTGTGCGGTGTATGGTCTGAGCACTGACAAGTTGACCCCCACCCCTTCAACCACTGCAGCAATGCTGGCAGCGCTCATACGTCAATTTCCCAAAGACAACCTCTGGATATGACGCTGGGCACGTGCATTCAACTGCTTTGGTCGACCATGGTTAGGCCTGTTCTGAGTGGAACCTGTCCTGTTAAACCGCTATATGGTTTTGCCCACCGTGCTGCAGCTCCGTTTCAGGGTCTCGGCTATCTTTATGTCGAGCAACAATTCTTTTTTTCAGATCCTCAGAGTTCTTTGCCTTGAGGTGCCATGTTGAACTTACAGTGACCAGTATGAGAGAGTGAGAGCGATGACACCAAATTTAACACACCTGCTCCCCATTCACACCTGAGACCTTGTAACACTAACGAGTCACATGACACCGGGGAGGGAAAATGGCTAATTGGGCCCAATTTGGAGATTTTCACTTAGGGGTGTACTCCCTTTTCTTGGCAGCGGTTTAGACATTAATGACTGTGTGTTGAGTTATTTTGAGGGGACAGCAAATTTACACTGTTATACAAGCTGTGCACTCACTACTTTACATTGTAGCAAAGTGTCATTTCTTTAGTGTTGTCACATGAAAAGATATAATAATATATTTACAAAAATGTGAGGGGTGTACTCACTTCTGTGAGATACTGTATATATAAATATTTATTTGTATAGCACTGCAGCAATAACCTAGATTTGCCGTCACTGATACAGGGTTCTGGATCTGGTCGTAACAGCAGTATGGGCTGTCGGATATAATCTCTGCACGTGAATACAACACGTTTGTATATATTGGATTTATCAGCCAAGCCTCCAATATGTCTATATTGGATTTACTGGACCTACCTCGGCAGTTGTCTCCAATATATCAGGGATTATTATTTCATAAGAAATTTATACGAGACACAAATATCAATCGTCTATATCTCTTAGAAATTATCCTGAATTCTTTTAATTGTCTGTGTTTTGCTTTAAAAAATACAATAATCAATAATCGGATAAAAATATATATATATTTATTACGTATACAAAAGAATTTCAAATCTCATATCATAAACAAAAATTTATAAACCACAATCCAACCGCATATAAAAACTAGCTTCACAATATATGTATCTCCGGTTAGTAACTGCATATATGATTAATATCATTTACCTTATCAGTTAGTAACTAATACACAAATGGTTAATAAACATTTCTGCTTAATACAACATGCATTTCCCAGCAAACAATGTTTAACCAGCCAGCTCTTATAGATATATATATCTCTCTGCTACATGGATCAACAAAAGATAAGCTAATTTAATAATAAGTAATAAAAACTTATTTAGTGAATCCTCCCCTAATCTCGAGAATTAAACTTCTAATCTTTTGCTTTTTATTTTGTAGTTATATAATTCCTTGCTTATTTTAATCACAGTAATTTCCAAATTCAATATATATATTGGTATCAATCTTGCAACATTTCTTTAGGAATAAATCCTTATATCCACTTCTTCATATTTCTATCTGCAGAATAGAATTACTTAGAATTTGGATTTTAACCGTATCAGAGAAGTCTCAGTCTACGTTGCAAAAATCTCTACAAATATATTTTTACATTAATTCCTTATTTCATACATTACCTGTCCAATTTGGATGTTGATGAGTCTGCCTTGGAATTTTCTATGTGATACTTTGTTTTGGAATATGTGAAAATTATCGATATTAGATAATCAATGCATGTGAGTTAGAGATTTGGTGAGAATATTGATTGCCTCATGTCTTGGGATCTGCCTGCATCGTGATGTGAGTCTGATGTGAGTCTGAATGCTGCAATTTCCCGACTCCTCAGAGTGTCATGTATAATGAATGTCTGAGTGCATGGCGATGTGAGTCTCTGTCTGTTGGAATCTCTGACTGACTTACAAAAGAACCTTTGCCGCCTATTATACCCAATTTGAAGTCATGGATAATCAATAATAATATGAATCATTATTTTTAGTATCCTCTAGAGGGCAGTATTGCACTTCTTATATTAATTCCATTAATTCCACTATTTCTTTTTAATAGTCTTATCTCGGGTCAAAGGTCAGACTGACTTAACAAAGACCTTCACTTCAGTCTCTAGACACAGTGTCTGTCATCTGATTTATATTCTCACTCCTTTTGGTTGCTTAGATCAGCTAAATTCTTTTCTGGTTAACTCACAGAATCTATTCTTTAGTAATTTTTATTATTTACCAATTATATACTTTCTACAATATTTTGGAGTATATATTTCATACTGTAATTATAATAAAATATACCTTGATTATAAACATATATTTTGTGAATATAATTCTATGTTACAGAATATTTAACTCTTATTCCTATACCCAAAAGAAACAAAATCTCTTTTGTTTTAAAAACTTAGAATAGACCAATAAATTTACTTATGACACGTCTTAACATTATCTCACATTCATTCATTCTAGGTTCCTTCATGTCTGGATAGACTTCACCCAGGAATGAACTTTGTTAAAAAAAAAACCTCGTTCATTTCTAAACGTAGAGAAATTTTGAAAGAAAAACTGTCTTTAAAACAAAATGGCTACAGGCATCCATTTTAAAATTCTCCTTTTCTCTCTAATATACCCGACAGGGCGCATTGTGTTTGTTCAGATTAGTCTGCTCTAAGAATGTCCCTCTAACATCTCACCCGCTCTCTGTTATGAACAGGTATTTGATGACAACGACCACATAACAGCTGATAAATATAAAAAAATAACATTTCCACATTTAACGTTACGTCGGAGGCAGGATGTGGAAAAAAGGCAGAAACAAAGGAAAATTGACTGGATGAGAAAAATGTGAGTAATTTAACAGATCATTAAAACCAGGTGAAAGACATTGATTATATGGTTACAATTATTTAATTAAGCGCCAACACATTCCGCAGCGCTGTACAAGGTGCAATGGGTAAAGACAGGACAATTCTACAATACATACAGGAGGCCGGTCAGCATTGCTACCAGCAGATATAGGAGGATGTGAGGGCCCTATTCCCGTGGGAATTTACAATCTAGATGGGTGAGGGGATTACAAACAGGAGGGGGATTGCAGTGATGAGCTAATGCAGGGAGAGGTGAGGCCCGTTTTTGGGTCGGTCAGACGTCTTGTTGCAGAGTCAGGTGGTCGGCTTCCCTAAACAGAAGGGTCTTTAGGGAGCGATTAAATGAAGCCAGGTTTGGGGACCGTCTGATATTGCGAGGAAGCGCATTCCATAGAGTGGGCGCTGTACTAGAAAAAGCCCTACCGTCTGGCATGTGAAGAGGTAATGGTGGAGGATGCCAGGCGCAGGTCATTGTTGGATCGTAGGGGACGGCTGGGTGTATCTGGTGATTAGAGAGGACAGGTAGTGAGGGTTTTGTAGGTCAGGGTGAGTAGTTTGAATTTGATTCTGCCGTGGATGGGGAGCCAATGCAGGGATTCACAGAGAGGAGCGGCAGAGACAGAGCGACGGGTGAGATGGATAAGCCGGGCTGATGTGTTTAGGATGGACTGCAGGGGGGGGAGGCGGGAGATAGGAAGGCCAGCCAGGAGGTTGTTGCAGTAGTCCAGGCGGGAGATAACAAGCGAGTGGATAAGTCAGGGTGTGGAATATATTAGGCAGCAAGAGTCAGTTCTTGAATTTCTTGTGTTGGAAGCAGGAAAAAATGAGCGAAAAGATCTGAGTGACTTTGACAAGGGACAATTTATAGAATTTAGCTAAGTATGACGATAAGTTAGAATTTTAATAATAAGACTCTGAGGCGAGTATTGCTTCTCTTTCTTGCTTTTATTAACATAGCAGCAAGTGGCAACTAGCAAGAACTTTGAAAATATGAAGCATTTAAATTGAATAAAGAGAAAACATAACAGTAATAACAGGTATATGGTATCTTCTAACACCCCTTCCACTCCTTTGGATCTGTCCTCTTTCCTGTTCAGTGCTCATCAAAACCGATCGACGTCCCTCCTACTTCCTCTTTCTTTGCTGTACGAGGTGATCAGTGTAGGTATATAGGGAACCCAAAGGGCAATCCACCGGGAACCATGAAATCCGTTATGAGGCTGAGGAAAGAAAAAACATGAGTGGAAGATATTGGATCCGCAGACCCAGGAAATAACAAAACCACAATAGCGGCGGGAGTGGTGGGCAATACTCGCCTCAGAGTCTTATTATTAAAATTCTAACTTATCGTCATACTTAGCTAAATTCTATAATTTTAATACATCGACTCTGAGGCTCCTATTGCTTGTTCAAAGCTAACCCACAACTGCGGATGACCAATGAACAACAGGTTTGAAATAAAATGAACGGAAGGTGGACTCCCTGGACCAGTCAGCTGATCGCAATAAGTCCTCCAACCGACAACCTGCCGAAACAGCGGAAGAAGCAACAGCGCTACGAACCGAATGAGCTCCAAAAATTGAGGTATCTACACCCGCTAACACTAAGAGCCAGCGCAGCCAGCGCGCGAGCGTAGTAGAACCTACCGAAGCGAAAGGAGATTGGAAAGAAATAAAGAAAGGTGAAACCTCCGTGCCCCGGAGGGCGGTAGTACGAGATTCGTATTCCTGAAGGCAAAGGACCGGGCATAAAGCCGGGCGTGACTGGAAGGCCGGGTAAAAGGCAGACGAAATGGACATTTTGGTACGGCGGGAGATGTCAAAGCGCACGCCTTCTGGTATGAAAGAACGAGCCTTGAAGTCTAAAGCCCTGACATCAGCCACCCGTTTGCAAGAAATCATGCAAAGAAGGGCCAATAATTTCGCCGAAAGCTGACGTAGGGTTAAATCCTTGTTAGAGGGCCATTGTTCCAAAAAGTCAAGGAGGATATGCACGTCCCAAGTTGTCGTATATCTAGGCAACGGAGGACGGTCAGATCTGATACCTTTAAGCAGACGACACACCAACGGATGTTTGCCCAAAGGTGTCCCCTGAAAACCCATGTGGTAAGCTGATAAAGCTGATCTATATACATTGAGAGTACGATAAGCCTTGCCTTGATCGAAGATATCCGTAAGGAAATCCAAAACAAAGCTCAAAGGGGCCTGGAAGGGATCTTGATCCCTTGACAAACACCAATGATGCCAGGTGAGCCAAGCTGATTTGTATCAGGATCGAGTACCTGGGGCCCACGCCTGGCGTAGGAGTGCGGTAGTTCGGTCCGAAATTTCTCCGGCTCCCCCGGGCGTCCCGAAACCAGTGAGGCCGATAACTGTCTGGATCCTGATGACAGGAGAGGGTGAGGTTGCCCGGAGGCGTCTCTCAGGAGATCCGGGAGAGTCGGGAGAACACGGGGAACATCCATGAGGAGATCCAATAGTACCGGGAACCAAGGTTGGTTCTGCCAAAAGGGTGTGATGATCACAATCTGGGCCTGTTGTGTCCTGACCTGACGCAGTGTGTGCGAGCTATCAGTTGAGTGGCGGGAAGGCGTACTGGCGAGCCCCGGACCAATCCTGAAGGAAAGCGTCCGTTGCCTCTGCCAGTGGGTCTGGCCGCCAACTGAAGAAGATCGGAAGATGGGTGTTGAGCCGGCTGGCAAAAAGATCCGCGTGAAAAGGTCCCCAAAGGGATGTCACGTCGGAGAAAGCTGCCGAGCTCAGACGCCAATCTCCGGAGTCCTCTGTATGTCTCGAGTTCCAATCCGCGAATTGGTTCGAGATACCTGGAATGAACTGTGCTTGGACCTCGATCCTGGTCTGAAAACACCACTCCCAGAGGTGGGAAGCCATTGTTGTCAGAAGGAGGGAGCGAGGGCCGCCCAGCGAGTTGATGTATCGAACTGCTGGGAAGTTGTCCATCCGGAGGAGGACTGAACGATGAACGTGATCTTTGAGGAAACTCTGCAGTGCAAAAAGTCCTGCCAGGAGCTCCAGACCGTTCATGTGCAGTTGACGCTCCTGCATGGACCAACGACCTCCCGTGGAGGAACCGTCGCAATAAGCACCCCAACCTGACCCACAAGCGTCTGAGTCGATTGTAAGCGTCTGGGGTGGCACCAGGATAGGCCTGCCGTTGCAGGAGTGGAGGTGAACGATCCACCAGTCCAAGTCCAGTCTGGCCTCTCCCGAGAGAGAGATCTGAGCGGAGTAGGGGAGACCCCGTCTGAGAAAAAGGGCCTTCAGGCGTTGGAGGGCCCGATAATGTAACGGGGCTGGTTTGACAGCTAGCCGTGTGGCCGCTAGGAGACCGATCACGCGAGCTAGGTCCCGTAAGGATGGGGTGTGAGCCTCCAAAAGGGACCGAACCTCGCGTAAGATAGATCGGCACTTGGGTAGAGGATAGTGACAGACATCGTGACACTGTGCACCCCGAATCCCAGAAATTCCAGGGTTTGAGATGGAGAGAGGATTGATTTTTCCTGATTCACCAGAAATCCCAGAGACTGGAAGAGACTGACCGTCCAATATATGTGGAGGCGTAGCTGAGCTTCCGAGGAGGCCATCAGCAACACGTCGTCCAAATATATAATGAGACGGACCCCTTTGGCGCGTAGCCATGCCACGACCGGTTTCAGCATCTTGGTAAAACACCAAGGAGCCGAAGAGAGGCCGAACGGCAGGCAGCGAAATCGCCACAGGTCGGGACCCCAACGAAACTGAAGGAAATCCCGTGATTCCTTGGCAATAGGGATGGTCAGGTAAGCATCCTTGAGATCCACTTTTGCCAACCAATCGCGGGGTCTCAATATTTCTTTGAGCATGTGCATGCCCTCCATCTGGAAATGACGGTAAATCACTGACCCATTCAACTCCTTGAGGTTGATAACTGGGCGAACACCTCCGCCCTTCTTGGGGACCAGGAACAGGTTGCTCAGGAAGCCCGCGGGGCCCGTTCTATGGCTCCTTTTTGGTATAGTTCTGTAATCTCCCGCTCCACTAGCGCCTGACCGTCCCCTGAAAAGGGGAGGGGGGAGGGATATGCAGTTGGAGCGGGGGAGAAGAGAACTCCAGAACAAAACCTAGAACCGTATTGAGGACCCAAGGGTCCGACGTAATGTGACACCATGCTGTGTGAAACATTTTAAACGACCTCCTACTTTGGTCGTAGACGGATGAAGAAGGTTTAAAGGTACCTGTATGCCTGAAGGTTGAGGAAGAATGACCGCCTCTGGAACCCCGGAATCCTCTGCCCCTCCATGGTCGGGATCGGGAAGGGAAGAACGGGGACGGCGCGGGAGCCGTTGCAGTGGAGGGATTGCCTCCTGCGGGACCTGAAGCGAAGGGTTTTGCACGGCCGGCAGCTCGGCCCCGATATCCACCGGCCCGTGGAAAAACCCCGGAGAACACTTTCTTGAGTGAATTGGACACTCGTTCCATGGTATTGAAGGCCCCGGAATATTCGTTCATATCTCTGAGGAAAGTCTTCCCAAACAAAGCCCCATTGGCCGCAGCGCCCAATTCATTATCCGCCACACCAGCTAATTGGCGATCCATCTTGAGTAAGATACATTTACGCCTTTCAGAAGCTAATGCCGTGTTGGCGTTACCCAAAAAACTTAGAGACCGTTGAGTCCAGTTAGTTATCTGGATCGGGTCTAGGGGTTCACCGGAGAGCTTTGCTCTTTCTGCTGTATCCAGCAATTTTATCAGAGGACCCATAGTGTCCAGTAGTTTGTCTTGGCACACCTTAAAAGCATGGTCTATGCCCTTGCTGGGCGTCCAGCCTTTAGGGGTGACAAAATCTACGAACGCCTTATCCACTTCAGGTGTTAAGCACGTTTTACCACTCGTGGTGGGGCGAGGGCATTCCGCTTTCATGCGGTTTCGTGTATTTTTATCCAGGGCTTTCCGCACCTGCGCATCAACCCACTTCTCAACGTGGGGTAATGGGGACCAATCTGCGGACCGTGGATGGGACAGGTCCTCTGGGCAGAAAAGGGGGTTCCCCAAAGGGTCATAGATAATGCCCGGGCGGGCTGCCGTATCAACTTCTACGGTGTCTTCAGTGAACTCCTCATCCGAGGCATAGACGTCTATGACATCGCTAGTGTCCTCCTCCTCCGAATCAGGGATAGAGTCCTGAAGCGGGGCAGGGACAATAGCGGTGTCAGGGTTGGAAACCGAAGGCAATTTAAATCTCTTGGAGTGAGATGATGTTGCGTGTGCAGGAGCCCGTTTAAGGGGTGCAGCAATGGGGGATGGGTGCACGTGTCCCGGCATTGTTGCGGGGATGCCAGCCCTTCAGTCATGTGTCGTGCTTTTTTCACAGACTGTTTCCCCGTGGTGGCCAGGGGGAGCTCGGGGGGCCTCACCGCGGTGAGTGTACTGCCCATATCATAATCCGCCAGTGGCGGGGGGTTATCAGGGTGGCGATTTTCTGCCATAATATCTTTTAATGAGCGGGTAAAATCTGCAGATAAAACAGAAACCGCTTTAAATACAGCAGAGTCAATGGACGCCTGCATGTAAGGGTCTAAGGTGGGAGGCTGGGAAGGAGCCATTTGAGCTTGCACAAGTACTGGAGGTTGAGATTGCTCACCCGCACTCTCATCGGAGGACTGTGCTGAGATCTCCGCCGGGGAGGCTGCACGTTGCGGGGTCTTTCCACGAGGCATGGCGCAGTATGAAGCCGGGAGAATGTCCGGAATTTCCCCTGCGTGCGCAGACCTCTCGGGTACACTCCGCCCACCTAGCCAGCGAGCGCGTGCGGCGTCTCTGAGAGGCAGGCAGACGGGGTTACACCGCGGTCACCAGGAGGATCAAAGGGAAACTTGAGAAAAAACGCGAACGCCGCGGTTAAAGCCGGGCGCTCGCTAGAGATTAAGTAAACACAGATAAATCTACTGTACAAACACATGTATGCATGTATACCCCAAAATCAATTGACAAAAACAGGATATCGCAGCAGAGATAATATATATACTTATCTAGTCGCCGAGCAGCTAAGAAAGAGGAAGTAGGAGGGACGTGGATCGGTTTTGATGAGCACTGAACAGGAAAGAGGACAGATCCAAAGGAGTGGAAGGGGTGTTAGAAGATACCATATACCTGTTATTACTGTTATGTTTTCTTATTCAATATAAATGCTTCATATTTTCAAAGTTCTTGCTAGTTGCCACTTGCTGCTATGTTAATAAAAGCAAGAAAGAGAAGCAATAGGAGCCTCAGAGTCGATGTATTAAAATTAGTAATGGCTAGGCGACTGGTCAGAACTAGGGATGAGCCGAACACTCCCCGAGTTCGGTTCGAAGCCGAACCCGAACTTTCCAAATGTTCTGGTCCGAACCCGAACTCGGACCCCATACAAGTCAATGGGGCTGAAAATTCGGTTTTTAGAGTGCCCTCCAAGAGGGCATATATGCTAGATATTTGCCATAAAAAGTGTATGGGGGTCTGGGTAGTGCCCTGGGGGACAGGAAACAAGGACAAAAAGTAAAAAAAAAAAAAGTTTTTAAAGGGACAGTGAGTTTTCCATGAAATAAGGGTTAAAAATAAAAACGAAAAATTCCTTCAAATATCGTGCCTGGGAGGTCCCCATAACCTGCCCGTGAAGTGGCGGATTTGTAGGATGTATAGAAACATTTAAAAACCAAAAAATGACATTTCAAATGACGGTAAATGCTTTTCCTTTAATCTATCCATAAACAACTGCTTGGGGCGGCAGTCTGTATGAAAAGAGGAGACCTTTTCGGACACGCAGAAAAAGTTTACTGATTTTTTTGGCGGTGAAAAGCAGGAGAATGACTGGAGAATGGAAAATTCTAGACCAAATAGCCAAACCAGAAAAATTCTCCCATTTAGGCTAGGGTCAGACTAGCGAATTTTTAACATGCGTTTAGGCGCACTTAAATACGGCCGCACTAGCATCAAATGACGGGCAATGACGGCCAATATACGAAGTACGGTCGCACGAAAGTCCAGCTGCGCAACGCAAGTGGAAAATGAACGTATTTTTTCGAGAACGCAGAACCGCTAGTACGGACGTACAGAGTGCGCTGCATCCACTAGCGGCGTGTGTGCGTGATTTGGAGACGTCAGACCCTGCTCATGTCCGGCCAACATAACGTCCAGACACCCAAAGTTTCCTGGTTTGGATCCGTAAAAAAATCACGCACAAAAATACGCATCGTATGACCGTTTTCGCGCAATCCGTGAAAAAATAAGGCAATGCGTTCGGACGCACTTTTTGACGGTGAAAAATGCGTTAGTCTGACCCTAGCCTTATCTCACTTTCCAAATCGGCTATTTGGTCCAGATTGTTCTATTTTCCTGCCACTCTCCTGGTTTTCACCTTTCTCTGAACAACCCTGAGAGAGAGGTGAAAGCCAGGAGAACTGGCAGGAGAAGAGAACAATCTAGACCAAATAGCCAATTTGGAAAGTGAGTTAAATGGGAGAATTTTTCTGGTTTGGCTATTTTGACCTAGAATTTTCACTTCTCCAGTTATTCTCCTGCTTTTCACCGCTCTCTGAATAACCCTGTGAATGTTTAATCCCGAGGTGAAAAATAACATTGCTTAAGGCTGGGGTCAGACGAGCGCAGTTATCACGTCCGTATTGCCGCACATTTGTACGTCCATGGCAGCATAGCATTCTGACCAATGGAGCCCCACACACGAAGTACGTCCGCACGGAAGTGCGGATGCATGGTCGGACGCAGCAAACGGACGCAGGTTAGGCAAGAACGTAATACTGCTAGAACGGACGTGCGGAGTGCGCAACGTCCGTGTAGCTTTGTATGTGAGTGATGAAACGAGGTCAGATGGACTGCATTTATACGTCCAGCATTTTTGACGGACAGAATGTTTTTTCATTTTAATTTATTTTCCCTGCTACATCAGTCAAAAAATACGTCAGTGAAAAAAACGGACTGTTTGGCCACTACCTTGTTGTCAGTCAGTAAGTACGTCCGTACTGCACGGACGCACAGTCCGTACAAAATGCGCTCATCTGACCCTAGATGTTATTTTGAATTTTTTTCAAACACAAGTTAACCACTTGGCTGCTATGGACACGCTCAGCGCGTCCAGCCAAGTGGTTCTCCTGTGCTATGGACGCGCTGATTCCGGTGGATTGCTGCGCCCCCCGGTGCGGGCTGACGTCAGCCCAGCACTCCGGGACCCCGGCGGAGCAATTAGATGTCATTGCGCCGCCGCGATGACATCTAATTCAGGCGGCCCCCCCCCGCATGTGCGGAGGAAGCGCCTGAAAGGGAGGGGGGAGGTCCTTCGGACCTCTCTCCCTCCCGATCGCCGGGGGGCAGGGGGTTAATCCAGGCACCGTTTGGAAGGGCACAGCCTGCCCTTCCAAACGGTGGCTGTGATTAACCCCTGGGGAGCCGGATCACGAATCGGCGCTGAAAAGCGCCAGATCGTGATCCTCTCCTGGAGCTGGCCAACATCTTGGATGTCGGCCAAGCCTCCAGGAACTCCCCCTGAGGACTGGCATCATCATGCATAGCACGATGACGCCAGTCCTGGAATTAACCCCTAGCTGCCACCAATGGTGGAGATAGGGGGTTCATTGGAACCCCCTATCTCCCGATCCGTGGCAGCTAGGGGTTAATGTTTGATATCGTTGGATCGGCCAGAGCATGGTCTTTCCAAGGATACCGAACATGAGCATGAAAAATGTTTTAAAAACATAAATAAAAAAATAAACATATTTAAAAAAAACTTCTAAAAAAAAAATAAACAAGTTTTTTTTTTGTTTTGTTAATGCAGCAATATTGTTCCCATTTCAATTATAAGGCCCCCGGCACACGAGCGTTTTGAGAGAATGGAAGAAACGTCCGTGAAAGTGGGCGTTCCTTCCACTCTCTGCGCTCAGCGTACAAAGCACGATCCTCCTATGGAGAATCGCGCTTTGTATACTTTCAGCGTCCGTTTAGCTTTTTGACGGGGAGGCCTTTTTCACGTCCGGTGGAGGGCTTTCCCCGTCAAAAACCCACGGACGCAGGGAAGTGTGGGCGCACATGAGGCAAAAATACGCTCGTGTGCCGGGGGCCTAATGTGAACAATAATGCTGCACTAACGATTTTCGTATGCGGTGCATTTGTTAAAAAAAGCAAAATTTCCCCCAAAAAAAAAAAGTATCGAGACCCCATTTCTAATTTTTTTAACAAGCGCACCACATACAAAATATAACCGCAAACGATCGCATTTTAAAATGTGAAAAAAAACACTTTACACATAATAAATTATTGAAAATTCAAATTTTATTGCATTTTTGTTATAATATACAGACATGACATAACGTATACATATAATAATGAGATATTATGAATCTGCCAAGTCTGCCGGAAAGAACGATATATAATATGTCTGGGTCATATATCAAAATATGGCTACAAAACGCGGTTAATCATGGTGAGCGAAAGCGGTAAAAATGTCCTCAGCACAGAGGTGTGAAAAGCCTCAGCAGCGAAAGGGTTAAATGCAGCATATTAGGATGTTTTAGGGAAATTAATTCTCAAATCTCAATCAGAAGCAGACACCACCCCACCCTCAGTATGTTGTACAATGTATCAAATTGATTACCAGACTAAAAACACCTGGTGTTATGCCCGTTTGTGAACAGAGGTCATTTAGAGTTGATAATCTTTCCACGTACACATTAGTTTTTAATTCAACATCTAATAAACCGTTGCTTATAATATTCTGCAGTAAAGAGTCTCTTTATTTCTAGATTTTTTTGTATTTTTTTTAAGCATTTTCTATACTTTTTTCAATTTTTTTTTTTTTTTTTCGAACTCGAACCGAACAGACCCAAAAAGTTCGAAATTCGCGAACTTTCAAACTGCCAAAGTTCGGGTCGAACTCCGAACCCGAACAGCTCATCCCTAGTCAGAACATCTCCAAAAAGGCAAGTCTTGTGGGGTGTTACAGTTACAAGTATACAGCACCAACAGTTTCCATAGCGCTTTACAATGGGGAAACACAGACAGGTGACAAATAAATAATAAAACATAAGGAACAGACAGCCCTGCCCGTAGGATAATTGTCCAGCAAATACAGCACTTTATACGAGTGCTCAGCCAGACATCCCGTGAGTTTACAATCTAAGGGACTAAGGCAAGTGAAACCAAAGGGAACAGGGGGAGTGTAGAGAAAATTCCCAGAGAGTTTCCTGGTATGCAGTGGTTAGTACTTACCAAAAATTGAGCAAGGCAGGACAACCAGCGACCCAGTGTCAAGGTCATCCAAGACCTGGGGAGCCCATCTGGTCCAAACACACAGAAGAGCTACTTTAGCCCAAATTGCGGGAAAAACCTAATGCTGGCAAGGATAGAAAGGTATCAGGACACATGTGACATTTATTTTATTTATTTATTTAGTATTTTACCAGGAAGGATACATTGAGATTTCTCTTGTTTTCAAGTGTGTCCTGGGTTCAAGAACATTGAATTGTTACAGAAATACAAAGTAATAAAATGCAAGATATTAAAAACAAAACACAAATATACAGATGAACAGAAAATAATTATGTAGGAAATATATTCATTATGTTACATGTTTACAGGTGCATTCCGTATATATAGTCACTATGTTACATGTTTACAGGTGCATTCTGTATATAGTCACTATGTTACATGTTTACAGGTGCATTCTGTATATAGTCACTATGTTACATGTTTACAGGTGCATTCTGTATATAGTCACTGTGTTACATGTTTACAGGTGCATTCTGTATATAGTCACTATGTTACATGTTTACAGGTGCATTCCGTATATAGTCACTGTTACATGCTTACAGGTGCATTCCGTATATATAGTCACTGTGTTACATGTTTACAGGTGCATTCTGTATATAGTCACTATGTTACATGTTTACAGGTGCATTCTGTATATAGTCACTATGTTACATGTTTACAGGTGCATTCCGTATATAGTCACTATGTTACATGTTTACAGGTGCATTCCGTATATAGTCACTGTGTTACATGTTTACAGGTGCATTGTGTATATTGTCACTGTGTTACATGTTTACAGGTGCATTCTGTATATAGTCACTGTGTTACATGTTTACAGGTGCATTCTGTATATAGTCACTATGTTACATGTTTACAGGTGCATTCTGTATATAGTCATTATGTTACATGTTTACAGGTGCATTCTGTATATAGTCACTATGTTACATGTTTACAGGTGCATTCTGTATATAGTCACTATGTTACATGTTTACAGGTGCATTCTGTATTGAGGTATGTTAATAGGGAGCTCTTGAGTGACTTAAGACTGGGGGAAGATTTGATGCTGTCTGGGAGGTTATTCCATAATTGCGGTGCTCTGTAGGAAAATGAGGATTGAGCCACTTTGTTTTTGTATTGCACGTAAGGTGCTGGTCCTGGATCGGAGGTTATAGGATGAGGGAACTGCTGGGGGAAGCCGTCTATTCAGGTAGGGTGGCAGCTTCCCAGAAAAGCTCTTAAACACCAGGTTGAAAGGTGAAGGGTGCGTCTGGATTCCAGCGACAGCCAGTTTAGTTCTTTTAACATGTCACAGTGGTGGATCATGTAGTTACATTGTAGCACAAAGCAGCACAATGAGTTATACAATGTAGTAAGTTTATGAAGGTGCGTTTGCGGGGCAGCTGCATACACTACATCTCGGTAATCAATAGCCGGCATAAGCATTTGTTGTACAGGTGAGTTTAACGCTTAATGGCAGGTGAGGCTCTGCTTACCTTCATGGCAGTTGTGCTCCCTGATGGCAATGGCCTCTTTCACAAGGATAATGATTCTGCCACAATGCAAAAACTGCTCAGGAATGGTTTGAGGATCATGAGATAAACTTCAAAGTGTTGCTTTGGCCTTCAAGCTTCCCAGATCTCAATCTGATTGAGCATCTGTGGAATGTCCTGGAACAACAAATCCGATTCATGTATGCTCCACCTTTTAACTTGCAAGACTTAAAAGATCTGCTCCTCATGTCTCGGTTCCTGATACCACAGGACACTCTCAGAGCTCGACACATCAGAGCTGTTTGGCAGCACGAGGGGGACCTACACAATATTAGGCAGGTGGTTTTAATGTTGTGGCTGGTCAGTGTATATACAACTATTAAAATTACTGAGGACGAAAACATGTGATCAAAATCTCCCACTAAGCACTTTGCAAGAGGGGGCAAAAAAAGATGTGTGGTGTGTGGGACACAGCCGGGCGGGTATTAGACGCAAACAAGGGGGATGGTGGACCTCCTTTACATCTCCCAGAATTCTCTGAGGCATCAGGGGCAAATGTAGCAAAAGAGCTCTGTGGACAAAGCAAATCTCTGATTGGCTGAGGCATGTAAATGTGTGACATGCCTGCTCGAAATGTTTCTGTCATGAAGGAAGGATGGAAAAGGGAAGGGTGTGAGAGGAGAAGGGAACGGCGCGGAGAGGTCAGGCTGGTGAACAGAAGGGGAAAAAGTAGAGGTAGGAGCAATGATGACATGTGCTGCGGCAGGAATGTCAGTCACTGGGGAAAAAATATCTTTTCTCCAGAAAGGGAACATTGGACTTTGCAGGTTTGATCTTTAAGATGAAGACTTTTCTGTCTGATGGACATATGACCTCTTAGTATAGGTTATGTTAGAGCCACATGGAAATCATTTGTTGTGTGTTACCTGGTCCTTAGAGAGGCAGAACAACAAGAACTCAGGGGGGCATGTGAAGAACTGAGCGGGGCCTGTGAAGAACTGAGCGGGGCCTGTGAAGAACTGAGAGGGGCCTGTGAAGAACTGAGAGGGGCCTGTGAAGAACTGAGAGGGGCCTGTGAAGAACTGAGAGGGGCCTGTGAAGAACTGAGCGGGGCCTGTGAAGAACTGAGCGGGGCCTGTGAAGAACTGAGAGGGGCCTGTGAAGAACTGAGAGGGGCCTGTGAAGAACTGAGAGGGGCCTGTGAAGAACTGAGCGGGGCCTGTGAAGAACTGAGCGGGGCCTGTGAACAACTGAGAGGGGCCTGTGAAGAACTGAGAGGGGCCTGTGAAGAACTGAGCGGGGCCTGTGAAGAAGCTAGAAACAAACTGCAGCTAGAGTGAAATATAAGCCTGCGACACAGTCACACGTATGTTTAAACGCCCTGAAATCTGAGCAATCAAACAAGCCAAACCATAAGAATACAAAATCACAGTGTAACACACACAATAACACTGTAACATACACAATAACACTGTAACACACACAATAACACTGTAACACAAAATAACACAGTAACACACAAAATAACACACACAATCACACTAACACACAAAATCACACTAACACACAAAATCACACTAACACACAAAATCACACTAACACACAAAATCACACTGTAACACACACAATCACACTGTAACACATCCAAAATCACACTAACACAGGGCTATGCTTTCAAACGGATTACTATGAAAAGATGTGTGAAAAACGTTGCCTCTCTAATTGGCCGCATTTTCAATTTGGACGCGGTTCGGCGCTCCGGGTTTTTTATCGTTAGAAATTAGGGATGGGGAGGGGGGCGGAGCCGACTACCGACGGGAGCGGATGCGTGTTGATGTGCTCTCCTGCAGACTTGCTGTTTTCATTACTTTTTCGCGTCCCCTGTCCCTTTTGAGACCCCCCCCCTTAAGCATCCTAGTTCCCTGGAGCTGGGAAGTGGGATCTGCGACACCTAGCTGACTCTCCGTCCGCCATTGCAGCCTGTCCTGGTTCCCGGGCCTGAGATAAGGCCTACATTGGTGGCCATCTTTGAAGCCTGCCGTTGCACCTCGGGTTTCCTGGATCTGTGGGACGGCTGAATCCACACCTCGAGGTGCGGCGCCTACCTCTCTGCTCCGATGGCGGATCCGGATTCCCTGCCCCTACGAGGGGAATGCTGGCCGAGATGATGAGAGAATTTAGGGCATCGTGGTCCCTTGCAAGACAGGAGCTGGATGGAGCACTGCGGCGATCCCTGATGTGATGGCGGTGGAGGAACCTTTGGAGGAAGTTCGGCCATGTGGTGATCCTGCTGGAGGTGGCTGGGGCACTGAGAATCCGAGCGGTGTAAACCCTCGCCGACCGGGGCAGATACTAGACGTGCCCCCTGATACCCCTGAGACCTTACCTGCTGATGTGGAGGATGTCTGTAGCCTGGAGGGGCCTTCTGTTTCCCTGCCATCCATCGTGGCGCTGGAGTGGCCTGGCGGCTGTGGGATGGACCTGGCCTTCCGATGGAGTGAGGACGGGCCTGGTGACGCTGTTACCGTGGATCTGCTCTCTGCGACGCAGTCTGGATGGGATCTTCCCTTTGTTGGGATGGACTGCTTTAGAGCCCAGGAACATCCCCTGATGTGCCTCACCATTGCTGGGATGGGAACACTGTTTCTTCCTGCACTTTGGGATACAGGCTGAGGCCACCGAGGGTACGTGGGGCTGATGCTACAACTGGATGACCCTGCGTTTGGATTCCAGGCCGATGATCTCTTCCCTGCGAGACCGTTTTCCATTCTCACCGGCGAGTGTTTACCCCGATGACATTCCCTGCACCCCTAATGATGTCCCACTGTGTTGTGTTTTATTCTCTGAGAAATGACCCCCTCCATGATGACACCCCCCCTGCTATTCGATGAGACACTTTCTGTCACCATTGCTATGTTCTTTCATCTCCACTGATATTCACCCCCTCATATGCAGAGGTTTTTTTTTTTTTTTTTTTTTTGTTTTGTTCGATGAGACCCCCCCCCCAATTTTTTTTTTTCCTCTGTGCTAAGGACTTTTGTATGAGATTCCCCCCCCCCCCATTCTGGGATACCGTTGTTATTATCTGAGGACTTTTGCTTTATTTCGATGCAACCTGAGGATGTGTTCTGATTTTTGAGACTAGATGTGATTTTTGTACATGTCTGTTCTGTGTTCCCACCCTTTTAATTTTTTTCCCCCCCCCACCCTCTTTATGTATTCCTGAACGATTTTATGGTCCTGCTTGCTGATTCTGTGGGTTTAATGTTGTTCGTCTGTTGGAGCACTGGGATTCCCCTTTTTTTTTTTTTTTATTACATTTTTTTTTTTTTGTTGTGTGGGACATTGGGAAGTAGCCTGGGTGAGCCGCTAGGGTAGCTACCTAGGCTCTGTCCACCCTTTTGGCCCCAGGTCTCCCGGCCACGTGGCCCCTTCCATGGCCCTCGGTTCCCTTTAGGTTGCGGGGCGAGCCAGGAATGCCACAATATGTTTGGCAGTCCCTCACTACCCTTTCTCCCCTTTTTATTACCTTTTTTTTTTTTCTTGTCCTGGTGCCCCCTCAGCGCACTCCGTTGCGCTCTATTGTTTTTGCTGGATCGACCCTTTTGACGAGTTTCTGCACCCCCCCCCTGTTTTTGTATCCCCCCGATTTTTGATCTTCTGTAGTTTCCTCTGAGATCCCCCCTTATGTTTTTTGTGCTCTCTTTGTGAGTATCTTCTTAGGCCTTGTAAGGCCGTCTGGCTGGTCGGTCTGTGACCCTTTGTTTATCGTAAAATAAAAATTTTGAAATACAAAAAAAGAAATTAGGGATGGGGTTAGCATCGTAAGAAGCGGCAGAATCTGTTTCCTAAAAATTAAGCAAAATGGGAGCAGAATGTTAGGTTTGGTTAAATGTAACCCTTACAGAAGCAAAATGGTAAACTAACCCTAATCTCTAACACTAATTCCTAACCCTAAAACCAGAGCGCTAAATCCAGCCATGCCTGAACCCTATCTGAATTGAAAACGTATCCAATTCAGGGCACGTCTTTTTTTTAAATGCGCAACTTTTTCAAGTGTCTTTTCCATAGGATACCCTTTCAAAATGAGTATACTACAAAGGGGCATCTAAGAATGGGACCTGGATTACAGTGACGCCATCAGTTAGGGCAGGGCTCAAAATTTCAAGTCCCGAGCTACTAGCCAGGCCTTAAGATTTACTCGCCACCTGTTGCCCCACCTAACCCCTATCCTGCCCTTGACTCCGACCCTAAACACACCCTCTTAAATTATCTTATGAAATGACACTGTTAAATGTTTTTTATTCAGAATAAAGTTACAAAAATAAATAACATTACCAATATTAACATAAAGCATTGTAAACGTCATGGAAAATAAGTGCTTTACATCAATGGGGATGCAAAAAATATTAAGTGTAACTGCTCAACTTTTAACAAACTTAGTGCATTTTTTTCACCACCACAATCACTCCAGATACATGTACAGTTGTGTTCAAAATTATTCAACCCCCACTGAAATTGAGTGTTTTGGCCATTTTGACATTGATTTTGATCATTCAGTCATCTTGCTTACAATTAAATCAAAGAGGCACGTGTAGGTCAGACAAATATAACATAACATTTATAATGAAATAACCACAAATGTCTTTTCTGTGCTCACATCATTATCAGTTTTATTCAACCCCCAAGTGACATTCAATCTTAGTACTTAGTACAACATCCTTTTACAGTTATAACAGCTTTTAAACGAGAAGCATAGCTTGACACAAGTGTCTTGCAGCGATCTACGGGTATCTTCGCCCATTCGTCATGGGCAAAAGCCTCCAGTTCAGTCACATTCTTAGGCTTGCGCACTGCAACTGCTTTCTTTAAGTCCCATCAGAGGTTCTCAATCGGATTTAAGTCAGGTGACTGCGATGGCCACTCCAAAATGTTCCAGCCTTTAATCTGCAACCATGCTCTAGTGGACTTGGAGGTATGCTTGGGATCATTGTCCTGTTGAAAGGTCCAACGTCTCCCAAGCCTCAGGTTTGTGACGGACTGCATCACATTGTCATCCAATATCTCCTGGTACTGAAGAGAATTCATGGTACCTTGCACACGCTGAAGCTTCCCTGTACCTGCAGAAGCAAAACAGCCCCAAAGCATGATTGACCCCCGCCATGCTTCACCGTAGGCAAGGTGTTCTTTTCTTCATAGGCCTTGTTCTTCCTCCTCCAAACATAGCGTTGATCCATGGCCCAAACAGTTCTAATTTTGTTTCATCAGTCCACAGAACACTATCCCAAAACGTCTGTGGTTTGTCCACATGACTTTTGGCATACTGCAGTCGACTCTTCTTATTCTTTGGAGACAGCAAGGGGGTGCGCCTGGGAGTTCTGGCATGGAGGCCTTCATTACGCAGTGTGCGCCGTATTGTCTGAGCTGAAACTTCAGTACCCACATCTGACAAATCTTTTCTCAGTTCCTCAGCAGTCACACGGGGACTTTTCTCCACTCTACGCTTCAGGTAGCGCACAGCAGTCGAAGTCAGCATCTTCTTTCTGCCACGAGCAGGTAGCGTTTCAACAGTGCCCTTTGCCTTGAATTTGCGAATGATGCTTCCTATGGTCTCTCTTGGTATGTTTAACATCTTTGCAATCTTCTTATAGCCATTGCCCTTCCTGTGAAGAGTAATCACCTCTTCTCTTGTCTTCCTGGACCATTCTCTTGACTTCACCATGTTTGTAACCACACCAGTAAATGTCTAGAAGGAGCTGAGTATCACAGTCATTTTAAAGCTGCCTAATTGGTGCTTATTATGCTTTATTGCTGCTCCGTGACATCCACAGGTGTTTTCAATACCTGATTGAAAACACTTGAATGAACCTCTGTTCTTCAGAGTGGTAGTCTTTAAGGGGTTGAATAATTGTGTCAATGAAGAATTCACAAAAGAAACATTTACTACTGTATTACAAAACCAATTGATGTCATTTTAGTTGCATATGGTTCTTTAAAAAGTCCTTGTAGGATTTCATTCTGAATACAATTACAAATATACACTAAATTCCCTAAAACCCTTTACAGCATTGGGGGTTGAATAATTTTGAACACAACTGTATACCCAGACATCAGACCCTAGATACATGAACACCCACATACCCCAGATCCTAGATACATGTATACTCAGACATCAGACCCAAGATACATGAACATCCACAGACCCCAGATACATGTATACCCAGACATCAGACCCTAGATACATGTATACCCAGACATCATACCCAAGATACATGAACACCCACAGACCTCAGATACATGTATACCCAGACATCAGACCCTAGATACATGTATACCCAGACATCAGACCCTAGATACATGAACACCCACATACCCCAGATCCTAGATACATGTATACTCAGACATCAGCTTCTCCCCGCATCACCTCTTCCCATGATAGACTGCAGGATTTCTCACGCGCAGCCCCCACTCTCTGGAACGCTCTCCCTCGTGCTGTCAGACTTTCCCCTAACTTCTCTTCCTTCAAACGCTCCCTGAAAACATTCCTATTTAGGGAAGCCTACCACCCAACTCACTGACGCAACCATCAATCACTCTCACCTTACAGTCCTCTCCTCCTGTTTCCAACCCCAACCCTCCTAGATTGTGAGTTCCTACGGGAATAGGGCCCTCATCTCCTCCTGTACTGTTTGTCAAATGTTGTTCAATGTATTGTAACCCTGTCTGTACTGTGCTTATTGTACAGCGCTGCGGAATATGCTGGCGCTTTATAAATAAATAATAATAATAATAATCAGACCCAATATACATGAACACCCACAGACCCCAGATACATGTATACCCAGACATCAGACCCTAGATACATGAACACCCACATACCCCAGATCCTAGATACATGTATATCCAGACATCAGACCCAAGATACATGAACATCCACAGACCCCAGATACATGTATACCCAGACATCAGACCCTAGATACATGTATACCCAGACATCATACCCAAGATACATGAACACCCACAGACCCCAGATACATGTATACCCAGACATCAGACCCTAGATACATGTATACCCAGACATCAGACCCAATATACATGAACATCCACAGACCCCAGATACATGTATACCCAGACATCAGACCCTAGATACATGAACACCCACATACCCCAGATCCTAGATACATGTATATCCAGACATCAGACCCAAGATGCATGAACACCCACATACCCCAGATCCTAGATACATGTATACCCAGACATCAGACCCCAGATACATGTATACCCAGACATCAGACCCCAGATACATGTATACCCAGACATCAGACCCTAGATACATGTATACCCAGACATCAGACCCTAGATACATGTATACCTAGACATCAGACCCTAGATACATGTATACCTAGACATCAGACCCAAGATACATGAACACCCACAGATCCCAGATACATGTATACACAGAAATCAGATCCGGTAAAGTGCTGCGGAAACTGTTGGCGCTATATAAATTATGACGATAATAATAATCAGGTCCAAGATACATAAATACCCAGACATCTGACCCAAGATACATGTATACCCAGTCATCAGACCCCAGATACATGTATACCCAGATATCAGACCCCAGTGTGAGCTCAGCGAGGAATCGTTGACTCGTGTTACTGCGTGGTAACAGGCAGGCAGAGTGTGGCCGTAAGAGAACCACCAGGACGGGGCAGGCATGGTCGGCAGACATCTGGTGCGCCCTCTCTGACGTTATCAAAGGGGGCTGCCAGCCGATCAGTTGTTCGCCATCTTGGATTCTCCGGCTGGTGGCCGGGCCTAAAAAGAAACACAGCTGCCACCGGTATATGCAGCACAGGCAGAACAAAATAATTTATCATGCTGCCTGCAGGTGCATTTTTACTCGTCTCACTTTAGGGTATCACCATGAGATCAACACAGCAGAACATCATGATGCAGGCTCATTAAACTGTTGGCGCTATATAAATGATGACAATAATAATAATTAATCCTAATGATGAGCATCATTTTATTTATTTATAAAGGATTTTACCAGGAAGGATACATTGAGATTTCTCTCGTTTTCAAGTATGTCCTGGGTTCAAGAACATTGAGTGGTTACAGAAATACAATGTAGTAAAATGCAAGAAATTAACACAAAACAAATATACAGATTAACAGAAAATAAATATGTAGGAAATATAGTCACTATGTTACATGCTTACAGGTGCATTCTGTATTGAGGTATATTAATAGGGAAATCTTAAGGGACTTTAGACTGGGGGAAGATTTGATGGCGTCTGGGAGGTTATTCCATAATTGTGGTGCTCTGTAGGAAAATGAGGACCGAGCCACTTGCTTTTTGTATTGTGGTATTGCAAGTAAGGTGCTGGTCCTGGATCAGAGGTTATAGGATGAGGGAACTGCTGGGGGAAGCAGTCTATTCAGGTAGGGTGGTAGCTTCCCAGAAAAGCTCTTAAACACCAGGTTGAAAAGGTGAAGGGTGCGTCTAGATTCCAGCGACGGCCAGTCATGGGACAATCCTATCCTAAACATGAATGGCACTATGATTGACTGTCACAAATGCCTCCATACCTGCTGTCTTGCATCCAACAGGTGAAAAGGAGCCCGTCCACATATGCTACATTGAAATCATACTTTTATATGTTTTCTAGGTATTATCAAGGAAGCCTGTATGCTCAGATGACAGATCAAGACACGGTCATCTTGGTTCAGAAAGCGACTCAGGGCGTCATACACTCCATAGAGCAACACGGGACGGACTCTGTGATGGACTGGGAGGTGGATGAGCTGCTCCACTGGACTAATGCCTTGAACTATGAGGAGTGAGTACAGGGGTCACAACCCAGAACTGATTACTCTGCGTTTATTGTACGGCTATTTATCATAACTGCTCCCAGTAAGAAGACATAGAAACCTGTGCACCGCATGCAGGAACCTTTTCAGTCTTGGGAACAAGTGCAGTGGAGAGATGTCTGTGCTTACGCCGTGCGAGCCAGCGCCTCGCCGAGTTATGTGCCCTGAAAACAAATAGGTTTTCTATTAAATGCAATCTGTGTCGGAGATTACTGCAGCAACGTCCCAGCGTACGGCATTCGTTTTACTCGTTTATGTCATGAAAAGAGCTACTAGCTGCTGGCCTCCACCTGTTTTTAAGAGATATTCCATAAAGAAGAAATAATACTAATAATGCACGTCAGCATCTGCTCTGTTATTTAAAGGCAAAAAAAAAAGGATGGGGGCGCTTAGTGTGTTAATTTTAACCCCTTAAGGACCAATGACATAACTGTTACGTAATAAATGCATTCACTTTAAAGACCCTTGGTCATTAATGGGTTAATCTGTTCCAGCAGATCTGCGGATATGTCTGATGTTCTGTAACTTCAGGGATATGTTCCGGAGCCAACGTGCAGAAAAAGTCCAGATGACTTTAACCATCACAATATACAACCAGATAGAATGTAAATACAAAAACACCATCAAAGGGCAAACCGTGATCAAACATTACGTACAGTTTTGAAAGCTCATGTAGTTCTTGTGGAAGGACCAAGGAACTATAGCAACTAAAGGGGAGGCAGCAGAACGTGCTCTCCTTTCCTCCAGGCAGTCGACGTTTTCTCACTGCTTCATATTGCCAGTGTCATGGGAATAATGACGTTTACCCATGTGACAGGGCGCCTCTCCCTTTTATATTGGTCTGTGTTTTTTGACTGACCTAAATAATGTAAAAAAACAGAGATATTCCTTTTCTTAAGTTCCCCCCATGTGATTGCAGCATGCCGCAGGACGACGACAGAGCATAGACGCATCCTGCGGGGCCGCCCCCGCTCGCACTGCACTGTCAGAATCTGAGTGACAGCCTGTGCAGCGCACTGACTGTGCACAGGGTCATACTATAGGACGTCTCTCTGCACTCGCTGCCCCCCGACCATTTGGCTCCGGGGGAAACGGAAAACAGAAATATCTGTGATTTTTACATTATGCAGGTCGGCGAAAAAAACCGCCAACCTATATAAAAGGTGGAGGTGCCCTGTCACATGGGGAAAAGTCATTTTGCCTGGTGGCAGGTGCAGTTTATAGTGATTTTGCGATGGTAAAATGACTTTACGTTGGCTTTTGGAAAGCTAAACTTGTTTCGCTCGTTATCCTGGGACTATTATTACTTTATCACATTCTATACAAAGCACAGACATTAGCGCTCACATAAGAAAACCCCTTGATACCGGCCGAGCTTCCTGCAAACATCAGCAGCTCACTGGAAATACGTGCCCCAGCCCCCTGTCTTTATTGAGCGGGTCTAGCCCCCTGTCTTTATTGAGCGGGTCTAGCCGTGTAATCCGTACCTGTGTGGCGTTTAGATATGCATGCTGGCTCACACGGACACTCTGTTTACTTTTAAGGTATGTTGGGACATGGAAAGCCATTGGAACAAGTAAATCATCATCTGCATTTACAGGTAAGAGGTGCAGGAGGAAGTGGATTGCCATATCGTGGCCTGTAATGGTAGGTGACACGGAAACTCATTTGTAATTTATTCATGAGGGATGGTGACGTGTTCCCGGCTCTCCGTGCTTATCTTGCTTGGAGAATCAGACAAACACATATTATAAAACTACAGTAAAGACTGATGCAGGGTTGACCGGCACGGGTTACATGACAGGGTACCACGCTCTCAACATCCCAGGGCGCTCCCATTCTGATTTATGGTTGAGCAGACTCGCCTCACAAGAGGTGGCCCTGTAATCTGGCAAATAGGCAGACAGCTAAGGTCTTTTTCTTGCTGGTGCTTCACGTGAAGGAATTGCATTATAGAACACAGGTAGGTCGTCTACTTGCGAGTCCCCAGCTTGAGTTGTTCTACAACAATGCTTTCCAACCTTGGTCCTCAGGTCCCCCTAACAGGCCAGGTTTGCAGATATGTGAAACACAGCACAGGTGATATGATTTGCTGCTCAGTGATTGCAGAATTCAGTCTGCTTTTCCCCAAGGTGATCCTTAAAACCTGCCCTGTTAGGGGGTCCTGAGGACCAGGGTTAGGAAGCACTGATCTACTGGTCTCAACACCTGGGCATGGCCACAAGCTTGCGTTCATGAGTTGGCTGGGGAAAAAAGATGGAGAGAGCACACGTGCAACACACAATTACACTTGTACAGTTGTGTTCAAAATTATTCAACCCCCAATGCTGTAAAGGGTTTTAGGGAATTTAGTGCACATTTGTAATTGTATTCAGAATGAAATCCTACAAGGACTTTTTAAAGAACCATATGCAACTAAAATGACATCAATTGGTTTTGTAATACAGTAGTAAATGTTTCTTTTGTGAATTCTTCATTGACACAATTATTCAACCCCTTAAAGACTACCACTCTGAAGAACAGAGGTTCATTCAAGTGTTTTCAATCAGGTATTGAAAACACCTGTGGATGTCACGGAGCAGCAATAAAGCATAATAAGCACCAATTAGGCAGCTTTAAAATGACTGTGATACTCAGCTCCTTCTAGACATTTACTGGTGTGGTTACAAACATGGTGAAGTCAAGAGAATGGTCCAGGAAGACAAGAGAAGAGGTGATTACTCTTCACAGGAAGGGCAATGGCTATAAGAAGATTGCAAAGATGTTAAACATACCAAGAGAGACCATAGGAAGCATCATTCGCAAATTCAAGGCAAGGGCACTGTTGAAACGCTACCTGGTCGTGGCAGAAAGAAGATGCTGACTTCGACTGCTGTGCGCTACCTGAAGCGTAGAGTGGAGAAAAGTCCCCGTGTGACTGCTGAGGAACTGAGAAAAGATTTGTCAGATGTGGGTACTGAAGTTTCAGCTCAGACAATACGGCGCACACTGCGTAATGAAGGCCTCCATGCCAGAACTCCCAGGCGCACCCCCTTGCTGTCTCCAAAGAATAAGAAGAGTCGACTGCAGTATGCCAAAAGTCATGTGGACAAAGCACAGAAGTTTTGGGATAGTGTTCTGTAGACTGATGAAACAAAATTAGAACTGTTTGGGCCCATGGATCAACGCTATGTTTGGAGGAGGAAGAACAAGGCCTATGAAGAAAAGAACACCTTGCCTACTGTGAAGCATGGCGGGGGGTCAATCATGCTTTGGGGCTGTTTTGCTTCTGCAGGTACAGGGAAGCTTCAGCGTGTACAAGATACCATGAATTATCTTCAGTACCAGGAGATATTGGATGACAATGTGATGCAGTCCGTCACAAACCTGAGGCTTGGGAGACGTTGGACCTTTCAACAGGACAATGATCCCAAGCATACCTCCAAGTCCACTAGAGCATGGTTGCAGATTAAAGGCTGGAACATTTTGGAGTGGCCATCGCAGTCACCTGACTTAAATCCGATTGAGAACCTCTGGTGGGACTTAAAGAAAGCAGGTTGCAGTGCGCAAGCCTAAGAATGTGACTGAACTGGAGGCTTTTGCCCATGACGAATGGGCGAAGATACCCGTAGATCGCTGCAAGACACTTGTGTCAAGCTATGCTTCACGTTTAAAAGCTTGTTAATACTTAGTACAACATCCTTTTACAGTTATAAGATTGAATGTCACTTGGGGGTTGAATAAAACTGATAATGATGTGAGCACAGAAAAGACATTTGTGGTTATTTCATTATAAATGTTATGTTATATTTGTCTGACCTACACGTGCCTCTTTGATTTAATTGTAAGCAAGATGACTGAATGATCAAAATCAATGTCAAACTGGCCAAAACACTCAATTTCAGTGGGGGTTGAATAATTTTGAACACAACTGTATATTCACTTACGCTACACCCCATTGTTATCTACACACAACTTTTTCTAGCCCACTCATCCATTCACACACAACATATGCCATACAAATAGACCTTCACATTCATATGCACATTAACCTTGTATACTCACTACTACACTATACATGCATGTTCCCTTCTTCTAAGAGAATTGCGTGATCCTTGATTCATTGATTGTTACTCGGTTATCTCCTTGATATTATCATAAAATATAGTTACATTAGATCAGTGTTTTCCAACCCTGGTCCTCAGGTCCCCCTAACAGGCCAGATTTTGCAGATCACCTTGGGGAAATGCAGACTGAATCCTGCAATCACTGAGCAGCAAATCATATCATCTGTGCTGTGCTTCACATATCTGGAAAACCTGGCCTGTTAGTGGCTCCCACTCCTGGTCCTCAGGTCCCCCTGTCTTAGAGCATTATCTAAGGCTTCACTTACTCTAGTCACCTCTGTGTCACACCAACGCATAGCTTTCTACACTAGACTTCAATCATTGCACATAAACTAGATGTTACCCTGGTCAAGATGCAGATGTCTTTTACTCACAGTTTATCAGTAGAATTTGTGTTGATACTGGTTTCTTTTTAGCATAAAATAATATCCAGTGTTGACCAATGCATGTTCCTGGTTGAGTGTCCCATGATTGTATTTTCTACATTTGGAGCTGTGGCCGGGCCACCCCGCCACAAACCCAAACCCCAACCCCATAGAAACCTGTGTTGAAAACTTCAAATATCAGGGTGGTTATTATTCTTTATATAGCGCCAGCATATTCCGCAGCGCTGAACAATTGACACAATGTAGACGGGGTTACAATGCATTGAGACTGAACAACATTTTGATAAACCAGTACAGGAGGAAACGAGGGCCCTATTCCCATGGGAACTCACACTCTATAAGGGTTGGGGGTGGAAACAGGAGGAGGGGGCTGCAAGGTGAGAGTGATGGACTGGTTGGGGCAGTGAGGTGTATTAGTGAGTCGTGGTCGGTTTCCCTAAATAGGAATGTCTTAAGGGAGCGTTTGAAGGAAGGGAAACTAGGGGAAAGTCTCACCATACGAGGGAGAGCATTCCAGAGGATGGGGGTTGTGCGTGAGAAATCCTGCAGTCTATCATGGGAAGAGGTGATGCGAGGAAAAGCTAGGCGCAGGTTACTGTTAGATCTTAGGGAGCGGGCTGGGGTGTATTTGGTGATTAGTGAGGACAGGCAGTGGGGAGGGGAGTTAGTGAGAGCTTTGTAGGTCAGGGTAAGGATTTTGAGTTTAATTCTGCAGTGGATGGAGAGACAGTGAAGGGACTCGCAGAGACAGAGCGGCGGGTGAGGTGGATGAGCCTGGCAGAGGCATTCAGAAGGGATTGTAGGGGGAGAGGCAGGAGAGAGGGAGGCCAGCAAGAAGATTATTACAATAGTCAAGTCGGGAGATTACAAGGGCGTGGATGAGTTGCTTTGTGGTGTCAGTGTTAAGAAATGGCCGAATTCTGGAAATATTACGTAGTTGGTATCGGCAGGAGGAGGAAAGAGACGGGATGTGGGGGATGAAGGAACGAGCCGAGTCAAGTGTATCTCCGAGACATCGAATCTGGTTAGATGGGGAGATAGTGATACCATCAACCATGATAGAGAAGTCAAGAGGTGGGGAGGCATTAGTATTTAAAGAGAGTTGAATTGGCTCTGACATTGCACCAACCAGTAGTTTCCCCCGTATGATGCAATTTCACGGCCAGTCGTCTATTCAGAGAGCAGGCAGTTTGCCAAATATTGATGCAATTGCCTGCAAAATCCAGTGCCTGTTCGGCGGCAGTGAAATCCCCATAGAGAAGCAATGGTTAATCTATTCAGAAACACCGAACAGCAGAGAAATGTCAGTGAAATGCCCTGATGTTCAGTGGTTTCATTCAACAGGTTTAATCAGGCGAATCCCATAGGTTTCAATGCTAATAAAAACTGGAATATTCGTCAGTTTTGCGGCGAATCGATGGGTGTGTTCGGCATTTTTTTGGTGGCTTATTGGATCGAGCCGATTATTTTTTCAGCGGTTTGGCAACGGTTTTTCCATTTGATTCGGTGGTTTGGGGACACGTTCAGAGTTTCCCTGCACTTTAGCGACCCTGCCGTGAATGCTGAATTCACAGAAGTGTTGGTGAATTTGACTCCCCGAAGTGCGGCGAATGAAAGGGCAGCTGAATTCCAGTGCTCTCTGAACAGCCCTGTATATCCCTTGTACTTAACCGTGAATGTGGTATTTTGTAGATTTGGCCGGGATTAGCAGATTTAGGTCAATATAACTCAGCCTGGAAGTGTGATTCCTGTCAAATGCTCCCATGCAACCCTGTACTTTGTCTTGGGCCTGCTGGCATTGTTTCAGGTGTGGTATGACAGCCATGATTACACATCAAAATACAGTTGGACGTCAGTCCTGTGTGAGCGCACGCTTTTAACTTAATAATGTTAGTCACCTCTAAGGCTAGGTAGGGTCAGACTAGCGCAGTTTTAACGTGCGTTTAGCCGCACAAAATCACGGCCGTACTAGCAGCAAATGACGTCCAATGCCGGGGAACATACGACGAACGGCCGCACGAAAGTTCGTCCGCGCAACGCCAGTGGCCAAACGAACGCATTTTTTCGAGAACGTCAAACCGCTACTACTGACGTACAGAGTGCGCTGCGGCCGCATAGCGGCGTGTGTGTGTGATTAGGAGACGTCAGACGCTGCTAATGTCCGGCTAACATAACGTCCAGACACAAAAAGTGTTTTATTGACGATCCGTACAAAATCACGGACGAAAAGACGCATCGTATGACCGCTATCACGTATTCCGGGAAAAAATACGTACGTTCGTTCGACCGCACTTTTTCACGGACAACGTGAAAAATGCGTTCGTCTGACCCTAGCCTTATTGGTTTATATAGAACACTTATCTTATAATGTTGTTTTCGAGGGGTAGAACTGTCATGGGTTCAAACCCTACAGTATAAATGAATAAAATAGAGACATATGGTGCAATATTGTTTGTGCATAAGCAATAGTCAAAAATAATTTCACAAGTTTTCACTCACAAAGGAGGAGCCTCAATGTGGCTCAAGTAGTGGACCTTCTGACCTCTTATGGGGGGGTCACGCCCGACTCCTGGAGTCTTCTAGTACTTTTAATCTCACCAGTCAATCAACTTCTTACTTTAAAGAGAAAGAGAGGAAAAAACCTCCAGTGCGCAGATATACTCTTGGTTAAAATGTTTTAGGAGATATTAGTATGTACTCACACTTTTCTGAGCCTCTACAATAAGTGGCTCAGTATCAAGGCGTAGAGTGAGTTCCAAATCAGGGAAAATGCCACACCTCCGCTCCTTCCTCCAGGGTGAAGCTATCTCTGATCAGCAGCCGGAATTAAGCTCATCAAAACTGTTAGTCTAAAATACATTTATTCTGGATATGCTTATGATTGTTTTATTCGTTTTTAAGAATAAATGTATTTTAGACTACAGTTTTGATGAGCTTAATTCCGGCTGCTGATCAGAGATAGCTTCACCCTGGAGGAAGGAGCGGGGTTGGCATTTTCCCCTGATTTGGAACTCACTCTACGCCTTGATACTGAGCCACTTATTGTAGAGGCTCAGAAAAGTGTGAGTACATAATATACTCTTGGTTAAAATGTTTTAGGGGGGCGTGGCCGGCCGCATGGGGAATCAGACGTGCTTTCTAGGAGCTCCGCTGAAACCCACTGATATCGGGGGTTTCTACCCGGATTTCCCGTGAATTATTTGAGGATATCACCCCTGCTGAGCTGGCCATCGAGTGGCAGACTTCGGAGCTCGTTTTGGCCCCCTCTCCGGAGTCTGGAGGAGCTTGGATGAGTTTAAGGCCTCTGAGTAAGCCCTGCAGTCGGCCATCTTGAGGCCTGTACCCCAGCATTTCGTCGGCCTGCTCCAGGAGTGGTCCCTTACCCGGGTGTACAACTGCGGTGGTTGGAGAGGATGGAGGACCCTCGCCTACTGACTGCTGCGGAGGTCCCCATAGCAGAGGAGGGAGAGGGGGAGTTCCGGGGCAGCTGGGGCTCCCACCCCCCGTCAGAACCCTGGGAGCCATGTTGGAGCGCCTCGAGGAGCTTGTGGAGCTGATGCCTGGGGACGATGAGACTCCGCTCACGCGCGGTGCGTGGAGGCAAATGATGGACGTGCTGTGGGGTGATCGGAGGCCGGAGGCCTTTGCTGGAGGAGAGGCAGTGGAGGGCTTGCTGGAGATCCGCGTGGAGGTCCCTGCAGAGGTTAATGCCGGTGAGATCGAGAGGGTGCCCGATCTGTTGCGCAGACCCCCGTTCCCAGTGACGACACTGGAGGAGCATGAGGTCGCTGAGATGCCTGCGTGTCGGGACCTAGCTGAGATGGTGATTATGCTACCGGAGGCTGCGGCTCCCTCTGTGAGGCCTGTGCTGGGGGTGCTGCTCGGGGCCCTGAGTTTGGGTGCTGTTGAGGGCCGGTGCTTACCTTGGCCTGGGCCGTTCCCGGTGCGGCAGACGGGGGGACCTGGTCACTGGATGTTTCGGGCGCTGCAGGCGATGGAGGAAGGCATGGAGATGCTTTATACCCCACGTTCCTACTGGACACAGGATGAAGGGAACTTCCTACCGATCCGCTGTTGAATAATGGTTTACGACCTTGGCACCCCTGCATGGCCTGCTGCGATTTTCTCCCCCTTCGCTTATTTACCGATGACTTTTTGTTTATTTTTCTGTTTACCCTGATTTTTGCTGAATAAAAGCAGATTCTTCTTTTACTGCACGGTATCCACAGACTTTTGCTGTCCCCCCATTCCCCCCCCTCGCTGAGACATACACAGCTGAATTTTATTTTTGCTGGACTATATTTGCAGACTTTTGTGATCCCCTTCCCCAAATTTTATTTTTCCCTTATCCCCTCCCCCTGCTGAGACGTACTATGTGTTCTGATCTGTGTTCCCACCCTTTTAATTTTTTGTTTCCCCTCCTTTTTATGTACTCCTGAATGATTTTATGGTCCTGCTTGCTGACTCTGTGGTTTAATGTTGTTCGTCTGTTGGGAGCACTGGGACTTTTTGTCCCCCTCCCCCTTTTTTTTTTTTTGTTGGGACATTGGGAAGTAGCCTGGGCGAGCCACTAGGGTGGCTACCTAGGCTCTGTACACCCTTTTGGCCCCAGGTCTCCCGGCCACGTGGCCCCTTCCATGGCCTCGGTTCCCCTTTAGGTTGCCGAGGCGAGCCAGGAATGCCACAATATGTTTGGCAGTCCCTCGTTACCCTTTTTTTTTTTTTTTTTTCCCTGGTGCCCCCTCAGCGAACTCCATTGCTCTCTCTTGTTTTTGCTGGATCGACCCTTTTGACGAGTTTCTGCACCCTACCCTGTTTTTGTATCCCCCTTACCCCAATTTTTGTTCTTCTGTAGTTTCCTCTGAGATCCCCCCTTATGTTTTCTGTGCTTTGAGAGTATCTTCTTAGGCCCTGTGAGGCCGTTTGGCTGGTCGGTCTGTGACCCTATGTTTATCGTAAAATAAAAATTTGAAATATAAAAAAAAAAAAAAAAAAAAAAATGTTTTAGGAGATATCTGCGCAATGGAGGTTTTTTCCTCTCTTTCTCTTTAAAGTAAGAAGTTGATTGACTGGTGAGATTAAAAGTACTAGAAGACTCCAGGAGTCGGGCGTGACCCCCCCATAAGAGGTCAGAAGGTCCACTACTTGAGCCACATTGAGGCTCCTCCTTTGTGAGTGAAAACTTGTGAAATTATTTTTGACTATTGCTTATGCACAAACAATATTGCACCATATGTCTCTATTTTATTCATTTATACTGTAGGGTTTGAACCCATGACAGTTCTACCCCTCGAGAACAACATTATAAGATAAGTGTTCTATATAAACCAATAAGAGGTGACTAACATTATTAAGTTAAAAGCGTGCGCTCACACAGGACTGACGTCCAACTGTATTTTGGCTTTTATTCCGTGTATGGGGTGCACGTGGGTGTTTGTAGCAGCACAAAAGTATAATACTACCTGTTTATAGTGATTCAGCGCCAACTATTCACTCTTTGCCCTTGTGGGCTACCGATACAATAATGATTACACATCAGTCTATAAACCTGTCCTGTTTTACTCGGATGATCAGTTACAGCAGATAATATATTACTTGATTTTACAGGTTCAGCTTTCTCTCGCTCACTGTATGATCTCCACCAATTTTCACACATTTCTATTATCGACCCTGCATCCACCACGAGCCGCAGAAACGAGGATGAGCCGCAGCCAGCGTCCTCTCAATAGGCTACCAGGAATCGGGACTTTAGGAGGATTACAATAATATAACCCAATGGTGCCTGGAAACGGGGAGGAGGGGACATTACCATGTGATCAAATGGAAGAGCGCAGATCAAGAACAATGAACTCTTCCTGTGACGTTAATAAAACCCTGAACGACGACTTGGTATTTGACCCCCACTTGTTTATATACTCCATAAAAGCCTCATGTTTTTATAAGGAGAGGGATTCTTCTCACTCCCCAGGTGTTCCTCTCTCTGGCATTTCTTGGTTTATTCGTAATATTTGAGAGCTGCGAGATGCCTATTTTTCTTTACATGTTGTATTTGTAAATTTCACTTATTGTTATACAGTCTTTTAATCAAACAATCTCTTAAAGTACACGGAGAAAAAAACGAGTTAACAAACATCCAATGAACCAGAAAGAATACAGAACAAGTTTTTTATTTTGAGAAAGGATTTTACCAGGAAGGATACATTGAGATTTCTCTCATTTCAAGTATGTCCTGGGTGGCGAGTGTGTACCGTTAGGTGTCTTGCCCAAGGACACTTACTGGAGAGGTGCTCTTGCTGGAATTGAACCTGGGTCTCCACGGTTATAGAGCATTGATGTTACCTCTACTTCATCCAGCCGGTACAAGTTACATCATTACCAAAACCAGTACGGCAAAGATATGTCCTGATCTACATTGATCCTGATAACATTCAAGCTGGGGTACAACTGCACAGAGAGCTGCAGATTTATTTATTTTATTTATAAAGTATTTACCAGGAAGGATACCTTGAGATTTCTCTCCTTTTCAAGTATGTCCTGGGTTCAAGAACATTGAGTGGTTACAGAAATACAAAATAGTAAAATGCAAGATATTAACACAAGACCAAATATACAGATTAACAGAAAAATAAATATGGAGGAAATAAAGTCATTATGTTACATGTTTACAGGTGCATTCTGTATTGAGGTATGTTAATAGGGAGCTCTTGAGTGACTTTAGACTGGGGGAAGATTTGATGGTGTCTGGGAGGTTATTCCATATTTGTGGTGCTCTGTAGGAAAATGAGGATCGAGACGCTTTCTTTTTGTATTGTGGTATTGCAAGTAAGGTGCAGGTCCTGGATCGGAGGTTATAGGATGAGGGAACCGCTGGGGGAAGCAGCCTATTCAGTTAGGGTGGTAGCTTCCCAGAAAAGCTCTTAAACACCAGGTTGGAAAGGGGAAGGGTGCGTCTGGAGTCCAGTGATGGCCAGTTTAGCTCTTTTAACATGTCACGATGGTGGGTCATGTAGTTACATTGTAACACAAAGCGACAGATGCAGCAAGTCTTAAGGAATGGACAAGACCGATGATACCAATTTGGTGAACATTAATGTATCCATTGAGCAAAACAAAGAGATGGAGGAACTCCAAAATCGCCAAAATTCATCCATTTCTGACTGCCAACACCACCAAGCAACTTATGCACTCGCTTGTTATCTCACACCTCCTGGCTGGCCTTCCTATCTCCCGCCTCTCCCCCTGCAGTCCATCCTAAACACATCAGCCCGGCTTATCCATCTCAGCCGTCGCTCTGTCTCTGCAAGTCCCTACATTGGCTCCCCATCCACAGCAGAATCAAATTCAAACTACTCAACCTGACGTACAAAACCCTCACTAACGCCGCCCCTCACTACCTGTCCTCACTAAGGCCACCTCTCACTACCTGTCGTCAATAAGGCTGCCTCTCACTACCTGTCCTCACTAACGTCGCTCCTCACTACCTGTCCTCGCTAATCACCAAATACACCCAGCCGTCCCCTACGATCAAACAATGACCTGCGCCTGACATCCTCCATCATTACCTCTTCACATGCCAGATTGCAGGACTTTTCTCATGCGGCGCCGACCCTATGAAATGCGCTTCCTCGCAATATCAGACGGTCCCCAAATCTGGCTTCATTTAAACGCTCCCTAAAGACCCTTCTGTTTAGGGAAGCCGACCACCCGACTCTGCAACAAGACATCCAACCGACCCAAAAACAGTCCTCACCTCTCCCTGCATTAACTCCTCACTGCAGCCCCCCCTCCTGTTTCTCACACATCTAGATTGTAAGTTCCCACGGGAATAGGGTCCTCATGTATCTGCTGGCAGGAATACTGACCTGCCTCCTGTATGTATTGTAGAATTGTCTTGTCTTTACCCATTGCACTTTTGTACAGCGCTGCAGAATGTGTTGGTGCTTAATAAATAATAATAATAACTCAGGGATAAAATCAGAGCAGTGGAGGAAGAAATGGAGGAGTAAAAGCCGGCCCAGGTCACCAGAGAGATGTGACAAAGACAACACTCAGAATGACATCATCCATCACTAGCACATTATACTATACATATAGAGACCTAGAGAAAGGATAACCCCTTCACTACTGGGATTGTGTTCACATGATCAGCAGTAGCAGACACAGCAGCCTGAGCACGTGAAAACATGATTGATCGCTGCAAATGAAATTTGTCCAGAAGGCGCCACTGGAAGGCTCCAGAAGGCACCACCAAAGTTTTAGCACTTCAGGTATGATGCTTAAGGTGCAAGTGAATTATCTGTGTAACCAGAGATATTCCCCTGCTGCAGCACATAGCCCTAGCTGCAATACCTCCTTTTGGCCAACAGATAGAGACATGATGCAATTCCTCCTTTTGGCCAGCAGATGGAGACATGATGCAATACCTCCATTTGGCCAGCAGATGGAGACATGATACAATAACTCATGCACGGATTAAATATTGGGACTATTCCCACTTTATAATTAATGAAAAATAATTTTTTAGAAATCCTCTGGTTCCTGACCGAGCATGACTTGTGCGTCTCCATCCTGGCTGTCACCCGGGACAGACTGCCTGCAGAGTAGGTGTCTGAGATGGCAAATTAATGAACGAGTAAACAAAGAACACAAACACATTGAAAACATGGCTTTATTAGCAGGAACATTCCCCCGGAAAGACATTCTCTCACCAGGCTATGGCAGTGAAAACTCATTTTAGGATCATTGGTAAAGCTACATACAAAGAGCTGAGCAACATTGTGGAAAAATCTTCAATTTACAGTCTATAAAAAAAACACGCTTTGTTTTAGCAGGAAAATAAGATTCTTCTAGTAAGGTGCTCAATACAGACGTTTTTAACAATTTATTGCTGAAATCTCAATATTCTCTTCACACAAAGCAACGTGGCCAGACTGAAAGGACTAGTCCTGAATAACAGACCGGTAAATAAATTCCTAAAAGGACCTTGTTTTGATCCAAACTATTTCAAGATTTTTTTTACTATAAAGCTCTTTTTGACTATGTATCCCACAATCCTTCAATAACCAGTGGATGAGCATCCTAGAGCTGTATACCCCTAAACGTGTGTGCAAAGGGCACGTGTTACCAGTAAAAAGAGCTTAAAGGAACATACAGGTTGAAAAAAGTATGGAGGGAATGGAGGAGTTAAACACTGACCCCTCATTCCTGACCTCCACCCGTTTTAACCCTTAAAACCATTTTAAAACATACCGTCTTTGCAGCACAAGGCTAGCTCTCCAATCCATCAATGTGACCTGCTGCCGGCTTCCTGCAAGCTGGAGCAGGTCACGTGACCAGAGGGCCTGGACTCTCAAGCAAGCGTTCAGCCAATCCAGTGGCTGGGAGGGCTGCAGGTGAGATTCAAATTGCTTCCGTCTCACCGATCTGGGATTTTAGGAGGAGCTAAGCACCGGCCTGCACTCAGCAGGCTGACTCAGCCCCTCCTAAGGGGAAGAAGACGCTCAGGGCACTGTAACCAATCAGTTTCCATTGAGTGGCCACAGTGCCTAGAGAGTCCCTTTAATCATTAAATGAAGTGTGCTGTTCTAGTGCAAAGGACTGTATAAACGGTCATCCTGGGGTGTTGGTAATTCCCAGGATTCATTCCATATCAGTTACTGCAACCAGGCAAGAAAAACTGACGCCCTCAAAAGCTATTATAGAGCAGGGTTGGGTAAAGTATATTATGTAAACGTTTAACGTCTGTTTCTAAGGCACCGCAACATGTGCAGACTTCATTTGCATAAGTGGTCCTAAAAAAAACACAAAACATTGAAATACAGAGGAATCTTCACCTATCACAATACACTGCAACAGTTACAGTTTAAACATGTTTACAAACAAACAGCCGTATCCACACGTCACAGAAACACAGGTATGTGGATTCTACACCCACGCCTTCCACCCTGGGAATAGCCGGCTGAGATTCTTGGAGTCCATTGCTTGCTGGATGAGAAGGTTCACTTGTCCGCCAACGTTCAGGACCATCCCTTCTTCCACGCCCTTCAGTTTCTCTTGAAGACGCAGGAGGACCCGCTCTGCCACTTTATTAAAGCTCTGAGAGTCACTGCTGGCAAACACAACGTTACAATGTCATGGAGGGGCACAAACGGCACAGAGGAAACGCGTTTCACATTCTCACACTACCTACACTAGATTTACAAAGAGTTTGCAAAACCAGGGTTATGAGGGCCCTGAGAATGGACAGCAGCGCTAGCGGCCTTCTCTACGGGGAGTCAGAAGTTATCTTTTTAAAGGCAGCATTTATCCCCTGTATCTCAATCCTAGGATGTTACCATGTGTTCCGATTGCACTCGGGGTCGTCTCCACCTAACGTCGCGTTGAGTTCAGCTTCGTCCTGCTGTAGATAAAGTGCTTTGAGGGGATTCATTGTCCAGTCAAACAGTGGGTCATAAAGTAGGACCTGTATGAGAAAGAGTGAGGAGATTTACGTTAGTTGGTCTTCTCTTACCTATCCTACAACATGTTGGGCCCTATTACAATCTTCACGTTAAAACGCTCGCGCAACGCGTGAATTTGTGCGCCCAGCATTAAACGTTAATGCGCGTAAATCAACGCTGGAATTACAATCCTCGAGCACTTATTCATCCGTCGAGCAATAACGCGCGTAAAACAGACGCGCACAAACGCGCGCGCAGCAACGTTGACCACAGAAATCAGTGTGCGGACTGTTTTTTTTCACGCGATTCAGCCAATCAGAATTAAGAACCACAATTATCTCACGTTAAGTTTTTGCGCCTGTCAAAGTCAATCTGCGCATATATGCTACATCAATAATACATGCACACACAACTTCTCCACTTTATTGGTTTGGTATGTGTAGAATGTGTAACTATACTTTGCTGCGTATTTTTTTTTTGGGCTGGTGTATTTGGTTTCAGCCAGGTTGATAGAATTTGCCATTAACACCAGCTTTTAGGAGTTGCTAAAATTATGCACGCAAAGGCTGTGCGTTACAAACTGCGCATAGATTGTAATAGAATCCGAGTGCCAGCGCACAAATGAATTTGCGCTCACAATGTTAAGTATAGGACGCGCAACGTACAGTAAGCTCACACAGGTTTACCCACGGTAGACGTATACGCGCGTTTGTTGTGCTGACATTGTAATACGACGGTCAGCGCAAAGGTTTTTGCCCCTCTTGTTAATTCGTGTTTGCGCCAGTGCAAACGTTTACGCGAAGACTGTAATAGGGCCCTAAATGTTTATGCACAATATATATATATATTATATTGTGAATTTAATGAACAAAGAACTAGCTGGTCTGGCGTCATACAATCAATGTTTAAAGGTGGCAGGGCGAAAGATAAAGGCACAAAATGTTTATACAGAAAGGAAAACCGCTTTCTCCCAACGTCTGATAAATAAGGTGATAAAAGCTGGTAGAATCTACACATTCGATTTGGCGCAGTGACTGGGATTATGGTAGTGGATGGATACATACTTCCACAATGGTCAGTAAGGCTTCCTGAGAGGACCTCATGACCTCCATCGTCTTTTCACAGCATCTACGGAGAAACACGTTAGACCTTAAGACCTGAGGCCTCGACTGGAATACAGCCGAGAACAAACAGGCAGCAGACAGCGAGGCTCATCATAAAGCCTTCATCCTTTCCTTGAAATGAAGACATTTGGTCCTGCTGGTATTATGGATGCAGTAAGATTAAAATTTCTCTGCAAGCCGTTATGTCAAGGGTCAGCGCTCCAGATGTTTTGGAACTACATCTCGCACGGTGCTTAGCCACTCATCAGGTTGTCCGAGCCTCATGGGAGATGTAGTTCACCAAAAATCAGGAGGGCCAAGGTTTCAGACACTTGCGTTCGGTTTTTGCGACTGCCTGACTCTGGCTCAATTATGAGTCACAATAATAATGACCGGACTGGTAATTGTTCTGGTCAGCTGCAGTGCTGTGCTCCACCGCTGGCATTCCCACCTGGAGACCCTAGGACTCAGAAGAATCATGCTGGATCAGACAATATGGCATAAAGACGCTGGAGGACTGTTTGTGCTCTGGTTCCTTCAATATATGGAGAGAGGAGGTAGCTTCATTGTGGGACAATACGCAAGATTAAATCTCTATAGATTAACAGGGTTATTCAAAGAGAATCGAAAAATCACTGCACGTTCAGTGACTTTTCTTTCTCTTCAATTCGGTGCGATTCGGCAATCCCATTTCGGTGACCCTGTGGTGTATTCAGCAAGCACCACAGGGCCCGTCATAAGTGCAGGGAAAATCTGCTGCAAACCCGACAACTGCTTACCGAAACCCGCAAAAACTGTTGGATTAACCCCGCCGAACACGCTGGAGAAACCCAAGCAGCCACCGATCACAGCGCAGAGCAGCCGCCGGAAAAAGCCGACACACAGACGAAAGAGGTGAGAAAAAAAAAAAAAAAGTATGCTTGAAAGTTGGAAAATTGAAACGATGTTTGCAAAAAAACTACTGAGCGAAAATGTCTGGAATTTACATATAATATGCTATGAATGATACTAAAAAGGGCTATTACAGAAAAAAGAAAAAACTTAAAAAAAATAAAGGGAAAAATTTGTGCCCAAAAAAATCCCAAAAAATGCCTAAAAGATCCTAAAAAAATCTATAAATAAAGAGAGTTTTTACTGCATAAAAAAATAATAAACGGTTTATTAGATATTGGATTAAAACGGGAATATTTTTAACATTGAAGCCTATGGGATTTGCCTGAATAAACCTGTCGCAGGAAACCACCGAACAGCAGGGCATTTCGGCAACTTTTCACTGCAGGTTTGTGTTCTCTGAATAGACAAAGCATTGCTTCTCTATGGGGATTCACTGCCCTCGAACAGGCACAGTATGTGCAGGCAATTCGCCAACATTTGGCGAACTGCCTACTCTCTGAATAGCCGAATGGACAGGAAAGGTAACTGTATGCTGAATTTCAGAGTTCGGTTACCTTTCAGCCACAATTCGGATCTCTTTGATAAACCCTGTAAGATTTAAAATTGAATCCATCTCCTGGGACGGGGTAACCTTAAAATAAACGAGAAATGACACACATCACACTATTGTTTTCGTTACGTTTCCACAATCATGTTACTGATTGCATAAACCATACATATATAATCTATACGGGTTAATGGAGCCGGCTGTGATTAAAGGATTCTGCCTTTCTGGGGTGTGACTTGGAATTGTTTAATTGCTCTCTTTTTCTATATATACCCGTACATTGATGTTATCTGCACCCCCAGGCTTGACAGAAACCCTTGTGGGTCGAAATGTTGCCCAGGTTCTCTCTGTAGAATGTTATAAATCACTCTTCATTCAAAAAGTATCCAGCGTTGTGTGTCGCCCATTGGAAAAAGAGAGAGAGGCTGGGCTCACGGGTTCCATCGCATTTCTGCCTCAAAAGTATAAGAAGCCTATATATCCATGAAGCTGCAACGAACTACAAGCCACAATAAGAGTTGAAAGGTCCAGGCTCTTCAGGTCTTGTTCAAAAATATTTAATGTAACATTGAGGCAACGTTTTGTGCGCTAAACACCAGCCTTTGTCGAGCCGTAGCAGCCGAAATGTTGCCTTTATGCTTCATTAAGGATTTTCGACCCAGACTTGGACTTTTCTTCTCCTTTAAGTGACTGCATCTCGAACATGTTCCCTCGTGGCTTCAGTTTGCACCTGGATACTGGAGGTTCACTTATTTCTGTGGCTGCGTGCGGATTGTTTGCTTATTTTGCTACAACAAGGGTTGAGGCTCGACTCGGAGTAGCAGCGGAGACACAAACTTGCTCACGTACATATGTTAAGGGCTCCTCTGGAATCTGCCCCACTGCCTTCCTGTCCCCCATTAAAGGTGGCTTGAAAAGAGCAGGGATGTCAGATTCGGGCCTCCTAGATACTGCTGAACTACATCATCCATGATGCAGACAGAATACGTCTCTTCTCCTTATGGAGATTAATAGGGTTACCGGTGATTGCGAGGTGAATGGCAGCTTCACGGTGCTGTGATGATACACTAGTGGCCAGATTGTGGATACACCTTCTGATTTTGTCAGTTTTGGTTGACAAGAAAGTTCCTCTGCTTCCCCGGCCTGGAAATAGCCCTGACTTGAATCCCACTGAAAATCTACGGTTAAGATTGAAACGCATGATCTCGAGCGAGAATCCAAGCAACAAGCGAGGACCCACTGAGGCTGTAATCAATTCCTGGCATCATTTGATCACAGAACAGGAAGAACAAAAGACGTTACTGAAAAAACACATTCAGGGTTATTCAAAGAGATCTGAATTGTGGCCGAAAGGTAACCGAACAGTGAAATTCAGCGTACGCTTACCTTTCCTGGCCATTCGGCTATTCAGAGAGCAGACAGTTCGCCAAATGTTGCGAATTGCCTGCACATACGGTGCCTGTTTGGTGCCTGTTCGAGGGCAGTGAAATCCCCATAGAGAAGCAATGCGTTGTCTATTCAGAGAACAAAAACCAGCAGTGAAAAGTTGCCGAATTTCCCTGCCATTCGGTGGTTTCATTCGACAGGTTTATTCAGGCGAATCCCATAGGCTTCAATGTTAAAAATATTCCCGTTTTAATTCAATATCTAATAAACCGTTGATTATTATATTCTGCAGTAAAGAGTCTCTTTATTTATAGATTTTTTTAGGATCTTTTACTTAAACAGGCATTTTTCGGGATTTTTCTGCAAAATGTTTTTTTCGGGTTTTTTTAAAATCGTTTTTTCTTCTTTCTGTAACAGCCCTTTTTATTATTATTCAAGCAAACAGTTTTTTTTTTGTTCACTCCATTCGTCTGCGGTGTCGGCTTGTTTCGGCGGCTGCTCTGCACTGTGATCGGCTCCTGCTCGGGTTTCTCTGGCGTGTTTGGCGAGGTTAATCCAGATGTTTTTGTTGGTTTTGGTGTGCGTTCGTTGGGTTTTGCGGTGAGTGTTCGTCGGGTTTGCAGCGGCTTTTCCCTGCACTACGACGGCCCTGTGGTGCTTGCTGAATACACCGCAAGGTCGCCGAAATGGGATCGCCAAATCGCACCGAATTGAAGAGAACGAAAAGTCTCCAACCGTGCGGTGACTTTTCGATTCTCTTTGAATAACCCTGATTGTGATAAACTTGAAATTATCATTTTATGTTATATAATAGCCAAGATGCATTATGGGACATTTCCAGCCAAAATTGAACTTAAAGATTTTTTGTTGTTGTTAAGGCATTCATTTACTATATTAAATTTTACTTGTGCTGTGACATTTTTAGAGAATTATATATAAAAAGTACTTTAAACTGCAAAAGCTTGTAAAAATGTAAGGTGTATCCACACTTTTAGCCACCAGAATATATATGATTTGAGGTGACAAGAACTAAAAGCACACAGAAATGTGCAGTACCTTCTGAACACCCCTTCCACGCCAGTAATGCCCATTCCATCCACAATGTCCCGCGTCAGTCGGAAGGGAACGGTCTCCGGTGTTGGAAGAATCTTTCCCTGCTCGAAGGCAACGCCTGTATATATATATATAATATATATTAATGAGATTAAGAAGTTTCTGGGTTTCACTAACACAGTGCATCAACGTGCAGGTTATCTCACCCAAGTCAATGTGCACAAGCTCTGCTGTCTCCTCATCGATTAGAATATTCTGTACATGTCTGTCTCCGAGTCCAACAATGTATCCGACTGAAAGAAATAAAAACAAAACACCGTGACATTTTTACATAGAGACACAAGGACCAAGCGCACAGACAGAGATCTGTTTCTTTGCCGTGTAACTGGGTTATTAAAAGATGTAACAATCAGTCCAGTAAGGGTTAACCTAGGCAAACAAAATGTTCTGAAACACCGGAGACCTCCAGGGTAACCATCACTGGGAAATCTAGTCTGCAGCAGCTGCAGTTAGCCATACTCCTATAATTTGATGATTTCTATGGACCCCCCAGCAGTCTGTCGAATCAAATACTTTCCCAACCTGACAGACTCACCTCAAGTCAATGACGGAGCCAGCTAGGTGTTCATTACCAGCATGAAAAATCCACTGACTAGTGACTGTCACGAACGATTAAGCATCATGGGATTTGTAGCTCTGAGCAGATGACATTGACTCTCAGAGTGTCAAGTCGAGGCTGAGATGTACGCAACCAGGAGCATCGACAAACAGTGTGTGAGACTGTATCACAGTGCTTTGTAGCAAACAGGTAAGAGTCTATAGTATCACAACTACCAGACATCATGTTACAAATAGTGTATCTCCTGCCGGGATCTAACAGATCAATGACCTGCAGGCTGTAATGCCACCTGTATCAGTGACAGGACGCCATGGCTATGTATGATTACGTCTTTTGAAGCCAAAACGACACATTTTGTGGGATTTGCTTTCTCCCAATAAACTTGCAGCGCTGACTGACATGTGTTACCCCTTGGCTTTTATCTCTGTGCATCTCAAGGTGTAAACATCACCCCCTCATCCCATCACTTTGCTACTAAAATAATAGTATTATCTTTCTTCCCCCGGCCTGGACAAACTATGGGGTTATGGAAAGAGGGACGGTGTTTGCCAAATTTACAAACCGCGGCACAAATCACCTCCGCAACAAATACGGTCACAAAAGCAGATTCTGAAGGGTAACAGGAGAAGCTTCTCCTGCTGCTGTTTGAGGTTCCAATTTCTGCAATGCCAGTGACTGACTTTGTTACACATTTGGCAAACACCACCAATCTATCCATAACCTTGGACTCTGCTACCTGCATTCTTTACTCCCTTTAGTGCAATGTTACAGTTATAGATTTTTTGTAACAACCTTTACAATAGTCTCAATAAAGATGTGAAAAAAAAAACCAAAACAAAACACAGGAATAGAGGCCTAAAAATAGTTTGTAACCAGTCACTGTTTGACAGATGGAAATAAAGCTCAATATATAAAAAGGTGTAAAGAGAAATGTAGCCGGCATTGAAGAGGAGTTTTACCAATGGATGAGGTAGCTACGCTGCGTGTGTAAGCCAAGCGTTTCTCGAACCAAACGGCGGGCTCTAAAAACTTCTCCATGCAGAAATACCGAAACGCCGGACGGAAGTTCTCACAGATATCGAGGAACATTTGATATTTCTCTTCGAATCGTCCTCTCTGCACATCCTGGTGACAGAAAGAAAAAAAAGAACCAAATATATATATATATATATTCTAACACTAAAAATTTAACTTTCAGAAGCAAAGCACTATCTGTGACCCCCAGAAACTAATCACCCCCCTCTGGATAGGTCTGTGATCTGACGACATAAACATACACGAGTCACATGAATCCCTCCGATTTAACATGTTGCATATTAAGAGAATTTTACTTTCAGGCTCCTGGAGGCGCACACACAAAATCGTTCACATCCGATTCAATATACACGGCTCCAATAAAGATATTGCCGCCAATATATTTATCGAGAAAACTGGATGTGTGTGATTTGGTAATAAAGAAAAAGTTCATATCGAGAAGTGGTGTCAAACTCTGACCCCTCAGATGTTTATGGCCTACAATTCCCAGAATTCTTTGAATGGAATAGATGGCCAGAGAATCATGGGAGGTGTAGTTCAGAAACATGTAGGGGTTGTGGAGTTTGAGATGCATGATTTAGAGCAGTGTTTCTCAACTCCGGTCCCCAGGTCCACCTAACAGGACAGGTTTTAAGGATTCTCTTGGGGAAATGCAGACTGAATCCTGCAATCACTGATCAGCAAATCATATCACCTGTGCTGTGCTTCAGATATACTGCAAACCTGGCCTGTTAGGGAGACTTGAGGACGAGAGTTGAGAAATACTGATATAGAGAATATGTGTGGAACACATATACAGAGGGGTTAGGTCAAATAAACCTGAACTTAACAAATAGGTTTGACACAAGGAGACTGATGAAGAAAGAGGATCCTGCTCAGGAGCTTGCAATCTAAGAGGAGAGGGGTGACACACATAGGTGAGGGAAAATAGAGTATGTGAATTAGTGGGGTGCATGGGGGACTGTGTGGAAGATAGGTCAGGGAAGGTACATTGGGGGATCATGGGGTGAGTTGATAGACAGCTCTGAAGTAATGGGTTTTGAGAGATGTCTTGAAAGACTGGAGGGACTGGGAGAGCTGCATGTTACGAGGGAGGAAACAAACCAAGATTTGCATGACAAACTGAAATAGAACAGTGACATTGTCATTTTTCATGAATAAAAGTCTATTTACCAGCATTTTCCTCTGGCAGGCTAAGCTGCTGTAATCGTTCGGCCGATAGCGCGGATGAGCTCCATCCTCTGCATTGATGAGGTATTCTCCAATGGGCACCGTCCCTGTGCACCACTCCAGCACGCCGCTCCTCTGGGACAAGGGGACCACCTGAAACAGAAAGACAGAAACAAGCCTGACTGTGTGATCTCCATGGATTCTGATCCTAAAATGTACCAAACCCTACATGCAGGTAATAAGATGTAAGCACAGGAAAACCCAGCTTGTCCACAACATGTCCCTATGGCCTCCTCTCCGGCCATGCTGGAACCTCACCTTGTACCTGCGGATGGTTAGCTTCCTCTTCCTCGTCTCGCTGTTTTTCTGCAGCAAAGTGTTGCACATCTGGAACACCTGCTGCATGACTGCGTCCTGCCTTAAGTCATCGCGCCCCTGGAAAGATGCCATTGAAAGCGGAATGAGAGGAGCATTGACATGTGATGAGAACACGAGATTATAGAACGATCACAAACTGAAAGCTGCAAACGAGATGAAAGAGAAGCAGCGAAGGTCCTCGCTCCATTGTGGGCCATATGTTGGTCAACATGAATCAAGGCCTTTTTCGCAAGAAGCCAAGGCTCACTACTCCCCTTAAATTCAAGAACCCAGATTTTCCAGCCGGGACGAGACATCCACTCAATCTCCCCCCCCCCCCAAGAAGACTCTTTAAGAGGATACGGCTGCCGGAGTAAAAAAGGAACAGAATAATATCCTGATGCACCCAATGTTGTGCCTGGTGGAGATGCAGAGTCATTGTTACACCACAATCTGGGAAAGCCACCCCCAGACCTGTGCAATACCAAACAGGTCTAAGTTACCATGAAGAGTCTCTAACATACTCGTGAATCCTTTCCTCTTGATGCTGCGACTCTTCAATGATAAAAGGAAGATTTTTTAGTTGACCGGAACATCCCAGATGATGGACCGATAACAGCTCGACTTGCCCAACGTCTTTGTTGAGTCACGCAGGAGCAGCGGATGTGTCACACAGATGTTTCATGGCACTTCAGACTTTTCAATTGGAGCTGCATCAGAAGACAGGACAACATTTTGAGTCCTTTTTCAAGTCAAGTATAGAGTCGAAACGTTGTCCTGTCTTCTGCTGCACCTCCAAATTTTTTTTTACCTTGATTGAGAAGTCTGGAGGCGCCAGGATCACCTCCATCTCTAGATAACTACTGCAGGATTATGCCGGTCCCGATATGTGGTGGCACCCATGATATATTGATGGGAGTTTCAGGGTTAACTGCCACTTACTGTTTGCTATAAAGATATTAGCGATGTCTTGTAGAGAGGGAGACTCTCCGCATATCAGGCTGCGCCGCCCCAAGATAAAACCCTATAAGCTTTCTTCCTGACAGCTCATCTACTAAATGCTGCCAACAGCGCGCTCGTTGAGGGTAGATTGGGTGTTGGAGACAAGAGGCTCAGAAAGTAGATGACAATTGTGATGACAGATATTAGTAGCCTCTTCACTCCTCCTCGTTTATATTCTTTTCCATATCACCCCCTTCCATTTCTCTGGTTTCCTCAGCCTTTGTTTTACCCTTCATAAGAGAGGAAGCGCTTGCATGTTAACGCAGTCTATGCCCCCCTGGCACTGTCAGCTTTTAGGCCACGATTTAGATTACACTTAAGCACCAGCAGTTACGCAGGATGTTGGAACCAAATGCAGCATGATTATCCCTTATGCAAACTAAATGGGATCAGAAATACCCTGAATTTTAGGGTGATTTTGGAATATTTACATATAATAATGAGATATCTTGGGGAGGGGACCCAAGTATCAACATGAAATCCATAGGTTTCATATACAGCTTACACACACAGCCCAAAGATCATTTTATGCAATAGTTTTAATAATTTTGTCCCCGTCACATGAGGTCAGGGTGGAAATTTACACCCGAGGCGCCACATCAGCACGCAAAAGGTTATTTGTATTTTGGAGATTTTGGGATAGGGCTTGCTCATCTTGTATAAGTCGGGACGGGTTCTGGTTACCAGATGTGTGGTCTTTTGTTTGATGACAGCTCATGTTGATGACAGTTTTGATCTTTTGATGACAGCTCATGTGATTTTGAGATTGTCAGATTTTGATTTTCTGTATGGCTTGGTTTTAATAAACCTCAGTAAACCTTAAAAAACCCCGCAAATAATTCTGAAGAAAAGACTGCACAGGGAAAAGAAGAATCTGAATCGACACATGTGACCCACGGGCAACAAATTGTGCCACATGAGACAAGTGCTTTATATACAATACAACCATGAAGTGCCTCCTACATAAGCGCTGGCTGATGCACAGGTGTCGCTGCTGAGGGAATGGCCTGGAAGGAGCTCACACTGTAAAGGTATAATCTGTATCGCAGTGGCGGATCACAATCGTATCTGGATACCTTAACGAGCTGCCGTCTCTCTTTTCCATCAGAACCAACGCAGTCGATAATCTTTGGGAGATTGAGGCCTCCAGCCAGGCGGAATTCGGGTTTAAAAGAATGAATTGTCACCAGGTTTTCATATTTCCCGCTGGGATCAACCTGAGGGGACGAGACGCAACAGAAATTTCATAAATCCACCTAAAGGGCCACAAACACCAAAAAAATGCAATGTCCTTATTGTGTTTATATGATTATTTTTTTTGAGAAAGGATTTTACCAGGAAGGATACATTGAGATTTCTCTCGTTTTCAAGTATGTCCTGGGTGGCGAGTATGTACCGTTAGGTATCTTGCCCAAGGACACTTACTGGAGAGGTGCTCTTGCTGGGATCAAACCCATGACTCCACAGGCTCTCTCCACGCAGAGCAGTGATGTTACCTCTACTCCACCCAGCCGGCACTCATGTTGTGATTTCTTACATGTGTTTGTTTTTCTCTTGTTTGTTTAGTTAAGAAAATATTTCCCTCTATATGTGTCACTGGGAGCATCCACTGTGTGATATTTTCCTCTATATGTGTCACTGGGAGCATCCACTGTGTGATATTTTCCTCTATATGTGTCACTGGGTGCATCCATTGGGTGATATTTTGCTCTATATGCGTCACTGGGCGCATCCAGTGTGATATTTTGCTCTATATGTGTCACTGGGTGCATCCATTGTGTGATATTCTGCTCTATATGTGTCTCTGGGTGCATCCATTGTGTGATATTCTGCTCTATATGTGTCTCTGGGTGCATCCATTGTGTGATATTCTGCTCTATATGTGTCTCTGGGTGCATCCACTGTGTGATATTTTCCTCTATATGTGTCACTGGGTGCATCCATTGGGTGATATTTTGCTCTATATGCGTCACTGGGCGCATCCAGTGTGATATTTTGCTCTATATGTGTCTCTGGGTGCATCCATTGTGTGATATTTTGTTTTGTAAACTGCCCCCCCCCCCGTATCATTCCATCACTTGTTCCTCACTGTGTGGTTTTGGCCATAGAATGGAGTCTATGGCTCGATCATTGACTCAAATTATGGTATTGTGTGGGATGTATTCAAAGGACATCACTGGGGCGTAGCTTAGAAATCTCTTAAACTTCCTGTCATATCTCATTCAGCTGCCATCTCTTATCTCAGTTAGCCTGAAGAACAATAGGTCTCCTGCAGCCTTATCTAAACATTCACTCATCCACATTTTAAACTGTTAAATAATGTAGATTAAATAAACAAGAGCCACAAAGCAAAGTTTTCGGTAAATGTTGCATCATGGGGAAAATCCACAAAATGGAATCAGGAGATAAAAAATATATATTTTCCTTTTTTACACGCAATTACTAAAAAAAAAAAAAAAGGAAAAACAAGCAGCAGCATGTGTTTTATAATGTGTTTTATAATATATGTTTTTGTTTGTAATGCGCAAGTAATCTAGTTAGAGCATATGTAAGGGGTAGTGTCGCTTTAACTAGCTGAGCTACCGTACCAGCAAGTGCAGAATGTACGACTTGGACAAGAGATCATTACAAGAACAGTGGTGCATTAGTGTTACTCGCCTTCAGTTCCATTGTTGGAATCACAACGTCATGTAAATCATTGAGTTTAGTGATTGGTTGATCGGATGGGATGGGGATGGCTTCTGTATCAAGAAGACAAAGATGTTAAAAATCTCATACATTCTGCAAACACAATTAACACATCCTCTGCGCCGCATGATGCACTGGACGTCTGAGTTACAGGAACCTATCATTTAGTATCCAAATACTTAAAGGGACATTACAATTTTTTATTTCCTTCCTTCAGAGAGTTATTCCTATTTAACGCTTTCACTACCAAAATCAAGTTATCGTAGTTTTGCACTTTAATACGTTGAAAAGCAATAATTTGCACATAAAACCCCATTTGCATACAGTTTTAATGCAAGACTTTTTTGACCAAAATTCCCTGAACAAAATTCCAAATGAGATCTCACTCCCGACGCCCTTTATTACTGTCAAGAAGCTACAAGGAGCAGCTCCAACCTCACTGCAACAAAAAGCTCAACAAACCTTACTGCTGCATTACAGCTGCCACGGAGAGGAGCTTTGGGGTCACTCACTGCTGTACAGGGATAAGATTCAGGGGGTTATAATGACTGGAAATCGACGTACAGTACAGATACAATGTGTTACTGTGATTTCCATACAAAGGCATTATGCAGCAGATATTGGTATTTTTTGGAAGCCGCATTGATAATAATCTCAGTATAATCACTAGAAATCCCCATAAGCAGGAGATCTGACCGTTTTTATTATCCGTCTGCATCACATTTACTGGATCTGACACAAAGGCCCTTACTGCCCGTATACTGATAATGCAGACCCCTTGTGAAATTGTGTAAGATAAGGGACACCATCTAAAGCAGTGGTTCCCAACCGTGGTCCTCAAGTACCTCTAACAGGCCAGGTTTGCAGATATGTGAAGCACAGCACAGGTGAAATGATTTGCTGCTCAGTGATTACAGGATTCAATCTGCATTTCCCGAAACGGATCTGCAAAACCTGCCCTGTTAGGGGACCTGAGGACTGCGGTTGGGAACCACTGATCTAGGGCACTATTACAATCCCCGCGCTAAAACGGGGGCGATAGGGAGGAAAAACTGCGTCCAAAGTTTTCCCCCTATCGCCCCCGTTTTAGCGGGGGATTACAATGCAGGCGCAAAAAATGCTGCTTGCATTGTTTGCGCCCACTATGTCCCGGGATGCACGTGGCAGCACTAAGCGCAGCTGCGCGCATCCTCTCAATTGAGTCCATAGGACCCACATGACCAGCTCACATGACCAGCCTGATCTTGCTTCGCGAGATCCGGCCAGTCGGCGTAGGGATACACAGGGAGAGACTGGGGGACTTTTTCCCCCAGTCTTTCCCTGCTCACGCCAGCCGGAGGAGGCGGACAAAGCCGCGGTCCTCGCCGCGGGACAGAGGGTGAGTATGTGGTTATTTTGTTAATTTTTTATTGTGGTGTTAACGGATTCTGCAGAAGCGTAATCTGTTAACACCAGGTTCTGGTTAACCTTTTGCTGACCAGAGCCAGACGTTAATCAGCGCTGGGACATTGCAATCCAGCGCTGATTAACACTTTGATTAACACACACTGATTAACACTTTGCGCTCCCGTATGGGGAGCACAAAGTACAGTGACCTCGCGCTGAGAAGTGCAAGGTACCAAACGCAAACGGGTTTTTTAACTCATTGTAATATGCGTTAGATACCGCAGCTAACGGTAGCGCTCACACAGGTGAGCGCTACCGTTAGCGTTAGGAATGTAATAGAGCCCCTAGCATCTAGAATCTTTCATCCCAGTAAAGTGTCTGTAAAGGGTAACCAATTAGAGAAGAAAAAGAAGAACAAGACATACAGGGTTATTCAGAGAGAGGTGAAAAGCAGGAGAATGGCTGGAGAATGGAAAATTCTGGGACAAAATAGCTGATTTGGAAGGGGAGATAAATGTGATAATTTTTCTGGTTTGGCTATTTTTCCTTAGAATTTTCCATTCTCCAGTCATTCTCCTGCTTTTCACCTCTCTCTGAATAAACCTGTTAGTCTTCAGGGCTCACTTAATGCAGAAATCATTAAACACTATGAAGAAAGGATGCTGCTGCTGCTGCTGCTGGTGCGGTGTAGATATTTAGGCTCATCTAATCACATTCTCAGCTGTCGCTCAATCCTCTGAGCTGTGCGATACTCACTCCGCTGACTTTTCCAGCTACTTGCGTCCATGTTGGCCAATATTATGTAAGCATCACACAGCCTCTCCAAATCTCGCACCATGTGGGGTCTTTTTTTCTTTATTGTGTTGACTATACCGCACGCCGCTTCCATTCGATCCTGTGCAAAAAGAGGAGTCCAGTAAAGACTCAGCAACATTCCTTTTATTAAAATTTTCTATTTTAAAAGGTCATCTATTGGGGCCACTCTAAGCATTTCCGTGACTGAGGTGTCTCCCCTCATACCTTAGGGGTCCCGTGCAGCAGCCCTCTGGGAGGTGAGGGGCTTAATTTACTCCAAACCACTTGAAGAACCTCAACAATAGACCACCGGAAACAACGCGAAAAACTGCTCCTCATATGCCATGCACGCATTGACCAAGACTGATTTCCCCAGCGCAAGACCAGGATGGGGCCTGCGCTGTGCCCGAACTTCCTTAGGAGGAGGGGGGAACTGGCAACAATTAGAATGAACGAAAGGAGTGAGAAAAATGTCTATCTTCTTACTTTCCGGAAAGAGGTAATGGTTTACCAAAATATAGGGGATTTCCTTCCTCTCTAAAGGGGGTAACCCTACTGTATGCCACAAAAAAATATTTTCCTGATCACGCATAGCTCTATAACCCCACGTCACGTTTACACTGCTTATCAGGCTCCTTTAGACATTCGTTAGAGGTTATAAATATTATTCATACTTCAGAGGCGTTTGTAGAACATCCCTTATTAAAGGTGCTGCCCCAACCGATCACTCAAGCCATTGGCACAGCGGCACCACAGAGCGTAGCAGGAACGATCAAGGAGAGAGTAGGGACGTGCATTCAGGGTAGGCAGAGCCTCACCTGCCGATAAGCATTAAAATAATAAAAAACTCACCTGCTCCATGCTCCCCTGCCGCCGGCTCAGTCCTCTGCCTCTGCGCGCATTCTTTTTACAGCCTACACAATTTGCATAGCAGTGGTAGGCTTCCCCGCTGCGCTAATCGCGTAAGCTGCTCACAAGTTTTTCAGCCACTTCTGCTCACATAGGAACACACGCGCGCACTGCCTACTTCCTGAATACTGCGCTTCAGAGCCTCAGTGAGGCCCTGACAGAGCAATGGAACAGCTTGGACCAATGGGAAAGCACCAATGCTCCAAGCCTATCAAACAACCGCCTACATTGGAGGCTGATATTTATGTTTAGTACAATATTGTTTACTTGAAAAGTTATTCCACAATGCCAAGGCTGTATTCTTGCATAGGCCAACTAGGCCTGGGTCAACAGGAACAAATTGGAGGCGTGGGGAGGGAGGCGGGAGTCCTTTCTTTTAGAGGTCTCAGGCCGGGGTCAGACAAGTGCACTATGTGGCTGACGCTTCGATGGGGTCGGCCACACGCTGTAGTGCACACACAAAATATGCGTGCTACTACAGGGGCGTACTGCAGACATTTTGAAAACCTCCCCGTTGAAGCACTACAACGTGGGTTCAACAGGTCTGCAAAGCGTGATCCTCCATAGGAGGATCGAGCCTTGCAGCGCTGAGCGCACTAACTGCACTCAGCGAGAGTGGAAGGAACGTTCACTCTCACGGAAGTCCCTTCTGCTCTTAAAAACGCTCGTCTGATCCCGGCCTTACACGTTGTAAGGATTCACAGCTCTGAGCTCCAGCAAACATCCCTGATACAGCATCGTAAGTATCAATGACACAAATGTTACAAAGCACTCTATTAACAAACAATGCATTGAACATTCACCTCGTCCAGCTGAGAGGTTTGCCTGGGAGAGTTCTTGGTGAGCCGGCTTCTCTTTGTTCCCTCGGATTTTTTCAAGACGTGATCATCTTTGTTAGCGTTTGCCAGCGCAAGGATAATGAACAGCGTGTGGTACGGATGATCCAGGCAAACTCTGCTTATCAGCTGGCAGAGAAATGAGAACACGTCAGACTATGAAAGACTATGCAGCCGAATTAACATTATATACAGAGGAGGAAAACGCAATGTCAATTTCTCCTATTTAGGCGATTTCCCCAGCGCACTCATGGCATGTCATGGGAAAAATGCATTTAAAAATAATATATAAACGTATTAAATGTGTCCGCGCTCCAGGACAGTATAGCAAGAAAACGTAATGTTGGGTTAGTTTCAGGTTTTTTGTTGACCCGTCCTGGATTACCGGCACATTTAATACCTTTATGCACTGCAGCCAACGGGCAATAAAGACAACAGAAGCTGGAGTGCAGGAACGAACACACACACACGATACAGGGGATATTGGGACTGCACCGCTATACACACACACACATATATAGATGTTAATCAGAAACATAATCGAGCAACTAATCGATTATGAAGATAAAGGTTACTTGTGGCTCTAGGTGAAATATAAGCCTCGTCCTGCGCTGTCACTCACTGATGAGGCAGATTTAAAAGAGACTAGAGAGATTATTTCAGGTTTGTAATTAGAAACAGTATGCAGGAATACAGTAACAGAGGACCAGACTGACACCAAACCCTAACGAGGAGTCTTTTACGTGTGTTCTATACACTGTTTATTCATGGTAATATCAGGGTTCTAATACTGAAAATAAAAAAAAAACACAGCTTACATCATTCAGCACGGCATGAAATCCAAGACTCCCCATCTTCTTGGTCCCCATGCGAGCAGCAAGCTGGTACATCAGCGGGAGGAATTTGTGGGAAGGGATCTTCTGAGCGTTTTGCTGTTTGGAAAAGAATGGAAAATAGAAATTAGTTTCACAGCAAATACATTGTATTAAATCCTGACAATGCTACCTTCACCAATAAATACTCTATCCAATGATATGTAAGAAAAAAGAACAAAATAGACAAATACAAACAGTCTGATGGAATCCACTGAAACAAGTTCAAAAGGAAGGAAGGCAAACTTGTTTTGTTCATATGTATTTAAGGGCCACTCTAATAGAGAATGACCCCCTTTTTATGTCCTTAAACAATGTGGCAGATTCTGCTGACAGCATCTCCCTGACAATCTTTTTATTTTAGGTGGAAATACTCACCTTTTCTCCCTCAGTGCTGGACTGCTCCTCCCCTTCTGCTCAGGGCTTCCAACATGCAGAAGCCCCTGAAGCTGTTCAAACTGTGCATCGCTTGGATCTTCCATACTTTTGCATTCATGCGCCATAGCACCCACTCAGAGCGATGGATTGGAGCTGGTTCCGCAGGATGCTCACTATTGTGGGAGATTTTCACCGTGCTTTCTGTTGAAGTTATAGGTTTCTATGGGGCTTCATCCAGTGAACACGCTGTAGTACTTTTAGGCTGGCCATCCACTGGGTGCGTAATCAGACAACCGACTTGGCCGTCCGCCTACAGATAATGCTGTCAGCCGATCAGGGTCCTCCACTGGAAGCATCTGTGGACGACCTAGGTTGGCCGATGGACAGGCCACCGAACGAAAAAAGCCTGATGCAGAGGAAAAAAACCCTGTCCTTGGGGCAGCACCAAGGACAACCCCGTTGCCGTAGCTGGGGACAAAAAAAACCTTGCCGAAAGCTGCAGGGGGGACTAAACCCCCTGTCCCTGGTGCTGCTATAGATATCAGCACAAAGGACAGCAACACTGAACGCAGCTAGCCTGAAGCAGAAAAAAAAGCCGCGTTCGTCGAGGGAAAATAAGCCTTTTTTTTTAAATATAATTATTATTATTATAAAAAAGGGAACCCGAAATTTCACCTAAAAAAAATCTGAAAATCAGTAACTAAAAAGGCTTTTTGCTGCAGATGAAAAAATAAATAAATAATTGAATAGAAAATATGTTTTACATTGGATCCTATGGGCTGTCAAACTGAATCACTTCTCTATGGGGTAATTTCCCTGCCGCGGCACGGCGGTTTAACTATACAATGCATCTGTTTCATGTAAATTGTAGCAGATCGTTCCGGCATTGTCTGATAAATCCCATTGAAATAAGAAAGATCGCTAGTCTGTTGAAGACATTCAATGGAGGTCGGAAGCAGTGGAAGAGGGCCGATTCACCTACAGGTTGTGGGATCGGTCTGACGATGGCAGTCAATATCAGATGAAGGCACCATCGCACAAATGCGGACCCAGTGGACGGCCAGCCTTAGTGTAGATTTCACAATATTTCCACCGGTGTTTTTATGGACGTTGTCCAGTGTCGTTTTCACTGTGGCATAAATAGGAGGTCTGAGAAACTCCACTTTAAAATTGCCAAAGTTTCCTTATGATCGGAGAGAACACCAGAAACAGCTGCAGCTTCTGCTTCTTCCAGAAGAATAACAGCAACAGCATTGTTTTCCATGGTTTCCAGTGCTGCCTTCTGTCGTCATTTTCTCGAACCCAGGACATACTTGAAAACGAGAGAAATCTCAATGTATCCTTCCTGGTAAAATCCCTTATAAATAAATAAATAAATTTGAATTTCTCTCACAGTATCATCAAAGTTCAATTTACTTTCAACACCGGATGATCTTCACCACCGTTTGCAACAACTGAACATCAGTGGTTTGTGTTTTATCCTTCTAAAGTTCAGGGATATTTGTTTTCTTCCGGATCAATTACCGTATTTTTCGCTCCATAAGACGCACTTTTCTCCCCCCAAAAAGTGGGGGGAAAAGTGGGTGCGTCTTATGGAGCGAATGCCCCATGATATGCCTCAGCTCACCTGTCGCCGCCGCGTTAGGCTCCCTCTGAGCGTGCGTCCGGCGGCAGGAAGCTTGGGCACTCGCCTGGGGGAGCCACGTGACCGCGATCTCGTGAGATCGCGGTCACGTGGCTCCCCCAGGCGAGTGCCCAAGCTTCCTGCCGCCGGACGCACGCTCAGAGGGAGCCTAACGCGGCGGCGACAGGTGAGAGGAGGCATATCCATGAGCTGCTGGGGCACATCCATGAGCGAGCTGGGGCACATCCATGTGCTGGGGCAATATCCATGAGCTGGGGCATTATCCATGAGCTGGGGCATTATCCATGAGCTGGGGGACAGTATCCATGAGCTGGGGCATATCCATGTGCTGGGGCAATATCCATGAGCTGGGGCATTATCCATGAGCTGGGGCATTATCCATGTGCTGGGGCATTATCCATGAGCTGGGGCAATATCCATGAGCTGGGGCATTATCCATGAGCTGGGGCATTATCCATGAGCTGGGGGACAGTATCCATGAGCTGGGGCATATCCATGTGCTGGGGCATATCCATAAGCTGGGGGGCATATCCATGAGCTGGGGGACAGTATCCATGTGCTGGGGCATATCCATAAGCTGGGTGGCATATCCATAAGCTGGGGGGCATATCCATAAGCTGGGGGGCATATCCATGAGCTGGGGGACAGTATCCATGTGCTGGGGGACAGTATCCATGAGCTGGGGGCAGTATCCATGAGCTGGGGACAGTATCCATGAGCTGGGGGACAGTATCCATGAGCTGGGGGCAGTATCCATGAGCTGGGGACAGTATCCATGAGCTGGGTGACAGTATCCATGAGCTGGGGACAGTATCCATGAGCTGGGGCATTATCCATTATTACACTATTTGATTCAGAATATTTATTTTCCTGTTTTCCTCCTCTAAAAAGTAGGTGCGTCTTATGGTCAGGTGCGTCTTATGGAGCGAAAAATACGGTATATTGATCATAATCATAGTTATGTGATGGAGCGTTCTTAAATGAAAAACCGCAAGAAACGACACCAGCAGTAGCTATGGGCTTTGGGTAAAATAAATGTTTCTGACATACCTTCATGGTGCTGTTCACTTCAGACATGGAAGAATTCTCCAGCCAGAGAGAGCAAAGACGGAAAATCCACATGTCGTGCTCCTCCCCGCAGACGAGGCAGCTGATGTAGTTTTCCACAGCTTTGCACAGGAAACGCTTCCGGTCCTCTCTCAGGGCAGAGATGGCGCATTCATCCAGTTCCAGCTCCCTCTGGACTTTCACAGTGTACCTGGGAGATGGATTACAGGAGACAATGAATCAGCGATGGTAGAAAGCTTCTATCCAGTGATATTTATATTAGAATGGTGGCATGACGTTTAAACGTGCTGGAGACCATGTAACATTCATTACGGGAAAGTATCACATCATATGGAATCAGAATTCGGTGAATCTGGACAGTAAAGGAAGCCCTGGAGCTGTATCTGCTGACAGGCAGTCTAGACAGAGACCCTGCTCTCTCACATATACAGGCAGCTCTGAATTATTATAAAGAGGCAGTTGCCTAAGGTCTCACATGATGGAATGACTGTCAGGTGATACATCACATCCCACCCCAATATGAGTTATCCGAGTGCACCAAAAAGTCTCATTCTCTGTTCATGTCTTGATCGCATCCACTGCTCTAATCCACGTATGCGCTCAAAGAGAAAAAGTCCCCAGTCTCCCCCGCGATCACTCCGCTGACCTGCAGGATCTCGTGAGAGGAGAGATCCTGCCGGTCATTTGACAGCAGCTTGAGCCTCTATGGACTCCAGGAGGGGATGCTTGGGATGGCGCATTAGCGCTGCACAGAGCATCCTAGAGGCTAGCTGCCACTACATGACGGCTTGTAAAACAGGCACACTAAGGGGAAATTTTCCTGCGCAAATTTTTCCTCTTAGCATCCCCTTTTTAGCTTAGGGCACGTGTTATTATTTGTTGTGGTCAAATACTGCGTTCGTTTCTTCCACAGTCAGAGGCTTCATGTTTGAGTCCTGCTTGAGGCCTTCCTTGAAGGACTGACCACCCTCTCTGGTTTTACTTCCCTCCACTTTATACCTTGCGCTGCAGGGAGCTCCAGGAGGATGCATGTCCCAAGTGAGTTAATCCCGTAAGAACAGGCATTGGGTTGCCATAAACAGGACCTGCTGTGGCGAGGTACATAGACGTTGTGGCAGGCTTAGCTTGTAACCAAATCTCCATCATTTATTCCTAAATCAGGTGTTTTTAAAATGAATAAAACTATATTGAAGTGGATTGTTCTGTCTTTTTGTGGGATGCATACAGCTATATATTCACATCCCAAGATAACTTTACCACCGTTCCCCATGCCGGAGTATTTTGAAAATTAAATGTTTTCTAATCACACTTTTCCCCCTAAAATTCATTGAAAGTTTCACTAAATCAATAGGAGTAAAGTTACTTTCCTATTTGAATATGTTCCCTCGTTTTATAATGTGGCTCATCGGTTTCTTTGTTTGCAGAGCTTCATTAGCCTTCTTGTAGACATCTAGTGATACAAAGACACATCTCTGGCTTAGAACCAGCGAATGGTCTGCACGGGCTCTCGTGTAAACCCTTGTGTAAACCCAACCACAGCTGTTGAAAACATAGAAACTCCACAGATGCTAACGGGTCCTTCCCTCCTACTGTTCAATGTGTATGTAGATTTGTTATTCTGTCTCTACCATTGTACAGCGCTAAGGAATCTGTTGGCGCTTTATAAATGCCGGTAACGGTTTAACTCACCTTGGTTCAGTTTACACCAGGGTTGGAATACAGCCCCATGTATCTGTTTAATGCACTGACAAACGCCTCCGCCATCTGGAATACTTACCTGTTATTCTGAACTTTGTGCTGTTTTATCAGCCCAACCTCCTCCTTGGCCTTCCTCAGCAAAGCCTGCTTGTTTTCGAATTCAGAAGACTTCATGTAATTGTCGATCCTCTGGTACTGAGTATCCGAAAAGCGGGCGAGCGAGAGGAAAGCCTTCATCTTCCCCTCCTGCAATCTGTCACTGGCGCCGCTGCTGAAACTCCCTGCCACCTCCACGGCCTGAGACAAGGACAAAGGACATACATGTAAAGACAGGAAGACCCTCAGCCAGGACACCGGTGAATCTTACACATTTTAACAGGATTAAGTCATTTTATATTTATGCGAACAAGACACAGACTCTTAAAGGGACACGACTACTTACATAGGCTGTAACTAGATTATAAAACACACGCTGCTGGTTTTTTTCTTTGTCTGAAGTAATAACACAAGTAAAATCCACAAAAAGGAAAAATAAAGTTAGTTTTCTTTGGGCTATATTGCATTCCTCGCGCATCAGTTTTGCGCGCACGCAACTGCGCGAGGACAAAACCATTTGCGCAGAACATCGTATTTCAACGTTCACGCAAACGATGCTCGTTATCGTTTAACGCAGATGGACTTGCGCGAGCGTGATGAACTGTGCGCGTCCTATACTTAACATTCTGAGCGCAAATGCGTTAAGCGAATGGTATTTCAATCGATGCGCAACTTCCTACGAACGACGTTTGTGCGCATAATTTTACCGTCTTTGAAAAGCTGGTGTTAACTGCAAATCTGAACGTTCCGGCCGAAACTAAATACACCAGCACGAAAAAAAAATACAGCACAGTATAGTTACACATTCTACACATACCCAAACAAAAAAATTGTGAATTTGTGCATATCTTTTTTATTGCTGCAGCAGGTATACTCAGATTTATTTTGACAGGTGCAAAAACGTAAGTGAGTCAATGTCAATTAAGGTTCTTAATTCTGATTGGCTGAATCGGCAAAAAAAAAACAGTCTGCGCACGGATTTACATGTGCAACGTTACTGCGCGCGTATTACACTTCGTTTTGCGCGTTTGTTTTTACTAACGTTATTTTTTGACGGATGAGAAAGTGCGTTCGGATACGAATATCACGTTAATTTTCGCACGATAATGCTGGACACTGCGCGCAAAAAACATTGCGCTGCGCGAGCGCATTTGCGCAGAGAATGTAATATGGCCCTTTATCTCCCATTTCCATTTTGTGGATTTTTCACATGATGCAACATTTACCAAAATCCGTGCAAAAGTTTTACTTTACTGCTGTGGATTATCTAATGTACAGTATTTAAAGGGGTAAAGAGGTGGAGGAGGAATTGTTTATAAAATGCTGCAGGGGGTCTAATGTTCCCCAGGCTACCTGAGATAAGATGGCAGCTGAAGGAAATAAAACAGGGAGCTTAAAGACTTCTAATCTACCCCCCCCCCCCGGTGATGTCCTTTGAATACATCCCACACAATACAATGATGTGAGTCAGTAACTGACCCATTCACTCCGTTCTATAGCCAAAGCCACACAGTGAGGAGCAAGTGATGGAAAGATATGGGGGGGGGGGCAGTTTACAACACAAAAGATCACACAATGGATGCACCCAGTGACACATAGAGGAAAATATTTTCTTAACTAAACATACAAGAGAAAAACAAAGCACATGTAAGAAATCAGCAACATCAAATAAACACAATAAGGACATTTCATTTTTTTGTTGGTAGTGGCCCTTTAAATGTTAACCCTTCGGGTTTTCTTTGCCTAGTGTATTGCAGTAAGTAGCTGGACAGCACTAGATTCAATATGAATTTGTAAATTGGCATTTTCTCTGCCCACCTTTTCCAGGTAGCTCTGCATGATGACAGTCGGGCTTTCCAGACAGGCCGTCGCTAGCCAGTTCCCACACAGTCGCAAGCACTCCGAGTAAATCATTTGCAGGCTGGAATCGCTCTCCACCTTGAAATAAAAATGGGGGGAAAATACCACCATTAATGACAAATTCCACCAAAACGGCTGAGAATAAAAAGTTAAATAATGGTGAGACCGGAAAAATAATCCAAGTGACGAATCACCACACATGCCTATGAAACAAACACAGCCCCATGAGAGATATTCCTCACCTTTAACCCCTTAAGGACCAAGGGTCTTTAAAGTCAATGCATTTATGACATAACAGTTGCATCATTGGCCCTTAAGGGGTTAAACATTTCACTGCGTCTTAGAAATGACCGGATTAAATAAAGAGCAGCTTTAAAGATCCATCAGTAGGAAAACAAGTCGTGTCCCGCGTAACTGCTTCACTTTGGTACATCCCCGGATAACTCTTTATTGAGATCACTCACATCAACTTCTTAAATATTTTTAACCCTTTCACTATCAAGGAGTTTCCTAAAAAGAAACCAAAAAAAAAACACTGTCCGGAACTAGTGGCGTTTTTGGGAAAGAATAAATATTCCCAAGGTATTCCTTATTGTAATAACCTATTCAGCAGGCAGGTGTCACCATCTACTGGCCAAATGGAGTTACTGCAGTCCTGGGCTGCGTGCAGTATCAGCTGGGGAGATGTCATGCAGACACATTCTCAGCTGGTAATAGCACCTTGGGTATCCAGCCCACGGCGCTAAAACGTTATGGGATCCTTCTCAAGCGCAAGGGAAATTCCTTTCCCTTGCTCACATGGAACTCCAAACCAACTATACTCGATATCTGGGAATCGGGAAGTGCCTTGCAGATACAGCATAGTTGATCTTTGTAGTCAAAGGGTTTAACCCCTTAGTGACCAGGCAGTTTTACGCAAATCCGTCCTTTAGTGACCGCTGCTGTTTTTACGTTTTTGCACTGTTAGTGTTTAGGTCAAATTTTCCGCTTACTCGTTTATGCAACCCACACATATTATATACCGTTTTTCCCGCCATTAAATGGACTTTCTAAAAACACCATTATTTCCATCATATCCTATAATTTTCTATAAAAAAATAAATATGAAATATGATGAAAATATGGTGAGGATGTCAGTGTGTGGATGGTGACCCGGAGGCTTGGCTGACATCCAAGATGTCAGCCACCTCCAGGTTTGAATCGCGATTCAGCGCTGATTCGTGATCTGGCAGCTAAACAGTTAATGCTGTACACCGCTGAAGAGGGGAGACTCTCCCCTTTCCAGCGGTGTAATTTGTAAGATTCTAGCTTATACGGTTGGGGAGACAGAGGGCTCCAAAGGAGCCCCACTCCCCTTCCTGAATTTACCGGCAGGCGCCTGCCGATGACGTCATCACGCAGTGTGATAACGTCATCGAGCCTGCCGGCCCCCCGGAAACAGCAGGGCAGGCTTCCAGCCTGTCAAACACGCCGTGGGAGCCGGCGAGGGAGGTAAGTATCGGCGGGAGGGAGGTTAGGGGCCTGCTGACGTACCATGTATGTCCGCGGGTCTAAAGGGAGACCCGCGGTCGGGACGTACATGGTACGTCCTGCTTAGAATGTGCAAAGTGGTTTTGATTCTTTTGTAAACGTTTCCACCCAAACTGTTACACAAACCACAAAAAAGCCTCATCCTACTCAAAGTCTCCGAATAGTAATCTTTTACAAGTTTATTCACTAAAGGTGAAACTCAGGAGAACTGGCAGGAGAAGAGAACAATCTAGACCAAAAAGCCGACTTGGAAAGTGAGAATTTTTCTGGTTTGGCTATTTTGACCTAGAATTTTCACTTCTCCAGCCAATTCTCCTGAGTTTCACCCTTTATTGAATAGTTACATAGGCTGCAAAAAGACGTGTGTTTTTACCCACATATTAAATATTTTAACCCTTAATATTATGTTTTTGCAGGAAGTCATCTAGTCATTGTTTAAAAGTCTGTACAGTCTCAAATTATGACGCCATCCAAGGGTTAACATATATATGGGCTGCAAGTGTTCTAAAATAAATAAATTTAAATTGATGCCCCCCCCCCCCTATAGAATTATGGTATCCTAAGGAAAATACAAATCTTTCCTTTTTTTTTGACACGTCTTTAAAAATGTCACATCGATTAGATCGCTGACTGAATTGGACACGTATCCAATTCGGAGGCGATTCAGTCATCGCTAAATTTGGCTCTCTGGTTTTAGGGTTAGAAATAGAAATAAGTGTCAGGTTTGGGGTTAGGGTTAAAAATAAGGGTTAGAAGTTAGGGTTAGCAATTAAGGTTGAGATCAGAAATAAAGTTTCGGGTAAAGAATTAGAAATGAAGAGTTAGAAAGCCTGGCCCTTGCCCCAACTTTTAACCCTAGCTAAGAAAAATGATGCTCCTTTTTGGACCTGAGCGACCAGTTCGGCTGCGGCCGAATTGTAGCGTCAGTTTAAAAAAAAAAAAAAAAATCTTTGACCCCTTCACTACCAACTGATTTTCCAAAAAAACATGGTCAGAAACCAGTGTTTTCTTTGTAAAATAATTTTTAATTAGTTATAAAATAAGAAATATTTGAGGTTATTCCCATTTTATGTCTTACTATAAATAAGCTATTTTTGGCCAGTAGATGGCGCCATTTATTGCCAAATTGAGTTAGAGGTTATAGTGGCTGGTTTATTTTCCTCTATTTCTCCCTGCATCGGATGCTGAAAACCCGATATTTCAGAGCTTTGAGCAGCTGATTTTACAGTTTTAGCGCTTTGGGCATTATGCTCACGGGGCTAAAACTTTGGGGGCACCTTCTGCAGCCCAAAAGCAAATTAAATTTGCTTGCAGCAAACGAATTTCATTTGCTTTTGGGCTGCAGATTAGAATACCTATATATCTCGATATTGGGGCACCGGATGGTGCCTTTGAAGCCCGAGATATCTCTATCGGTAGTGAAGGGGTTAAACAAGGTTTAACCTGGTCTTTTTTGTATTGAACCTAAAATTACATGTTTTGAAATCCACTACTAGAACTCAGGAGAATAAGAATATATTCTATTATGTAATAAAATAATTCAATTTACATCACTGCTCTGCGTGGAGAGAGCCTGTGGAGCCATGGGTTCGATCCTAGCAAGAGCACCTCTCCAGTAAGTGTCCTTGGGCAAGACACCTAACGGTACGTACTCGCCACCCAGGACATACTTAAAAATGAGAGAAATCTCAATGTATCGTTCCTGGTAAAATCCTTTCTCAATTTTTTTTTTTTTACAGTAAATACAAATTGAGGCTTCATTAAAGTCGCAGTATGTCCTCCAGAAGAATCCCTGAGGGGAAGATACGGATTTCTTTTATAGGAGGAATGAAATGAATCAGCAGGATAGTACCTGTTCTGTATGATACCCACTCATTTGTAACTTTCAATGCCTGCTGTCACTGTAAAATAAAAGGTTCTGTGACAAACCTCGAAGCTGTTAGCCTCCAGTCTGTGAATCATTTGCTTGAGTAAACCCAAGGCGAGACTCTGTTCCTTTTTGGCCCAGAAGATTTGAGCCTCTTCAAGTTGCCACTCTGACACCATGAACTGGGTCGGATTGTGTTTCTTAATCTGAAACATTGCTTTCTCCGGCAGCTGTGGAAGAGACACAATGCAACATCACTGCTTGAGACACACTTTGTGCAGCTCGTTAGCTAAACAAGGTTACACCATTTATTGTGTTACAGGATATACGCGTATATTACTACTGTCATCATCACACAGCAGCAACGGTTTCCGCAGCGCTGTACAATAAAGAATGGGGACAAAGACTAACAAAGCTACAAACAAACGTCAGAAGAAGAGACAAGACGTGTAGAGTAAGGGGTGCCCGACCAGTATTTCTGAGCCACAAATACGATTGGAGTTGTGCGGCATTCAGGATTGGCAGATACGGAGTACTGATCCGATACTGGGGAGTCTCGCTGCCTGTCAGGTCACGGACTTGTGGTTCGGATCGTTCAGAAAAAGCCGATATCTGATCCCTGAAAAATGCCAGGTTCCGATCCCAATCCCGACCCTAGGGATCAGATCAGGACATCCCTAGTGTAGAGGCCCCTTGTCACCGGAGCCTACACTATAAAGGAGTTGGAAAGGAGGAGAAAAACAGGAAAAACAACTTATTTGTGATCAAGATCAAAAGTTCTAGTGTTTGCATCAAAAAATGGTGGACGGTACAGAGTGCAGCAGACTGCAAAACCTTTACACTCCTTAAAATAGTTTTGAATAGACATGTATGTAGTAGGAGGCATATACTACGAGGTAAGAGAAACACTCTAGACCACCATGACCCAGACGGGTCCCTTAGGGATGACTCAGCCTTCCGAACATGGAAGGCAGCAAAGCGGTCAATCAGCCAGAACAGATCAGCCTTCCTGGGTTTAGGTCAGGAATGTACAGCTCTGTGATGGCCGACCAACCAATGCCGTTCAATGGCAAAAGCAAGCAGATGGATCAGAATGGTCGTATGCTCCAGCGAACATATGGTACACTATCAGTTCTCTCACAGCCTTGCTTCAATATAGTGACTGTCACAACAGAAGGAGAGAGAGAGGAGTCAATACAAGGACACTTTACGATAAAAACAGGGGGTAGAGCGCCAGGTCTCCCACATTTTATCTTAGGGTATCCCTTTAGGAACATTATTTTTTAATAGTCTAGATTCCTCGCGCACACAGTTTAGATCCAAAGGAATCTCTCTGACAAGTGTCCTACAAGGGGAAACATAAAAAGACATACATTGCGCAGTACGTCAAATCCCTTAGAGCCCACACCGATGCAGGTGGGAAACACACTCACATATTCATGAGCCATTAATGTAGTTGGCTCTAAACTATCACAGTACAAATGGTCAGCCGGTTTTATTCTCACCGCCACCAGGTATATAGCATGGATCCATCAAGTCACCAGGAGTCTGTGGTCGTTTACATACCCTGGAGTGTGCTGGGAAGGAGCGATATACCTGGTAGCAGGGAGAATAAAACCAGCTGACCATTTATGCTGTGATAGTTTAGAGCCAACTATTAATAGCTCATGAATAAGGGAGTGTGTTTCCTACCACCATCGGTGTACTGCGCAATGTATGTCTTTTTATTTTTCCCATTTTAGGACACTCATCGATCAGAGGGATTCCTTTGGATCTATACGGTGTATGCAAGGTCCCTGGACTATCTTTGCTTTTGTGAACATATATTGAGTGATTGTACACGTGTCCTTGCTGCAACAATTTGTATGTCTAGCAAGATCTGCACCTTTTGGTCATCTATATATTTAAATTTAGAAATGTAGTGTAGAGATCAAGGAGTCACAATATATAACATATCCAGGAAGCCAAGTATCCCGAGAAGCCATTACTCAGCTGAGTGCCATCTAAGCATACCTGGGTGTTCCTGGCAGTCCTGGCTAGCTTGGAGAACTCCACCAGATGCTTGGTGAGAATGGTTTTGAGACAATTTTGGCCTCGGGGGTTTGTCTCCTTTTCCAGCATGGTCTCCAGGATAACTGATCGAAGGTCCATGACTGGCTCCTGGAACCCAAAGTCACTGTCTTTGAGCAGCTGGGACTGTCTCTGCCATTTCACGTAAGTCTCGTTTAGCTGATTGTCAGTGACCATTCTGTGATGAAAGAAAACGCATGTTAGGATAGGACGGGGTTTTGGCTCTCCAGATGGTGCACCATGACCCAAGGTTCTCTGGTTTGTAATGGGGACCTTGTGCGCTGCACTGGAGACTGGACACCCGATTTCATGACCGGATCTCTCGAGGTCCCTACCGTATGCCCGGCTACTACGTTTTTTATTTTGCGCCAGAGCTGCAAACCTGTCGAGCTTGTTGTGTCCCGACCTGTTGAACTGACTGGGTGGGGCCTGGCTGAGCCGCTGCACTTACTACCACTCCGTGCCGGAGGGGCGTCGGGGTGTCTGGAGGTGGTGATATCCTCTCCTGATCCAGGTTATGCCTTAAACTGTATTCGTGCTTATCTGCTTTACGCTGGTCTGGTTTTGTGTGTTTATTTTTGGTGCTTCGTATGCGAGTCCTATTGCGGACTCTGCTTTCTATGCGATGGGTTGGTACCCGACCGCGTTTCCCCCTAGAGGTGAGCGACTCCGTGGAATGTGGACGACATCAGGTGGATTTCTACATGCGCCGCATCCTCACCCGTCGCTCTTTGCCATTTTCCATTGATTAAATAATTTCCCAGTTACACTTTTCCCACCCTTCATCCATTTTTTTGTGTTTCCCCTTGGTCTGCCACTGTCCATGCTTCCCACACACCAGGCGCAAGGCCGACCGGATCCATGATTACCACTTTTTTTGATCTTGCCTGCATGTGCAATCACATTGGATGGAGATTCGGGACATAGGACCAGCCGAATCCCTTTCGCATCGTTTTTCTTAATCGTGCTTTAAATGTGAAAAGCTGCCACCTTACAAACGTACACCTTTATAATACAACTACATTGTTAAAATGTGCCTTCAAATCTGGATGCGGAATTTTTACATTGGACACTCAGATTGCATAGAATTTGCAAAAGAGAGAAAATGTAAATATACAAATAAATTTTTTGGAAAAAAAAAAATATAAAAATATAAATAATAAACTCCCTGATATACTCAAAGAGCAATGGATATAAACATTTTCTAATAAACTGGGATATGTAGAGCTCTGACCTGAATACCAAACAATTATAAATTTTCCTAGGTATGAAGGGAAGTTTGAATTGTAATAATGGACTCAGAGGCGAGTATTGCGTCTCTATTCTTGCATTTATTAATATAGCAGCAAGGATTTTAACATAAACTGAAAAGAACTGCATGTAAAACATCCTAGAAAGAAACGCAAGTCCTTATAGAACCCTCCCATTCTCCTGGTCCAATCACTGTGTATCTCCTCCTTATAAATTCCCCCTCGACGCTTCCTTCTTCCTCTTGGTGTCAGTCAAAACAGCCAGTCAAACATCTGGCACAAACACCACGGCACTAACCCAACGGGGTCCCGAGTGGTAGGAGAGCCAAACACCATAACAGAGACTAGGTGCACCACAACGGCATCCAGATTTAGCGAGCTCTAGAGAGAAGATGCAGGACAAGGATTTAGTGGAAGCCTTAGTAGACGGTGTAGAAAAACCACAAGGCATTGGGACGACACCCCCACAAAATATAAAGAGGGAGGGAGAGGCGGGCAATACTCGCCTCTGAGTCCATTATTACAATTCAAACTTCCCTTCATACCTAGGAAAATTTGTAATTGTAATGCACTGACTCAGAGGCTCCTATTGCGAGTTCAAAGCTTGTCCACCAGGGGTGCGGACCAATGAACAATGGGCTTAAAATAAAAAGTCTTAAATGTAGACTCTCTAGACCAGGGGTCAGCAACCTTGGCTCCCTGATGTTTTGGGAACTACATTTCCCATGTGGCTCAGTCAGTCTAATGGGTGATTGAGCATCTTGAGAGATATAGTTCCCAAAACATTAGGGAGCCAAGGTTGCTGGCCCCTGCTCTAGACCAATCCGCAGCTTTCAGTAAGTCATCCAGACGACAACCAGCGACATCGGCGGAGGAAGCCACAGCACTACGAGCCGAGGGCGCACCAAATATTCACACATCCATCCCTGCGAGAGCCAACAACCATTTTAGTCAGCGGGCTAAAGACATGGATCCCACCGCGGCATGTGGTGCCTTGAAAGAGATAAATAATGGAGAAACCGTCGTGGGGCGGAAGGGAAGAGTACGGGACTCATATTTCCGTAAACAAAGAACCGGGCACAAACCCAGGGAGTCTGGAAAGGCCGGATAAAGCACCAACGAAATAAACGTCTTAGTGCGACGGGAGATAATCGAACCGTACACCCTCAGGTACGAAAGAATGGGCCTGAAAATCAAGGGCACGAACATCTCCCACTCTCTTACACGATATTAAACAAAGTAGTGCTACCAGTTTGGCTGAAAGCTGTTGTAGAGACAATAGGTCATTAACCGGCCAGTACAACAAAAACTGCAGTAAGATAGAAACGTCCCAAGTAACAGAATACCTGGGAAGGGGGGGACGACGACGTGAGAACTTCATGCCCTTAAGTAACCTACAAACTAGTAGGTGCCAGCCCAGAGGTACCCCATTAAAGCCCACATGGTGAGCAGACAGAGCGGAGCGAAACACATTAAGAGTGCGGCATGCCTCGCCTGAGTCAAACGTTTCTCACATGAAATCCAGAACGAATTTCAAAGGGGCTTGACCGGGATCCAAGTCTCGTTTTAAGCACCAGCGAAACCAGGATTTCCAGGCCGAGTCATAGCAGGATCTGGTGCCAGGGGCCCAAGCTCCCATGAGGAGGCTGGAAGTGCGGGCCGAAACCTCTGTGGGGAGTCCAGGACCCCAGACAAGCTGACAGATGACAACCGCTGGGAGAGAACAATGGGTGAGGCTGCAGGTCTGCATCCACCAGAAGGTCCGGAAAAGTCGTCAACAATCGGGAAAAATCCACCGTCATTTCCAGTAGCCCCGGAAACCACGGTTGATTCTCCCAGAATGGGGCGATCAGAACAATTTCCGCCCCCTGAGTTTGGACGTGACGGAGCACGCGGCTGATCAGGTGAAACGGGGGAAACACAAATTGCCGATGAGGAGTCCGCTCCTGAAGGAAGGCATCTGGTGAAAGAGCTTCCAGGTCCGGTTTCCAACTGAAAAACTGACTTAACTGTGCATTCAAACGTGAGGCAAAAAGATCTATGTGAAAGGGACCCCAGAGTGCAGAGATGGTGGAGAAAACAGAGTGTTTCAAGCGCCAATCCCTGCAATCCTCTGTGTGCCCCGAGTTCCAGTCCGCCACCCGGTTGGTCAACCCGGGAATGAATTGGGCCTGAACCTCCAGACCCCGTTTGAAGCACCATTCCCAGAGGTCGGTCGCCAGAGATGGCAGCAGGACCGAACGGGGTCCCCCCAGACCTTTGAAGTAACAACAGACTGCTGGAAAATTGTACAGTTTTAATAACAGACCGCAATGGCTGAAGGAGGAAGCATTGGAGACCGAACAGGGCCGCTAGAAGCTCCAGGCCGTTGACGTGCATCAACTTCTCCAGGGGGGACCAGCGGCCTCCTATCTACCGTGTCCCGCAGGAAGCCCCCTGCCTGTGAGGTGTGTGTATCCGACTGTATCGTAAGGAGCGGAGGTAAAGGCATAATGGCCCTCCTGTTGTAAGACCGGGGGTTCTGGATCCACCAATGGAGATCCGAGTGAGCCTCTGTAGATAACGGGACCATGTCCGTATAAGTCTTCCCCCTCCCTGAGGAAAACGGCCTTCAGGCATTGGAGGGCCCGATAATGAAGAGGTGCAGGCCAAACTGTTAGCCTGGCCACCGAGAGGAGGTCCACCATGCGGGCTAGATCCTGGAGAACCACCTGGCGCTGCCAGAGCAGCGAGCGGGATTCCTTAAGGATCATCTTGCACTTGCCTTCCGGGAGACTCAATGACAGAGAGATCGGATTTACTATGACTCCCAAAAACTCCAACACAGCGGACGGTGTGAGAATCGATTTTTTTGGCATTGACAAGAAAGCCTAGCTCTTGTAGCAGGGACACCGTCCATTGTATGTGAGTCTGTAGGAGACACGGGGGCGTGGCCATCAATAAGATGTCATCTAAATAAAGGATTAGGCATACGCCCCGTGTCCTGAGGTCCACTACGACCGGCTTCAGGAGCTTGGAATGTCTGAAGGGGAGGCAGCGAAACCGCCAGGTCGAAATCCCCCACTGAAAGCGGAGGAAATTGCAGCAATTTTCTGCGGGACAGTTAGGTAAGCATCATGAAGGTCTATCTTCGCTAACCAGTCGCCCTTTAGTAACAGATCTCGTAAGAGGTGAATCCCTTCCATTTTGAAATGGTTGTATACCACATACTCATTTAGGGATTTTAGATTGATAACTGGACGGAGACCTCCTCCTTTCTTTGCTACGAGTAAGAGGCTGTTTACAAAGCCTTGTGACGAGGGTGGGGCGGGTTCAATGGCGTCTTTGTGTTTGAGGTCTGTAACCTCGCGTTCCATCAGGCGAATACCCTCCTCTGAAAGAGGGATGGAAGGAGGGAGGCAAGATTGAATGGAAAAATCCGTGAAGCTGATCTGAAAACCCTGTACCGTGGATAAAACCCAGGCATCTGAGGTTAAAGTCTCCCATCTGTGGAGAAATTGATTTAGGCGGCCCCCCACATATATCACATCTGCAGACAGTAATCTGAGGCTCACCTGAGGCTTTCCTTGAGGAGTAGGGGCCTCTATAGCCACAGAAACCTCTTCCTCTCCAGGGTCGAGATCTCGAGGGGAAGAATTGCGGTTGTGGAGACTGGTCATAACCGGCTGCAGGACCGGAGTAGAAGCCAGAGGTGACGGGGCTGATTGGTAATGCCCGCACGGCCGGTAGCACGACCCCATGTCCTACCGGCCCTCCCAGGGACCCGTCCGGGAAATAACTTTTTAGGGAGTGGGACAACTTATCAATTTGGTTGAAGGCCCATTCTCCCATATCCTTCAGGAAACCCTTGCCAAAAAGGAAACCTTTGGCTTTGCTCGCCAGGTCATTATCTGCGCTAGCAGTCAGGGTAGGATTGTCTTTCAAAAGAATGGACCTACGTCTCTCGGTAGCCAGAGCAGAGTTTGCATTCCCTAGAAAATTTAAGGAGCAGAGTGCCCAGTTAGATACTGCCGTAGGTCAGAGAGGGGTCTGATTTAGCCGTGCAGTCTCGGCTGCATCAAGTAAAAGGGTCAGGGGACCCACTATATCTAGGAGTTTGTCCTGGCAAAGGCAGAAAGCATGATCCACACCTTTCTTAGTTGACCAACCATGAGTCTCCGTATAGAAAGCTGGAGTCTACTTCGGGCGTGAGGCAAGTCTTGCCTTCAGTAATTGGGCGGGTAATTGCTTTCATTCTTGCCCGGGTGCCTTTGTCTACGGCTTTACGGACTCCAACGTCCACATATTTAGTCACGTGAGGTTGGGGCGACCAATCTTTGGACCTCGGGTGTTGGAGGTCTTCAGGGCAAAAGAGGGGATTTCCCTGGAAATCATAAATCATCTCCGTAGTCGGACTGGAGGATTGTATCAGAAATTAAGGTCTCATCATCTGGGGCGTGGATGTCGAGAGCATCCACTGCCTCACCATCAACCGACTCCGGATCGAGTTCCTCGCTCTCTGGGTCTACCTCAATATCCGGAGCGGAATTAGATGGTCTCGCTTTTTTAATTTGGTTATCCGCCACAACGCCCGGCGGGGGTGGGCTCTTTTGCGAGAAGTAGAGTCGGTAAGAGGGACCACAGGCAGTGGTGCGGGGTTGCCAGCCCCTCTTTGGGTATGTTTGGTCTTATCTACCGACTTTTTGCGCACAGCACGCAGGTGGGGAGTACGAGTGGGCCTCACCGCGGTGAGTAACGTGCCCCCCTGGGTATCAACGGCTTTTTGTGGTGTTAAAGCTTGTGCCTCCACCATGGCCTCAGCCAGCAAATTTTTAAAATCAGATGATAAGGCTGTTACTGCATTAAATACGGCCGTATGAATTGAGGCCTGCATGGTAGGATCAAGAAGAGGCATTGATGGGGCATGCAGTTGGTGGTTTACCACAATCTGGGGAGAACCAGCATCCGCTTGCTCCTCAGGGTCCGATTGGGGCTGTCCCCGGACTCCGAATCGGCGTCAGGATGTTTTGGAGGGAGTTTTTGGCCCGGCATCTCGTCAAAAATCGCGGCCCAAATGAGGGAAAACTGAGTGTGGAGATCGCACCGCGCACGTGTGGGAAACACCACGCGCCGCCGGATGCTCCCGGGTCCATATGCTGCCAGGTCGTAGAGAGGGAGAAAACCCGAATATAAAAATCGGAACATTTAAAACAAAAGAAAAAAACTCAAAATAATCTAAGGTAGAAGTATAGAAAAGACGAACACCGTGGTTGAAGCCGGGGTGTAGCGTCTATAAGCATAAAATCAACAATAAAATCAGAGAGCAAACCATATATACTTATCTGTCTGCGCAGCAGCAAGAAAAAGAGGAAGAAGGAAGCGTCCAGGGGGAATTTATAAGGAGGAGATACACAGGGATTGGACCAGGAGAATGGGAGGGTTCTATAAGGACTTCTTTTCAGTTTATGTTAAAATCCTTGCTGCTATGTTAATAAATGCAAGAAAAGAGACGCAATACTCGTCTCTGAGTCCGTGCATTACAATTGCAACTTTGCATAAAGATTGTTATTTGGAGAAAAGGTTAAAATAATGAAAGTTTGTTTGTTTTATTTATTTTTATGTATTAGTTTAACCATTACAAAAATATTGCTGGGATGAATGGTTCTAGGCTCTGGATGGCGTCATTTATCTCGCACAATTTCAAACGGGGTCTGCATTATCAGCATGCAGGCAGAAATGACGTTTGTTTTAAATACAGTAATTGTGATACAGGTATCTAATAATGATGATCATATCTCCTGCATATGGGTATTTGAAGTGATCATGATGAGATTATAAGCAGTGCAGATTCCAAGAAATACCAAAACACTTTAGGTTTTTCACTGTATTGCAAGGAAAAATCATGAATACACATTGTTGGTAGTGAAACGATGAACAGACAAACTAAAGTAATGTTCACATGATGTATTAAAAAAAAAACAACACAAAAAAAGGATAAAGATTGGTAGTTACGTACGTAGAAAACATGAGACTGACGTTTGCGAGTTCTCCGATAGCTTGCAGCCTGCTCAGCGCTGGGTACAGAGAGTACACGGACTCCAGGCTCCCTCTGCACAGCTCCTCCACTTCCTTCACCCTGTGCACAAATCACAAGCAATGATAGCGTTTAACACATGGCTGTCTATACTCCGCTGCAGTGGTGGCTCCTCCATAGGGCAGATGGGGCAGTGCCCCACCATGTTTTTTGGTATAATATTTTTTTTTTTTAAAACTATATAATTTTTTTCTGTAGTTTTTTGTGGAAGCTTCTCTGACAGGCAGAAGGTTCCCCCTGGTGGCCAAAAAAGTGCTACTACATGTATAAAAGTACGACTCAAGATCTGTGTCTCTGTAAAAAAAACAAAAAACGGATTCCTGAGCTGTTCAAGTGTCTTCAGCACCTTGGACGACATGTGTGACATGTTGAAGCTTTGGGGGCATATTCGGGGGGGGGGGCATTTGCAATAAATTAAATTCCTGTTCCTTGAATACTTAGCCGCTCCTGAGGAAGTGAGCTCTATATCTCACGAAACGGATCAAGCTGATACATCAGTGTGCTTCACCGGTCTATCGGGGAACCTTATACCGGACTGCTGGATCAGATCTACCGACTGACGGACTATGGACTGATTTGGCAGATTAACCAGAGGTTTGATCCACTGTGGCAAATGAATATATGCACATTTTATTATGGGCTTTAATACTGTGAGTTTGTTTTTTGATGATTTTTAAATGTTATTAAATTACTGCACCATATGTGCTATTTTCCATCTTTTTTCCAGATCTAAGAAGTGAGGACTGGGAGCTGATTTTGGGGCTACCTATCTGTGTCTAGGTGATCCCATCCGTATTTGAATTTATATTTCTATATATATCTGCAACACTGTGTGTCTTTCTGCTAAATTCAATTCAGAAATAAAGTCAGGCAAAAAAATTCTGCAAAAAAAACCAAAAAAAAAAACCCGTTATTTCGGTGTTACACTGAAGAATTAATAAAAACAAAAAAAAGAAGTAAAAACACAACAAAGCAAGGCATTTTGAATAAAATACTACTTTTATGAAACCCTCATTAAAAGGTGAATATTCACCTTATTTCTGGAAAATAAAAATAACAAACGTTTATGTTTATTCACTGAATATAGATTTTATTACTTTGGAAACCATCCCACATACATTGAATCCGGTGGAAAGTGATCACAGGCAGCTGCTCGTCATTGGGTGTACAAGAACATCTAAAAACCAATAGTGCCGATGAAATAAAGATATTGTCCTCTATTTTGTGAATTCTGAGTACGTTTTACTTGCCTGGCAAATTTCAGGTTGTCATAGAAGCCAGAGATTTCCTTGTCCCTCAAGGACTGTATGGAACGATAGAGAGACTCGTGATAGCCAGGCCCCGCCGCATCATGCCTTAATTAAAAAATAAATACATTTAATTAAAATTTTTTTAAAAAAATAAATAGACTCATGTCATTATTTAAAAAAAAAAAATCATTTAAAATCAAGAGCATAGGCATCAAAATTACTAAAAATTAATCCTCTTTAGGGATTTTTGTCTTTTTTAATCAGAGTTTTGCGCGGGTATTACCAGTAAGTAATAAAGTGATATAAAAATGTAGATCCCAAAGTGAAAGATAGAGACGATCAAAGAATTACAATCCTATGTAGAAACTGCGGAATGAGTCAGGTGTGAGTGGGAGATCCAAGTCCATCACTTCAGGTGATTTGCTTTTCTTATGGGATATGACGGTTATTATTTTTTTCTGCATTTACACAACTAGTTAAATTTTTTTATTTCAATTTCTAAAGAGCATTTTACAACTTTAGGGATAAGAGAGCACTAACAATGAGGAACACAGATCTGATCAGAACGACAGGGTTATAAAACACTGGCAAGCTCGAGTGGACATTGAAGACATAGGCCCCTATTACATCCTTTGCGCAATTTAGTTCGCGCAGCACTAATTTGTTTGCGTGCATTGTCCAGCGTTATTGTGCGAAAATTAACGTGATATTCCGATCCGAACGCATTTTCTCATCCGTCAAAAAAATAACGTTCCTAAAAAAGGCACGCAAAACGAAGTGTAATAAGCGCGCAGTAACGTAACGCACGTAAATCTGTGTGCGGACTAGTTTTTCGCGGGATTCAGCCAATCAAAATTAAGAACCTTAGTTGACATCAATTTACCTTAATTGACTCCCTTAAGTTTTTGCGCCTGTCAAAATAAATCTGTGTATATATGCTGCAGCAATAAAAAAAATATGCGCGAATTCACAATATTTTTGTTTGGGTATGTGTAGAATGTGTAACTATACTGTGCTGTATTTTTTTTTCGTGCTGGTGTATTTCGTTTCGGCCATAACGTTCAGATTTGCAGTTACCACCAGCTTTTAAAAGACGTTAAAATTATGCACGCAAACGTCGTTCGTAAAAAGATGCGCATCGATTGTAATACCATCCGCGTACCAGCGCACAAACACATTTGCGCTCACAATGTTAAGTATAGGACGCGCACAGTTCATCACGCTCGCGCAAGTCCATCCGCGTTAAACGATAACGCGCATCGTTTGCGCGAACGTTGAAATACGACGTTCAGCGCAAAGGCTTTTGCCCTCGCGCAAATGCGCATTTGCGCACGCAAAACACGTTGCGTGAAGAATGCAATAGGGCTCATACTACACAAAGACGGCCACTATGAAACCTGCCAATCAAACGCTGCTAAAAGAGAAGCATTGTTTCTCTTTGGAAAGCATTAAGAGCGATGGGTTCAACCTGCCGATCCCACAAACAGCTCAGCGGGCTAACCAATGTGGCCTATATAGGAGGAAGCAAATGGACCAGCGGGCTCTCAGCTTCTCATTGGCTCACAACTTTATTTATTTATTTATAAAGTATTTTACCAGGAAGGATACATTGAGATGTCTCTCGTTTTCAAGTATGTACTTTGGGGCGGAATAGCATATTTTGTGTGCCCCAAAATTAACAAGGAAGCCATATTGGAGTAGACGCATTGACCATAAAAGTTAATAATTATTGGAGCAAATTGAACCAATTACGTCAAATAGGTTGAATTTACAGTCTGCCTTTTAATATAGGATAAAAGGCCTAAACATCTACAAGTAGGCGGGGCTAAAGCATTCAACTTGTAGGTGGAGTTTAAATTAAAAGGGACAGGAGCCGGCTCCTCGTCATCTTTAAAATTCACCACCTGTCAGTGCTAGATTAGTAAGGTCCATTTAAAGAGCACCGGCTTGTTTATGGGATTGAAACGCGGCTTCTGCTACCAACGCCACACACATACCTTATGGGGGAGATGTCGCCCCACTGCATGTTTCTCAAGGCAGCCTGGAAATGGATTTCTTGAAGCTCAGCCGACCATTCCGGGTTTTCGTGCTTGAGTCCTCGCAGGTAGGTGGAAAGCATGTGACTCAATCCAAAGTTCTGCAAAGCCTGCAAAACAAATCCGTATTAAACAGATTTCAGTGTCACTGTGACGGGAGGTCCTAGATCAGGGATCTCAAACTCTGTCGCCACTGCCATTGTTTAAGGCTGGGGTCAGACGAGCATGCTATGTGCGATGTGCGTTTGTACTGACATGCCTCCCGGGATCCGTCGTAGCGTTGTGAAGCTGCGACGGGGCCGGCAGCCACACGCTGTTGCATGCGCACAAATTGCGGGTGTGACAGCAGCCATGCTGCAAGCCTCCACATCGAAGTGCTACAACGTGCATTCGATGGGGCTGCAAACGCGACCCTCCATAGGAGGATCGAGCCTTACAGCGCTAAGCGCACTAACTGCGCTCAGCAAAGTGGCCACGTGGGCGTCATAGTGGAAGGACCATACACTCTCACAGGGTTCCTTCTGCTCTTAAAAACGCTCGTCAAAAAAGTGAAGAATTAGGGTTAACGTTAGAATTTGGGTTAGTAGAGTGGCTAGGATTGGCAAAAATTGCCAAAGTTTACTAAAACAACGCTACTACCTCTGTTTCTAGCTTGTACGTGCCTTCAAATAATAGGCAATACCGTTGTCTGAATAAATGTTGCAGATGTTTTGTATTTGATCCTTTACAGTTTGTCTGGCATTTTGATGTCATCAAGTAACATTCGCTAACAGAAAAGACACCCAGAGGACTGTGACACAATACAGTCGCTTTAACACAGCTGGAGGGGAAATGCGGAGTTCATGGAAGGTTGCATACTGATATGATAATGGGCTAGATTTAATTCTATCTGTTGGCGATAAATATGGGAAAAAATATTGACTGATTAAACGGAAATAATTCGTCCAGAGCCGGTATTCAAAAACGCGGCCGGTACGAAAAAACAGTGGGCTGATAAAACACCAGAAAAAGCGGATTGCCGGCCGGCATCATATGGATTTCTGTCATTAAAACAAATCTACTTGAAAAAGTCAATGTTTAAAAAAAATGTATCATATCTATTCCCACTCTATGTTCCTGCCTGAAAATCCATCTATCAGCATCTGATCGTTTTTCAGAAATTGACAAACCGATGAAGTAGAATAAGGCTGGCGTCAAACGAGCGCACTATGTGCGCCCGTTCTGACGTGCCTTCTTGCGTCCGTCGCAGCATTGAGACGCTGAGACGGGCCAGTCACACGCTGTTGCGCACGCACGAATTGCGCGTGTAACAGCGGCCGTGCTGCATCCGTGCAGCAGCCCTCTCCGTCAAAGCGCTAGGACATGTGTTGACGGAGCTGCAAAGTGCGATTCTCCATAGAAGGATCGAGCCTTGCAGCACTGAGCGCACTAACTGCAGACTGCACTCAGCGAGGTGGCCAGACTGGCGTCAGAGTGGAATGTCCACTCTCACTGACGTTCCTTCCGCTCTCCAATGACACTCGTCTGCCCCAGCCTGAAGCAGATATTTCCATTGAAAATTATAGCCAGGGAGCAAATACTTGAACAGATTTAATAAAAAAAATAAACGAAATAAACAAAAGATAGATAAAAATTTATAAAAAAAATAAATAAATGGGAAAAAAAAAATAATAAAATAAAAATTTCGGGAATCGAAATGCCAGTAACCACGGATTTCATTCTCCCGAACTGAAAAATGGCTGAAATGCACCTGAAAGGTCCCGATATCGACTATCAGGCGGAATTAAATAAAAACCAGTAGAGTTTTTTCACCCCTGTGGCTAGTACCAGAGTATGGAAGGCATTACGGCTGCAGCTAACAATTATTTTCATAATCGATTAGTCGGTTGATTATTTCTTCGATTGATCAGTTTAAAAAAATTGTTTACTTACAATAAACAATATGTAAAAGAAAAAAAAGAAAATCAACCCATGCCTTCCCCCTTTTTTTTCATAAGTCATTTGCGTAGTGTGAATAACTTTCGCATGTACATACACATGGTGTATCTCATGTAACTTGCGTACGTTTCACACACAGAAGGTACGCAAGCGCCAGGCCAGAGTGATGGACTGAATCCCCCGAATGCGCAGATAGACATGATGATGTCAACACGAAAGCAGTGTGAGAAGGGGGCACTCCACACAGCCAGACCACTTTAATAAGCTAAAGTGGTCAGTGTGCATAGTATGTCCCTTTACAATACTTTCATGAGTACTGAAACTGAGTGGGAGAAGGAGGGACTGGAGGTGGAAGGGAGTGAGTTTGGGCAAGGGACTTGACCCGAGTGTGAGAGGGAGTGGGTTTGGACAAAAGACTAGACTTGACTGTGGGAGGGAGTTTGGGAGAAGAGTCTGGACCAAAGTGAGGGAATGGCAGTTCCAGACCAAAGAGGGAAAGGCTGGGAGGGTGGGGTGGTGGCACAGGACTCCAGCTCCACGCAAGGATAAAATACCAGTGGTACAGCTCCAATACCCAGTGGCAGTATCCCAGGGGTTCTGCTACTGTTGTAAATCAAATAAATACAAACCGATTATGTCTAACATAACCCTACAGCAAAACCAATTAGAGTAAATCAGCTGGCACATCATCTCCAATGTAGCGTCTGCGGTGATTAACGTTTAACTTAATCTGACTCTAAACAGTGTGTGCTGTACACAAAGCGATTAATCGATGAGAATAGTTGACAACTACGGTATTTTAATTATCGATTAGTTGTCGATTAATCGATTAGTTATTTCAGTCCTAGAAGGCATAGGAGAGATTTACACTCAATCTTCAGATTAATCAATTCAATGAATAAGACGTGACCTGTACATTGAAGACCATGTGGACTTTTGATTCCAGGGAGGAGAGGGATTTAATAAATACCTGCATTATTCCAGCTTGACGTGTAGCTGGAGGGAGACTCAATTCCACATCATAAGTAACCAAAGCTTTTCCCCACATCGCCTCGTGTTCATATGTTCGGATTCTGGTACAAGAAATAACAACCGTATTGAATTGACCAGGTGCTAGATTAGTGTTTCCCAAACCTGTCCTCAGGTACACACATACACAAACGCATACACAAGCACACACGCACGCCAGGAAACAGGTGGAATGTGGTGAAGATCAAAATCTAAGGTTAATAAACAGATTAACCTCCCTGATGGTTATCACGAGTGTGTCTCAAGGATATATTTCACCGCTGAGAGCGGTAACCCCGAGACACACTCTGGCTGTATATATTACCTCTATGTGCGCTCCCTCGATGTCCCCCGCAGTCTCCTCCAGCGATCGCGACCTCATACTTCCCAGATTCCTTCTCGCATGGAGGAACCAGGAAGTAGTGCGGTCGCGATCGCCGGCAGCAGGGGACATCGAGGAAGCGCAGGGAGAGGTGATGTATCCAGCGGCATCCCGAGTGTTGCTCGGGGTTACCGCTTCCAACATAGGAATTTAACCCCGAGCCACATTCGGGATACCGCAGGGGGGGCAAACAAAATAAAAATTTACCGCTTTTAGACAAGAAATTTCAGAATAAATAGACCGCCAGGGAGGTTAAAAGAACAACTGTCACAGTATGTTATCTCCTTCTCACTTCTCCCTTATCATGTCACTATAGGGGTTATTTAGAGAGAGCCGATCTGGCCCCGAAATGGCATCAAACAGGGAATTTCCCCGTACGTTGTCATTTCGGGGCCACTCGGCTAGTCCGAAAGCAGGCAGATTGTCAAATTTTGGCGAACTGCCAGCAAGTACAGTGCCTGTTCTAATTTTAATCTGCAGCAGAAAGTCTATTTATTGATTATTCATTTTTTTATGATCTTTTGGCAATTTTTTTCCCTGTTTTTCTTTTTCTGTAACAGACCTTTTTATTATCATTCATTGGACCTTATATGTAAATTCCAGGCATTTTCGTTGGGTAGTTTTTTTGCAAACAGAGTTTCACTTTTGACACTTTGAATTGTTTTTTTTATTTTTTTAACCCCGTTCGTCAACTTAGAAACATAGAAAAATGTCGGCAGATAAGAACCTTTCGGCCCATCTAGTCTGCCCAATTACATGGATACTTTACCTGGATTTATCTTTTGTTTAGGATAGCCTTATGCCTATCCCGTGCCTGCTTAAATTCAATTACTGTTTTGGCCTCTACCACTTCTACTCAGTGGCGTAGCGTGCGGGGGGGGGCTAGGGGGGCCGTGGCCCCGGGCGCAGTTTTGTTAGGGGCGCATTTGCGCCCCTAAAACTGGCCCGCGGGTTGAGGGGACCCAGAAGATGCCGGGCAGCGGGAGTGCCTGCCCGCCGCCCGGTCCTGAAGAGTCCGTCCTGTTCTTGAAGGGGATGCGGCTGCGTGCAGGCGCAGCCGGTCACGTGGTCCGGCTAATCAGGTGGTACTGAGTCTCTGTACCACCTGATTAGCCGGACCACGTGACCTGCGCACGCCTGCACGCAGCCGCATCCCTTCAAGAACAGGACGGACTCTTCAGGACCGGGCGGCGGGCAGGCACTCCCGCTGCCCGGCATCTTCTGGGTCCCCTCAACCCCTGCCGGAGCAATATCCAGGTGAGAGCTGGGGCAAATCCATGTGTAAACTGGGGGGCAAATCCATGTGTAAACTGGGGGGCAAATCCATGTGTGAGCTGGGGGCAAATCCATGTGTGAGCTGGGGGCAAATCCATGTGTGAGCTGGGGGGCAAATACATGTGAGAGCTGGGGGGCAAATCCATGAGCTGGGGCAAATCCATGAGAGAGCTGGGGCAAATCCCATGAGCTGGGGCAAATCCATGTGTGAGCTGGGGCAAATCCATGTGTGAGCTGGGGCAAATCCATGTGTGAGCTGGGGCAAATCCATGTGTGAGCTGGGGCAATATCCATGTGTGAGCTGGGGCAAATCCATGTGTGAGCTGGGGCAATATCCATGTGAGAGCTGGGGCAAATCCATGTGTGAGCTGGGGCAAATCCATGTGTGAGCTGGGGCAATATCCATGTGAGAGCTGGGGCAATATCCATGTGAGAGCTGGGGCAGTATCCATGTGAGAGCTGGGGCAATATCCATGTGAGAGCTGGGGCAATATCCATGTGTGAGCTGGGGCAATATCCATGTGAGAGCTGGGGCAATATCCATGTGAGAGCTGGGGCAATATCCATGTGAGAGCTGGGGCAATATCCATGTGTGAGCTGGGGCAATATCCATGTGTGAGCTGGGGCAATATCCATGTGAGAGCTGGGGCAGTATCCATGTGAGAGCTGGGGCAATATCCATGTGAGAGCTGGGGCAGTATCCATGTGAGAGCTGGGGCAATATCCATGTGAGAGCTGGGGCAATATCCATGTGTGAGCTGGGGCAATATCCATGTGAGAGCTGGGGCAGTATCCATGTGAGAGCTGGGGCAATATCCATGTGAGAGCTGGCTGGGGCAATATCCATGTGTGAGCTGGGCCCTGGGCAATATCGATAACGTGTCCACAGGTTGGGGGGGCGCACAATTCTTGGCTGGCCCCGGGCGCTGACAACCCACGCTCCGCCACTGCTTCTACTGGAAGGCTGTTCCATGTATCCACCATGGATACTTGTCGGCTTTTTCCGGCGGCTGGTCTGCGCTGTCTTTGGTGGCTCGTCGGTTTTTTCCAGACGGTTCGGTGTGTTTTTTTGCAGCGGTTCGAGTGATCCGATACTCCGGATTGTATCGGATGCGTTTTTCAGCTAATTTTTAGGTCCGTTCCCTGCACTCCAGTGACCCTGCAGTGAATGCTGAATTCAATGCAGGGTCGGGAAATTTGATTCCACGAAGTGCAGGGAACAGGAGAGCACTGAAATGTCGGTGACATTTCGGTGCTCTCTGAATAACCCCCTATGTACCCACCTAGTGCTGGCCCTTCCCATTGTCTATTATCTGTATTGTCCCCAGCCCACTCACATACTTCTGCTTCTAGAAAGTCAGGGCTCTCCAAACAGAGAAGACACTTAACCCATAAACGATCTGCCAAATGTCTGCAAAGCTTCAACTGTACACATGTACGCAGACGACACGGTAATCTATACCAGCAAACCAAATCTCCCGCAGCTGGAGGCCGTGCTGCAAGAAGAATTCACAGGGGTAGAAAAGTGGATAGCAAATAACAAACTTTTTCTAAATACTGACAAAACGGTTACAATGATCTTTGGAACAAAACCTAAACTACACAAATTGCAAACACCCCATCTATGTGTTGGGACAAAATCAAACGGCACACTGACCACAGTCACCTCTCTCAAATACCTAGGTATGTGGTTAGACCCTAATCTATCTTTTGGCCCCCACATCGAAAAACTCTCATCTAAACTTTACCCCAAACTAGGTGCCCTGTACAGAAACAAATCCTGCCTGAGCCCCGCGGTAAGAAAGCAGATTGTACAACAAATGCTTATGCCAGCCATTGAATACGGAGATGTAGTGTATGCAGCCGCCCCGCAAACACACCTCCAGAAACTTACTACATTGTATAACTCATTCTGTCGCTTTGTGCTACAATGTAACTACATGACCCACCATTGTGACATGTTAAAAGAACTAAACTGGCAATCGCTGGACTCTAGACGCACCCTTCACCTTTCCAACCTGGTGTTTAAGAGCTTTTCTGGGAAGCTACCACCCTACCTGAATATGCTGCTTCCCCCAGCAGTTCCCTCATCCTATAACCTCAGATCCAGGACCAGCACCTTACTTGCAATACCGCAATACAAAAAGAAAATGGCTCGATCCGCATTTTCCTACAGAGCACCGCAAATATGGAATAACCTCCCACACGCCGTCAAATCTTCCCCCAGTCTAAAGTCCCTTAAGAGCTCCCTATTAGCATACCTCAATACAAAATGCACCTGTAAACATGTAACATAATGACTACATTTCCTCCATATTTATTTTTCTGTTAATCTGTATATTTGGTCCTGTGTTAATATCTTGCATTTTACTATTTTGTATTTCTGTAACCACTCAATGTTCTCGAACCCAGGACATACTTGAAAACGAGAGAAATCTCAATGTATCCTTCCTGGTAAAATCCTTTATAAATAAATAAATAAAAAAATAATGATCTTCTCATGTTTATTCTTATTATTAGCACACCTGGCCAGAGGGTGAAGCATTTTTCCTCCGCCACAGCCGTATAAGCTATCCGGTTCTCCGATACTGCTGTAGATGTCCAGCAGCAAATCCTAAAATACAAATGGACAGATATAAAATACATGAGGTTTTAAATTCAATTTTAAGGTCATCCAACAGATTTCACCTAATATTTTTGAAGTTCTGTTGCAAAACTACAACATTTTCCCATGTTATCCCAGTTTTAATGTGTTTTGTTTTTGTTTTATTATTACAGTACACTTATGCTTCAATGCAAGAACAAACCGTCCATCCAAAAAAAACATCTGCTCCAACCCACGTTAGTTCTTGAAGGACTTTTCTAGAGCAGCATTTCCCACCTCTGGTCCTCAGGTCCCGTAACAGGTCAGGTTTTCCAGATATGTGAAGCACAGCACAGGAGATATGATTTGCTGCTCAGTGATTGCAGGATTCAGTCTGCTTTTCCCCAAGGGAATCCTTAAAACCTGGCCTGTTAGGGGGACATGAGGACCAGGGTTGGTAACCACTGCTATAGAGTACCGTGTTCTAAACATAGAAGCAGGATTAATGACAGATACAACACTTTAATCGAACTGACACAATGTTAGAGACCTAATTGACGGCAGAATTAGAATTGGGAGACCCTGATTTTCCCGTCAATGTAACAAGGGGAAGGTTACTCCTGCCTCTTTATCAGTGCTCTTCAAATTCAGCCATGTAGGGTCTGTCACAGCGCTGTGCTCACCTGCAGACTTATCCCTGTATCCTCTTTGCTTTTATCACTCAGGCTGGTTATTGTCATTCCTTGGCTTTCCTCCTCAAACTTCAAACATTTCCTGGCACCGGCCACTGACCTGCAGAGAGGAAGATCAACACAATGTAACGGTATAGCAGCAAACAGCAAGCCAGTACAACGTAGAGATAGATCTACAGGGTTATTCAGAGAAAGGTGAAACTCTGGAGAATGACTGGAGAAGTGAAAATTCTAGGTCGAAATAGCCAAACCAGAAAAATTCTCCCATTTATCTCACTTTCCAAACAGTCTATTTTTACCTAGAATTTCCACTTCACCAACGTTTCACCTCTCTCTGAATAACCCTGCTAGTTGAAGGCCACTTGGTGAGAATGAAATGAACTGGAATGCATTCTACAGATAAATGGACATTTTTGGAACAGATTCCCCAGGTTTCAATGCTAGAATTAGAGAGAAGATAGTCTATAGATTTTAACAGTGGAATGCGTGGACTTATATTATACAGGTTTAGACACATTCTTTTTTTTTTAAAAAGTGTAAATCACTGTCGTTGCATAAAACCACTATCCACCATTGGTTCCATTTTAACGAGGGAGTGGGGAGTCAATCTATCCCTTAGCCAGTGCATAATTGTGTGTGTGTGTGGAACTATAAAATTTAATCAAATACGTTTATATAATAAAGAAGTATTTGTATTATTAAATAGGTATTGGCTGAATGTTTGGTATGTACACCTAGAGCATATTATCAATTTCATGCATTGAATGATACTCGTGAATACCAATTGTAACAAGAGTAACTCTGAACTGGGGGTACCTGGACTTGGCATTATTGCTGGGAGATGTGGTACATTGGGGGCTGGCACATCATTTTATTCCCTTGCCCTCTCCTGTGATCAAGTCACCCTGTGCCTATAAGGGTACAGGGTGTTTGCGTAATGTGTGACTAGTGTTATTGCTAATATTGTTATTGTCTATGCTTATCTGTTACTTTTATTACGGCCAATATGATTTCTGTGTGGGTCACTGTATCCCTTTTCAACTCCCCCAGTCTAGAATATCTTTACACCTGTGACAGACTATTGTATCAGGATAACGTCTACACGTGTAACTTGTTATCAAATTATTCAGACAGTCTGAGGCGCAGGCTGTGATTACATGGCACCTTATTGTTTTATGTCTGGTTCACTTGAGAAGGAGGGTAGGGGGGGGGTGCCAGGGTGTAATTTTCCATTGGTCTCCAGGTACCTTTTGGCACTGTATATAAATTTGGCTCAATAAAGGCGTTAAGTTCCTGTTTGTTTTACCCCAAGATCTGCATGCTGCCTCATTCCTGGGGAATGCTATCACCACTCATTCCATGTACCTGTCCTTAAGCTTCACCTAAAGGACGGAGAAGGGCAAGAAAGACTACTGGTGGGAGAACAAGGGTCCCACAAGGGAGCAGCATTAACGGATGTGACCCAGTCGGTGTAGGGATATCTGTAACACTAATAAAATGTGGTAACATGCACAATGCTGCCTTAAAGGTTTCTAGCCTAGAAGAGGTGAGACGAGAGTGCAGCAAGGGAGAAGAGCGGAGAATTAACAAAATTTAAGCTGAAAATAAGGGGGTGGAGGGTCAAAATGATTCACAAATAGGGAAGTCCCTTAACAGATAATTAAATTATATTCATATTACCTTGTACGTTCCTCTCCATCCAGCATGATCTTGTCGGCATAGATCTCAGCATACCGCAAAGCAGTGAAATGGGCAGCACAGGACTGGACGGCCATGGCCACTTCAATGTAGTTCAGATCCAGCCAGAAATTGTCATCAAATGCTGTTCCTGGGACTGGCCTTAAAGAAGGTGCAAGTAAATAGTTATTTGATTTAGAAAAATACCCCTATGCCTAATTTATAACCGTATACAAAGGTAACATTCAATAAGCCCAAACTTAAATAAAATTAATGTGGTCTGCAAAGTAGACAAGCGTATAAATGTCTATTTCAGAAAAGATCCACTGTCAGGTCCCCCTAACCAACCAGATTTTTAGGATCACCTTGGGGAGATGCAGACTGAATCCTGCAATCACTGAGCAGCAAATCATATCATCTCTGCTGTGCTTCACATATCTGGAAAACCTGGCCTGTTAGGGGGACCGGAGGACAGGTTTGGGAAACACTGGTCTGAGATGCACTCCGTTGTGCTGTGTCAATGTTTACATGTCGTTTGAGAGCAGGAGAGTCACTCTCCAGTCAGGTCTTTGGCTCTAGGTCAGTTGGTGACTGCCGATGTGCCGGAGGAAAGATGTCACACTCTTGTAATCTTATAAAAGAAAAACTGAACTTACCTTCTCTGTTTTCTCAAGTATTCGACCACACTAAGCATTGTTCGCCTGGAAGAAATGTCCAGCGTGCCGCGCACCGTGCACTCTGACTCTGTATTGAAAGATAAAAAGTACTTACGAACGTGCCGTGCTCAGGTTATTGATGTAGTTAATAATGCCTACACATATAACATGTGTAAGAGGTTGATGGTGACTGGCTTAAGCCTTTTTTCAGCTTCATTGTACATGCTGCGTATCCCCTTATCTGAAATGCTCGGGAACAAAAGTGTTTGGGATCTTTTAGAAATTTTGGAATATTTATTTGCATATAATAATGAGATATCTTGGAGATGGGACCCATGAGATACACGTATGTTTCATATACATACAACTAATACGCACAGCTTGAAGGGCATTTTTTTTATAATTCAAAGTTTTTGTAATACTTTTGTAAATACAAATTTATACATAAAGATATCTCATACAAGAAAACGTCCAAAAATAAATAAAATACAGCAAATAGAACAATATGAGACGAAGTGCACTTGGCGGTAGTGGGAAAACGTCTGAAATAGTGAAATAAGCGGGAAGAATGAAACCCCCATTGTGCTGCAGAGGTTATGTTTCATGTCCCCCAATCCAATGGGATGGGGGGGAAAGGGCACAATGAGTCCATTTCAGGAGACACAGCGTTCCGAGGAATGTAACACACAGAAACAAGAGTGAGAAATAAAAGAGGGGAAAAAAAGTAGAGAAAGGGTAGGGAGGGGGCAAGCGCGAACGGACCAGAGTAACGGATGAAGGGCATTTTATACCGTATTTTTAATAATTTTATCCCTGGTCACATGAGGTCAAGGGTGGAATTTTCCTCTTTTGAGGTCATATCTGCGCTCCAAAAAAATCCATATTTTGGAATTCTGGATAAAAGGTCCTCATCTGTTACTGTTGGATTGTAAACAAGAAGTAGTGTTTGCACTTGGGGTAGAAGAGAAAGTTGATGGTTGTGTTGTGTTGATTGTGTTGCTGAAGGTAAAGTAATGGATTTTTTCGTGAGGTTATACACAATACCTGTCTGATCACCTTGGGGGTCTTCGGAATCAAACCTTTTTGATTGCCAGATTCTGCATTAGGCTACTTATTATTATTATTCTTTATTTATAAAGCGCCAGCATATTCCGCAGCGCTTAGGGTAATAAAGGTAGGTGACATCATTTTATAAATAAGAAAAGGTTTCCTAGTACTTGGCACAGGTTTCCGCTTAGCAGGGGCTGAACATTTAGAGGGTAAATTCTGAAAGTAAACCACTGTTATACATGTCATACGTTCGGCGATATCGTAAAGGTGCGCACCTGAGTCTGAGCTCGCTGGAGTAGCCGATCTGCTCGCGTTGGGCACAGAGCGACAGCAAGATGTGAAAAAGCCCTGGATGTGTTTGGATAAAAGTTTCCGCCATGTTTCATTGGAATCTTGAAGCAGGATGTTGTGGATGAGATACGGCAGCACGGCCTGACAAAAATCCCCTTTAACCTAGAACAAATGCACATAAAATGTTAAAATCCTGCCTGACCCAGGCGCTCATGTTCTAACAGAACGGATATTCTTCTTCTTCAACAAAATGAGCATAGCAAAGGAGAGAGGATAAGAATCCTGAAATGTAACTATAGATACTATCTGAGCTCCGCACAAGTTATAAAAGTTAAAATAGAGTAATATGGTGGATATGGTGCCAGTTCCAAGGCCTAAAGTGGAGAGGAGACCAGCAGCCGATTCCAGCACTGGGAGGATCAACTTTGGATGAGGGAAGAACTGTAAGAGCTTTTAAAGGATGAAAGTCTTGCGTGGCACTCCCCAGAAGACGCACATATAGGCAAAATGGAAAACGAGCATATGGCTGATGGGGCGGCTGAAGCAGAGAGTCCTGTTTGTGCAGATGTCATGGAGTAGCCGGTACCGGCTGTTATCGATGCACTGGTTGGGACTGACAACATGATACTTAATCCAGAGAGACTCGAGGTGTGGTGGTACTGGCGCTGCTTGGTACATAGCCAAAAAAACAGGATGCACGCACATAGTGACACCAGCAGGCAGAATCCTTTTCACTGATTGGCTCAGTGAAAACATTAAATCTGAGCCTTATGCCAATGTGCACAGGTACACTACAGTCAGACTTACCTCACATATCGGCTTCAGTAACCGGAGGATCTCGCTCTTCACTCCTCCGCAATCCAGCAAGGAGCATGTCAGGTTTTTTAACCAGCTCTCATGGCTGTCATTTTGGGGTATCCAAAGGCTGCTGTCATCTATGGTTTCCAACAAACCATCTCTCTCGACGTCCTCCAATTCCAGAAACTAGAAAAATATAAACAGTTACCCTGTGATCCAAAATATAATGGTCTTTACTGGTAAAAAAAAAATTATATATTGATAGAAAATAAAAAAAAATCACTCATCACCTGAAAACAGGGCAAGTCTTCAAAAGAAGAGGGAAAAAAAGCAATTCTTAGAAAAAGAAAAAATGAACAATTCAAACATAGTATTCAGTGATTCCATATGAATAACAGATCTAGGGTGGAAACAACTAATCGATGACAACTATTCTCATTGTCGATTGATTGGTGCACAGCACACACTGTTTAGAGTCAGACTGAGTTAAACATTATAACCTCAGATTCTGCTTCGTCCTGTGCCACCACCCCATCCTGCCTGCCACCCCCTCTTTGGTCTGGAGCTGCCATTCTCTCCCTTTGGTCCGGGGTTCTTCCCACAAACTCCCTCCCATACTCAGGTCCAGTCTTTTGCCCAAACCTACTCCCTCTCACACTCAGGTCAAGTCCCTTGCTCAAACTCACTCCCAACTCCGGACCCTCCCCCCGCTCAGTCGGTTTATGAAATTATTGTAAAGGGACTATCTAATAAGCTAAAGTGGTTGGGCTGCATGGAGTACCCCCCCCCCTTCTCACCCTGATTTCGTGCTGACATCATCAGGTCTATCTGAGCACTTGTCGCAGCGTTTGTTTGGGGAGAAAGCAGACATGGGCTTAGGCTGCGCACCCAGCACCAATCAGTCACTCTGACCAGGCGCTCGTTAACCTAGTGTGCAAAAAATATGCAATTTGCATATGTTTTTCTTTTATCCGTTGAATCGATTAATCGAAAAAATAATCGGCCAACTAATCGATTGTGAAAATAATGGTTAGTTGCAGCCCTAAACAGATCACTAAAATTTCATGGGTGCAATTCTTCTTTAAAGCTTTGCATTTTTCATCAATTATTCCTTTTTTTTTGCATTGAATACCGGAGCAGCCACTGCTTCTTCTGATGCCGCATCTCTCTATCCTTCTGTAAGCCGATCTCGAGCCCTTTCCCGCATCAACTACTAAAACGCTTATATTACCAGACCAGATTTATTAAGGATTACGTAAAAAAAACCACTACAACCACCCCTTATCTTAGAAAATACCCTAAGCCATGTTGAGGTAAAACGACTCAGTGCTCCTGCGTGTGTCTATTGTGTGTGTGGGGGGGGGGGGAGATCTCCCACTTTACATCTTACCCCCTCCCTTACCCCTTAATGGGGTATACATCTCTTCCACCTTTATGAACTAGGTAACAAACAAAACAAAAATTGCAAAAACCATTTCTGGATCACATGATATATCTATTCAACATTCACAAAAACATAAATGACGCACAAAAGAAAAAAGCTAGACGGACAACGAGGTTACCTTTTTCTTTGAAACGCGGAAAGGCTGGAAATAAGCCAAAATGGGATCCCCGCTGTCTTTATACGCCTCCCAAAACATAACTCCGGTCTTCGTGGCCAAAATATTTTTTAAGCAGGTTGCAGCAGCTGATCGGACCTGGATGCTAACATGCAATCAGAGAATTACAAAACACTGCAGTTATTCTGCGGCACAGCGAGGTTAGGAGAGACGGCATGGATGGCGCTGATATGGCGAGCAACAAAGACATCCTGGTACAAAAACCCCGAAATGACCTGGAGCTGAAACTGTAAAAAGGACAGCGTCCTTTTTGCAGAGCAAAAAGGCATTGTGGGTTGCAATTTGCATCAGGTAAATTGCAACCTTTTTGTACCAGGCCCTTGACTTCCGCATAATCTGGTAGGGCTGGAGCAGCTGATCTGCCAGATCAACCCCACCCATATGCCGGTTATAGGCTTTGATGCACACTGGCTTCCTGATGCGCTCAGCTCTGCCACGTACAGAGACCTCCACAGACCTCTCAGAGTGGATGGTGGATAGAAGGTATACATCCTTCTTGTCTCTGTACTTGACCGCCAACAGCTCCTCTTGGCGCAGAGCTGAGGTCTCCCCCCTTTTTAACCGGGTGCGGACAAGCTGTGCTGGGAAACCTACGCGGTTCTTGTGAACAGTACCGCATGCTGCTGTATCAAAACAATACAACAGCTTGAACAAAGGGACACTCGTATAAAAATTATCAACATACAAGTGGTACCCTTTGTTCATCAGGGGAAAAAGTAGGTCCCACACAATCTTGCCACTGGTTCCCATGTGTTCTGGGCAACCTGGAGGGTCAAGGCTACTATCCTTTCCCTCGTACACCCAGAAGGCCTGAGTATACCCACTCTCGCTGTCACAGAGCTTATACACCTTCACTCCATACCTGGAGTGTTTGGAAGGAATATACTGCTTGAATCCCAGCCTTCCCTTGTATTTCATTAGGGATTCATCCACGCAGATATTCCTTCCAGGTGTATAAGCCTCTGCAAACCTGGCGGCGAAGTGGGTAATCAGGGGGGATTTTATACAGCCTGTCAAACTGGGGATGCTCTCTAGGAGGGCACAGGCTGTTGTCACTGAAGTGCATGAAACGCAAAATGTTTTCATACCTTCTACGTGACATTGATTGGGGGTAAATGGGGGTTGAGCAGATGGGGATACTGCTCCAGTAGGAGCGAATTGAGGGCTTCTTTATGATGCCCATCAGCATAGTAAGTGCCCAGAATTTCAGAAATTCTGGCACATCTAGCGGGGTCCATTGCTGCCTTACCAAGTAGGAGTCTGGCTTCGCAGCACAATGCTGATGGACATACAGATTTGATTGGGCAACAATGTGGCCCAACAAATCATTCCCCAGAAACACCTGCAAAAACCGTGTGGCGGTAAATCCTGCAACATCAATATTGATGCCAGGATTTGCCGTGAAAGGAGGGATATCTGGCCTCTGGCGATGAGGCACTACCCACTCCTCAGCTGGAGCTGTGCGTCTCCTGCTGGCAGGTGGTGGCCCAGGATCTGCATCAGAAACATCACTAGGAGATACATCAGCCAGTGTAGATGATGTATCTAGCGATGTCTCTGAGCACCTAGCGGGGTCAAAATCTGGGTCGGAGTCCGACGCAGATGCCTCAGATTCTGACGCCAGGATGGCATATGCCTCCTCGGCGCTGTACACCCTCTCAGACATTATATATAATGGATTATAAAATTTTATAATTATTATATATATATAAGCGGATAGTGGGTTCTTAGAAGAACCATTGGGTTTCACAAGAAAATACAAATAAACACCTAAATCTCTCTAAATCCCTCTAAACCTGCCTCAATTCTTCTAAATCTCCCTAAAATCTCTCTAAATCTGCCTCAATTTTTCTAATCTCACTAAATCTACCTAAAATCTCTAACCTGTCAAATCTGATCTCTCTCTCTCGCTCACCAAAACACAAGTGAGGAGAGGGAGGGAGAATCACAGAGGTCACGGCCAATATTTACAAAATATTGACCTGACCTGACAATTTAGAAATTTGATTTTGATTTTTTATAACTTCTGATTGGATGTTGCTAGCCTGCCTCTCTGATGAGGCAGGCTAGGAACATCCCACACAGCCCCAAGATGACCCTGCCCTTAGAAGGGCAGCGCCATCTTGGCTGTCACTTTTATTTTATTTTATTCATTTTTATTTATTTATTTCACTTTTTTTTTTCTTTTTTTACACTTTTTTTAGTCTGCTGGGTGCCTTGATCCCTCGAGGCACCCAGCAGAGCACCTGATCACTCACGTGATCTTTTTTGTACTGAGTGCCACGATACCTCGTGGCACTCAGTACTTCCTGCCGCTACCGGAAGTGATCGCTCGGGGGGAGCGATCACTGAGCGGACCGGCGGCAGATAAACATATTGCAAGGATGCCTCGATGTCGAGGCATCCCTGCAATATACTCAGAGCAGCTGGAAGCGATACCGATCGCTTCCAGCGCTCTCTAGAAGTGCCGGGCACCTTTCCGGTGAAACCGGATGTTGATCGCTCCCGGGGAGCGATCACAAGGGGCCCCGGCACTTCTAACCACCATTGCACGATGCCTGGACTCCCAAAAAAGGTCTGGTCTAAAAAAGACCCGCGGCCGTGACGTACATGGTACGTCCGCGGTCCTTAAGGGGTTAATTCAGAGATAACCCAGGCCTCAATAACAGCTGAACATTTAACACGTTCCCTGCAACGGCTTCTCCATGGCCGCTCAGTATGTGGGAATCTGCACAGACAACATGCCCTTCCTATGAGCCTACAACATCAACACACACACACTATACAGAGAGAGACTGCATGGATCCAACACACACACTATATACAGAGAGACTGCATGGATCCAATACACACACTATATACAGAGAGCGACTGCATGGATCCAATACACACTATACACGGAGAGACTGCATGGATCCAATACACACCATACACGTAGAGACTGCATGGATCCAATACACACACTCTGTATATAGTGTGTGTATTGGATTCATGCATTCTCTCTCTGTGTATTGGATCCATGCATTCTCTCTCTGTGTATTCAGGGTTATTCACTAACCTCCGAATTGGTAACGAATTGTACCGAACGGTGAATTTCTCCGTTTGGTGCAATTTCAGGCCAATTAGTCTATTCACCGAGCTGTCAATTCGCCAAATACAGGTGAACTGACAACAAAATACGGTGCAATTCACCGACGCCGAAACTGTGACTAGAAGACTATTGTATCTTCTATTCACAGAACGTCGAAATGCACCGAAATTCAGGCAAAATGCCCTGATTTTCAGTGTTTCAATTCGACAAGTTTAAACATTTGAATCACATTGGATTCAATGTAATATATTTTTACATTATTATGTTTTTTAAAGGCCGCTTATTCTTTTTATTTTTTGCAAAAACCCATTTTTTAAAAGAATTTACTGTATTTTATAGATTACAATTTTTTTTTAAAGACTTATTAGTTTGTAAACAGACCTTTTTATTATTTTTTTTTATAGGACTTTTTTCATTATTCAGATACATTTTTATTGACTTAAGCTTAAAATGCCAATTCGGTGCAATTCAGCGATTATCGGCGCAATTCAGCGGTTTTCACCCATGTCCGATAACTGCTTTGGCGACTCCAATTTTGGCAAAATACAGTGACCATTCACTAAATAGTGAATTCACAGTATTTTCAGCAAAATGGAATCGTCGAAATGGGCCGAAAGGCAAAGCACTGAGATTGCACTCAATTGCACGCAAGTTCGGTGCTTTGTGAATAGACCTTCATGTGTGTAACAAATGCAATGTACATTTACACCAGCATTAGCTCGCTTTGCCGTGGGAACCAACAGTACCAACCAACTGACATAAGAGCAATACATTCTATGCTCAGAGGAACAAACTCACCAATGGTCTATCATGGCGTTATTTACCAGCGTCAGTATCACCAGAACACTCCGAAGCTCTTTCCCTTCCAAAATATCTGTGTCTTTGCAATACACGGGGTCTTTTGTGTGCTGGAGCGCTATAGTAGAAAAGTCAATAGGTCCCAGTTCACCAAGGCAACATCCGACTGCATCTGAAGTGGGGCATGAAGATGACATGAAAAATAAAACCAACAGTAACGTTGTAACTAGATTCCAAGTTAGATGGAAACTTAACCAGAGCTCTGGTAATCTTACCACAGCGTTCATAACTTTACACCTGATTCGGAATCGAGTCCGCTTTTTGTTTTACTGACATTAATTACAGGTTGTGAATCCCTCAAACGCAATTCTGAAAACCCAAAGACATTCGAATATTTTCAAAGCCTCTCCGACTTATGTAAAACATACTTTCCTGCCGGGTCGTCCTTCGCCTGAGCAGTCCACCTGACACTGCAGCGTGATCGAGAGTGCCAGCAAGGGATGCGGGGTGCAGGTCTAGAGTGCTGGAATATAGCACAGCAGCAGAAACAAAACATGCTCTAGAGCAGTGGCGTCACTAGGGTTGGTGTCACCCGGTGCGGTAACTCATGGTGTCCCCCCCCCCCGAGTTTTACAGTTTCTTTTTTTAACTACTCTTACGCATGAATCAGTACTCCCATATAACACTGAACGCTCATACATGGCGCACATTACTGTAAGGTTTATTGCTGTGGAGCTCTGTGATACGCTCACACACAGATTTTGGCGAACTGCCAGCAAGTACAGTGCCTGTTCAAAGGCAGTGAAAGTCCCCATAGAGAAGAAATGGTTAATCTGTTAAAAGACACTGAACAGCAGTGAAATGACCTGATGTCTGGTGGTTTCATTCGGCAGGTTTATTCAGCCGAACACCATAGGTTTCAATGTAAAAATATTCCCGTTTTTATCCAATATCTGATAAACTGTTATTCTTTTAATCTGTAGTAAAAAGTCTATTTCTTTAGTATCTTTTAGGCATTTTTTTTTCTCATAGCAGTTTTTTTCTTTTTTCTGTAACAGACCTTTTTATTATCATTCTTTGGATCTTATATGTAAATTCCAGACATTTTCATTCAGTATTTTTTTTTTTAAACCAGCGGGCGACGGGTTTGCGTTAGCAATCGGTCACTGATTCCCTGCACTTCAGGGACCCTGTGGTGAATTCACCAGGGAAATTTGATTCCCCAAAGTGCGCAGAACAACAGAACACTGAAATGTCTGCGTCATCTCAGTGCTCTGTGAATAGCGGTGTTTTTTTTTACGCCCCCTGGAAAGTGCCAGCCTAGGCCTTGCCTACTCAGGTCATACTTGAAAATGTGACAAGGCTCAATGTACAGTCAGGTCCAGAAATATTGGAACATCGGCACAATTCTAACATCTTTGGCTCTATACACCACCACAATGGAGTCGGAATGAAACAAACACAATGTGCTTTAACTGCAGACTGACAGCTTTAATTTGAGGGTATATACATCCAACTCAGGTGAACGGTGTAGGACTTACAGCAGTTTGCAGATGTGCCTCCCACTTGTTAAGGGACCAAAAGTAATGGCACAGAATAATAATCATAAATCAAACTTTCCCTTCTTAATACTTGGTTGCAAATCCTTTGCAGTCAATCACAGCCTGAAGTCTGGAACGCATAGACATCACCAGACGCTGGGTTTCATCCCTGGTGATGCTCTGCCAGGCCTCTACTGCAACTGTCTTCAGTTCCTGCTTGTTCTTGGGGCATTTTCCCTTCAGTTTTGTCTTCAGCAAGTGAAATGCATGCTCAATGGGATTCAGGTCAGGTGATTGACTTGGCCATTGCATAACATTCCACTTCTGTCCCTTCAAAAACTCTTTGGTTGCTTTTGCAGTATGCTTTGGGTCATTGTCCATCTGCACTGTGAAGCGCCGTCCAATGAGTTCTGCAGCATTTGGCTGAATGTGAGCAGATAATATTGCCCGAAACACTTCAGAATTCATCCTGCTGCTTTTGTCAGCAGTCACATCATCAATAAATACAAGAGAACCAGTTCCATTGGCAGCCATACATGCCCACGCCATGACACTACCACCACCATGCTTCACTGATTAGGTGGTATGCTTAGGATCACGAGCAGTTCCTTTCCTTCTCCATACTCTTCTCTTCCCATCACTCTGGTACAAGTTGATCTTGGTCTCATCTGTCCATAGGATCTTGTTCCAGAACTGTGAAGGCTTTGTTAGGTGTTGTTTGGCAAACTCTAATCTGGCCTTCCTGTTTTTGAGGCTCACCAATGGTTTACATCTTGTGGTGAACCCTCTGTATTCACTCTGGTGAAGTCTTCTCTTGATTGTTGACTTTGACACACATACACCTACCTCCTAGAGAGTGTTCTTGATCTGGCCAACTGTTGTGAAGGGTGTTTTCTTCACAAGGGAAAGAATTCTTCATTCATCCACCACAGTTGTTTTCCGTGGTCTCCCGGGTCTTTTGGTGTTGCTGAGCTCACCAGTGCGTTCCTTCTTTTTGAGAATGTTCCAAACAGTTGTTTTGGCCACGCCTAATGTTCTTGCTATCTCTCTGATGGGTTTGTTTTGTTTCTTCAGCCTAATGATGACTTGCTTCACTGATAGTGACAGCTCTTTGGATCTCATCTTGAGAGTTGACAGCAACAAATTCCAAATACCACGCTTAAAATGAACTCTGGGTCTTTTATCTGCACATTGTAATTGGGGTAATGAGGGAATATCACACACCCTGGCCATGGAACAGCTGAGAAGCCAATTGTCCCATTACTTTTGGTCCCTTAACAAGTGGGAGGCACATCTGCAAACTGCTGTAAGTCCTACACTGTTCACCTGAGTTGGATGTACATACCCTCAAATTAAAGCTGCCAGTCTGCAGTTAAAGCACATTGTGTTTGTTTCATTCCAACTCCATTGTGGTGGTGTATAGAGCCAAAGATGTCCGAATTGTGTTGATGTCCCAATATTTCTGGACCTGACTGTATCATGTCAATGTCACCCAGTGCGGGCCGCACCCCCTGCCCCCCCCCTGTGACGCCACTGCTCTAGAGCTGCCGAGTATGTATCTGCAAGAACTGTTCAGTGTTTGCCTCGCAGATCACCGGCCATGTCCCCCCTCCGGCTTTGGAATCCTGGTCAACCTCCAAAACAAATGGTCAATATTCCATACTTGGTGCTAACTTAACCAGAGCTGTTGTAAACTTAACAACTCCATAGACTATAATGGATCCGGTAAGTTTACAACCGCTCTGGTTAAGTTAGCACCAGCTCTGGAATACTGCCCAATATGTTTAATATATTACAAATAAATGAGAACTCTCGCTGATGTACTTAGTTTTCAATAAACTAATAAAAACAAAAAGACAAAAAGCTGTATAAACCTTTCATCGTGACGTGTTTGACATGTTGTATAATGCCATTAATTTGATCATATTCCCTCTAGTCCCAGTGAGAATGTATTGAGAGATATATATCGAAAGGAACCTGCACTCAGTCTTTAATTGTCTTGAAGGGGCTAGAGCGATAATGCTTATATCCCCCCCCCCCAAAAAAATTATATCCAATTGGCTCTGTGGATGCACTCAGGGTCTTAAGTAACACAATAAATCTTTAACCAAGCTACATTTAAAAACAACCAACATTTTGGCTCATACAGAGCCTTTATCAGTTTATACATTTAGGACGGGTGTGTATAAAATTGATTGTGTTATATATATATATATATACACACACACACACACATGGGGGGGGGGTTGCACTCAACCTAAACTAAGCATTCAGTGCGGGTGCATCTCAAAAAATAAAATACAAACAAAACCAAGGAGAGAGCACTCCAATCAAACACATTACGAACCAAATTTCCACCATTTTGTTCCACAAAGCTCAGAATTAAGAATTTTTCAACATGTGGTAAAAGCTGGTATAATGTTCCCATGCATGAAGCTGTTGTTGCAGGTTTTTGAATGTGTTTGACTGGAGTGCTCTCTCCGTGTTTTTTTTTTTGTAATATATATATATATATATATATACACACACAATTATATTTTTTATAATTTTTTAATTTTATTTTCCCCTTCAGCTCAGGGCATTTGAAATGCAGATGCCCCCGCACCAATCTAACACAATTTGCATATACTACGCAAATATGCACACCACTAAAAGCACCGCTAAAGTGACCTCCTGAAAATGAAAAACAAAAAACCACATACACAACCAGGCAACACAGCATTGCCACACTTACCCAAGACCTCCTTGCCGTTTTGGTGATGCATGGCACACTTAGAAAGTTGAAGGAGATTAACCACCAGCTTGGTGATCGGACTATCCTGAGGATTTTCTAAGAAAAAAAAAAAAAAAATGCAAAGTGAATAAAGTGGACACTTCTGATATGCTTTCTGTGTTCAGTACAGCTTGACACGTGACGTTGAGAATTGGGAATGTGTAAGCATGGCGACAGTAAAGACAAGATACTGAGAAAACAAATGAGTGAATATTAAAGATACATAGTTACATAGGCTGAAAAAAGACATGCGTCCATCGGGTTCAGCCTTTCACACATCACCTACTGCTGTTGATCCAAAAGAAGGCAAAAACCCAGTGTGAAATGCTTGCCAATATGCAACATACTGGGAAAAAATTCTGTGTCTGCAGGAAGTCATCCAGTTGTTTTTTAAAAGTCTGTACAGTCTCAACCTCCCAACCTCCTCAACAGGCAGAGAATTCCACAGCTTTATTGTTCTCACCGTAAAATAACCCTTCCTATGCTTTAGGCTGAATTTTCTTTCATCCAGTCTAAATGGGCGACCTCGTGTCCTGTGTATAGTCCTGTTAATGAATAGGTTTCCAGACCATGGTTTATAATGACCCCGTATATATTTCTATAAAGTTATCAGATCCCCTCTAAGGCCCCGTATATATTTATATAAAGTTATCAGATCCCCTCTAAGGCCCCGTATATATTTATATAAAGTTATCAGATCCCCTCTAAGGCCCCGTATATGTTTATATAAAGTTATCAGATCCCCTCTAAGGCCCCCGTATATATTTATATAAAGTTATCAGATCCCCTCTAAGGCCCCGTATACATTTATATAAAGTTATCAGAACCCCTCTAAGGCCCCGTATATATTTATATCAAGTTATCAGATTCCCTCTAAGGCCCCATATATATTTCAATAAAGTTATCAGATTCCCTCTAAGGCCCCGTATACATTTATATAAAGTTATCAGATTCCCTCTAAGGCCCCGTATACATTTATATAAAGTTATCAGATTCCCTCTAAGGCGCCGTATATATTTATATAAAGTTATCAGATTCCCTCTAAGGCGCCGTATATATTTATATAAGGTTATCAGATCCCCTCTAAGGCGCCGTTTCTTTAAACTAAACAGGTTTAAGCGTGTTAGTCTTTCCTCATAACTTAACCCTTCCATTCCCCTTATTAATTTAGTTGCCCGTCTCTGCACTTTTTCTAGTGCTATAATATCCTTTTTTAAGACAGGTGCCCAAAATCACACGGCATATTCAAGGTGCGGCCTGACCATTGATTTATACAGAGGCAAAATTATGTTTTCATCCCGTGAGTGAACTCCCCTTTTAATGCCAATACCTCGCTGGTATGGTAAGTATTTATTTCACCGTATTACACCATTGATTTATACTTTTTGGTTTTTTGAGTGTTCATTAACGAAAGGAGAAACATGGCGGATGATTCGCTACGGTTGACCTTTGCCACTTTTATTTATAAAATGCCCCAAGACCTGAAATCTATTTGAGTGTTGACCTGACATCAGAGGTGGAATATCCCTCACAAGGTGTCATGTGACAGGGACAAAATTATTTAAAAAAAATACTGTATAAAATGAGCTTCAGGCTGTGTCCCATCTTCAAAATATCTCATTAGTATATGCAATTAATCCAGAACCTGAAATCCAAACCCACATTTGTCTTTGTTACTTCACCTTTTAATCACGAACTGTAACAGAGCTGTTCATTTTCTTTTTGAATATAATGAAGTGATGCAGCTTCTATTAATCCCCTTTTATTCACAAACAAACATTTGTAGTGACATATGAGCAGATGCAAAGCATGTCAGTATGATGGCTCTGTACCTTGTGACTCCCGTACAAGATCTCTCATCTGATCCTTGTGCTGCTCCAACTGCTTCCTTAAATCATTCAAACCTTCCAGCCTGGTCAGTGGAAGAGAATCGCAGATGCTTACGGACAGAAAGTGGTTCACCTCCTGAAAGGAAGACAAAGGGAAATCCATGTGAACATAAAGGACTCCTTACATACGGTGCCACGTGAAGGGGATTCACCACATGTCTTATGTGTTTCAGAATTGCAAGGTGAATTCTAGCGGCTGAAAACATCTAACGTCAATGTAATCAAGCTAACAAGGACAGTTGGACAGGGGCAAGACTGCGATCAACATTTCTGACGAGCATGAAAGGAGAATTTAATTGTCCATTTCAGTGTCGGACGTAAAATAAAATTAATTAACAAAAAAAAAAATAACAGGTCTATTCATTAAAGGTGAAACTCCGGAGAATTGGCTGGAGAAGTGAAATATCAAGGTCAAAATAGCCAAACCAGAAACATTCTCCCATTTATCTCACTTTCCAAATCAGCTAATTGGTCTTGATTGTTCGCTTCTCCTGCCAATTCGACCAGAGTTAGACCTGTAAGTGACAAACATTGCAGAACAGCCAAGAGCACCGTGAGGTTAGAAGCTGCAACGAGTAGGAGATCTTGCGTTTTCCTCTGGCTTTACTGGGGGGGGGGGGTTCTGAGTCCATACATTTACTGGAATTGCATCTAATAGATTGTAGAGTCTGTTCTCTGCTGGTCTTCAACGCTGCAAGGAAAAGATCTCCAAAATATTATCCCAGGTACAGGTAGAGCACACCTTATCCGGAATTCCTAAATCCAGAAGACTCCGAAAACTGGAATTTTTGGAAAGGTCTGGATTTTACTAATTCCAGTACTATGGACGCTCTGGATGGAGGCTGCTGCGCGCAACAAAGCTCCTGAGCACTGCAGCAGATCATGGTACATACTGGGAGCCTCTGGGCAGCCCCAACGTGTGGAATGCTGTCAAAGTCGCACTGACATTAAGTCAGGGAAGAAATGCTGCAGAGCACCCCTATCACGATCTCCTTCGTCCGAGACATCAGATTCTCCCAGATTTTGGAATCTTGAATGCTAAGGGTTCCAAGCATTGCAGATAACAGGTGCTTCACCTGTACTTGATTCTCGCATAAGAGGAAAATAATCTATCTATATACACAAATACATACACACATATATATATATTTAATGAATGAATTGAATGTGTGTGATATATATTATATACACACATTCAGCCAATGATTTTATTTTGAGACAGAATTCATTAATATCGAATTGTTGTCTTCTACCTGTAGAAGGGTAAAAGGCCCCCGGCTGTACTTGATGCTTTGATGTACTTGTCGCAGTTCCTTGAAGATAGGATGATCAGGGAAAGGATCCAGAAGTCTAATGGTGTGGTAAAGGTTTTCATTGTCCTTGTTTTCAATAACCAGAAAGGTGAGCAGGTCACACACCTAAACATCGATGATAAAAGCGCATGATGCAATTAATGCCTTTACTTCTAGATGGCTTTCCATAAAACTGCTATCAGGGACCAGTAGCTTTATGGAAAACCATCTTACAGAAGTAATACAATATAAATCTTAACAAGGAAAAAGAGTGTCATCTGTGCTCGTTTCTATGTGTTACTCCTGGCAGTTGCTGCCGCTCCGGTGAGTATGGGCGCGACGCCATTTTTTCTGTATTTATGAATACAATATAAATCTGCTGTAGAATCTCTACAGTACATTTCCACACACTTTATGTGCTATTTGATAGGCAGATCGCTCCATCTGCTGACCACAAAGCATTGCTGTCACTACAGTGCCGCTGGAACTGCCTGGTCTAACAGGAGATAAAGACAGGTCCTAGCTGTTCATCCTGCTCTAGCACATCGGATGTAATGTCAATCTTTGAGCTTGGATTCCAATATTGTTGAATGGATTAGGCAGTGGCTGAGTGACAGGCAACAGAGGGTTGTGGTAAATGGAGTTTATTCGGTGCAAGGTCTTGTTACCAGTGGGGTACCTCAGGGGTCAGTACTTGGACCCATTCTATTTAATATTTTTATTAGTGATATTGCAGAAGGTATTAATGGAAAAGTATGTCTTTTTGCTGATGACACAAAGATTTGCAACAGGGTTGACGTTCCTGGAGGGATCAGCCAAATGACAAATGATTTAGGTAAACTAAAAAAATGGTCGGAGTTGTGGCAATTGAGTTTTAATGTGGATAAGTGCAAGATAATGCACCTGGGACGTAAAAACCCAAGGGCTGAATATAGAATATTTGATACAGTCCTAACCTCAACATCTGAGGAAAGGGATTTAGGGGTTATTATTTCAGAGGATCTAAGGGTAAGTAGTCAATGTAATAGAGCAGCAGGAAATGCTGGCAGAATGCTTGGTTGTGTAGGGAGAGGTATTAGCAGTAGGAAAAGGGAAGTGCTCATGCCTCTGTACAGAGCACTGGTGAGACCTCACTTGGAGTACTGTGTGCAGTACTGGAGACCGTATCTCCAGAAGGATATAGACATTTTAGAGAGAGTTCAGAGAAGGGCTACTAAAATGGTGTACGGCTTGAAGGAGAAAAGTTACCAGGAAAGGCTTAATGATCTTAACATGTACAGCTTGGAAAAAAGACGAGACAGAGGAGAAATGATAGAAACATTTAAATACGTAAAGGGAATCTACAAGGCAGAGGAAGGGAGTATATTTAAAAGGAAACAAAGTAGCAAAACAAGAGGACATAGTCTTAGATTAGAGGGGCAAAGGTTTAAAAGTAACATCAGGAAGCATTATTTTACTGAGAGGGTGGTGGATACATGGAACAGTCTTCCAGTAGAAGTGGTAGAGGCCAAAACAGTAATTGAATTTAAGCAAGCATGGGATAGGCATAAGGCTATCCTAAACAAAAGATAAATCCAGGTAAAGTATCCATGTAATTGGGCAGACTAGATGGGCCGAAAGGTTCTTATCTGCCGACATTTATTCTATGTTGTCACTGCCACCAGCAACTATTTTGGGGGGTCTGTAATTTCTACAAAATATTTGGGAATTGAGATAATCTGTGTCTAATCTATGTTTCTAGGTGTGCTGGAATTTTAGAGGCACAATCTGGAACTCACATGCAAATAAATCTTGTTTGCAATCAACAAAATTCCTTTGCATTGTACCAGCTTAACACTAGATCAATTTAACTCTGTCTAAAGCTCCTCCGCGCGCTTTTGCAGATCGAGTTAAGATGTTGTTGGAAGTGAAGAGATTAAAGAAACACAGTAATCAAAAGAGGAAAAAGGTGCTGTCAACGAATAACCCAAACTTTGTGTTGATTATTATGATTATACTTTATCTATATAGCGCCAGCATACATTTGATAAACCAGTACAGGAGGAAACGAGGGCCCTATTCCCGTGGGAATTCACAATCTGGAAGGGTTCGGGGTGGAAACAGGAGGAGGGGGCTGCAAGGTGAGAATGATGAACTGCAAGGTGAGAGTGATGGACTGGTTGGGGCAGTGAGGTGTATTAGTGAGTCGGGTGGTCGGCTTGCCTGAATAGGAATGTCTTAAGGGAGCGTTTGAAGGAAGGGAAACTAGGGGAAAGTCTGACTGTATGAGGGAGATCGTTCCAGAGGATGGGGGCTGCGCATGAGAAATTCTGCAGTCTATCGTGGTAAGAGGTGATGCGGGGAGAAGCTAGGTGCAGGAAGGGTTTTGTAGGTCAGGGTAAGGATTTTTAATTTAATTCTGCGGTGGATGGGGAGCCAGTGAAGGGACTCGCAGAGGGGAGCGGCAGAGACAGAGCGGCGGGTGAGGTGAATTAGCCTGGGGAGGCGTTCAGGATGGATTGTAAGGGGTTGACCCAGGAGGCCAGCAAGAAGATTATTACAATAGTTGAGTCGGGAGATTACAAGGGCGTGGATGAGTTGCTTTGTGGGTCAGCGGTAAGAAATGGACGAATTCTGGAAATATTGTGCAACTTGCAGCGGCAGGAGGAGGAAAGAGACTGGATGTGGGGGTGAAGGAAAGAGCAGGGTCAAGTGTAACTCCGAGGCAGCGAACCTGGCTTGATGGGGAGATAGTGATACCCTCGACCAAGACAGAGAAGTTAGGAGGTGGGGAGGCATATGAGGGAGGAATTAGTAGAAGCTCAGTCTTGGACATGTTGATCTTTAGGTGGCGGGAGACCATCCAGGAGGAGATGCCAGATAAACAGTCACTGACTTTGGAAAGGACAGGAGGAGAGAGATCAGGGGTAGAGAGGTAGATCTGAGTAACATCGGCGTAGAGGTGGTAATTAAAGCCAAAGCTGTTATGATTTTTCCCAGGGAGGAGGTGTAGATAGAGAAGAGCAGAGGACCAAGGACAGAGCCTTGGAGTACACCAACTGATAAAGGCATTGACGAGGAGGAGTTTCCAGCAAATGATACAGAGAAAGACCTGTTAGACAGATAAGAGTGAATCGAGAGAGTGCAGTGTCACAGAGAACGAGTTGAGGTATGTAGAAGGAGGGGCTGATCAACAGTGTCAAAAGCAGCCGAGAGGTCAAGTTCATTCATTGATTTATTATTCATTATGTAAAAATCACACGTGCCGATCACAGGGCCCTGGATGAAGGGTGGAGGAAGATAACTTGAAAATCAGTGATATAGTTAATGAATCAACAGTCAACCTTAGCACATCATACTGGAGTCATTTTATAAGGTGGATGAGTTTAGCTGAAAGACAGCAAAATGAAAGATTACTTCTTTGCTTGTGTCTTACTGGAAATTCTATTATTAAATATTTCTGGTTGGCCAAGAATTTTCGCACTCTAGAGGGTCTTGTGAATAAATCTTTTATTGTCCCTACAAAAAGATCAACATTTCAGTCCTATGGTCTGATCTTTAGAAAAGTCCAAAAGGGGATTGAAACATTGATCCCTTTCTAGGAACAATAAAAGATGAATTCACAAGATAAGGAGTGCGCACCTTCTTGATGAACCATTATTTCTCGGCAGCCGCTTGCACCGGAGCATTGAAGATACTTTAGATCGTGACTGAGGGTCCCCTGGATGCTTTTTTATATAGTTCTGAATATGTTGGTTTATCTTGTACCTGAACAGATTTTAACCCCTTCACTAACATGATCGAGTATACTCACGTTCAAAAGATCATGCAGGAGTTGATAATAGAGTAAACTCAACCTGGTCACATTGTGGAACAAAAGCATTGAAATTTGTTTGCAAACAGGATCCAGAATGTGCCCCCAAATTTTCAGCACCTCAGACATGTCAGCCGAGGTGCTGAAGCTGTTTGAAAAACACAGAAAAACAGACCTCCAGCTGTTTTATTACACATTTAGTAGCGCTTTGTGGCCAACAGGGGGAGTGCTCTGTCAAATAAGCTTAGGATCTCCAAAATGTATGTATGAATGGTATTTAGATATTATTTTTTTACACTGCCTGTAATGGAATATAGTTTTCCGTAAATCCACAGCGAGTTGGCAGATGTTTTATGGAATATCCCTTGGTAGTGAAGGGGTGAAAATAAAGTTTAACCTCCCTGCCAGTATTCCCGAGTGTGACTCGGGGTTAAATTTCACTACCACGAACGGTAACCCCAGCCACACTTGGGCTGGATGCATACTCACCTCCTCCTGGCTCCCTCCCTGCAGTGTGATCTCAGCGAGCTGCTTCCTGGATGGCTCCCTGCGAGTCACATGATGCAGGGGGGGCTGGACCGCAGCAAACTTCATTCATAATACTCACTGAATACAAATGGCAAAGTTTATGAACGGCCACTAGGTGGCAGTACAGGATAAGAAATAGACCATACATCGTCTCACCCTTGTTCTCAGACAGATTTCAGTGTTTTTGTTGTATTTTATTGTACATCATTTATTTGCATTATTTTGGATAATTATTTTTGGGATAATAAATTATTATGTCGTGTTTCAAACTTTATCGGACTCCGTGTATTTACTATTTTTTTTTAATAAATTAATTAATTTATTTATAAAGGATTTTACCAGTAAGGACTCTTGATTGCATGGATTTCAGTGCGTGATTCCTAATTGTTACAGGCTAACTATATACAAAAACATGTTTCCTTTAAAAAAAAATTGAGAGGCTTTTAGACACAAAATTTAGAAAAAAATTAGACCGCCAGGGAGGTTAAGAGAAAACAAACTGCATTGTTTTCTCAGCATGAGTCCACAGAACGTGCTAACCTGTGTTTGAATTTCCACTCTGCTGTTGGCCAAAGGGATCAGTGTCCCCACAATAACATGGAGGTGGCTCTCTAAAGCATCCTTGCAGTAAGCCACGGCAGTTTCGCAAACACGGTGCATGAGGTCGACGCATAACAGTAAAGTGCGTGTGGTGACATCATCCACATGGTGGGAAACCCTAGGAGAAACAAGAATGTTATGATATAAAAATCTTGATTAGTGGTGAACGGAGAGCAGTGGCGTAGCGTGGGGGGGGGCAGGGGGGGCCGTGGCCCCGGGCGCAGTTTTGTTAGGGGCGCATAATTTCTTTTGAAATTATGCGCCCCCAAAACTAGTGGCCCGACTGACCCGCCGGGCCCTCGGGCGCCGCCCAAGGGCCCGCGGGTTGAGGGGACCCAGCTCCCGGGCAGCGGGAGTGCCTGCCCGCCCCGGTCCTGAACATTGAGTCGAGTCCGTCCTGTTGATTTGAAGGGGCCTGCGTGCAGGCGCAGGTCACGTGGTCCGTCTAATCAGGTGGTACTGAGTCTCTGTACCACCTGACTGGCCGGACCGCGTGACCTGCGCACGCACGCAGGCCCCTTCAAATCAACAGGACGGACTCGACTCAATGTTCAGGACCGGGGCGGGCAGGCACTCCCGCTGCCCGGGAGCTGGGGCAATATCCAGGTGAGAGCTGGGGGCAAATCCATGAGCTGGGGACTATCCATGAGCTGGGGGGCAAATCCATGAGCTGGGGGGCAAATCCATGAGCTGGGGAATATCCATGAGCTGGGGGGCAAATCCATGAGCTGGGGAATATCCATGAGCTGGGGGGCAAATCCATGAGCTGGGGCAAATCCATGAGGTGCTGGGGCAAATCCATGTGCTGGGGCAAATGTGTGAGCTGGGGCAAATCCGTGAGCTGGGGCAAATCCATGTGTGAGCTGGGGCAATATCGATAACGTGTCCACAGGTTGGGGGGGGGGGGCGCACAATTCTTGGCTGGCCCCGGGCGCTGACAACCCACGCTACGCCACTGACGGAGAGAGAAAAAAAAAATTGTACCTGGATTCTTACGTTATAACACACACATTAAGAGACTTGCAGAATATAATGAATAAAGATAATTTAAGATATAATGATGGTGAGAGACCATTTAGGCTTTGAAGACCATTTCCCCTTTATTCACGTTACTCTCCGCTGTCCCTCCTTTAGCGCGTCACAAAAAAAAACAGCTAAAACAATGTACAACACCCTACCGATGCCGCACCTGCTGTTGATATGGTGGATTACGGTGTAAATGACGTCTCTCAGAACGAAAGCCCAAGCACCTCCAAGTCCATCTTTAATTTCCACAAGCAGCAGATTCACAAACAGGTGGTAGATGGAGAGAATGCGGTGCTTTTTGTAGACATTGCTCGTTTCTGCAGCTTGAGTGCAAATAGACAGCAATATCTTTTGGAAGGACTCCTGGAATTGGAACGATACATCAGTCAGGCCATAAGCTCGAATCTCACCTTTATCCCATTCACCATTATTCATTTATCCTTTGCAAAAACATGGGGCCATATTCCAAGGTTGGTGTAAACTTAACCAGAGCGGTTGTAAACTTAACAACTCCATAGAATGTAATGACTCTGGTAAATTTACAACAGCTTTGGTTAAGTTTACACCAACCTTGGAATATGGCCCATAATTGGGGTGAAGAGTTGTACACCGTAGATTATGACCCTAAATTTGCACAATTTCACATGGGGTCTGCATTATTATCATACAGGCAGAAATGGCCTTTGTGCAAATACAGTAAATGTGATAAAGACAGATAAAAGTGGTCATATATCCTGCTTATAGGGATTACAGTGATCATAATGAGATTATTAGCAATGCAGCTTTCAAAAAATATTAATATCTTCATGTGGCATAATGCCTGTGTATGGGAATTACAGTAACACCTTGTAACTGTATGTGCTGCATAATGCCTGTGTATGGAAATTACAGTAACACCATGTATCTGTATGTGCTGCATAATGCCTGTGTATGGAAATTACAGTAACACCTTGTATCTGTATGTGCTGCATAATGCCTGTGTATGGGAATTACAGTAACACCTTGTATCTGTATGTGCTGCATAATGCCTGTGTATGGAAATTACAGTAACACCTTGTATCTGTATGTGCTGCATAATGCCTGTGTATGGAATTACAGTAACACCTTGTATCTGTATGTGCTGCATAATGCCTGTGTATGGAAATTACAGTAACACCTTGTATCTGTATGTGCTGCATAATGCCTGTGTATGGGGATTACAGTAACACCTTGCATCTGTACTTTACATGGATTTTCAGTCTTTATAACCCCCTGAATCTTATCCCTGTACAGCAGTGAATGACCCCAGAGCTCTCCCTGGCTGATGCAATTCAGAAGTAAAGTTTGTTGAGCTTTTTGTTACAGTGAGGGTATGGGCTGCTCCTTGTAGCTTTTCTGCTGTCAGACAAGTGACAGGCGTGAGATCTAAAGGAGAATTTTGCTTCTTCGGGTGGAAAATATCGATTCTGCTTTTAAGGATATAGTGTAAATGAGAATATGTGGCTTAAATTTTATTTATTGTGCATTTTCTCCAATGGAAAAAAATATAAACAATCTTGGTAATGAAAGGGCCGAGAAAGGTTTATTGTCACACTCCAAACAAATATTCTGAAAGCCCTAAATCTGTAGAGCTTGGGTATAAATGAGAAGTTAGAGATGTGGAAAAAGATGGAAATATCTGGGCAATGGTAGAACAGATATAAACTGTAGGAGTGATTACAGAAGAGGAAGCAAAGAAAAAACAAAAACATTTTGGGCCTAAACTGCCATAAATACCCTCTTGGCCTTCAAGCAGGTTCAGGGTTATAATACAATCACAGATGTCCACTCACCGGGTTCTTCGATAGGATCGCCACCAGAGTTTTAAGCTTGCTTTTGTGACAGCTACTGATATAATCCAACGTGGCCTTAATAACGTAGGAGGGGAAATACGGAGGGTTGGGGGCTGGGTCTAATTCCCTATAGAAAGAAAAAAAAGTGAATTCAACAATAAAAAACACCATTTTCAAATTCTAACCTTAATTTTAAGGCAGGACACGGAGGCTCATATTTGCAGTCTCTTTCTCGCTTTAATTAAACAGCAGCAAGAAGATAGACAGAAAAGTATAAAACTTGACAAAAAAATATTATCAACATGGTATATCCTGCAACACCCCTCCCCCAGTGCAGCATGGAATGTCCAGAGTCTATAGATCTTTCTCCCCAACGTCCATTAAACCTCTTTCTTGCTGCTCAGCGACAGTTAAGTATATCTTTTTCCCCCAGACTCCCTGCGCTGCTAAAGGGAGTCTGGGGCGAGTTTAATCACTGTATTACTATTGTATTTAAATCTAATTCACTTGCAGGTGTGTTTGGCCGTCGGGTTTTGGAACTGGTACCGCGGTGGTACAGTTCCGTTTTGCCTCCCACGGCCTGCGCACTTAATCAGCCGATCGCCTCACGATTAGGCTCCGCCCACATTTATCACGCGGCTTGCGCGGCATTCTGGCGCGGCGGCCATTTCAAATCAGAAAAAGAAGCTGTTTAAAACATGTCCTACTCAAAACCCACTCGTTCGGAGCGCAGAGACTCCGATTCCGGCGGCAGTTCGCTCCATCAGGGTGCCCTAGTAGAGCAGCACGGGGGTCTACCTCTTCAAAGGCACCATGAGAATCCGGAGCTGCGGATGGCAGCAATGGAAGCTTCCATCTCCAGGATCCAGTCTGCGGTCACCTGCATGTCTGATTCCTTCTCCAGAGCCTGGTCAGAACGTAATGTACCTGCCCATACTCCCTCCACATCCTTTGCTCCACAATTTTTCATGCCTCCTATTTCTGTTAATCCCTGCCCAACTATAGCCTCCAGCACCCATACCCCGCTACGCTCTGTGAGCTCCCATGGCCCTCTTTAAATAGGAGTTCTCATACTCCTCACTTTGACATGGGCTCTCATGCCCTTAATAGACCCTCAGGTTTTCATATCCTGACAGAGACCGCGCCTGACCATCTGAGCGCAAGAGGGGCTGGCATCCCCGTTCAACTGCCTTTCACAAACCCCCCCCCCTCCATAAAAGAGCCTCTGACCGTGAGGCGTGTACAACGGTCTGCTTACCTAAAAAATCAAAAAGCACCTCTCTCCTTCCAGCTTACCCTGATTCTGAGGAGGAGGAAGAGGGGGATAAGGGTTATGAAGAAGAACCCTTTGAGGTTCATGCCCCTGAATATGACGCACAACTAGAAGGGGATATTGTCACAACTTTTCCCGGCACTGCTCCAAGGGAAATAATTTATGACCCTCAGGGTAACCCCCTCTTCCACCCCAAAAGCATCTCCCACCCACGTTCCACGGACTGGTACCCCCTTCCTCACGTTGCTAAATGGATTGACGCCAACTTTAGAGCCCCTTAGATCGTCCCTCTAGAGCGACTTTAAAAGCAGAATGCCCTCGCCCAACCACGATAGGCAAGACTTGCCTCACTCCGATAGTGGACGAACACTTTGAAAAAATTTTGGGTTCCAGGGGATGGAATGTTAAAAAAGGAATTGATCACGCCCTCCGCATGATCCAAGATAAAGTTCTTGACATGTCAGGTCCCCTAGCCCGTTTATTTGAACTAATCGAAGAAGCTAAAATTGCAGGGACTCCCCTTGATTCCGAAGAGGTGGGAGGCTGGCTCCAACGCACTATGTGCCTTTTTGGGAATGCTAACGCCGCTATTGCGGCAGAACGCCGCAAGGCGATTTTAATCAAAGTAGACCCTCAATTCACTACCCTGGCCCCTAACGACCTGGGGGGTGAGGCACAAGGCCTCTTATTTGGAGACAAATTTGTCAAGGAGATGGGGACCTACGCAAACTCTTTTGCGAACATCGATAAGGCGGATATCGCCATCAAAAAAGTTTTTCACACCCCACGTGTTTTTGGACGGGCCGGCAGAATCAGAGGGCGCCCTGCCGGCCGCGCAAATACTCCCAATACTATTTCCCGCTCAGGAAATATGCCCTCCTTGTCCGTCCCAAAACCTAGAGGCTCTGGTTTCACGGGTCAATTCTTCCCCACAAGAGCTCGACCCTGGCAAGGACGCGGGTTCCGAGGAACCAGAGGCAGAGGTTATCTCCGCCGCCCAACAGGTAATTTTACAAGTGATACCTCACGCATCAGTTCCGGTCGCGGGGCGCCTGCGACACTTCCCACACAATTGGGCCTTACTAACATCGGACTCATGGGTTCTAAACACGGTTCAGGGATTCACTATAGACTTCACCGACACTCCACATCAGTCGTCACCACCACGCCCGCTGACTCTGGCATCACACTTACACACACTGGTACACACCGAAGTTTTGAGCCTCCAAGACAAAGGAGCAATAGAACCGTCACACAATCCAGTTTTTGTCAGCAACCTCTTTGTAGTTGCCAAAAAAGGAGGCGGTTATCGCCCCGTAATAAATCTGAAAGAATTAAACGATTGGGTGACGTATCGCCACTTCAAGATGGAAGGAATCCACACAATGAAAGAATTACTGATACCTGGGGATTGGCTGGTCAAACTGGATCTCAAAGACGCCTATTTGACAGTTCCCATTCGAGAAGACTTCCGAGAATTCCTCGCATTCCCCTGGAACGGAAGAATGTGGAAGTTCACATGCCTCCCGTTCGGCCTGTCATCAGCTCCATGGTGCTTCACCAAGGTGATGAAGCCGGTGATAGCTCACCTCAGATCAAGAGGCATTCGCTTAGTCATATATCTCGACGACATTCTAATAATGTCTCAGTCACGCACCACTCTGCAAATACATCTACACTGGACCATTCAACTGCTCCAAAGACTCGGATTTCTGGTCAATATGGAGAAATCGATTCTACAACCATCACATCGTCTAGAGTTCCTGGGTTTCATTCTGGACTCGACGTCTCAAACTCTGAGCCTCCCGAACTCCAAGGTCCTTTCTATCAAGAAAGAAGTCCGTACCCTGTTACGTCATCGATCCACACCATTGCGACAGATAGCACGCATCATAGGTCTCATGTCAGCAACACGACATGCAGTGTTTCCGGCTCCTCTACATTTCCGAGCCCTCCAGAGATTGAAGGCCCGTTTTCTCCGGTCAGACCCCTCCTACAATACGATTGTGGAGATCACAGAAGACGTGATCCAGGATCTACACTGGTGGATTTCAGATCTACACCTTTGGAATGGAAGCCCCCTTCACTTCCCGGCTCCTACACTCGTGATCGAATCAGATGCCAGTCGCCTGGGTTGGGGGGCTCGATGCGAGGATCTGGAAACGGGAGGTCGATGGTCCCTAGACGAAACATCATTCCACATCAATGCCCTGGAATTACTAGCGGCCTCCTTCGCTCTCAAGTGTTTCACGAAAGAGACAACCCATCAATCTATTCTCCTGAGATTGGACAATTTCCCTGCCGTTCGTTATATCAACGGCCTAGGAGGCCCACGTTCAATCCAACTGACGTTGATGGCACGTTACCTCTGGGATTTCTGCTTCCAACATCATCTTCACGTGTCAGCACAGTTCATCCCGGGACTCTCGAATGTAATAGCAGACTGGAATTCGAGACATTTTCACGACGCAGGCGACTGGTCGCTACACTCTTCAGCCTTCTCAGCGCTCTCTCTACGGTGGGGTCCATTCCACACGGACTTATTTGCATCCCGGCTGAATGCAAAGCTACCCAAATTCTTCAGCTGGCGTCCAGACCCAGACGCAGTAGCGACGGATGCGTTCCTCCAGACATGGTCACAGGGACGCCACTATGCTTTTCCACCATTCGCCCTGATTCAAAGAGTGTTAAATGTAATCAGGACTCATCGTGTCACCCTGGTACTAGTGACTCCATTCTGGCCGTCTCGAGCGTGGTTTCCATCGTTACTGGACCTAGTGATCGAGACACCTCGTCTACTCCCAAACATGCAGAATATACTCTTAGACCCAGAAGGACGACCCCATCCACTGATGTCGTCCGACCATCTGCATCTCATGGGGTGGTTGCTGTCAGGATCAGTAGAACTTCAGGTGGCATATCGAGCTCTACTGCCGCATTACTTGAACAATCCTGGGCCCCAGGAACCAGAGGGGTATACAGTTCCTACTGGTCTAGCTGGTGTATCGAACGGGCTCAAGATCCCTTTTCTGCCCCTCTAAATTTTGTACTAGATTCTTTGTCTTCAGTTTTCGACTCCGGTATAGCTTATCGTTCTCTAAATGTGTTAAGATCAGCTATGTCATCAGGACATATAGGCTTTGAGGGTGTTTCGCTTGGTCGTCATCCCCTAGTGTGTAGACTCCTACGAGGTGCCCGCTTTGCTCGTCCCCCACAACCACGATATGTTACGACATGGGACGTTAATATCGTTTTGCGGTTTTTACTCGCCTGGCCTGATAACCATGGTTTATCCCTGCGTAAGTTGTCAGCCAAGTTACTGATGCTCCTTTGTTTAGTGTCTTGTAAACGTATAGGAGATGTAAGGGCACTAGATTTTGGGGTTCGCTCCTTCCTCCCTGAGGGTGTCCGTTTTGATATTTCCAGACGCACTAAGACTTCCATTTCCCAGGCTTTTTTTCCGAGTTTCCAACTACAACCCGGGTTATGCCCCGTCCGTTGTTTACTAGAATATGAGGAACGTACTCTCCCTCTACTACATAATTCACAGATAACACCCTTATTTATTTCATTTAAGCCACCCTTCCTTCCGGTCAGCTCACCAACCTTAGCGAGATGGATTCGATGGCTTTTAGAATTAACGGGAATTGATGTTTCCCGGTACGGTGCACATTCGGTACGGAGTGCAGTTGCTTCTAAGGCAGTATCATCAGGTTGCCGTTTAGAAGACCTATTACGTTCAGCTGATTGGTCAAGAGAAACTACTTTTAGAGAATTTTATTTTAAGCCTATCCTGCACTGGTCCTCAGGTGTGTTCGATGTTTGATATAGCTACGATTTAGGAGAGCTTTGAACTTGCAAATATGAGCCTCCGTGTCCTGCCTTAAAATTACTAAATTTTCCTATTTCATAACGGAAAGTTTGAATTTTATTAAGGACACGGAGGCGAATATTTCCCTCCCTTTCAAGTTGTATGGTTATCAAATACTCCAATAAAATTCTGACTTTGTGGTTTATTTTATGAACTCGTCGATGCTATATAAATATATCTATGTATTACACTGCTTGATACATTAAAATTATTCGATTTTCGTGTACTGAAATTATTTCTGCGCTAGTCCAGCGTGTTCTTCGTATTGCACGCAGTCAAAGACTCACATGCTAACGCACATTCCATGTTTGTGTTCTCTCTTTTCAGCCTCAGGTACATTTCAATAAGTACTGGCTTCACTGGATACTCTTCTACTGGATGATCCATCCTCGTACTTCATCTGTTTTAATTCCCGTTGGACTTCTTCAGTTCTAGACATCTTCGCTATTTTCAAGAAAGAGGTTTAATGGACGTTGGGGAGAAAGATATATAGACTCTGGACATTCCATGCTGCACTGGGGGAGGGGTGTTGCAGGATATACCATGTTGATAATATTTTTTTGTCAAGTTTTATACTTTTCTGTCTATCTTCTTGCTGCTGTTTAATTAAAGCGAGAAAGAGACTGCAAATATTCGCCTCCGTGTCCTTAATAAAATTCAAACTTTCCGTTATGAAATAGGAAAATTTAGTAATTTAAAACACATTATTACACAATGTGTGGGAAAACAAGAAAAAAATACTCAAGGAGACGAGGACAAACATCAGATCCATGGTCAAACTATTGGCGAAGACTCTGGCGGAACCCAGGGGAGCATAGCTTGCCAAAAATTCACCTGATCAAGAAGATGAGGACGGTAAAGGTTGCGTATCCCTTATCTGAAATGCTTGTTACTAGAAGTGTTTTGGAATTCGAATAATATTATTTAAAGATAGTTGTAGCGAACGGTTTGTAACCATGGAACACCGCCACGTACTGAATTACCATAGTGTCATTTCGGAGTAAAAAAAACATAATACAGGTTGACTATCCCGAACCTGAAATGCTTCGGAGCAGAAGTGTTTTGGACATCAGAATAATTGCATATAATAATGTGAAATTTTGGAATGGGACCCGCGTTTAAACACAAAATCCATTTATGTTTCATATGACACACACACACACACACACACACACACACACACACACACACACAGTGAAGGGCATTTTTGCAGGATTTTTAACAATTCCTTCTCTGTCACATGAGACCAGGTGTAGAAATTTCAGCTTTCGTTCTCCTGTCCTCACTCAAAAAAAGTTTGGATGAAGGAATGGTCAACCTGCATGACTGACTGGAAAAATACCAATAGCGTCTTTTAAAGGGCCACTACCACCAAAAATCAAATGTCCTTATTGTGTTTATTTGATGTTGCGGATTTCTTACATGTGCTTTGTCTTTCTCTTGTATGTTTAGTTAAGAAAATATTTTTTATATGTGTCACTGGGCGTATCCACTATGAGATATTTTACAGTTACATAGTTACATAGGCTGAAAAAAGATACGCGTCCATCGAGTTCAGCCTCTCCCACATTACCTACTGCTGTTGATCCAAAAGAAGGCAAAAAACCCAGTCTGAAATGCTTGCCAATATGTAACACACTGGGAACAAATTCCTTCTTGACCCCGGAATGGCAGTCAGATTTCTCCTTGGATCAAGAAGCTTTTACCCACATATTAAATATTATAACCCTTAATATTCTGTGTCTGCAGGAAGTCATCCAGTCGCTTTTTAAAAGTCTGTACAGACTCTGACCCAACCACCTCAACAGGCAGAGAATTCCACAGCTTTATTGTTCTCACCGTAAAATAACCCTTCCTATGCTTTAAGCTAAATTTTCTTTCTTCCAGTCTAAATGGATGACCCCGTGTCCTATGTATAGTCCTGTTAATGAGTAGGTTTCCAGACCATGGTTGATAATGGCCCCGTATATATTTATATAAGGTTATCAGATCCCCTCTAAGGCGCCGTTTCTCTAAACTAAACAGGTTTAAGCTTGTTAGTCTTTCCTCATAACTTAACCCTTCCATTCCCCTTATTAATTTAGTTGCCCGTCTCTGCACTTTTTCTAGCGATATAATATCTTTTTTTAAGACCGGTGCCCAAAATTGCACGGCATGTTCAAGGTGCGGTCTGACCATTGATTTATACAGAGGCAAAATTATGTTTTCATCCCGTGAGTGAATTCTGCTTTTAATTTTGTGTTGTAAAAGCCCCCCCTCCTCCACAGTATCTTTCCATCACTTGTTCCTCACTGTGTGGCTTTGGTCATAGAATGAAGTGACTGGGTCAGTCACTGAATCAAATCATTGTATTGTGTGGGATGTATTCAAAAGGACATTACCAGGGTATAGATCTTTTAAGCTCCCTGTTTTGTCTCATTCAGCTGCCATCTCTTAGCTCGAGTAGCCTGAAGAACAATATCCCCCTGCTGCTTTATCTAAACTTCCCCTCCTCCACCTCATTAAAGGTTAGGCTGGCCGTCCACTGGGTCCATATTTGTGCGATCATGCGATTGTCCGTTGTCATCATCTGCTATTGACTGACCAATCCCAAAACCTGGAGGAAATTCAACCCTCTTCCACTGCCTCAGACGACTTCAGATGACTTTGTGTGACTACAACAGACTAGCGATCTTTCCCATTTGAATGGCATTTGTCGGACGAAGTCGGGAGAATCTGGTACAATTTACATGCAAAAATGAATTGTATAGCTAAACTGCCTTGCGGCAGCAGGGAAATTGTCCCATAGAGAAGTGACAACAGGTGAATCCCATAGAATTCAATGTAAAAAAAAAATTGTGTTTTTTTTATTCAACTGTTTATATTATTTTCATTAGCAGTAAAAAGCCTTTTCATTTATTGATTTGTTCGATTTTTGCGTACCTTTTGATTCATGTTTTTTTTTTTTAAAAAAGCTATGGTTTTTTTTTCCCTTCACAGCCGAACAGAGAAAAAGAAAAGAAAGAATTTCCGCTGCGGAACGCTGTCAAAGACTGCTGTCCCTGGTGCTCAAAGGGCTTATTAAAGCCCTTTCAACACCAGGGACAGCAGCCAGAGTTTTTGACAGTCTTTCGCAGCAGGGTTTTTCTTCTTTTAGTTTGGCGGCATTCGGCGGTCTTCCTGTCGGTTGATCTGGGTCGTCCATAGTCTCTTGCAGTGGGCAACCCAGATTGCTCAAAAAAGTTGTCCTTATACGGATGGCCAAGTCGTTTGTCCGACCCAGTGGACAGCCAGCCTTACGCCAAAGCAGTAAAGAAAATCCTTTGGTAAATGTTGCCTCATGGAAAAAAAATCAACATAATGGTAGGGAGATAGAAAAAAAAAATATATGATTTTATTTTTCTGTTTTTAGTAACTGCATGTTGAAAAAAACAGCAGCATGTGTTTTATAAGGCATTTTATAAGGTGGTTTTATTTGCATTGCACAAGTAATCTAGTTACAGCTTATTTAAGTCCCTTTAAAGGAATAAAAGAATGATTTTTCTAATCTTGTATCTGAAATCAAGAAATTAATGAGTTATGGAAGTTTTGTCTCTTATTTACAAAGACGCTCTTTGGTGATGTGTAATATTAGGATGATAAAATAGGTGCATCTCTCTTTTTTGCTTATCCAGGTATATTTTTATATTTGTAATTTTAGTCGCTGAAATGTCCAAATAGCAGTCACCAGTGACGGATTAGATCTCCCTCTTTCCAATATGTCACACACATACATCTCTCAGCGTGCCATTCCACGTGGATGCACCCGTTAACATTTGAAGTTCTCACCCTGTAAATTGAACCAAGTCGGACTTCTCAGTGGCCGCACCGGCGGAGGTTTCATGCAACGTCATCAGCAGCTCCACAACGATATCAGGCAGGTTCCTGAGGAACAAGCTGTCTATAAGCTGCAAGAGGAAAAGAGAAATACAAATATTACAAAATCTAATATTCACCAACAGGTAACGATCTATGGATCACTTACAGCCGGAGTACCTTGGCCCACCAGATTTTTTGGAACTACATTGTGACGTGCGTCACTTTGTAGTTAGGGTGCAGGGTGTTTGTGTAATCTGTGTTATGTAAGAATGTCACGGTCTGTTGTATGGTCCATATGTATCTTCATATCTGAGAGAATAAGCCTTCCAGCCTACCCTTGTCTCAGGAATGTGTTGGTATCTGTTTATCTGCGGTATATTTGAGTAGTTTGTTAATCTTCTGTGTCAGGCAAACACTCTGCTGAGTTTTAAACTGTAATCTGCTTGTCAATCACGAGTGCCGCTGTCCTGTCTGTCTAGGAATGTTACGCAATGTGGATTTCACCGTCTGTACCTAATCTTATTATGTTTCTAGGGTCAGCTTTTCTGTATGTAAATAACCCAGGTTTGACCGTATAAATATCTGTGCCTGTTCCCAATTAAAACTGTTCCATTCTAACCCTGAAAGACCCCAGAGATACAGCCTCGTCTTATTTCTGGGGGATGCTAGCAGGCTCTCCACGTGTCACGTTCTTTGAGCTTCGTCTGAGGACTGGAGAAAGGCACAGAGTCTGGGGAGAACAGGGGGGGGGGCGTCCAGCAAGGAAGCGGCATTGGCAGATGTGACCATGTTGGGGTACTGAGATCTGTCACATACATCTCCCATGATACATAGCTACTCAATAGATCGACAGAGCCTTGTGGGACATGTAGTTTCAAAACAGCTGGAGGATAGAGCACCCCTGACTGACAGCATCTGAGGCTGTAATCTTTGAGTGGAGGACACTAACTGAATAAAAAGTGGGGGTTGATCTGTCTCCAATGATACAAGTAATAATTCAGGGATTAGGTTCAAAGCCGGAGGGTCGTATTCACCATTATTTACTGTTGTTCCAACCGGATAAAGTTTGGAGATCTAAAATGGGAAATTCATAGAGAGGCAGGAGAAGCTTCATCACTAAATTTTCTCCTGCCATCCTTTGATTTTTCCCTTTCCAGATCATAAACGTTTATCATGGTTGACATGCAACAAGTTAAACAAGTCCCACGATGGTCTGAAACGCCCAAGGCTGGCGAGACATCATGGAACATGTAGCTCTGCTTAAACATCTGGGGTGCTAAGGTTCACCATCTTAAGACGTTCTCCAAACATTTGTTCCAGTGAAATAACAGCTAGGTCCACGTCTCTGCCTGAGCATTACCGGCTTGCCAAGACAATTTTCATCTTGCAGCAAGTCATACACTTTGGTCGCGACCTCCCTCTTCTTGGCCATCTCCATGTCTCCGTTACATTTGTAAGCAAAGTACGGGAGAATGTTCACGAGAATTCGGGGGAAACAATCCGCCAGCAGGGACTTCCAGTCCTCGTCAATAACCGAAGCAACGGCCTTCACCTCTTCAAAGTCACTTCGAATGACCAGGTGTGGAATAAGAACCTTGAAGCAGCCTCTGCAAAAACACATGTAATAAGATTAAATAAAAATGAAAAAATATAAAAAAAGACTAAAATAAGTGTAAGATCACCAATACCAGAACTCAAAGGTTATAGATTGTGTTGTGATCCTTCCTGCAGAATATTGAAGAACAGCTATCAGGCATTAAATACATACGTCCACGTTAAAGGAAGGGGGGAAGAGGCTGAAATTATTGAAACAAGGGGAACTCTTTTTGTATAAAGCAGGGACCTCATACTCCAGCCCCCCCCCCCCAAATGTTGATGTCCCATAATTCTTTCAAGTTTAATGGATGGCCAGAGAATTCATGGGAGTTGTAGTTCAGAGACATCTGGAATGGACGAAGCTTGACATCCCTCCTATAAAGGGAAGAATAGTATGGGACAATTTGGAAGGAATCATCGTTTAGATGATTTACCTGAACTCATGTAAAGGAACAATCCCAGCTGAAATCTGGGGAGAGGGTAATTAAAACGTCACCACTCCTGACATTCAACCTTATTTCAGCTTAAAATATTCTATAAAACTCACCTTTTCTTCAGCAACAGGGTGAGGTTTCCCTCGGCACTGTTCCAATGCAACAAGTTGGCCTCTTCTCCGAGCAAACATTGCCAAAGGGGTTGAACGCTCACTCGAGCGAAAGGGGAGAACACGCAGCTCGCCGTGATCGTTTAAATTAAATAATCACGGTGGCTCAAGTGTCACTTTAATTTAATCATCATCATATTTTGATTTACTTCAGACCCCTTCGTTACCAGAATGAGTGCCGTTGAGGTACCCAGGGCAATTAACAGCATCAGACATTCTGTTTTTAGCAGGGGATGAAGATTAACAACATTCTAAACAATAGGAGCAAACATCCAAATTGATTTAATTATTTTACGTATAAGGATGGAGTATTTACACATGTAAAAACAGTATTGGAAATCATCTTTCCTTGACATCTTTTGCACCTTGTTTACATATATTGGAAACATAACTCCACCTTTTACGCAACTGTAGAATTTTTTTCCCCCCTTTGTGTTATTTCTGACGCACTGATTAGGTAGTGAGCACAATAAATTTATGTCAAAGTATATTTCCAGAAAAGAAACCCATTTTTAATATAATCATGTGATCAGTGGACACTCATAAGAGTTAAATGTCACCTGCAGCATCTTGTTCGAGGACCAGACACAAATCAAAACCAACTCTAGCTAAATAAATGACATCTGAGCTTATACCTGGAGGGCTGGATTTGACCTGAGCTCATGGTAACGCACCTGAAGAACTCTTTGAGTGTGGGGTAGCTTAACAAGACATACGGGAACGTGGACAAGCTGTAGTCCGGACGCCTCATCCGTAACCACTCAAGAATGAGGTAGTCTAAGTGGGAAGTCATGAAGTCTTTCACGCTTCTGTAACCCAGCGTCGCAGAGACTTGCTCCAGGGCCTGAAAGGAAATAGATACAGGGTTCTAAGAATGCCTGAGATTGATGAGAGCAGTGCAAGCTAAATCAAATATATTACTCAGGGAAGACACACTTGAATGAACTAGGGATGCCTAGAATCGGGAACAGATCGCGGCATTTTACGGGGACTGGAGTTGGCTTTTTCAAGCTGATCTGATCCCCGAGTCCGGGATCGGCGAGGCAGTAGGACTCCCCGACACTTAAGCTGGAGTCCCGCAGGCTAGGCAGTGATTAAGGTGTCTTCCCTACCTGCTCGCAAGTCATGGTGGAAACCAGGAAGATGCTGCTCTTCTCCAGGTGCCTCTGCATTAACTCTCAAGCATCTTACCTGCCTGCTGCATGACTTGGTGCATATGAACGCAGAGGCCCCAGGACTCACCCAGACGACGTAGCTGCCATTCTGGCTGAAGGTCTCGTGGTATCGGGTCGGGACATAGTATCAATCGACCCCAATTACAACAAGACTAGGATCAGATCAACAGGACAAAAATACCAATCGGGAAATCCGCAGAATAAACACATAATGCAGAGTGGGAGAGTATATATTGTGTGTAAGCTTTTCCTTAATGGATTTCAGACTTTACATGATACAATCTACCATCAGCGTAAGAACCTATAATTATCTGTGAGTGATAGCCTCCTCAGTGTGAGGCAGTGTGAAGGCATACACTGATTAAACGACAGACACCATCAAGATCAGTATATTTTGTCACCACCACTACCATAAATTACATTTAAATGAGAGAATCCACACACAATCCGTCCATATAACAAATTATCCATCCTGGACACACACTGTACAAATGGCTAGGAACATAAGTGGGGAAATCTGTCCCCCCTAACTCCTACACCAATGCAAACCTACAGAGTATTTTTAATTTTATTTATTTATTTTTGTATTATTTTCTTCTTTTTAGGTAATCATAAGCCTTATCATGGGCTCACCATACGTAGGGATGAGACACTTGCCTTTCTAGTGAGCTGAGGATCCAGTCCGTTTTCTTTGACAGACTGGCAGATGGCAAACAGAGCCTGCTTCTCGCACACCGGGCTGCTGAGCAAGGTCACGGATATCAGAGTGAGCAATGTCGATTTCCGGTTGTACTGCTCATCAAGGAGATCTTCTGGATCAAGATTTGTGCGAGACTGCGGGCACAAGAAAAGAAAAAAAGGTCAGTGACAATGGCTGTAGTTAGGGTTGCCAGTCCGGCCACGGTTTCCTAGACACATATAATTTATTCATGTGGAGGGGCAGTCCGTGAAAAAATACAACCTTGCAGCGTGTACTATCCATATAATGCAGGTAAGAAAAAGGGATCCCTGGTGACCAGACTTGATTTCCTTCTTGCAGAATATAAATTTTTCATGTTGCAGGGCAACACTTTTTCCTGTGCTCCCCTCTACATGAAATAGTAAAGCGTGCCCAGGAAAACATTGTCTGAAAACCCTAGCTGTAGTACACATCTACTGGGCTCAGGATGAGAAGCATATCAAATATTACCAATTCAGAATATTTATTTATTTGCAAAGGATTTTACCAGGAAGGATACATTGAGATTTCTCTCGTTTTCAAGTATGTCCTGGGTTCAAGAACATTGAATAACATGAAGTCACAAAATAATGGTAATTGTTGCAAGAAATTGGGATACGTCTCTAACCCCAATTACATGTAGTTAAACTGGGGAAGGTAGAAAACAAAAAGCTTTGTAACAGTCTCTGTTGTATGTCTGCTTGCTCTGTATGCCATTCTCATCCTTTCTGTGTTTTATCCTTGCCATTGTGACCTCTTATGTTGTCTTGAGTTCTTCTTTATGCCATTCCCCAATCCCACATGGATTGCATCTGAGCTCTTGTAGTGTCTACTCGCTGGCTTATATGATCGTAGTAACTGTCGGGTAGTGGTAACGACACGGCTCTACAAAAGGTGGAGAAGCAGGTTTGAATGCTGGTCAGAATCTGGGAGAATACAATCAGGGTAATTCAAAGAGAATCGAAAAGTCACTGCACGTTCGGTGACTTTTCGTTCTCTTCAATTCGGTTCCTTTTACCGATCCCATTTCGGTGCCCCTGCGGTGTATTCAGCAAGCACCACAGAGTCCCCGAATTGCAGGGAAAAGCTGCCGCAAACCTGACGAAAACTAACCGCAAAACCCAGCGAATGCACGCCGAAAACCCGCAAAAACATCTGGATTAACCTGCCGAAAACCACGGAAAAACCCGAGCAGGAGCCGATCGCAGCCTCCGGAAAAAGCCGACACCGCAGAAGAGGCAGTGAATAAATTAGGAAAACAGTTTGCATGAATGATTGAAAAGTGAAACACTGTTTGCAAAGAAACTACTGAGTGAAAATGTCTGAAATTTACATATGAGGTCCAGGGAATGATAATAAAAAGGGCTGTTACAGGAAAAATAAGTAAACTTAAAATAAAATCCAGAAAAATGCTTAAAATATCCTAAAAAATCTATAAATAAAGAGACTCTTTACTGCAGAATTTTACAATGAACGGTTTATTAGATATTGAATTAAAACCGGAATATTTTTAACATTGAAGTCTATGGGATTCTCCTGAATAAACCTGCCGAATTACACCACCGAATGGCAGGGCATTTCGGGAACTTTTCACTGCTGGTTTGTGTTCTCTGAATAGCCGAAGCAGTACTTTTTCATGGGGATTTCACTGCCCTCAAACAGGCACCGAACAGGCACCGTATGTGCAGGCAATTCGCCAGGATTTGGCGAATTGCCTGCTCTCTGGATAGCCGAATGGCCAGGAAAGGTAACCGAACGCTGATTTTCAGCGTTCGGTTACCTTTCTCAAGCAATTCGGATCTCTTTGAATTACCCTGAATGTCTGAGGAAGGATTGTAGCAGTACACACGCTGGGAGAGAAGTGCAGCTTTTTTTCTCCACGGACACGCTGCACAGAGCAAACAAGACTAAGTGCAGCATGTCACACGCTGGGGCTCCACAGGCACTGCCGACGCGTGCTGCACACTACCACAGGGATCCGAGTCAAGTTCCTGATTAGCAGGAAAGAGAGTACCACTAAAATCTGTAAGGCACCGAAATTTCCAGATTTCTGAGTCTTCTGGATTTTATAATTCCAGATAAAGGGTGCTGTATAAGTAATACGTGTTTGTTTAGATCTGGAGGGAAAAGTCCTGTTCCTTTAAACAGGAATAACTCGCTAAAAGGGAATAAATAAGGATCTCAGGTGACCACGGTGAGTAACTCACCCAAATCTGTGACTGTTGGTAGCAGGATAAGTTCTTGGTGGGTTTCGGCTATGGCCTCTTAAAGGGAACATTTAAAGTTGCTGAGGGGGCAAGCACCGCTCCAAATACAGCGGAATCAATGGAGGCCTGAAGTTCGGGGCCTAAAATTTTAGGATGGTGGATTGGGGGAGGCACAGGGACTATAATAGTAGGCAGGGGAATGCCGGTCTGTTGGAGAGGTGCAATGAGCTGTCCCCCGAATCCGAATCCTGTGCTGGTGGGGAATGACACTTTGGGACGCAGCATATTGCAGCAGCAAATCGAATAAAGCAAGATAGTGCCGAGAAATTTGCCCGAGCAGACGACGGGCGGCCAGCCCCGACCCCCAAGAGGAGGCCGAAGCCGTGATAAGTCAATTACAGGGTAATGAACAGAAACACAGCGTCCAGCCAGCCTGCACGACCTCGGCATATCGCAGACAGCCCGCAGAATGGCAAGAGGTCCAAGACACACATCAAACACCGATCGCCGCGGGTAAAGCTGGGGCAATTGCAAAGACACACAAACACACCAAAATACAAAAAAAAAACCACAGAAATGGGAGGAATTGTATGTTGAGCAGATCAAAAAGAAAAGAGTAAGTGATGGAGGCGCAAGGAGATTTATTGGGTGGATCCGGAAGAGGACTGGTTCATTGGGATGGAGAGGGAAATAGAAGGATCCAAATGTTTTCTATGGTTTTCTTTAACAATGTATGCTAATATTTTGATTTTTCACTTGCTATTTTATTAAAGGAAAAAAAGAGAATGCAATGTGAGCCTCTGAGCCCCTGTAATAAAATTCAAAAACTACTGGAATGTCCTTTAACACCAGCTACCTTCAACACAACAAATCACAGGTATATGTCATTATATATTGACCCAAACATGACATGTGAGCGTGACATTAGTTAGTGTAAGCATTACTGAATGTCACAGAAATACTAAAGAACAAGTTTAAGTTTCAGAAAAAATTCGGCATCCAACCTAGGGATTGGATTGATATTTTGCAGCAAGATGGAAGGAGAGTCTATTATTTCAGATGGAAAAACAGGTGTGAAACCTTTCTAAAGATGATGTGTGTGTGTCCTGTCTGCTCTGCGGTATGATTACACTATGCACAGGGAGATGATTACCAGGTAGCCCATTCCTTCTTGAACCTTCATGTACACATTCTCAAAGGCTTTCTGCTGTAACTGCAGTGGAAGGGCCCGCGACGTGGCATCCTGGAACAGCCTGCAAATATATAAAGTGTACACAGGAGATGTTTCAGAAACAAATGGTACTTGCCGACGTTGCAAACACAGGCGGAAATCGCAGCTGTTGCAACGGCGTCAAACGTCGGCGACTCGCAAGAGAAAGATCTGGGCGGACGAACAAGACGCTTCAAGGTTACCCACCTGTTGATAGAAGTTGCAGTAAGCGAGCGGACTTGATGATGGTCATCAGCCAAGAACTGAGGGAGAGCATCTTTCACGGCAAGGTCTGTGTTGTCTACAGTGAGGATAGTCCACTTAGCTTGGGGGTCCACCTAGAAGGAAAGGAATGGAGGCCGGGGAAAGAAAAACACACATATTTATATAGAAAAAAGTGTTTCTGTTTGACAGGGCAATGCAAAACATGAATCATAAAATAACACCAGATCCAAATAATACATCTACCCCAGTGGTTCCCAACCAAGGTCCTCAAGTACCCCCAACAGGCCAGGTTTTAAGGATCACCTTGGGGAAATGCAGACTGAATCCTGCAATCACTGAGCAGCAAATCATATCACCTGTGCTGTGCTTCAGATATCCTGCAAACCTGACCTGTTGGGAGGACTTGAGGACCGCTGTTGGGAACCACTGATCTACAAAGTAAACCTCATTGATAGCAAACCCTGATATTATATTGGTAGCATTAAGGCAGGGGCCACACGATCGTCCGTAGCGACCCCCCCTCCCAGCGTCCATCGTAGCTTTATGACGGCTCGACTTGGAGGGCCACATGATGTAACATGCATTCTAGTATCGCACGTTACAACGGGAGTGCGGTTTTCCGCTCCGTCGAGTCGCACAGCGCAATGGCCACACGGGCTTCCGAGCGAAAAGAACGTCTGCTCTCACGGACGTTCCTTCCACGCTCATGTGGCCCTGGTCTAAAACAAAAGACTATTCTTGGAACACTTCATTTAAAGTCTGTAACCAGACCGAGAACCCGATCGTAAGTCACTAGTGACCATATAGAGAGGAGTGATGTGCGGTGCAAACAAGCCAGGAAAGTTTACAGCTCTTCAGACACAACACAGACAACATGGCAGCTTCATCTGGATCGCAATCAGTGACTTAAATCTAATACTATGATCTCCGCGAATGGACAAGGCCAACAATATGTAAAGAATAGCTTACTGTAAATTCATTATATGACCAGAAGAATTACCGCCGAGTCCAGTAGAAATGCTCCATCTCTTACTAGCAGAATTTGTTGTCATACTCGCTCTACATGCTAACAAACTACTCCACTAAAGAGCGTACCTTGATCAAAGTGGTCATGCATTTAACCAAAGCAACGCGTACTACAGGGGTGCATTTTCTTTCCTTGGTGAGATGCCTTTAATGAAAAAAAATCCAGTTTTGGTTATATTGCCAAGAGAATAGCGAGGTGTTTTATAGCATAGGAAATAGCGAGGATTACCAAAAAGCTTGGATAATGTTTAGGAGTTGACCTTCCACATCGCAGATCTCGTCGGCATCTGCCCCGTCTTGGCCCAAGCACGTCACAATGGGATGCAACCTCTGTAATATAGCAACGCACACCTCCTGGTCCCGGCGATAAGCAGAGCACGCGTCACTGCAAAGACAGCACGAGCAGAGCACGCGTCACTGCAAAGACAGCACGAGCAGAGCACGCGTCACTGCAAAGACAGCATGAGCAGAGCACGCGTCACTGCAAAGACAGCACGAGCAGAGCACGCGTCACTACAAAGACAGCACGAGCAGAGCACGCGTCACTACAAAGACAGCACGAGCAGAGCAGCTGCACATTAAACAAAGGGAAAAGGAGTAAAGTAAGAGCGTGAGGACAGAGGGAGAACGTCTTACGGGAGAGGCTTCAGCAAGGCTTTGATGTCATCACCGGGGAGCGGCGTGTCTTTCGTCGGCAACTCGTTCAACATTTGTAAAAACTAGAGTAAAGAAAGAGTAAGGTGTTATTGTTTCATAAAAACAGAAAGTCTAAGCTTGCAGGAGAAAAAACAGGGTGGGAAGAGGGGGTCAAAATGGAGAAAGACATCTCGGGGGGGGGGGAACGTAGGATCGGCATGGGACAGGAACCAAAAAAAGACGAAAGCAGTCCACTTCAGTCAGTATCCAGCCAGAGGGCAGGGTGGGCAATCATCCCCACAGGGCAGAACCACCTCATGAAGGGCCCGTCTGTCATACAACCCCACACTGACACCACCACCTCCACACTCTGCAAAGGGGAATCTGGCTTAGCCGAACCGGCGATCTCCGCAGCAGACCAGCAGCTACTCACATCCCAGGCCCAGGGTCGCCCCCAGAGCCACGGAATCCGACATCTGCATCCCATCCGGGTCGTCATCCATTGTAGAGTGTTCCACCTCGGTCGCAGCACGCACAAGGCCGTCGGCGGAATCTGGGACCGAGGCAGTCGCTATCACACGCCCCCACATCCCGGCACTCCAGGAACACAGCCACCAAACGGCGCCACTCTCCTCTGGTAAGCGGCCTGTCATCTCCCTCCGGCAATAGCGCCAAACAGGTGTCCAGGCCCGCTATCACTGCCTCCACATCATGAGGGGTGGGAGGGGAGGCGCCCCACAGCCAGCACCCGAGCCCACCATCCGCATCCACTGCAGCAACATCCCGAACGGCAAGGGAGACGGAACCCTCCATCTCCACAGCCCGCACGGGGTCCCATCCAAGGACGACATTCTCCAGGGAGACGGAGAAACACCTGGGCAGGGATCCATGCCACGAGGTAGGTCGCAAGATGGCCGCCGGGGAAACACACCTGCTGGGAATCAACAGCCACAGTCCAAGTCTCTGGTCTGGCATGGGGGGACGGAACGGGCTCCAGACAACACAGGCCCGATGGCTAGCCAGAGAAGCACCCCAAATAAGGGAAAAAAATGGAGAAATTCGGCCAAAGAACCCCCAACAAGGCACCATACAGCGGAGCTCTGTCAAAACACATCCACTCCCTTCCGCAGCCAACCATGCCCCCCCCGATGTATTTCTTTCTTCATATCTGTATATTATATACCACATGTCCTTTTGCCCAATCAGGGGCCCTATTACAATCTTCGCGCAACCTTGCACGAGCGTACTTTACTGCGCGCGTCCTATACTTAACATTGTGAGCACAAATGCATTTGTGCGCTGGCACTCGGATGGTATTACAATCTATGCGCAGTTTGTAACGCACAGCCTTTCCGCGCATAATTTTAGCAACTCCTAAAAGCTGGTGTTAATGGCAAATTCTATCAACCTGGCCGAAACCAAATACACCAGCCCAAAAAAAAAACCCAGCAAAGTATAGTTACACATTCTACACATACCCAAACCAATAAAATGGAGAAGTTGTGCGTGTTTTTATTATTGCTGCAGCATATATACTGATTGACTTTGACAGGCGCAAAAACTTAACGTGATATAATTGTGGTTCTTAATTCTGATTGGCTGAATCGCGTGAAAAAAACAGTCCGCACACTGATTTCTGTGTGCGCATTTGTGCGCGTCCGTTTAACGTGTGTTATTGCTTGACAGATGAAAAAATGCGCGAGGATTGTAATTCCAGCGTTGATTTACACGCGTTAACGTTTAACGCTTGCCGCACAAATTCACGCGCTGTGTGAGCGTTTTTTGCGTGAAGAATGTAATTTGACCCCAGGTCTTTCTTCTAACCCGTTATAGAAACATAGAAAATGTCGGCAGATAAGAACCTTTCGGCCCATCTAGTCTGCCCAATTACATGGATACTTGACCTGGATTTATCTTTTGTTTAGGATAGCCTTATGCCTATCCCATGCCTGCTTAAATTCAATTACTGTTTTGGCCTCTACCACTTCTACTGGAAGACTGTTCCATGTATCCACCACCCTCTCAGTAAAATAATGCTTCCTGATGTTACTTTTAAACCTTATATTATCCTAATGTAAACATCCTTATCCTTATGGATGTAGTGTCTGTATGGCGCCACTAGATGGCTCTATAGTCAAAGGCAGGAGAATAAAACGAAATGGACTGTATATAAAAGACTAAAATAGAGGAGTAGGAGACTCACTATGGGAGAGGACTGTATAGACCAGAAACAGAATAATAAAAAATAAATAAAATTAAAATCTATTAGGCAAAATATAAAAATACAGAAAAATGTGCGACATCCAGGTGAATTACATAGGACGGAACTTAATTGCAGAAGGTGTACTGCAAGAAAAAAAACAATATACACGTGCAGTGATAAATGCAATAAACTCTGCAACAATAGACAATGTACAAATTGCTCTAAGGCTAAAACACCATAAAGGACGTGACTCCCGGCTGGATAACTTTTATTGAAGCTGAAGATTAGGAGTGCTAGCGCCGGACACCAACTCTAGGACCTGCATCCTTATCCTTAAACATTATGTTATCCTTCTATTTTATTTATTCCCCCTTTTTCCTCTCTCACTACTGTCTCTCCTGCCCAGCCCGCTACCTCTCATTCCCCTCACTGGCTCAGTTGGGGGGCTACAGAGGTATTTTGGAGGTGCATACACCCATCAGCTATCCCATAGAGCTAGCACATCTTCCAAAAGGAAGGAAGCACTTCCGCACAAAAGGCTGATAATTCAGAATTGAGTTGTTTCTCCAGTGCGGTGATTCCAATCAAACAACCTCAGTTTTACATGAAATTTCCAGAAAGGACAGCGACCTAAATTTGGATCCCTAGCATGGTTATATACACACATACATGAATATACACAAAATACACTTCCCCGGGTTGGAATGAATCACTGTCTCATTAAAACATTTTTGGATTTTGTGGGCAGCGTGCCCCCTGCTTGTGGTATAACAAGGGATCTCACCGCATGAAGCTGTAGTGGTTTGCTCATGTCCAGTGAGCTGCTGTCAATCAGATGGAGGAGCTTCCTGCGTATATCAGATGGCCTGAAGGACACGACGGACTGAGTTTCTGATGCACAGACACACAGGAACTGCAAGGTCTGAAGCAGGAGGGAATCCTGTTTGGTCAGGTTTTCCTCCGATAAGGGACTCACTGCGCCTGTGTAGACAAACTCTCTTGTTAGGCTAGGGTCAGACTGAGGCAGTGCGAACGCGCGTGCAGGCGCACTTAATCACGGCCGCACTAGCAGCAGATGCCGGGCAATGACGGTCAATATACGATGTACGGCCGCACAAAAGTCCGGCTGCGCAACGCAAGTGGAAAATGAACGCATTTTTTTGAGAACGTGAAACCGCAGGTACTGACGTACAGAGTGCGCTGCGTCCGCTAGCGGCGTGTGTGCGTGATTAGGAGACGTCAGACGCTGCTAATGTCCGGCCAACATAACGTCCAGACACAAAAAGAGTTTTATTGATGATCCGTACAAAATCACGGACGAAAATGCGCATAGTATGACCACTATCACGTATTCTGTGAAAAAATGCGTCCATTCGTTCGAACGCACTTTTTCACAGACAACATAAAAATGCGTTCGTCTGACCCTAGCCTTAGTGTCCAGAGATGTTCTGCAGCACCTAAGAGGTTTCGAAAATGTCAATCAGTAGCACAAAACTATTTAAATTACAGTGATTTTTTAACACTTGTGGAGCAAAACAGTTACACGTTTTTATAAAGCGCTAACAAGTTCCGTAGCGCTGTACAGTGGGAGGCAGAACAACAAATAAACATACAGGTTAAACGCACAGTACAATAGGTGAGAGGACCCTGCTCAAGAGCTTACCATCGAAGAGCGATGTCGGTGCTAACGCAGATACAAAGTCTTAAAATCATTCTAAACACAAACACCCACCAGTCCTCAATCCATTAAACTCAATTCCTAAACTAAAGGGGTTTATTCAGAGAGCACCGAATTGGTCACGAAATTGCACCGAACAGTGAATTTGCCCGTATGGTGCAATTTCAGGGCCATTCAGCTATTCAAAAGCTGTCAATTCGCCAAATATTGGCAAATTGCCAGCAAAATACGGTGATCTTCGGCGGCAGTGTAATCCCCGTAGAGAAGCAATGGTTAATCTATTCACAGACACCGAACTGCACTGAAATGCCCTGATTTTCGGTGGTTTCATTCGAGAGGTTTAAACAGACATTTTACTGCAAATTATTTTTTCTGTAACAGACCTCTTTATTATTATTCACAGGACTTTATATATTATTTACAGGCATTTTCACGCAGTATTTAATTGTTTTTTTTTTTTTTTTTTTAAAAAAGCCTTTTAAAAGTTGCAGTGTGTTTTTTTTTTTACCCTTGTTTGATGGCTGTTGGCTTTTTACGACGGCTGGTCGGCAGTCTGTTCGGCGGGTCGTCTGCTTTTTTCAGATCGATTCGGTGGTCTGTTTGACGAATGCATTCGGCAGTTTTTCGGATCGATTCAGCAGTTTTGTGTCTTTTTTTCAATTCGTTTGGCGGGTCGATTCACCGCACTTTGGGGACCCTGCGGTGAATGCCGAATTCACCGCAGGGTCTGCGAGTTTAACTCGCCAAAGTGCGGCGAAGAGATGAGCACTGAAATGTCGATGACCCTCTGAATAACCCTGCTAATCTTTTATCCTAACTTCGTATGTTTTCCCAAAAAACAGAGATAACCTCTTTACTACCATGATCAAGTATACTTGATGTCCAGAAACTCTCGTAGGAGCCAAACCTCGAGTAAACTCAATCTGGACATATTCTGGAGCAAAGCAAAGGAATTTTATTTCATGCAAACACAATTTGCTTGCAAATGAGCTGCAGAATGTGCTGTCAAATTCTCAGCACCTTGTAAAGCTGCCTTTACTACAGTATATTATTGTAGTAGCACTTTTTGGACAGAAGAGGGAGCCTTCTACCTGTCAAATATTTTTACATTGTCTGTAATGGAAACTTGTTTTCCATAATTCCACTGGCTATTGGCAGAGGTTTTATGGAAAAGAACTTGGTAGTGAACGGGTTAAGTTGGGCTCAATTGATCAGGAATCACACTTATATATGTGTACTATATAGTCATATGTCGAGCAACTCCCTATCCAGAAATGACTAGTTCTAACTCTAGACTTAATCTTTAGCTCTTTTACTCAGCTGAGCAAAGACCCTAACCTCAAATGTAGCACTTGGACTTTCACCCTAGCAATTTTTTCAGCCAGGCTTCGATTTTACTCCAAGTCATCCATCCTGTGTCGAGCACTGCAGCCGGCCAACCTGCCCAGTGCCACAAAAGAGCACTTCCCGTTACATAATATTAATTAAGGTTACCTGTGACATTCTGCAGTTCGCCCATGTCCGCGCCGTCTGACGTTTCAGGAGATTGGTGGTCATCAAACAGGTCCATGGCACCTTGGTCTTCAACCTCCATTCTAGAGTCTGGATCATTATCAATGAGGTCCACTTCGTGCATTTCTATTCGGCTTCCACCGCTGCTCATCTAATTGAGACACGGCAAAAGATACATTATTACCATGACAGAAAACTAAACGGATAGATCTGTCTCAAACGGCAGCATCAGCAGCTAAAATATCTTTAAATTCTGTATACGTGGTCAGTGTTCACGCTTGGCAGCTTCCTTCGTGGGGCGGTCTGTGATGAAGATTAGATGCAGACCAGCCGTTCATTGCTTCATGATATTTACAAGTTATACTTATCGAGCACTAGTGACAAAGCTCCGAGTAGACAACAACAAGAACAACAAACAGAATTGTACTGGTCAGCAGGGCCGGTGCTAGACTATTTTGCGCCCTAGGCAAGACCAGCTACTTGCACCCCCCCCCCCCAAAAAAAGCGACAACAGGAAACTGATAAATTTCTTTCTTTTTTCAAGAATAAAGTTTGAAAAGCACCACTAGTAAAGGTAAAATAAATATAAACTGTATTAAACGATTTTAAATTAACTCTATTGAACAAATATAAATTAACTGTATTTTTCTTAACGAAACGAAACCATTTCACATGCCCAGCAGAGCCAGAGTTTGACATGCCCAGCAGAACCCAGTTTGACATGCCCAGCCAGCAGAGCCCAGAGTTTGAGGGGGCAACGATGGACTGCGACAAGGACACAGATGCAGCATTTTACACACAGCACCCTGTTTATAGACAAATACATGCATTTACACACACACAGCCATACATTCACATAGACAACTATATATCCCCTACACCCCAGGGGTATGTAGCAATAAAACTCACAGTAATGTGCGATGTGTATGAGCGTATCACAGAGCTCCACAGCAATAAAACTCCGTAATATAATTGATTTATTCAACTGCCCCACCACATCAATGCTAACCCCCCAAAGGATATCAATTGTTGTCATTCTTCAGCCCCCCAGCATATCAATTCATCAAACCCCCCTCACCATTACTCCCCGCTCACCATTTCAGTTCATCACACCCCCACTCCCCATCACACCCCCCACCATTTCAGTTCATTACACCCCTCACCATTTCAGTTCATCACACCCCGCTCACCATTGCCCCCACCCCCACCATCCCCTGCAATTCATCACCCCCCGCACCATCCCCTGCAATTTATCACCTCCCCACCATCCCTTGCAATTCATCACCCCCCACCATCCCTTGCACTTTATCACACCCCCCACCATCCCTTGCACTTCATCACACCCCGCACCATCCCTTGCAATTCATCACCCCCCCACCATCCCTTACACTTCATCACCCCCCCATCCCCTGCAATTCATCACCCCCACCATCCCTTGCAATTCATCACCCCCACCATCCTCTGCACTTCATCACACCCCTCACCATTCCTTGCAATTCGTCACACCCCCCCTCACCATTGCAATTTACCACCCCCTCACCATTGCAACAGTCCACACACACAGTCCACCGCTGGCAGGTCCCCTATCCCGGTACTCACCAGTGCTGTGATGATGAAGCCCAGGGGGGGGGGGGGCTCTCCAGACCCAGGCATCCCTCAGCACCTCCAGGCTTGTCTGGGCTCCCTGGACCAGCAGCACCCAGCTCTCCAGCCAGCCCTGAAAGCTCACGGCCCACACCAGCCTCTCTTGCCCCAGAAGCAGTTGGCATTGGCTGCCTGGAAGTTCCGAAACAGCCACCTGCAATTCATTCCGCGCCCCCCGCGCTCACCATTCAAAGAGAAAAATCTATGGCTGGCTCCGCCGGACCTTTCCCGCTTCTGTCAGCATCTGGCACTGCGTGACATGAGGGGGCGGGCGCTGCAGCGTGCCGTGCACGTGGTAGGAAGTGCGACAGGCACTCTGCAGCGCCCGCTGCCGCAACAGTTTGGGAGGGCCCTGCGCTGGCTGTCATGGATTACTCCACTCCCCCTACCAAAACCGGGCCCCTACCAACCCGCAGGCCCCCGGGCAGTGCCCGAAAGCCCGCCGGGTCAGTCCGCCTGGTACAAACAATTTTTTTCTTCAGTGGTCGGGCCCGGCTGCGCCCTAGGCGGGCACTGCGCTCCAGGCGGCCGCCTAGCTCGCCTAACGGCAGCGCCGGCCCTGCTGGTCAGTGTTGCCTTGGTTAGTCACATAGGGACTCATCGGCTGGCGCTCCTGAATCAGCTGGCCCTGTGTGGGTTTGTGGACTCATCCCATAACATGTACAGTTATTTTATTATTCTTTTATGCAATTTTGTTTTGTTTTCTGCATATTGTATCAAGTGTCGCACTTGTGTATTCTAGCACGCTGACCTCGAATGTTAATAGATTTAGCAGGCTGCTCTCCATCCTGCTCGGGGTGGAGTTTGTAATTATCTATTTGTGCACAAACCATGTATTCCTTGTTTGTTTTCTGAACCAGTGGTTCCCAACCGCGGTCCTCCAGTGCCCCCAACAGGCCAGATTTTAATCATTGCCTTGGTGAAAAGCAGACTGAATCCTGCAATCACTGAGCAGCAAATCATATCACCTGTGCTGTGCTTCACAAAACGGCAAACCTGACCTGTTGGGGGTACTTGAGGACTGTGTTTGGGAACCACTGTTCTGAACTGTTAGGCTTGACACGGATCCTTCTATGACAGGGTTCTTAATCTCTGCCCCACCTGTTGTTTCTGAACTACAAATCCCATAATTCTCTGGACATCCAAAGAATTCTGGGAATCTGGAGGCCAAAGTTCGAGATCCCTTTCCCCTGACGTTCAGGCAATCTAATGAACACCTGAGCATCATGCAAGATGTAGTTTCAAAACATTGTGGGGGGGGGGGGGCAAGGGTGCTGACCCCTGACCTTTAAATTGAAGAATGGTCTATGTCCACCTTTAATAATATAAATGCCTCCTTAAATTGATCCCTGATGCTGTTTCTAGGGGATGAGGGACCCCTTTGACTTGGCACCTGGGTTCCAATATCTACTGCTAGAAGAGCTGAACATAACAGACAAGGCGCAGATTATAGGAAGGCGTGATTACCAGATATCGACAGATATCGCACAGATCGTTCAATATTCGTGATGTTATGAGGCGCTGGAACAGGTCTTTAAAAAAATTTGTTCTGGTTGCCTAAATGAAGAGAATAACAGAGAGAAAAGACAGCTGGAATAAGACACATATAAGACTATATTCCTGACTTGCTAGCAGAAACTGAAGGATACATTTCACACACACACACAAAAAAAGGAAAAACACCACAATGGAGAGAGAAAAAAAGAAGCACAGGCCTCTATACTTCACCCAGAGTGAGTGTGCAGAGGTGTGCAGGTGACCGGTGCACCGTATCCTTACGACCAAAGAATACCTTGATGAATGTCCTTGGACAGGACCGAAACATTGCATTTTCCAATAAAACGTCAGACTTTATTAAAGAATGGGGAAAAAACAACATTATCTGAAAACCATATCACCAAAACTCATTTTTTGGAGGGAGTCTCAGAGTCACGCAGATGAAGTCCCAGTGCTTCTGAAACCACCAAAAGGTGATCAGACACATGGCATGGTTACAAGAAAGAAAAGATTGCATAGATGAGAAACATAATCCAGGTTTAATCAGAATTGCCCTGGCAGCCATAGGGTTAAAATAAAGAAGACAAGCCTCAGGGGTACCTCAGTCTGGTTGCACACACAGCTCAGGCACTGCGTGACGAATGATTGCAGTGATTGTATCTTGGTATCCTCGGCCAGTTTTGACTTTAAGAGCGACGTGCACTCCCCGGCGCACTGCATCAGCATCTGTTAAAACAAAGGGACGTACAAAAAATGACAAAGGAGCACATGATCCAAAAAAGAAGCCTTCACGTCTGCATTGACATTTCCCAAACACGGGACCACTTTGTATCCTGAGAGCTGGGATCCATCTGCCTGGGTCATCGCTCTTCTTCAGGCGTATGGTCAAGGCCAACCTTTCCGCATTCCCCACTTCCCTTTGCAGTCGGTGCCGCAGTCCAAGGAATACGTCAAATTTTAATCTAGAACTTCATTCATATAACGATGACCCATTGTATTTCCCTTCACTTATTGAAAGAGTAGACCTTCTCCCAAGTGTCACATCTGCGTGTCACCGCACTCCTCTAAGGTTGTAAGCTCAGTGGAGCAGGGTCCTCATTTTCCATCATTCTGTGTCTGTTTTGTCCTACTCATTGTACGGCGCTGCAGAAAGTGTTGGCACTTTATGAATTATCGAAATTACAGAATTTTTCTACATTATGTCAGAAAGTTAGAATTTTCATGGAAGACTCAGAGGCGAGTACTGGGTCTCGGAAGTCGATGTTGTACGTTTATTCTGTATTCACCATACACTGCTCCTGGGCAGGATTCATAGACTAAACGGGGCTTCTTTCAGGAAATAAAGAGATGGCTCAAAGTGGTTGAAACACACGAGTTACTGTATAGCCATTCCTGGGCAGAACTTAATAAAAAGCATATCCTGGAGCAACAAAATAATCACTTTTTTTGGTGATCTTTTCTTTCCCCAGGTTCAGGTTACAATACAGAGTTGGAAAGACAGTACAAAAGTAGAATGTACATAGGAAAGTGGTGATACATGTTTAATGCATTATCTACATGCATCCCTTTAATGCATGAAGCAATCCAGCTTACCTTGGCCTTTTGGAACAAAGGCGACTTGTAGGCGTCTTCCTCGGTGATGACGGCAGCATGGCAGTAACCGGCCAAGACCCCAGTTAAAACACTAGCGCATTGAGCAAGGCTTACTGCAGGTGTAGTCTTCAAGAAAAAGAGAAAAAAAATCATTAAATTGCAAGTTTATATCCCACAGACACATATATAATGAGTGCACTGGTGCTGATTTTAGTTATTATAGTAATGAAAGATCCAACATATTACACATACATATATACAGATCTCTAGATTGTAAGCTCCTAGGAGCAGGGCCCTCTACACCTCTTGTTTCCATCATATGTCCGTTTACAATAACTAAAGGGGATGAGATACAGGTAAAGCGCTGTAGAAACTGTTGGCGCTATATAAATGATGACGATAATATAGCACCTATTGAACGTCATCCAGCAATACTTACACAAACCGCACAAAGAAAAATAAAGAGTGTATTATAAGATGTAGCCATGTCTAGCCATTGCCCCACGGATGTTTTCAGAATCCAGTTTGGAAAATGTCCAGGTTCCAGGGAAATTGATGTCAGCTTTGAGGCCTCCTCAATGCATGACCTGATTCCATAGCGCAACAGACATCACCAAGTTACATGAGCAACACTTGCAGGAGGACAGCGATCCCTCCAAATCCTCCAGAGCAACCATAAAGCAATTACCTGCTTCCTTGAGCAATACCTGGCAGGTTTTTCAGCAAGTGTCGATGTTTGTCGATGCTGCAAACCCTGGCGAACACCAACCATTGTAGCAATGATAGGAAAAAAAAAGCTGGCGTTTCATAAAACGGGAAAAAGAAACAATGGCAGGAGAAGATTCAGTATGAAGCTTCTAGTGCTGCTTGGACTTCCCTGTTGTGAAACGCTGGCGTTTATCATCATCGCATTGGTGATTTTCGCAGGTGTTTGCAACTTTCGGGCCAACACCTGTGCTCTTTGAATATTGAAAATTTTAAAAAAATTAATACTCGCGTCTCCGCTTTGACATCTCAGAAAACCATATATTTAACATCATAGATGTCGACTCCATTGCAAAGAGCGTGCGCGTGCTTTACGTCACCAAACTGGCGATCTATGCTGGTGGTGTTACCTGCCAGAGCCACCGTGCTCTTCCCTGTAGGAGAACTGAAGTCCAACGTAATGGCCTGAAGACTGGACAGAAAGTCGCGCGCGGCTTCGGATACAGACTTAGCAGCTGCAAACGCTACGCTTATCTCTCCGCAACTTTTCTCTTCCGAACAACAGTGAAGACTTGTTTTCAGAATGTTTCAAGAAAAAGACGATCTTCAAGACCCGTACAGAAGACACTCACAGGCTTCTCAACAAGCCAGCCTTGGGATTCAAATAAGCCCCTTGCGCTCCCTGTCCTAGATGACTGGCATACGGCCCACCTAGAGATGCGATAGGAACATATCTGGGGCTGTAATGCCATGGTGAATAAGGAGCCACAGAGCCAGCAATGAATGGGAGAGCTGCAATGAGAAGAAGAAGCACCAGCCGCGCGTCTGTCCCACTTGATCCCGACATTTATAACCTCTTAACAGCTGCAAAAGCCTTGTACCCTGCCCACTTATTGACCAGCCAACACCAACAATGGACAGCTTGAGGAAACTAGGAGGATGAAATAATGGTCAGCTCCCACTAATGAGCGACTGGAACTATTCCATGAAGAATGGAGATCCTGGTTGATGTGCAAGCCTGCTGGCTGAAGCAATGAGCACTTCTATTCTTATCATTTCTTTCCCGTCTTCCCTTTTCTAGTGGAGGATCTGCTACATCCTGTCGGCTAAAATGTGCTAGCGTATATTTTGTATCAATGTCTCCTCTTTTTTCTTTTTGCTGATCAGTAATTAGTAGAGGCTGAGAATCCCTTATCTGAAATTAGCAAAAATATGAAATGCCCCAAAAATCAAAAAAACCTTTTTACAGACGGCTGATGTGACACAAGTGAAAAATTCCACCCCTGCCCTCACGTGATGGGGGACACAATTATCAAAAAATATTGTGTAAAATTTGTTTTCACAAAGTAATACCGGCTGAGTACTGTTTATCCAATGTGTTAAAAAATTCAAAAACCTTTTGAGTGATGACAGAACACCGAGGGCCATATTACAAAGTTAGTGCTAACTTAACCAGAGCTGTTGTAAACTGAAAACCTCCATAGGCTATAATGGCTCTGGGAAGTTTACAACAGCTCTGGTTAAGTTAGCACCAACTATGTAATATGGCCCCAAGATTGGTAAATTACGCATTTGATCTCAAGACATGTGCAAATGCCCTTAAGGCTGTGTGTATAAGGTGCGCAGGGAGGGGTAGCACCTCTGGAGTACGGCTGGTTGTGTCCTTTCAGGACAGCTCATTCACTTTTGGTCCCCACCGGTCACTCAGCTCTTGCCTGTCGCTCGCACTGTGGCCACAACCCTGGCAACAGCTTTGACAGGCTGGCTAAAGAAGGTAGAGAGTAGTCGTTGGGTCAAAGACCTTCGGTGAGATAGGAACTTCTCTATCCAGAGCATGTTAAGACAGATTCCGGTGGATAGAACCACCTACTAGAATAGGACAACGGTAAGGCTGAAACAACTAATAGATTAATCGACAACTAATCAATGATTAAATTAGTTGTCAACTATTCCCATTATCGATTAATCGGTGTCGACTAATCGTCCTGTTTATTGTGTAGAGTCAGACTGATTTAAACGTAAATAACCTCAGCTTCGGAGCTGATTGGAGAAGACGCGCCGCTGCTTTACTCAGTATGATTTAGTTCTAGGTTTATGTCAGACACAACCAGTTTGTTTTTATTCCGTTTACAACAGTAGCAGAACTATAACACAAACAATCGGATACTGCCACTGGGTGAAGGAGCTGTATGCCTGTGTTTTATCCTTACTTGAAGCTGGAGTCCTGTACCACCGTCCCACCCTCTTTGGTTGGAAACTGCCATTCTCTCCCTTTGGTCTGGTCCCTTTCCCCAAACTCACTCCCACACTCAGATCAGGTCGTTTGTCCATACCCACTCCCTCTCACACTCAGGTCAAGTCACTCCCTTCCACCTCCAGTTCCTCCTCCCACTCAGTTTGTTCACAAATTTAGTTAAAAAGGGACACTCTACGCACCCTGACCACTTTAACTTATTAACCGCGATTTCATGCTGACATCATCATCTCTATCCAAGTGCTTGTAGCTACGTTCATTTGAGAAAGCAAACATGGGCTTAAGCTGCGCGTGCAGCATCAACCCATCTCTCTGACCAAGCACTCGCATACCTTGTGTGTGAAAAGTACGCAAGATACGCAATTTGCATACGTACGTACGAAAGTTACCTACACTACGCAAATTGCTTATGAAAAAAGGGGAGGGGTTGTGGTTATTTTTATTTCTTTACATAAAATTCCTTTTAAGTAAACTAATTTTTTTTCCTTATCCGATGAATCGATTAATCGAAATAATAATCGGCCAACTAATCGATTATGAGAATAATCGTTAGTTGCAGCCCTAGACAACGGTCACGAAGGCGGTCTCTGCAAGTGATGCGGTTTGCTAAGAGCACGGCAGGATAGGTAAGTCGCCCTGGTCAACCACTGCGCTCAGCCCATCTTCAACTGTCTCGGCTACTGTCCTGCCATTGAAGCAAGATGGAATTTGGGAAGAGAGAGTGAGGCTGACTATGCACACCTCTCCCTCACTTTAATCCAATTCACACGCAAGTCTTAACATCTCATCTCCTCCTCCCCCAGCTCAAGGCCTTACCAGCCATCTGTGGACACACAGTGGACAACCCACAACCTGTTAGATGTCAAGGTCCACTTCGAACACGATGGACGGACATCATCATAAGGTGTATATGAAACATAAATTAATTTGATGTTTAGACCCTGGTCCCATCCCCAAGATATCTCATTATTATATGCAAATAACCCCAAAATCCACAAATCTATTAAATCAGAAACACTTCTGTTCCAAAGCATTCCGGATAAAGGACACTCCGCCTCCATTGTTCTTATTTTTGCTTAGTTCATATTTTTTTTAAATGAAAATTTGGAATATTAAAAGAAAATATCCTCCTCACCTCTGACGAGAAGTTGTTCAGTAGCTGCTCAGACACAGTGACCAAGTAATGCTCCAGTTTCTCTCTTATGGACGTATTCACTGTCAGACATGAGGTGACCGACTTGCTGATGGAGTCGGGGGCAGCTTTACTGGACAACAAGTTATCGAATGAGTGCATGCACAGCTCCTCCGCTTCAGAGGTAACGTCATCATCCTTCCCTTGTTTATGGGGGGAGCTGGTAAAAAAAAAAAAAAGCCACAAAAGATCTCCATGTGTCCAGCACAGACAGCAGCAGTGCCCTCCCGGGAATATGTGGTGCATAGGATGCAACAGGGCTTGGAGTGAACATTATGAGACGCATCGCTACAAATAAACTTACAGAGTAAATGGGAAGAAGATAAAGGATTGCCAAAACGGAAGATTGTTACATGTGACTAATAGTAGCTCAAGTCAAAAGAAAGGACAGAATCTGTTGCCTTAGTTGTGTTAGTGCAGCGGCATTGTATGTTTTATATGTAAAGGCATATATTGCCTCTGCCGGAGAACAGAGAAAAACTGATTTTGTATTTAGTTTTTTCGGTTTTTTATTTTTTACACATTACATGGTCATGTTTGGAATCATTGTAAAGACCAGACTCTGACCTTTCCAATGACTCCTCACTTAACCTTGTGCGGTGTACAATTCAGAGATGAGGGTTGCAAAGTCCCCCTGTCTCGCCTCACTGCAGTGCCATGGTCTAGATTTTCTATTTGTTATTTTATTTTTATATAACTCTAACCTGGTTATATTTGGAATTACTGGAAAAGCCATAATCTGGCCTTTCCAATGATACCTTATATGTCTCCATAGCCCCTAGGGCTCCAGAGATACAGTGGTCTAAATGATTGTAAACTTGAAAAACATTTTTTTTTTTTTACAGAGCAAGGTGCCCCCTTATGGCAGGCGCCTGTAGGCGCATGCCTACTGTGCCTAGTTATAAATCTGGCTCTGTTCACTGTGCCGCAACTCTCATAAGCATCTTACTGACCTGCTTATACATTATGCTAGCTTTGTTTTACTTGTATCCTTACTCATCTCATTATTATACAAAAGACAAAGGAAAAGTAAGCAGCAAGGGTGTCAGAAGGCAGCGAAGTTTATTCTGGAGAACTCTGGGTTAAACAGCAATGTTTCGACTCTCCGCCTAGTCATGTATGAGTAAGGCAGAGAGCCAAAACATTGCTGTTTAACCCAGAGTTCTCCAGAATAAACTCTGCTGCCTTCTGACACCCTTGCTGCCTACTTTTCCTCTTTTGTCTTTTCTATGGAGGTATCGACGTACCTGTAAGGTAGAGCTCGGAGGGAAGAGTCTCCGATTGCAGTGTTTCGTTCGGCTGTGTGTCCTGTTTGTCTACATGTCATTTTATGTTGTGTTTTCAAATGCAAGCCGCAGAATATAAAAATAACACAAAGCCATGCGCAGGCACATAATAATCTGAATTACTCAGAAAACACGGAATTGTGACGAGAACGTGTTTTACATGAGACCCGGCAGAGAAATTATGTCTCGGTTCTTGAGCTGATCTACCACAGCATCGGAACTATTTCCATATAACCCATTTAATATAAACAGCCAGAAGAAAGGTCTGCATGTAACTTAATACACATATTTATACGTAGTTGATAAATGATCAGAGGGTATATAGGACTCAACTTACCATTGTGAAAGGTTTCCATAAAACAACATCGCACCGCTGGAATCTTTCATGGTCAGACTCACAAGGATTTTTGGCAGAGCCAGGTGAGAAAAGTCTCTGGGGGTGAAAATAAAAACAGGAATGATGAAAAGAAATATTAAGTAATAAAATTATATATACTTTATTACTTTCGACACAGTGTATACACGGCATTAATATCAGATGACTCCTGGTTTTTACCCCACGCCAAAATGCCGCACGTCTAAAAACGACAGCTAGGCCGGGTCACATAAAAAATAAATCCAAAAAGAGGGCGCATAAAACATTTGAAGCGTACAGTAGAAATATATATTCAATATTGAAGTGATCATGGGGGGGGAGGTGCAGGGATGACATCCTTTGTATTTGAGTACTGGTCACCCTTTCTGGGTGAGAGCAGGCTGATTTGTATATGGTGCAGTTGTCCCTGTAATGGCACAAATGAGCTAAAACCTTGTGAGACCTGGGCGGGCCCCACCGTAAAGCAGGCCACTAGCGCCGTTAATGGTCCTCAGGACCCTCACAAACCTCTCTTTGTCTCTATATATATTGAATATAGTAACTTTTGATGCTCGCAGTGAAATGTTGAAAAACGACTGTCATCAAAACAAAGAAAAAAAACGGAGCAGAGTATTTTGGTTAGGGCGAGAGGTTCCTTCGATTAATATCTCTATTAGGGTGGTTATCCACCACGTGCCACGGTTTGCTGCCGACATTGCAAAAGCCAACTCAAAAACACATTTAATCTTGTCAAGAGAAGCTATGCGTTCCTCTATGCAGTGCTCACTTGGTTATGAGCGGGGAAAGCTCCTGGTCTTCCAAGTCATCCTCCACATGGCCAAAAAGCAACCACTTTATAATCCCCTCTTTTAGAGTCGCTCTGCATTCTCCAGATTCACCTCCAGGCTGTTCTGATCCTCCGTGGAGATGCTCGGGGAGAGCGCATGATCGCAGAGCCACAGACAAGCACTGCAGGGCATAGCTGCAAAGAAGCACACCTTTATAAACACAAACCCTCTTACGTATCTCATACAAGGTGCATGTACGGAAGAGCCATATAACAGGGTTGTGATCTCCGCTGTTTTCCTTATTCCAGTGACTTTGGAAATCTATTTTTTGGAAAGGTTTACAGCTTTCTATCAGCGCAGCAGAAGGAGACATTGACTGGCACTTAGTGGCGTGAGAATGAATACAGATTCCGATGCCAGATAAAGGGGAATAAAAGTATTTTATACTTATGTTTATATTTGAACCCCTTAAGGACCAATGACGTAACTGGTCCGTCATAAATGCATTGACTTCAAAGACGATTGGTCCTTAAGGGGTTAAATATACAAATAGACACACCCAAGCAAATATATATAACGTTAGCCCAATAAAAAAAAAAGATATCACTACTACTTTTTATGAGAAAGTATTTTACCAGGAAGGATACATTGAGATTTCTCTCGTTTTCAAGTATGTCCTGGGTGGCAAGTATGTACCGTTAGGTGTCTTGCCCAAGGACACTTACTGGAGAGGTGCTCTTGCTAGGATTCGAACCTGTGTCTCCACAGTCTCCACGGTTATAGAGCAGTGATGTTACCTCTACTCCATCCAGCCGGTACTACTGCTATACTCTGGTGATTTTGGCATCTGGACCAACATGGCTTGCCAAATCTACAAAAAGTGAGATTAAAACCTCGACACAGCAAATAATAAAGTTTATAATTGCAGAGGACATTTACACATCCCAGCAATTCAGAGAACTGCATCACAGAGCTCATGTGCTACATTCCACACATGCAACAAAGAACTCTGGGTAGGATATGGAAATTAAATCCACAGTTTCTCACTATTTTTTTTCATCTAGGCTCTGTAATAACACAGGATCCGCCTTGTCCAATGCCATGCCATATTAAATGGCTTTTTTTCTTTTAGCAAAGACCAGATTGCGAAAACAGACAGAACGCTGATCGCTCCAGTAGAACGGTTTCGGGCTCATTTACCCTCATGAGCAGGAGATCGACTGTAAGTGGCTGCTAGTGATGCTTAACCTCTAGGGTAAATCAATACCCATTTACATTACTCATTGCCCTCCGCCACAACTTAAATGCCTATTGATTTACCCTAGGGGTTAAGCATCCATAGCAGCCAGTTACAGTCTATCTCCTGCTGATGAGGGCAAATCAACTCAAAACAGCTGTACAGGAGCGATTGTGTCTGGTTCCATAACCTGGCCTTTGCTAAAAAAAAAAAAAAAAGCCATGTAATATGGCGAGGCATTGGACAAGGAGAGTTCTGTGTTATTACAGAGCCTAGATGCAAAAAAGTGAGAAGCTGTGGACTTCATTTGCATATCCTACCCAGAGTCCTTTGCTGCATATGGGTAATGTAGCACATGAGCTCTGCAAGCAGTTCCCTGAATTGCTGGGATATGTAAATGTCTAGGGATGCACTGAAACTGCCGTTTGCACGAGTACTTAGTACTCGTGCAAATGGCCCAATACACCCCCCCCCCCATACCGGAAGCCAGCGCTGGGCCGGCTTGCCGGTATCCGCGGGGCTGGGGAAGCTGGCCACGTGCATGAAAAGTATGCGGCCAGCGTTCCCCTCCGGCGGCTGCAATACTCACCTGATTCCGTAGGTCTGGGTCACGCTGCTGTGGCGCGATCACGTGGCCGCTGGCGCTTCTGTGATGCTGCCTCCAGCCGAGAGGCTGCTTGAGGCAGCGTCACAGAAGCGCCGGCGGCCACGTGATCGCGCCACAGCAGCGCGACCCGGACCTTCGGAAGCAGGTGAGTATCGCAGCCGCCGGAGGGGAACGCTGGCCGCATGCTTTTCATGCACGCGGCCAGCTTCCCCAGCGTTCGTTGGGGGCATGTCCATGTGAGTTGGGGGCAATATCCATGAGAGCTGGGGGCAATATCCATGAGAGCTGGGGGAAAATCCATGAGAGCTGGGGGCAAATCCATGTGAGCTGGGGGCATATCCATGAGAGCTGGGGGCATATCCATGAGAGCTGGGGGCAATCTCCATGTGAGCTGGGGGCATTCTGTATATATATATATAATCTTGGGGGGGGGATATATACATGTGAGCTGGGGGCATTTTTATATGAGGTCTGTTCTTATTGGAATGCGTCACATGACATAAAATAAAATTATCAGTACTCGGTATCGGTGAGTACTTTTTAAAAAGTATCGGTACTCGGTCTTAAAAAAGTGGTATCCCTATAAATGTCCTCTGCAACTATAAACGTATCTCTCTCCACACACACTGCTGTTCTATACCAGAGGCGGATAGTGGATATAAAGGAAAAAGAAACTGCGTAATATTGTATCAGCGCATATGATTACATTTGGTTGCTGGACTAAACATTCAGCGGGTTTCTACGTACGTGTACACTGCAAGACACACGCCAGTTACCTGGATGGTTTACCAGCAGACCCGGCAAACACTTTCCAGAAGTCTCTGTCGGCAGGTATGAGGTTTCCTTCTAATAAAACGCTCAGCAGGGAAAAACTCTCGGCTTGTGTTTGTGGGGAGCTGATGCTGCGCAGAGTAACCGACCAGATCTTTGCCCACAGTTTGAGCAGATCTGACTTCACTGCGGTTACCAGTTCGGTATTCTGCGTCTGGCACACCGCCACTTCCTTCAGACACCTCAGTACATAGGTAGCCCTCTCCCCTCGCCTCTGCTCAGCCAGTAACTGCAATAAAACGGTCAGTAAAGGAGTCAGCTCGCTGCTCGGCAGGCTCAGGGGGTGCTTGGCAGTTAGGCAGGATGTGATCTGTAACCTAAAAAATAAAAAAGGTACAAACAGTAAACATAAACATCTCATCACCAGATAATATCTTTATTGCCCCCCCCCCGCCGAGGATTTATTAAATGTAATAAGTATGCTGGTGGCTTAACCCATTCATTACGGTGATTGTGTATACATGATGAGCAGTAGCAGGCACAGCAGCCAGAGATTGTGTTAACAAGACCTGAGTCTATGCTGTATCATTGCAAATTAAATTTGTTTGCATTTGGGTTCCAGAACATGCCAGCAAAGGTTTTATTATTATTATGGGCATTACGCCCGAGGAGCTAAAACTTTTTAAAACCATCTGGGAAATGTCTTTGGGCTCTATTACATTCTTCACGCAAAAATGCACGGTAAACGCGCAAATTTTTGCACGAAGCGTTAAACGTTAAATGAACGCTGGTGTTACAATCCTCGCGCATTATTTCATCCGTCAAAAAATAAGGCGCGTAAAAAAGACACGCAGAAACGCCCGCATTAACGCTGCGCGCAGAAATCGGTGTGCAGACTGTTTTTTTCACGCGATTCAGCCAATCAGAATTAAGAACCACAATTGTCTCACGTTAAGTTTTCGCGCCTGTTAAAATCAATCTGAGTATATATGCTGCAGCAATAATAAAAACACGCACAACCTGTCAATTTTATTGTTTGGGTATGTGTAGAATGTGTAACTATACTGTGCTGTATTTTTTTTCGGGCTGGTGTATTTGGTTTCAGCCAGAACGTTCAGATTTGGCGTTACCACCAGCTTTTAAAAGACGTTAAAATTATGCGCACAAACGTTGTGCATTAAATTTTGTGCATAGATTGGAATACCATCTGCTTACCAGCGCACAAACGCATTTGCGCTCACAATGTTAAGTATAGGACGCGCAACGTACATTACGCTTGCGCAGGGTTCGCGCATGTTCACCCGCGGTACATGTTAACGTGCATTTTTTGCACAAAGGGTTTTTCCCCTCGTGTTAATGTGTTTTGCGCACGCGTTAACGTTTGCTCGAGGAATGTAATAGAGCCCTTTATTGGGTATTTTACCCAGCTGATCCTGCACAGAGCTCTGAACTGCAGCAACTCCATTTGGCCAGCAGATGGCAGCATCTTCCTGCCAAATCGGTTATTACATTAAGGAATACATTGAGAATAATATATCCAATTATTTCTTCCTGTATAATCAATCAAAAACGATTTTCCAAAAAACCACAGGTCAGTGGTCTTTTGGAAACCACTTTGTAGTGAAGGGCTTCAGTCTGCATTTCTCATGCTTTTCTCACACTCTTTCTTTCCTTTATCTCCTTATTTTCTGCAGATAATCTGGTTTTCTATCCTTTATGTGTCATGATTTTCTAACATGGCTTTGAGGTCATGTGCCGGCTCCAGACACTCACACTGTACTATGGCAGGTATCGGACATTTTTACCATGTATTTTAGAGATTCTTTGCCTACTCTTTGTATAATGTGGGCTAACATATGGCGGGAAAACGAACAAGGCGCAATCCGCGAGCGAGCGAGCGTGCGTACGCAGAGTCAACATCCGAAGCTTTGCGGGGAGTAGCCCACATGGGGAAAACTCGAAATCAAAAGAAGACAGTCAACAGCTGAAAAAAGGGCATGAAGGAAATGATGAGGAAGGGGAAGAGGAGGAAAAAGAGATAGGGCGGAGGAGGAGAGAGCAAGGGGAGGAGGGAGATAGGGGGGGAGAGAGGAAAAGGAAGAGAACGGAGGAAGAGAAAAAGGGGACAGGGCACAAGGGGTGGGACTAGGAAGAGGGGAGAGGGGCAGGGCAGGGTGTGGGGGAAAGAACTGAACAGGGGCGACACTCCCAAGGGACCACCAGGAGGGTGGCATTCATTACCCGTCTCGAGCATGGCTAGGCTTTTATGGTAGTATTGTATTGAAAAGGAAAATAAAATACAGGGATTAGTGCCGATGACAAAATGATTTATTTTTATATAATAACAGATACAAATGATCCGTTCTAATTGATTTCTGCATTATATAACCGTCAATAAATGTCGAAAAAGCAGGCGATTACTGGACTGGCAGAGTCACAATGTATGAGGCTTTGTTAACATATTATTCCTTTAATAGAAGTAATACTATATCTAGTGTAATACACACCATGGGATGACCTCAAAGTCACTGTGGGACTTCTGAAGGTTGTAGCGCACCACTTCCCAGCCAAGTTCAATTCTCCTGCGCTTGCTCGGTATGCCTTCAGCCGGCGACTCTCTCTGGGTAACTGCGAAATGAGCCTGGGTGATCTCCAAGACACGAGTATCTTCTGTGAAGAGCTGGAAACAGAGAAATAGACGTTGGGTAACGTGTGAGGTCTGGGACACTGGCTAAGATCGCTCACTGGTACAAAGAGAGAGTCATACTAGAAGAAGATTAAATGTTGCTTTATCTGCTACAATACCTGATGGCAAAGATCTGCCATAAGTTCTACCAGATTTTCCTTGACTGCAACGTTACGGGATCCGGAAGAATATTTCCCCCGACTTCCTATCTGGCCGATCTCATGGACCATGGCGTCGTACAAACTGTATAAATTCCTCTGCCATTTATTAAGGTCGCATGCGTACGCTCCTGGAACGAAGAAACAAATGGTTGAAGGTTTGAAAGAAAAACACATTAGGGTTTATTCACTAACCTCTGAATTTGCCACCAAATTGCACTAAATGCTGATTTTACCGTTCAATCCAATTTGTCTATTCACAAAGCTGACAATACGCCAAATACATGCGAATTAACAACAAAATACGGTGCAATCTGCCGCCATTCTGCAGCACTGAAATTGTCCCATAGGAGACTATCGGGTCTTCTATTCACAAAACGCCAAATTGCACCGAAATTGTAACAAAATGCCCTGATTTTTGGTGTTTCGACAAATTTAAACAGGCAAACCCCACATGTTTCAATGTAATAAAACGGAATTATAATTTTTTATTTTTTTTAAAAAAAGACCATTTATTCTTTTTATTTTTTGCAAAAACCTTTTTTTCCCTCTAGGTTTTAAAAGACCTTTTTGTATTTTTTTAAAAGATATTTTTTGTTTTCTTCAATTTTTTATTTTGAAACTAGGGATGCACCGAAACGGAAATTTCCGGCCGATACCAAAAATTCGGGATCGGTTCGGCAGAAAACCGATACCGAAAATCAGACATGAGAACCTGGGCCTGGAGGCCGGGCTGAGCTGGGGACTCTCCTGATCCCGAAGGCCAGCCGAGCAAGCTGCTCGGCCGGCCTCCAGGCCCAGGTTCGCATGGCTGATTGGTTGCACCTTACATACTGACCTACACCGTTCCGGAGCTCCAGCGGTGAAAACCATCAAACTGGCAGTCGCAGTCTGCTCGGCCGTCGCAGGCTGCTCGGCAGTCCTCCAGGCTCAGGCGAGCGCCCCGGCTCAGCTGGGCCTTGAAGGTCCTGCCGTGCCGGGCGCTCGCCTGAGCCTGGCCGAGCAGCCTGCGACAGCCGGAGGACTGTCACCGCTGGAGCTCAGGGCCTACACATACTCACCTACATCGGCCCCGAGTCCTCACCGGTTGCACATACTCACCAACATCGGCCTCCACCCTCCATCCAGTGTCCTCTCTCTGTTGTTGGTCGCCGGTATGACGTCACGGAAGCCTTTGACCCGTGACGTCATCCCCGCGACTGACACAGAGAGCGGGCACTGGATGCAGGAGGACTGCCACCGGTGGATGCCGATGTAGGTGAGCATGTGCAACCGGTGGAGGACTCGGGCCGATGTAGGTGAGTATGTGCAACGCTCTCCATCCCCCCTGCTGGGGACTCGCCTGAGCCTGGAGGACAGCTGAGCAGACAACTCGACCAGCCTCCAAGCTCAGGCGAGCCCCAGGCTCGGTTGGGCCTCTAGGCCCAGGCCAAGCCGGGGGTTCGCCTGAGCCTGGATGCCGGCCAAGCAGGCAGCTCGGTCAGCCTCCAGGCTCAGGCGAGACCCTGACTCGGCTGGGCCTCCAGGCCCTATTTTGAAAGTGAAATTTTCGGCCGATTTTTTTTTTCCCCTCAGCTGAAATTTCCATTTCGGCCGAAACCGAAAACACCATTTTCGGCCGATAATTTTCAGTGGCTGAAATTTCGGTGCATCCCTATTTGAAACAGACATTTTCATTATTTTTAAAAGTACCTTTTGTGTTATTTAGACACATTATTACTTATTTAACCCCCTCTTAGGAGAATAGGAGACTTCCTTTTTTTCCCCCAATTCAGTGGAATTCAACAATGCCAGTTTGATGGTTTTCGGCGCTATTCAGGTGGTTTTCGCTGACGTCTGATAACTACTTCGGCAAATCCAATTCAGCATTCACTACAGGGTCCCCAAAGTGTGCTGAAGGGATCCACCGAACACTGCTGATCAACCCGCAGAGCGCAGCCGACAATACGCCAAACAGACCGCCGAAAAAAGCCGATCAGCCGCCGAATTGGGGTAAAAAAAAAAAAAAGGTCTGTTACAGAATAATAAAAAAAAACACACCATTTTTTTTTTTAAAAAAAGTGGGAATCAAAATCTGTAAAAAATCCAGAAAAATGCCTTTAAAAAATACTTTTTGCTGCAAATGAAAAGAATAAACGGTTGAATGAAAAATTTATAATAATGGTAAATCATTTTTACATTGAAACTGATGGGATTCGCCTGTTTAAAGCTGTCGAACTAAAGCACTGAAAATCTGGGCATTTCGCCAACATTTCGGCATTCTCTGAATAGATTAACCATTACTTCTCTATGAGGAATTTCACCTCTGTTGAAGGTCGCTGAATTGCACCGATTGGAGACGAATTGCACCGTATTTCACTGGCAATTCACCAATATTTGCTGAATTTCCAGCTTTCTGAATAGACGAATTGCCACGAAATTATGGGGAAATTCACTGTTCGGTGCAATTCGGTGGCAAGTCCGTGAAGAACCCCTTAAGGGTTAAGCATATTGGATGTGGCTTTAAAATGTTGAGAAGGATAAGTATGTATTTAAAAAGTAAACACTTAGGGCTACATTACACTGTTGGTGCTAACATTAGCGGTCACCTGAGTGAGCGTTAACGTTAGCCCTGGTGGCCACCGCATATTACAATCCAAACGCTAATGGGTTAAGTAACCCGTTTGGTATCTTGCGCTTTTCAGCGCGAGGTTACTGTACTTTGCGCTCCCTATACTTAACACGGGGAGAGCAAAGTGTTAATCAGCGTTAGGATTACAATCTACTAGAGCTGATTAACATCCGGCTGTAGTTAGCAAAAAGTTAACCACAGCCTCGACTTGGTGCTAACGGATTCCGCTTCTGCAGAATCCATTAGCACCAGCCTAAAACCCCCCAGAAGTGTCCCCCCAGTCTCCCCTGCGGATCACTACGCAGAAATCCGGCAGGTCATGTGACCGGCAGAGGAGAAACTCAAGGAGTCCTATGGACTTCATCGAGTGAATGCTCGTGGCGGCACTTAGCGCTGCCGAGCGCATCCCGTGGCTTAGCGCCCGGTAACAACGCAGACAGCTTTTTAAGATTGTAATTGACTTCTCTTCAAACGTGTACTTTTTTTTTCTTTCCCCCAAGGACACCAGCAAAAAGAAAGGTCTGTACTTCAACTAACGTTTCCTAGAGAGAGAGTAGATCCTCTAGACTAGGGGTCAGCAACCTTGGCCCTCCGTGTGTCTTTGAACTACATTTCCCATGAGGCTGAGCCAAGCTAAAGAAATCCAGAACATCATGGGAGATGTAGTTCAACATCTGGAGGGCCCAGGTTGATGGTCACTACTCTAGTCTGTAAACGCTTTTCAGCAGTGCTCTACCCCTTTAATGTGTCCGTCTCGCCTTAATCCTGGATATCATGCTGCAATCCTTCGGCCTACCTTCTTCTGTGGTCTTGGCTCCTTTTGGGTGATGAATACGCAGCTGCAGCCTGAAGAACTCCACAATCTCCTCTTTCAAAGAGTCTTTGGGTCGATGCTGCGTCCACACTCTCAGGACGGTCGGAAAGAGGTCTTCTCCAAGCTTGCACACTCGCTTGCGGCAGTTCAGAGACACCGTGCAAAGGAAGACATTGAGAGCTGCCAAGATTTGGTCCAGAGCAGCCGAGTTTCTATCTTCTCTACAGGAACAGAGAGAAGAAAAACGTACGTTTACAGCAAACCAATGCAATCACCGTTACAGGTCATCTTCAGCAATTTTGATGGGCTTCTTCCTTATCTCTCTAACCCTCCTTTTGTACTTCCTATCCCTACGAATCCATATTGTGCCACTGCTCTACTCATCTCCTCCTCGCGTGGAGCCATTGTCCTATTGTGCTCCAAGTCGGAAGCATTTGAGGGAAAAATCATAAGCTTTTCGCTGGCCACGAGCCTGGAGCCGCATCTATGTCAGGGATCGCCGATCCCTCTAGGTCAGGGATCACCGATCCCTCTAGATCAGGGATCGCCGAACCCTCTATGTCAGGGATCGCCAATCCATCTATGTCAGGGATCGCCAATCCATCTATGTCAGGGATCAGTGACCTTGGACCTCCAGATGTTTCAGAACTACAACCCCCATGAGTCTCCACGAACACAAGAGTGGCTGAGCATTAATAGAGATGTAGTTCCAAAACATCTGGAGGATCAAGGTCGCTGACCCCTGCTCTATGTTAAACTAGCCATGAGAGCAAAAAGTTTTCAAATCTGCAATATTGCAAATATTTGTAACGTTCCAACATAATCTGCAGCGCTGTACAATGGGTAGGACAAAACAAACAGAAAAATAACCAATAAATTTGACACACAAGGGGTTATTCAAAGAGCACCAAATTAGCCACGAAATTGCACTGAACGATGAATTTCCCCGTGCGGTGCTATTTCGTAGCCATTCGGCTATTCTAAAAGCTGCCGAGTTGCCAAATATTGCCGAATTGCCGGCAAAATAAGGTGACCTTTGGCAGCAGTGAAATCCCCATAGAGAAGCAATGGTTAATCTATTCAGAGACACCGAACAGCACCAAAATATCAGTGACATGTCAGTGAAATTAGATTTTCGGTGGTTTCATTCTGCAGGTTTAATCAGGCGAAACCCATAGGTTTCAATGTAAAAAAATATTCCCCGTTTTTCTTAAATATTTATTCAACCGTTTATTCTTTTCACTTGCAGCAAAAAAGTCTCTTAATTTATTTTTTTCCAGAATTTCTATTTTTTTTATTTTTAGACATTTTTCAGGATTTTTTTAAAATGGATTTTTTAATTCTGTAACGGACCTTTTTATTGTTATTCATAGAACCTGCTGTATTATTTCCATGCGTTTTCATGCAGTAGTTTTTTTTTTTTTTTAAACGCCTTTTAAAAGTATTTTTTACGGCGGGTCGTCGGCTGTGTTCGGCATTCTGTTTGGCGGGTCATCGGCTGCATTCGACAGCTTGTGGATGCATTCGGTGGTCTGTTCGGCGTGTCGTCGGCTGCGTTCAGCAGTTCCCTTCGGCGCACTTCGTGGACCCTGCGTTGAATGCTGAATTCACCGCAGGGTCGACGAATTAAGGTTGTCGAAGGGGAGAGCACCAAAATTTCGCTGCTCTCTGAATAACCCCTATTGCGAACGATAGGAATGGAGGATCCAGCTCAGGAGCTTACAATCTAAGAGGCGCGCAGCGTGTGAAGTGTATCTACGTTGCTCTTGAGATTACTTACTTCACTCTCTGCATCGCCGAAGAGAAGAACTTGAAAAATCTGGTGTGCATGGCATCGGTCTGGAGACAGCAGTCATTGGGCGACGAGTGGATGTGCGTCACATCTGTCTGCAGGCAGCAACCCCGAGTCAAGGTGTGGATGATGCGAGCCACAACCAGCCGGTTTATGGCGCCACTTGGGTTCAAGTACAAACTAAAGTAGAGCTTCAGCAACTCTGCAAGGAAAGACACAGCGCTGATCAGCGATCCAGTACAGATATGCGGGACGCACAACATACACACCGAGCCATTCAATCCGGCAGGATTTCAAAGACAAGGAATGGACTGGCACCTGGGAATAACTGCAGGGTGGTACAATTTGGCATTTATTCATTTTGGGTTTGATTTTTCCATTATATGCAACTCAAAACAAATCATGTTACAGGATCTACTCCACGTGGTGTCCTATTTCCACTCTGCATCTCGGTATGAACGGAACGGGCGGCCATGCTCGCGGTCAGGAGTTGCTTGCACGGATACGGTAAATCTGTTATGTCTTGCTGGAGATTTTGACCATTTGTGTAAAGAATAATATGCTCCTTGAAAGTGTGTTCTTCCACCCTGCGTTTATCAGGTTTCCACAGCAAACACTACACATACAGGGTTATTCAAAGAGAATCGAAAAGTCACTGCACGTTCGGTGACTTTTCGTTCTCTTCAATTCGGGCGATTCGGGGGATCCCATTTCGCCGACCCTGCGGTGTATTCAGCAAGTACCACAGGGCCGTCGTAGTGCAGGGAAAAGCTGACGCAAACCCGACAAACGCACACCGAAACCCGCAAAAACATCTGGATTAACCCCGCCGAACACGCCGGAGAAATCCGAGCAGCCGCCGATCACATCGCAGAGCAGCCGCTGGAAAAACCTGACACTGCGGACGAATGGATTGAGAGAAAAAAAAAAAAAAACAGTTCGCTTGAATGTTTGAAAAGTGAAACGCTGTTTGCAAAGAAACTACTGAGCGAAAATGTCTGAAATTTACACATAAGATCCAATGAATGATAATAAAAAGGGCTTTTACAGAAAAAAAGAAAAAACAATTTAAAAAAAGAAACGCAAAAACATTTTCGCAAAAAAATCCCAAAAAATGCCTAAAAGATCCTGAAAAAAAAATATCTAAAACTAAAGAGACTCTTTACTGCAGAATAAAATAAAAAACGGTTTATTGGATATTGCATTAAAACGGGAATATTTTTAACATTGAAGCCTATGGGAATCGCCTGAATAAACCTGTCGAACGAAACCACCGGATGGCAGGGCAATTTGGCAACTTTTCTCTGCTGTTTTATGTTCTCTGAATAGACGAAGCATTGCTTCTCTACGGGGATTTCACAGCCCTCGAACAGGCACCGAACAGGCACTGTATGTGCAGGCAATTCGCCAACACCTGACGAACTGCCTGCTCTCTGAATAGCCGAATGGCCAGGAAAGATAACCGTACGCTGAATTTCAGCATTCGGTTACCTTTCACCAGCAACTCAGAGCTCTTTGAATAACACTGATAGTCTGTCACCCCCTGCAAAAAACTATGTATATACCTTGTAGAAACAAACAAAACATTGTGCTTCGTATGTTACAAATGATACCCATTGTGTTCATGCCAGGGGCGTGCGGTGAAGTCAGTGGCTGGTAAGGCTCTGGTAAGTATCAAAGCCAGATGTACAAAACGCCACCCTGCAGCATGTAGAATCCATATGTTGCAGGTAAGAAATCAAAAAGCAATCCCGGGCGACTTGATTTTCTTACTGAAGCATTTCAATTATAGATGTTGAAGGGCAGCACTTTTCCCTGGACTCCCCTCTGCATTAAGTAGTAATGAGTCCAGGGCTCATCTGGCAATCCTATGTAAGTTACACTGAGTCCGGGGTCTCAAACTCTGCCGCTCCAGTTGTTATTGAACCGGAATTCCCATGATTCTCTGGCCATCTATTTCAAGCAAAGAATCCTGGGAATAGTAGGCCATCAACATACAGGGGCTGGAGTTAAAGGTCCCTGCATTGAGTGATAAATAGGGGCTATTCTAAGAGTGCTCAAGTTGCAAACACCGGCGAAAATCACCGCTGCTGCAAAAGCGGCAAACATGAGCGTTTCACAAAAGGGAAATGCAAACAGAAGTTGGAGAAGCTTCAAACGCTGGCATTTGCAACATCGGCGATTTTCAAAAGTGTATGCAACTTCAAAGAACGCTGGCGGCTATTTATGACTCAAAAAGTATTCAGGACGTGACTTGGAATCGCTGCACAACCATTAGCATTTGTGAACGGAGCTGTAAGAGTTAACTGCTGACTTGGATCAAAGCCCAGGTGCATAGCGCAGCATTACAGGTGAAATGGGTGGAGAAAAATGCAGGGGAATTCCATGTATTTCTTGTTTCAGTTTGCTAGATGTCACATTTCAGCTGAATAATGTATGCAAAGGGGAACGGAGTGATTTAAAAACAAGAGATTGAAAGTCTCTCGACGAGCCCTGACGTCACCTCGACACATAACACTATATTGAACACGGCTGTGTCTCATGCAGCCTGACAGCAATTTTCTCACAGGGAATAGTCAGAATCTGCAGGATGCAAACGCGCTGCAAAGTATTTTGCATTGTCAATGTGTATGTGGTGTAAATCCGACTGTAAAAGCATAAGTAAATTTCAAGTTGCGACACTGCAATATATGGGAGGAGGGAAGAGGGTGACACTAATTCAAGGTCCTCTCCTCCTGTTTCCAACCAGTTTATCACTCTCGCCTTGCAGTCCATCACTCTCGCCTTGCAGTCCATCACTCCCGCCTTGCAGCCCATCACTCTCGCCTTGCAGCCCATCACTCCCGCCTTGCAGCCCATCACTCTCGCCTTGCAGCCCATCACTCTAGCCTTGCAGTCCATCACTCTCGCCTTGCAGTCCATCACTCTCACCTTGCAGTCCTCTCCTCCTGTTTCCACCCCAACCCTTCTAGATTGTAAATTCCCACGGGGATAGGGCCCTCTTTTCCTCATGTACTGGTTTGTCAAAATGTTGTTCAATGTATTGTAACCCTGTCTATATTGTACCCATTGTACAGCGCTTCGAAATACACTGGCGCTATATAACTGAAGAATAATAATAATTATCAATTAAAATGCAGATATAATCTCCCTCTATATTATGTTATAAAAAGTTGAGATGAAGATGCAAAAAGCAAATGAACTGGCTAAAGGGGGGGGGGATACATAGCAGGTTACGCCACGTAAGACAGGAGGCCGTTAAATACCCTGGTGAGAAACCAAATTGACTGGTCGAAGCATCTAAGTCGTCCTCCTCCTATTAATTAAAAAAACAAAGCACTACCCAAGCCACGTTGATGGAATGGTGTATTGGTGGTGCTTCACCAGATTGGCACGATACAGTAGGTTTCTCATCACAATGTTAGACCACATGCCAATGGAGCGATGCATAGATAGGAATGAGGTCCCAGGATGACGCACAGTAAGTTCAATCACCCTACAATATGTCACCATGAATCTAGACTGAGCAGGATCATGTGGACCTCTCCCATGGACCCAACGAGAAACACCAAATGAGGTGACAGTAGCCAAAATGATACAATATTTTAAATAATTTACCCATAGTGAGTTGTTCTTACCTGCCCACTGCTGTGGAGTGATCTCACACCAATACTTGCGTACGGTTAAGATATCCTTCAAGAGTATACTGCTGTAATCCGCCCCGTACGCATTGCACGTAGCAGGGTCTTTCACCGTGTCTGTCACATGATGTAAAAGCTCAGTACATTTTAATCGAGGAGCTCCTAGACACAAAAAATGCAAAGGACTAAGTCAAACAAATATATACGTGATAAATAAATATTAACCATGGCCTCTAGAATACACAGAAACACAAGCAAACCACAGAGAATCTCCGCTTTGTTACTGTGCAGAGCTATGAACGCCTTACAATTGTTTTCAGGGATGCCTAGTTACATTTTAACAGGTAAAGTCCAACAGCAACACAAGGAACACTGCGTGAAGAACATCGGCTTCATGGAATCACTACTCAATAATTTTATCTCCTATTCCATCCAAGATATAAACCCAGCTTGTGTCTTGCATGCTGCGCCTGCTTGTTGTGCAATAACGTCTCCTATACTTTATCTGGGAGGTGTTAATGTCTCCCCAGCACATTGGGCCTTTTCAACCCTGTTGTTAAGTGATTGTGCTTAAGCGCAATCACTTAACACATTGATTTCAAGACACCAAAAATTCCCAAAGTCACCTAGATAGCCAGAAAGATGATATCACATCACTGGACTGAACCTGCTGAAATTCCTGTAAATATATACGGTATATATATATAATTTATTTTTTTAAATGGAAGTCAAACTCACTTTTGTTAGCGCACCGGATGAAATATTTCACCAGGCTGCTGATGTCTTGCATTTTCTTCTGCCGAGTAGCTAGGGTGGATACAGAAACATTGGCCTTTGCAGATTTGAGGCTTTCGGTTTCCTTGTAGATATATTTCTGTAAGAACCTGAACAAACGATACAAAGGAAGATCATTTACACACCATGTCCAACAATCAAATACATTACAGGTCGAGTACCTCTTATCCAAAAACCTATTGAATACCGACAGGACAGCAAAGTGAAAAACCTCATGTAACAGGGACACAATTAATTAAAATACATGTATGGTATAAAATGCTCTGTTCTGGCTATATGTACAGGGTGTGTACGGCGCATTAATGAATTTCCTGTTTACACTTGGGTCCCCTTCCCAAGATATCTCATTACTATACGTAAATATTCCAAAAATCTGGTGGGGGGGGGGAGAGAATAAAAAATACTAGACCCGTCCCAAGAATCACAGATAAGTGCCACTCAATCTGTAGAACAAGGGCCTTTGCATAAAGTTTCTGGAAAATATTAGCGACGCAAAGCTTAAAGGTGATTTGAGCTGCCAGTAGTTCAAGTCAATGCCAAACCCTGTCTAGTATGTTATGAAGTATTGAATAAAAGTTCCATCTGTCTCAAACCCATTATGACTCCCGTCCCTCTCACTCCAAATGCTCCTCTGTCCCGTCCCTCTCACTCCAAGTGCTCCTCTGTCCCGTCCCTCTCACTCCAAGTGCTCCTGTCTCGTCCCTCTCACTCCAAGTTCTCCTCTGTCCCGTCCCTCTCACTCCAAATGCTCCTCTGTCCCGTCCCTCTCACTCCAAATGCTCCTCTGTCCCGTCCCTCTCACTCCAAGTGCTCCTGTCTCGTCCCTCTCACTCCAAGTTCTCCTCTGTCCCGTCCCTCTTATTATTATTATTATTATTATTTATTATTCTTTATTTATAAAGCGCCAGCATGTTCCGCAGCGCTGTACAATAAGCACAGTATAGACAGGGTTACAATACATTGAACAACATTTGACAAACAGTACAGGAGGAGATGAGGGCCCTATTCCCGTAGGAACTCACAATCTGGGAGGGTTGGGGTTGGAAACAGGAGGAGAGGACTGTAAGGTGAGAGTGATTGATGGTTGCGTCAGTGAGTTGGGTGGTAGGCTTCCCTAAATAGGAACGTTTTAAGGGAGCGTTTGAAGGAAGAGAAGTTAGGGGAAAGTCTGACAGTACGAGGGAGAGCGTTCCAGAGAGTGGGGGCTGCGCGTGAGAAATCCTGCAGTCTATCATGGGAAGAGGTGATGTGGTGAGAAGCTAGGCGCAGGTCACTGTTTGACCTTAGGGAGCGGGCTGGGGTGTATTTGGTGATTAGTGAGGACAGGTAGTGGGGAGCTGAGTTAGTGAGGGTTTTGTAGGTAAGGATAAGGATTTTGAACTTAATTCTGCAGTGGATGGGGAGCCAGTGAAGGGACTCGCAGAGGGGAGCGGCAGAGACAGAGCGGCGGGTGAGGTGAATTAGTCTGGCGGAGGCGTTCAGGATGGATTGTAGGGGGGAGAGGCGGGACAGAGGGAGGCCAGATAAGAGATTATTGCAATAGTCGAGTCGGGAGATTACCAGGGCGTGTATGAGTTGTTTTGTGGCGACAGCGGTAAGAAATGGCCGAATTCTGGAAAATATTACGCAGTTGGTATCGGCAGGAGGAGGAAAGAGACTTGATGTGGGGGATGAAGGAAAGAGCAGAGTCAAGTGTAACTCCAAGACAGCGAACTTGGTTTGATGGGGAAATGGTGATACCCTCCACCGTGATAGAGAAGTCAGGAGGTGGGGAGGCATTGGAGGGAGGAATAAGTAGGAGTTCAGTCTTCGACATGTTGATCTTTAGGTGGTGGGAGGCCATCCAGGAGGAGATGCCAGATAAACAGTCACTGACTTTTGAAAGGACAGGGGGAGAGAGATCAGGGGTAGAGAGGTAGATCTGAGTGTCATCAGCGTAGAGGTGGTAATTGAAGCCAAAGCTGTTGATGATTTTGCCCAGGGAGGAGGTGTAGATGGAAAAGAGCAGAGGACCAAGGACAGAGCCTTGAGGTACACCAACAGATAGAGGCAATGAGGAGGAGGAGTTACCAGCAAAGGACACACAGAAGGACCTGTTGGATAAATAGGATTCGACCCAAGCGAGTGCAGTGTCACCGAGACCCAGAGAGTTGAGGGTCTGTAGAAGGAGGGGGTGGTCAACAGTGTCAAAAGCAGCCGAGAGGTCAAGCAGGATGAGAATAGAATAGTGGCCGTGTTTTTTAGCAGTTAGGAGGTCGTTGGTGACTTTGGTGAGGGCAGTTTCAGTTGAGTGTAGGGGACGGAAGCCAGATTGCAGGGGGTCAAGTAGGGAATTGGAGGACAGGAAGAGGGAGAGGCGGTTGAAGACTAGTTTTTCTAAGAGCTTTGATGTGAAGGGAAGCAGGGATACAGGGCGGTAGTTGGATGGAGAGTTGGGATCTAGGATGGTTTCTTTAGTAAAGGGGTAACTAGCGCGTGTTTGAAGGCGGATGGAAAGGAGCCAGTGGAGAGAGAGAGGTTGAAGATGTGTGTGAGAGCAGGGGTGAGGGAGGAGGAGAGGGAGGAATTAGATGCGAGGGAATGGGGTCGAGCGGGCATGTGGTGAGATGTGAGGAGGACAATAAGGAATTGACTTCCTCCTCAGTGGCTGGGAGGAAGCGGCAGAGGGTGGCAGAGGGGACCTGTGGGAGTGGAGGTGGCAGATAACTATCTTGTGTTGGGATGTTGCCTCTGATATTTAGAGTTTTACTGAGGAAGTAGTCTGCCAGGTCTTGAGCGCTGAAGGCAGCTGTGGGGGAGGTGCAGGTGGGTAGAGGAGGGTGTTGAAGGTGGACCAGAGCCGTTTAGGGTTGGAGGACAGCGTAGATATAAGAGATGAGAAGAAGGATTGTTTGGCCAAGTGGAGGGCAGAGGTGTATGACCGGAGAATAAACTTGAAGTGAACAAAATCAGCTTCAGAGCGGGATTTCCTCCAGGCACGCTCTGCAGTGCGGGAGCATCTTTGCAGGTAGCGTGTCTGGAGGGTGTGCCAGGGCTGAAGCTGGCGGCGTGGGGCCTTACAGAGTCGAAGAGGAGCAAGAGTGTCTAGAGCAGAGATAAGAGTAGTGTTGTAGTGATTAGTGGCAGCATCAGGGCAGGTGAAGGATGAGGTATAAGGGAGGTGGTGAAGCAGGTTGGAGAATTGATGGGGGTCCACAGCATGTAGATTTCTGCGAGTGTGTGTGCGGGTGGGGGAGCAGGGTGTTTAGGAAGTCCAGATAGGTTGAAAGAGAGAAGGTGGTGGTCAGAGATGGGGAAAGGGCGACAGTTGAACTCAGAAATGGAGCAGAGGTTGGAGAAGACAAGGTCAATAGCGTGACCATCGCGGTGGGTAGGGAGGAGGGAGGATTGTGTGAGTCCAAGGGAGGATGTGAGTGAAAGAAGTTTGGAGGCAGCAGGGGCGGAAGGATCGTCAATGGGAATGTTGAAGTCGCCGAGAATTAGGCATGGAAGATTAGAAGACAGGAAGTGAGAAAGCCAGGTAGCAAAGTGGTCAAAGAACTGGAGGTTGGTCCAGGTGGGCGGTAGATGACTGCCACCCTGAGAGCCAGAGGAGAGAACAGGCGGATGCAGTGTGTCTCGAAGGAGGAGAAGGAGAGGGATGGAGGTGGAGGGAGATGCTGGTAGGTGCAGGAGGGAGAGAGCAGGATTCCGACCCCGCCACCATTTCTCTCACCCGGTCTGGGGGTATGGCTCAAGTGTAGACCGCCATGTGAGAGAGCAGCAACGGAGGCCGTGTCAGAGGGAGTTAGCCAGGTTTCAGTTAAAGCTAGGAGGTTGAAGGAGTTTGAAAGGAAGAGGTCATGGATTGCTGTGAGTTTGTTGCACACAGAGCGAATGCTCTGTCCCGTCCCTCTCACTCCAAGTGCTCCTCTGTCCCGTCCCTCTCACTCCAAGTGCTCCTCTGTCCCGTCCTCTCACTCCAAGTGCTCATCTGTCCCGTCCCTCTCACTCCAAGTGCTCCTCTGTCCCGTCCCTCTCACTCCAAGTGCTCCTCTGTCCCGTCGCTCTCACTCCAAGTGCTCCTCTGTCCCGTCCCTCTCACTCCAAGTGCTCCTCTGTCCCGTCCCTCTCACTCCAAGTGCTCCTCTGTCCCGTCCCTCTCACTCCAAGTGCTCCTCTGTCCCGTCCCTCTCACTCCACGTGCTCCTCTGTCCCGTCCCTCTCACTCCAAGTGCTCCTCTGTCCTGTCCCTCTCACTCCAAGTGCTCCTCTGTCCCGTCCCTCTCACTCCCAGTGCTCCTCTGTCTCGTCCCTCTCACTCCAAGTGCTCCTCTGTCCTGTCCCTCTCACTCCAAGTGCTCCTCTGTCCCGTCCCTCTCACTCCAAGTGCTCCTCTGTCCCGTCCCTCTCACTCCAAGTGCTCCTCTGTCCCGTCCCTCTCACTCCAAGTGCTCCTCTGTCCTGTCCCTCTCACTCCAAGTGCTCCTCTGTCCCGTCCCTCTCACTCCAAGTGCTCCTCTGTCCCGTCCCTCTCACTCCAAGTGCTCCTCTGTCCTGTCCCTCTCACTCCAAGTGCTCCTCTGTCCCGTCCCTCTCACTCCAAGTGCTCCTCTGTCCCGTCCCTCTCACTCCAAGTGCTCCTCTGTCCTGTCCCTCTCACTCCAAGTGCTCCTCTGTCTCGTCCCTCTCACTCCAAGTGCTCCTCTGTCCTGTCCCTCTCACTCCAAGTGTTCTTCTGTCTCATCCCTCTCACCCCATTCTGCTGTCTCACCCCATTGTGCCCTGTCTCCTCCCTATACAAATTGGAGATACTGGGAAAGATGTTGGCATAATATAAAGATATCCTTATAATATTAATATTGCCATCGAATGATCTTCAAAGCTATTGTTTGCAATATCCACATCAACCCAGTCACCGGGACCATAAAGTGCGACCATTGAATGGGAGGAGATGTGAGAACCCACTACAGCAGAGCTGTAAAACTCACGTCCCCCTCTGCCCTCGATGTTGAGGCCTACGTTTCCTAGAATTCATTCAATGTAATAGATGGTTAGGGAATCATGGGAGATGCAGTTCAGAAACATCTGCTGGGCAGAGAGTGACAGCCCTGCACTACTGCTTCAAACAGCAACATTGATATCTGAACGCAACGAGTGTTTTTACAACATAGAGTAAAAGGAGCATGTGTCAGGATGCAGTGAAATGCACATGTTTCAGGCTGCCCTATGGCCCTGACTTATATGGAGTAGCTGGGGCTCGGTCTCTAGTGTGCCACGCGCGTCTCAAACCATGGCTCTGGGTGCCTTGTGCTGAACTTGACGGCGAAAGATATTTAAGCAGGGTGGCCTGGGGTCATTTTGCCTTCCCCTACAGATGCTGTCCCCCTTTTTCCATGCTAGGACAGGGATCTCATGCTCTGACCCCAAGACGTTTATTGCCTACAATTCCCAGAATTCCTTGCAAGCAAACCCAGGACATACTTGAAAACGAGAGAAATCTCAATGTAAAAATACTTTATAAATAAATGAAAGTCAGAGAATGATGGGAGTTGCAGTTCAGAAACAGCTGGGGGGGGGCACAGAAGAGTTTGAGATCCCTGTGCTAGGAGATTATGTTCTTCTATGAAATTCATGTGCTGAGTCTATTTTGCATGATTATATCCCCTTTAGGCTGGCTGTCCACTGGAACCGTGGACGGGTGACCAACTTGGTCGTCCGCCTAAGGACAACACAGTCAGCCGATCAGGGTCGTCCACCGAAAGAGTCTAGACGACTCAGGTCGGCCGATGGACATGCCGCCGATAGGGGGGGGGGGAATGGGGGGGGAACCTGCTGCGGGGAAAAAAAAAACTGTTCTTGGTGCTGAAATGGAGTTTCAGCACCAAGGCAGCCCCGTCCAGTGCAGCCAAAGAAGAAATAAAAAAAAAAATCTCGCCAAAGGCTGCAGGGGGGATAAAGCCCAAGGATAGCAACGCTGAACGCAGGCGGCCTGTATGAAAAAAAAAACGCGGTCTGTGAGGGAAAAGCAGCCTTGTCTCTTTTTTTTATTATTATTTTAAAAATGGAAACCCAAAATTTCGCCAAAAAAAAAAAAAAATGTAATATCAGTAACCAAAAAGGCTTTTGCTGCGGATAAAAATAATAAGCGTTTGAATAAAAAAAATAATAATTTACATTGAATCCTTTGAGCAGTCTAACTGAATCACTTCCCTATGGGGCAATTTCCCTGCCACGGCACGGCGGTTTAACTATACAATTCATCTTTTTTCATGTAAATTGTACCAGATTTTCCGACATCATCTGACAAATCCCCTACAAATTGGAAGGATCACTAATCTGTTTGTAGTCGCAAAAATCGTCTGAGATCTTGCGATGGTGGACGGACGCAGTGGAAGAGGGCTGATTCACTTCCAGGTTTTGGGATCGGTCGGACGACTTCAGACCATATCTTTATGATCGCACCATCGCACAAATATTGGACGGCCAGCCTTATTCACACAGCGCGGAATCTGCCATTCCCATATTTTCTGATTCAAGGTGTTTTTTTTTACTTTCCTGATATTTTCTGACTAGTTTGTCAAAATTCATTATGAATAAAATAAATAAAAAGGATGAAGCTCTACTGAATAAAACGTGTGGTGGATGATGTGCTAAAAGTAAATAAGTATAAAAGTACATGTTTCTGGAAAGATGACCTACCTGAATACAGTGTCCCAATTAAGTTTTTTTCCATGTCTGGAATCTGAATTACGATCCAACTGCTGGACCGTCTCGCGATCCCGAAGGAGACGTCTGAACTTATCAATTTCTTTCTAAAGTTGGACAGATACCAATAATATATCCGTTATAACTCACCAAAGGAGTGTTAAATAAATATGGGTAAATCAGAGGAGCAATAAACCATTAAAAAAGCAATGCTCTACAGACTAGGCCAGTGTATCCCAGTTCTGTCCTCAGATCCCCCTGACAGGACAGGTTTGCAGGATATGTGAAGCACAGTGCAGGTTATGATTTGCTGCTCAGTGATTGCAGGATTCAGTCTGCATTTCCCCAAGGTGATCCTTAAAACCTGGCCTGTTAGAGGGTCCTGAGGACCAGGGTTGGGAAACACTGACCAAGATTACTTGGAAACAAATACCACTATGACATGATGGAAAGATTGTTACCTTTCTCTCTGTCGCCTTATCATTTTCAAGTTGACGGCAGCAAAGGAGCAGTTCGTGCAGTGCAAGACTCATGGTGCCCCGCGCCCACCAGGGGCTACCTGGAGACACAAACATGAGAGAAGAATACAGTATGTGAGGTCAAGAAAGACAAGGAACGATTCCTACAGATTTATCTTAAAGTGCACCTTTCTTACCCAAAACAATTATCTCCCATATCTGCCTATGCATTGTGTTACACAAACAGCCGACAGATTCAGGGCCGTCTTGAATATTGACTGGGCCCTGGGGGGGGGGGGGATTCTTGCCCCCCCCATGCAATTTTGCTCTCCACCTCAACATACTGACTCCGACCTGTCCAATGGCACTGAATTTAAACTTATTGAGTGTACTGAATGGAGATACTCGTGTCCAAAGCACCCAGCTCTCCTAGCAGCGGTGCAACGACTTGTGTTTTAGATGAACCAATGTGTAATAATGCATTGCGTCATCAACTCCCCATCAGCTCACGGTGTGGGAAATGAGAAGGTGTGTTAGTGTAGTGGCTTTGTTTGCTTTATATGTAAAAAGCACAAAATGTCACTGCCTTAGAACTGAGAAAATAGCAAATAGCAAATTTTGCATTACATTTTTTTGTAATTATTTACACATTAAATGGTCATATTTGTTATCGATGGAAAGGCCAGACTCTGTCCTTTTAAATGACACCTTCAGGGTTGTTCAAAGAGAATCGAAAAGTCACCGCATATTCGGTGACTTTTCGTTCTCTTCAATTCGGTGCAAGTTGGCGAGCCCATTTCGGCGACCCTCGGTGTATTTAGCAAGCACCACAGGGCCGCCGAAATGCAGGGAAAAGCCGCTGCAAACTCACCGAAAACTCACCGCAAAACCCGGCGAAGGCACAACAAAAACCTGCAAAAACATCTGGATTAACCTGCTGAAAACACCGGAAAAACCCAAGCAGGAGCCGATCACACGCTGCGCAGCCGCCAGAAAAAGCCGTCACCGCAGACGAATGGAGTGAATAAATTAGAAAAACAGTTTACTTGAATGTTTGAAAAGTGAAACGCTGTTTGCAAAGAAACTACTGAGCGAAAATGTCTGAAATTTACATATGAGATCCAAGGAATGATAATAAAAAGGGCTGTTACAGAACAAATAAGTTAAAAAAAAAATTAAAAAACATTAAATCTCGAAAAATGCTTAAAATATCCTAAAAAATCTATAAATAAAGAGACTCTTTACTGCAGAATATTATAATGAATGGTTTATTAGAAATTGAATTAAAACAGGAATATTTTTAACATTGAAGCCTATGGGATTCTCCTGAATAAATTTGCCGAATTAAACCACCGAATGGCCGGGCATTAGGGGAACCTTTCACTGCTGGTTTGTGCTCTCTGAATAGCCGAAGCATTGCTTCTCTATGGGGTTTTCACTGCCCTCGAACAGGCACCGAACAGGCACCGTATGTGCAGGCAATTCGCCAAGATTTGGAGAAATGCCTTCTCTCTGAATAGCCGAATGGCCAGGAAAGGTAACCGAACGCTTATTTTCAGCGTTCGGTTACCTTTCTCCAGCAATTCGGAACTCTTTGAATAACCCTGAAAGTGTGGTGTTGTAAAGAATAGACACGTAGGCTTCCAAAGTACCCCCTGCGCCCCTCACTATAGTGTGCCAGTTTAGGTTTATTGATATAACAAAACGCAATAACGACTTATACCATCTCCTCCACATTTGCTGGTGATTTCGGATTTGAGACGGTGAGTTAGTGCAGCATCATTGTTCACTTTATAATTGAAAAGTGTACAGTAATGCTGCATTAGAATGAATAAAAAAATAAATTGTATTTATTTTTAGATTTTTACATAAAACATGGTCATGTTTGGAATCATTGGAAAAGACATGCTCTGGCCTTTCTTACAATGCCTCACTTGACCCTCTAGCAGCTAAAATTTAAAAAATATTTATGTAAAAATCAAAAAATAAATAAAATTAATTTATTTTTAAAATTCTAATGCAGCATTACTGTACAGTTTTCAATTATAAAGTGAACAATGATGCCGCACTAACAGCAAAATGGAATAGCTGAAGTGCACCCTACTGCGCCGAAGTGAAAAGTGCTGAAATTTCAGTGCTTAGTGAATAACCTCTATAGTTTTTTGGGGGAGCAGGGAAGTGTATATGAATACACACGTTTATATACTGTATGTGTGTGAATGTTTGCACTGCAGCTAAGCAGTGAGAGGGGAAAATATAACTTTTCAACCTTTCAGAGCTCATATTAGAAGCCTCCCTTGCTACCTGAACACCCTTCCCAGCTGAGCCGTCCCGGGCAGAGCTGTCAATTATTCTGTTTAGATGTTTAATCCCTCCCAAGAGTGAAAGCAAAAAACAAGGCCACCTCCATGAGAAGGGCAGGCAAATTACAGTTGCAAGAAAAGGTATGTGAACCCTTTGGGATTACGTGGAGTTTTGCATGAATTGGTCATAAAATGTGCTCTGATCTTCATCTAAGTCACAACAATTTGAAAAACACAGTCTGCTTAAAATAATACAACACAAACATTATATGTTTTGATGTGTTTATTGAACAGAACATGTAAACATTCACAGTGCAGGGTGGAAAAAGTATGTGAACCCCTAGCCTAATGACTTCTCCAAGAGCCCAATCAGTGTGATATTATTGGATGTGTTGCTGAAAGCTGTCCTGCCCATTAAAAACACACACCAGCTTTGGGTTTACTGGTTTCAAGAAGCACTGCCTGATGTGAACATGCCTCACAGACAAGAGCTCTCAGAAGAGCTACGAACAAGAATTGTTGACTTGCATGAAGCTGGAAAGGGTTACAAAAGTATCTCCAAAAGCTTTGATGTTCATGTGTCCACGGTAAGACAGACTGTCTACAAATAGAGAAAGTTCAGCACTGTTGCTACTCTCCCTAGGCGTGGTCGTCCTGTAAAGATGACTGCAAGAGCACAGCGCAGAATGCTTAATGAGGTAAAGAAGAATCCTAGAGTGTCAGCTAAAAACTTACAGAAATCTCTGGCACATGCTAACATTTTTCTTGACACATCTACAATAAGGAAAACATTAAACAAGAATGGAGTACATGGGAGGACACCACAGAGGAAGCCATTGCTGTCCAAAAAGAATATTGCAGCACGTTTGAAGTTTGCAAAAGAGCACCTGGATGTTCCACAGCACTACTGGCAAAATATTCTGTGGACAGATGAAACCAAAATTGAGTTGTTTGGAAAAAAACACACAACACTATGTGTGGAGAAAAAAAAGGCACAGCACACCAACATCAAAACCTCATCCCCACTGTAGAACATGGCGGAGGGAGCATCATGGTTTGGGGCTGCTTTGCTGCCTCAGGGCCTGGACGGATTGTTGTCATTGATGGAAAAATGAATTCCAGAGTTTATCAAGACATTTTGCAGGAAAACGTAAGACCATCTGTCCGCCAACTAAAGCTCTGCAGAGGAAGGGTGATGCAACAGGACAATGACCCAAAGCATACAAGTAATTCAACAAAAGAATGGCTTCAACAAAACAAAATACGCCTTATGGAGTGGCCCAGTCAGAGTCCTGACCTCAACCCGATTGAAATGCTGTGGCATGACCTTAAGAGAGCGATTCACACCAGACATCCCAAGAATATTGCTACACAACAGTTTTCTGACGAGGAGTGGTCCAAAATTACTCCAGATCGTTGTGCAGGTCTGATCTGCAACTACAGGAAACGTTTGGTTGAGGTTATTGCTGCCAAAGGAGGGTCAACCAGTTATTAAGTCCAAAGGTTCACATACTTTTTCCACCCTGCACTGTGAATGTTTACATGTTCTGTTCAATAAAAACATGAAAACATAGAATGTTTGTGTTGTATTATTTTAATCAGTCTGTGTTTTTCAAATTGTTGTGACTTAGATAAAGATCAGAGCACATTTTATGACCAATTCATGCAAAACTCCACATAATCCCAAAGGGTTCACATACTTTTTCTTGCAACTGTAGATGCTATTTTACATAGTTACATAGGCTGAAAAAAGACGTGTCCATCAGGTTCAGCCATTCACACATCACCTACTGCTGTTGATCCAAAAGAAGGCAAAAAACCCAGTCTGAAGCGCTCTCCAATATGCAACACACTGGGAAAAAAATCTTTCTTGACCCCGGAATGGCGTCAGATTTCTCCTTGGATCAAGAAGCTTTTACCCACATATTAAATATTATGAACCTTAATATTCTGTGTCTGCAGGAAGTCACCCAGTGTTTTTTTTTTAAAAAAAGTTTGTACAGTCTCTGACCCAACCACCTCAACAGGCAGAGAATTCCACAGCTTTATTGTTCTCACCATAAAATAGCCCTTCCTATGCTTTAGGCTGAATTTCCTTTCGTCCAGTCTAAATGGGTGACCTCGTGTCCTGTGTATAGTCCTGTTAATGAATAGGTTTCCAGACAAAATATATAACTCATAAAACTCTACTGACAAGTGTAAAATAAAATAGATGATGTGACGGAACCTACCGGCACTGGGGCATCTGGAGGGGGCTGTGGGCTAGCCTCCTGTCCAGAGACTATGGCCCGTGAAAAAGACTATTGGGGAATTGGTGGACCTTTTAAATAAATGTTTTTTCACGGTTCTAAACATCCCACAACTAGCTAAAGATTTCTGATTTCTGTGTATTAGTCTCTTATGTATTTATTGTAGAGTCTCCTGTTGTGTACACTGTGCACATTCCCTCTATTATCTATCATCCCTGTAAAGTGTACATTCTCTCTATAAGAAAATATACCTTTGTTTTGCCTGCCCCCACCCCTCGCTTCTCCTCCCAGGAGGTCCCATTGTTTGAAGGCCCCATTCCCTATGCAGTTATTTGATCTGTTGATGATAATATATGTGATGTATTCATGAAGGGGTTGTTACTTAACTATCAGGGTTATTCAAAGAGATCCGAATGGCTGCCGAAAGGGAACCGAACACTGAAAATCAGCGTTCAGTTACCTTTTTTGGCCATTCGGCTATCCAGACAGCAGGCAATTCGCCAAATCCTAGCGAATTGCCTGCACATGCGATGCCTGTTCAGTACCTGTTCGAGGGCAGTGAAATCCCCATAGAGAAGCAATGCTTCGACTATTCAGAGAACACAATCCAGCAGTGAAAGGTTCCCAAAATGCCCTGCCATTCGGTGGTTTAATTCGGCAGGTTTATTCAGGCGAATCCCATAGGCTTCAATGTTAAAAATATTCCCGTTTTAATTCAATATCTAATAAACCATTCATTATAAAATTCTGCAATAAAGAGTCTCTTTATTTATAGATTTTTTAGGATATTTTAAGCATTTTTATGGATTTAAAAAAAAAAAAAAGTCAGATTTTTTTTAAGTTTAACTTATTTTTTCTGTAACAGCCCTTTTAATTATCATTCATTGGATCATATGTAAATTTCAGACATTTTCGCTCAGTAGTTTCTTTGCAACCAGCGTTTCACATTTCAAACGTTCCAGCAAACGGTTTTGCTAATTTATTCACTCCACTCATCTGCGGTGGCGGGTTTTTCCGGAGGCTGCGCTGCGTGTGATCGGCTCCTGCTCGGGTTTTTCCGGCGTCTTCGATTGGTTAATCCAGATGTTTTTGCGGGTTTTCGGCGTGCATTCGCCGGGTTTTTGCGGTGACTTTTCGTCAGGTTTGCGGCAGCTTTTCCTTGCGCTTCGACAGCCCTGTGGTGCTTGCTGAATACACCGCAGGGTCGCCGAAATGGGATTGCCGAATGGCACCGAATTGAAGAGAACGAAAAGTCACCGAACGTGCTGTGACTTTTCGATTCTCTTTGAATTACCCTGTATATAACTGTATTTCTGTTTTCAAAAGAAGACTCTGTTTATTCATTCTCAACGGTCGCCAGCCTTCTTTCAGCTGCGGTTAAAGTTTGGGTGGGCTGTTGGGGAAGATTGCTCTGGCGACAGTGGGGACTGTTTTAAAGGGGAGAGAGTCTGCTGAAGGAGGTACTCAGGGTACAGCCGCTCCATTACAGATGTACTGGTTAAAATTAAGCTACAAACAAAACATATTTCAATAATATCTATAAGCAGACGGCGGGTGCATTTTAAATTTAAAAACATCACTTCTCACTTGCAGAGCAAGTGTATCCTTTGGTCCCTAACAGCAGAGATCTAGCACTGTTTTGTAAACACACATGAAACCATTTGAAAACACAAGGAAACACAAACACAAGGTAAAGACTTTAGATACAGAAAAAAATTGTCTGGAAGGTCTCATTGAGGCAAATACGTGGCATCCTATGATATACAGAACAATAAAGTCATGTCAGAATCTGATAAAATTGCCATCAAATCTAGCAGCCTGCAAGAATACCTAGACGCTAGGGCAAGGTAACCTTTTTGATTAATGATTAAATTGAGTTTAATCTCAAATTCACGATTATGAACATAAATGAATTTGAATTTTTTAAATTGTGGAACATCCATCCGAACACTGGCAGAGCAGACCGGTTGGTTCAGCAGGCACCTGCCGGTCCTGTCAGATCTGCCGACACTCATAGTTATAAAACTACTACTAGTTATAAAAGAAAAGTCCAGATATCTCGATTTTCGCAATAGTAAAATTGATGTTGACCTTAAACTCGATACAGAATGTCCTGTCGGACTCGAGGCATTTAGACCGAGGATTAATGATATGCCAAGTGAAACCAAACACGTGAATACCAGAGGAATATACAATATATAAAACTTATCCTTTAATATCATTAATTTAAAATATAAACCAGGCTAATACTGTGAATAAAAACAAGTGCGCAAACATGCATTCGCATCCCTTCATCTGTAAACCAGCAGGACATGTACACCTACTAAAAGAGACAATATGGGGTTTTGCAAAAACTGGCTAAAATCAACGGTATTGAAGTAATGAGAAACACTGGCGCTTCTCAAAATTGAAACTATAAAGCAAAAGGAGGAGCTGCAATGTAAAGTTTCGCCTTTTGCTTTATAGATATTCGTGTTGAGAAGCGCCGGCTTTTCTCGGCTCTGCAATATCAGCGATTTGTCCACCGGCACTTGGGGATAGTCCATTTTATTAAGTTAGGTCTTAAAGTGACGATCCCTGCAGGTTATGACAGCCTCCAAAGCAGTGGGCCTCCCTCCACCTGGAAAACTGTCAATCAGCGGACACTGTGACAGCCTTCCTGGGTTCTTCTAATCAGCACTGCAGAGGGTACCTAAAGCTGCTCATACAATAGATCTAATAGTCTGACATCAGCTAAGAAGTGCGACAAGAGGAGAACAGGTCTATTCACTAAAGGGTGCAGTCAGGAGAATTGGCAGGAGATGTGAAAAATCTAGGTCAAAATAACCAAATCAGAAAAATTATCCCATTTATCTAATGTTGCAAATCAGCTATTTGGTCCAGATTGTTCTCTTCTCCTGACTTCACCTTTTAGTGAATAGACTATTAATTTTTACTGAAAACAATAACCTGGATCGGCGCAAATACTGCTCTCTGGGATCCTGGATCCTCGCATATATATATATAAAGGAGAAAAATAACAATAGTGCAACACTGTTTGGTAAAATATACTGTGAATGTAAGTGATGAACACCCCCACTTACAAGTGTAGAGCCGTGCACTGGCTCTAAGTGGGTCCAGACATGTGGGTAATTGTCTTCAATTTCTTAGGTGACCCCCACCTTACAGCAAGATTTTCTCTTTTTCTTTGTTCGAGGTTTGGACAGTGGAAAGGATAACAGGAAGAGAGAATCCTTGTGTAGGTCCACAAATGAAAGGTCACAATTATATGTACAGTAGGAATTGTACTCACATTTTGTGGAGCTCACCTAGCTCATGGATATAGGCCCATAGGTTTTTTTTTTTTTTTTTTTTTTGGGGTGGGAGAAAAACCCAGATGAAAAACCACCAATGTTTGCAGGATTCAATGAAGCAGGAATCAGGATTGGAGATGAGAAAAATTGTGGTTTATTAAAATATAGTTAAAATTGCCTCCAGAACGCGTTTCGCCGCATCAAAAAACGGCTTCATCAGCTGATTCCAGCTGATGAAGCCGTTTTTTGATGCGGCGAAACGCGTTCTGGAGGCAATTTTAACTAATTTTAATAAACCACAATTTTTCTCATCTCCAATCCTGATTCCTGCTTCATTGAATCCTGCAAACATTGGTGGTTTTTCATCTGGGTTTTTCTCCCACCCCAAAAAAAAAAAAAAAAACCTATGGGCCTATATCCATGAGCTAGGTGAGCTCCACAAAATGTGAGTACAATTCCTACTGTACATATAATTGTGACCTTTCATTTGTGGACCTACACAAGGATTCTCTCTTCCTGTTATCCTTTCCACTGTCCAAACCTCGAACAAAGAAAAAGAGAAAATCTTGCTGTAAGGTGGGGGTCACCTAAGAAATTGAAGACAATTACCCACATGTCTGGACCCACTTAGAGCCAGTGCACGGCTCTACACTTGTAAGTGGGGGTGTTCATCACTTACATTCACAGTATATTTTACCAAACAGTGTTGCACTATTGTTATTTTTCTCCTTTATATATATATATGCGAGGATCCAGGATCCCAGAGAGCAGTATTTGCGCCGATCCAGGTTATTGTTTTCATTATTGTGTGTAATGGTATAGGGGAAACCACTATATCCTGAGATTGGCTATCTGGGCACCCTGGTGGTGGATGCATGTTGTGTGGCGCTGCACCATTTGCTGTCTATTAATTTTTACTACTCAGGGCAAAAACTCTCAGGAGGCAGCGAGGCGACTGGAGGGGGATAATTAAACCTATCTGGTTCCCCCTACCCCATTGGTTTTTAACCCTTTATTACACGACTCTGAACAAAGCCCAGTGTGTGTGATCAGCACCTCAGCAGGGACACAATGACAGGGGAAGCCAAGTGCTCAGATAGAGCCACCATGTGCAAAAAGAACAATCACATCGATTGTTTTGTATCTAAGGAAAAGTGTAAATAAACAGATGCATAATGCTCCCACTGTTTATCAGTGTGTGTAAGTAAGGTGTGTGTAAGTAAGATGTGTGTGTAAGGTGTGTGTCCCAGGTTGCTCGTATCTGTCTATTAGGCGCATTCAGCTCTTCCCGCTCACTCTCCTCCCAAGACTTTGCATTCCTGGATCTGCTAGCCACATTCCCCATTCTATAGTCACCCTGCCAAGTTCCAACACTTCAGGGTCCTGCACACGCTGCCTTCGGTGTCTCACACTAAACAGTCCCCCCCCCCGGCCGCAGTGCTCTGACGTTCCGTTCCGGAGGATCAACTCAGAATGAGTGCGCCGCCTGTCTGTCACCCCTGCTGTGAAGCCCAGAGGATCTGTTAGGGGGGGATCTGACTGTGCCCCGAGCTATGACTTTATTAATGATACCTGTACCCAGGGTTATGGCTGTATTAATAATACCTGTTCTATGTCTGTATTAATATAGCTTGTGATATGACTGCATTAATGATACCTGTATTAGGACTGTGTTAATAATACCTGTATATCATCTACACTGTAGATGATATACAGGTATATTAACACAGTCCTAATACAGGTATCATTAATGCAGTCATTATACAGGTAATAGTAACACTGTAGATTCTACAGTGTTACTATTACCTGTATAATGACTGCATTAATAATACCTGTATAATGACTCTATTACTATTACCTGCATAATGACTGCATTAATGATACCTGTATAATGACTGTGTTAATGATACCTGTATAATGACTGTGTTAATATCACCTGTATAATGACTGTATTAATAATACCTGTATAATGACTGTATTAATATCACCTGTATAATGACTGTATTAATGATACCTGTATAATGACTGTATTAATATAACCTGTATTATCACCTGTGATCTGTGCATTGAGTGTATTAATAATACCTATGACCTGAGCTATGAGTGTATTATTATTATTACCTGAGCTATCACTGTAGATGGTTTTATTAATCTTTTATGATTGTATGTGTCCCTGCGTTAGGACTGTATTAATAATACCTCTGCTATGACTATTAATAATATTACCTTTATTATCACCTGTGATCTGTGCTTTGAGTGTCCTTGGCTGTCACTTTACAAGATTTTCATCTTCTTGCTTCTGTTATGATTGTATGATTCCCTGTGCTATAGACTGTATTATTACCTGTAACATCACTGCACACAGGATTATTATTACATGTGAGGAGCAGGATGAGCCATACTAATAACAGTACTATCTGTACTAGAATGGAAGCCATGACATATATATAGTATATACAGAAGGATAATAGGATGGAAGATGTGTATATTTATATAAAATCAGCGGTCTCGTCCTAAAAAAAGAAGTGCGGAAACTTTCTAAGATTTCTGTTCGCCCAATTAGTAATTATAAACTCATACTTAATATTAACACACCCATATCTGATATATTTATCTGTATATGTGGATTTTAGCAAAACTATATGATAAATCCTACGTTTATTGTGACTTAACAGAGAAAGATATGATTGATCACCTGAATACATGATTTATAGTGTGTTGGGCAATGGGAACTGAGTTCCAGCTGGAAAAAATAGTAGGGGACCGCTTATTTCCCTCAGCTCGACCAAATATATATTATATATATATAAATATATAAAAGGTATCACCACATACTGCTATACTCATGATATATATATATATACAGTATACATCCATATACATGTGTTAAATATCTTAGAGAATGTATTCAGGGCAGCAATGAGACTCATGCTTTTCATTTTTCCTCTCCCTGCTATTATTATATTGTTGGGATTTAGAATAAAGAAGAATAGACCCCACTGTGTGTGTCACCCCTCTCATTTCCCCTCACACAGGCAGTAAACGCACATACAATCCTCAGCTCGGAACTAATTTAGCGCGGGCGCGGGGAGCCGGACGCCATTCGGCGGCGGACAGGTCTCAGCGCGGGAGAGCTGGGGGAAGTTGTTGTTGCTGGGGGTGCTGTGTTGTTTTGGGGGGGGATCAGGGGGGCCCGGAGACAGGCATAGCTCCCAGCAAAGGACATGGCAGGCTAAGCCCCGTGCCATGCTGCTGCCCTCAGACGTGGCCCGGCTGGTGCTGGGTGAGTATGCACTGTCATTCCTCATCACGCCCGTCATGGTGTGTACACTACAGGGGGAGCTGTCAGGGCGCTGCTCCTCTAGGAGACTGCAGACCAGCATGCACTGCGCGTCCCATGGTGCTCAGCCAGCCCAGGGGCCTAAGTGATTGCCTGGGAGAGGGCTGTACAGTGATGGAATAAGAGTTGCCAAGTCAGCCATGTTTTCCTGGACACACAATACTATTTCATGCAGAGGAAGCGCAAAGGGAAAAGTGCTGCCCTGCAACATGTATAATTCATATATAAAGTGGGATATACCTTGAATGGGCGCTTTATCCCACTTTATTTTCGAATCACACTCAGGCAGCCACTAGGCACTGCCTCAATACCTCAGAAGGGCAGCAGCACACGAATTTACGCACAAAAGGACAGGCGCCATCCGTAGTTTTTACCCCCAATTTTCTCCATGTATAATTCATATGCCGCAGGAAGGAAATCATTGGCAAGTCACCTGGGTTTCCGGCCGCTTTGATTTCTTACCTGCAACATGGATTCTGCATACTGCAGAGGGGCATTTTTCATGCGCTGCCCATCACCACGAATGAATAAATTATGCGTCTGGGAAAATCTGGCCACCCTATATGAAATGGGCACAATTTATGCGAAAACAAACCTGGAATGCTCCATTTTGAATCCCTCCTCTGCTGTTTTGGCCTAAACCGTGTGAATTTTCAGCTCCGTTTAAATAAAATTGAAATCCATAAATGTTGGGTTTTTTTTTGGTAGCTAGACCCTCCAGGCCTGGCGATGAGCGTCTGGCTCTGACCGTGGTGCTGGCTGCAGCTGGAGGTGTCACCTAGGTGCAGAGGCAGCTCTAGTGTCAGCAAAGAGCAAATCTGAGGTCGCCCCTTTTTACGCAGATATTAACCCCATAAATTCTACCTAACGAAGTCTCACAAAGCCGTCATGGTGAAAGGATACATGTTGAGTGTGTATGTGTGGGACAGTAGCGTGCACACAAATCATAATCTAGATGCCTCCTAACTTGTGCAATTCTGTAATTGTTTTGCGATTTTGTGCGGAGCGAGGTCTTCACGTTTGAGGGGGCAGCAAAGACTTTTATCATCTACAAAGATCTTGCATACTTGGGAAAAAAAATAATCTATTCTTGTTTTCAATGTCTCTTCTCCCCGATAGTCAATCTTTTTCTTCTGTTTTACTGTCCTCTCTGCTCGTCCAGCAGTTTTTCTTCCTGACCTTAGACATTTAATTGACAGACATATAGTTTTATCCTTGTCCTATAATCTTAATATGCAGAGCTTGACAAATCCATGAACCGTGTATTCACTAGTTCTTAAAGTTATATATTATTTTACAAAAAACCTGCATACAAAAATTTCCTTGAGCCTAAAAATGTGTTTTCTCGCCAGCCCTTTAGGTTGATATAAATTTATGAAGGCCTGTATTTATTTATAAAGGATTTTACCAGGAAGGATACGTTAAGATTTCTCTCGTTTTCATGTACGTCCTGGGTTCAAGAAACGGTCATTCCAGAAATACAAAGTGATAAATGCAAGATATTAAAAACAAAACACAAATATACAGATTAAGACAGAAACTAAATATGTTGGAAATATAGTCACTATGTTACATGTTTACAGGTGCATTCTGTATCAAGGTATGTTAATAGGGAACTCTTGAGGGACTTTAGACTGGGGGAAGATTTGATGGCGTCTGGGAAGTTATTCCATATTTGCGGTGCTCTGTAGGAAAATGAGGATCGTGCCACTTTCTTTTTGTATTGTGGTATTGCAAGTAAGGTGCAGGTCCTGGATCGGAGGTTATAGGATGAGGGAACTGCTGGGGCAATCAGCCAATTCAGGTAGGGTGGTAGCTTCCCAGAAAAGCTCTTAAACACCAGGTTGGAAAGGTGAAGGGTGCGTCTAGATTCCAGCGATGACCAGTTTAGCTCTTTTAACATGTCACAATGGTGTGTCATGTAGTTACATTGTAATGCAAAGCGGCAGAATGAGTTATACAATGTAGTAAGTTTCTGAAGGTGTGTTTGCGGGGCGGCTGCATACGTTCCATCTCCGTAATCAATAGCTGGCGTAAGCATTTGTTGTACAATTTGCTTTCTTACCGCGGGGCTCAGGCAGGATTGTTTCTGTACAGGGCACCTAGTTTGGGGTAGAGTTTAGATGAGAGTTTTTCGATGTGGGGGCCAAAGGATAGATTTGGGTCTAACCACATACCTAGATATTTGAGAGAAGTGACTGTAGTCAGTGTGTCATTTGATCTTGTCCTGACACAGATGGGGCGTTTGCAGTTTATGTAGTTTAGGTGCTGTTCCAAAGAGCATCGTTACAGTTTTGTCAGTATTTAAAAAAAGTTTTGTGTTTGATCCACTTTTCTACATCTGTGAATTGTTCTTGCAGCACGGCCTCCAGCTGCGGGAGATTTGGTTTGCTGGTATAGATTATGGTGTTGTCTGTGTACATATGTACAGTTGAGGCTTTGCAGACATTGGGCAGATCATTTATGAATATTGTGACTATAACAAATGTACAATGGTGTAAAATATGATTTTCGTATTATTTTGCTGTATCCGTGCAGTCTGCTTTTTTCCTGTTCTGATGGTAGGTGAGTGATATCTGCACAGAATTGCTAAAAGACTCGCAAAGTAACATGTATTCCATTTCCCTATGTCAGTCTGTAAATGTATGTGTTTTAATGCGTATTTTATACCAGTAAGACCTTCTGCTGCCGTGCAGTGTAGCATGACTTAACGTGAGGTTGAGGTGAGGTTTCTGATGCTTCCTAATGTCTTGTGACACTTTCACAGGGTATTTTTTTATTAAATCTTGTTGTGTAATCCTGGTTTTGTTTCTTCTGGGCCACAGGCTACCTGCAACAAGAGAAGCTGACCGCTACTTGCAAAGCCTTCATCGAGGAGAGCCCCAACCTGAAGGAATATGCAGAACACTTCTCATCCGATGGGTTAATCCCAGGCTGCATGCTGGTAAGACATCTGTGATGTATTAGGTGGATTTCCCTGCTAGCGCTGTCTGACAATAAGAGAAAACTCAGAGTTTATCATGTACAGGTAGAGCACCCCTCGCCTGGAATTCCAAAATCTGAAAGATTCCAAGAAACAGAATTTTCGGAGCTGTCCGAATTTTACGCATTCTAGACCAGGAGCGTTCGGGAACAAGTCTCTCGACCGCTGCACACACTGTGAGCCTCTGATCAGTCCCAGCTTGTGACCTGCCGCTCTGTCACTTTGATTCCGTGCATCATGTCCGCAACAAAATGCTGCTGAGCACTACCTGTGTGTACACTCTGGCGACTGCAGCAGAAAGGGGATGACAGCTCTCCCGCCGCCATCTCCTTCCTCTAAAATGTCGGATTCTGAAATGTGGAATTCTTGGGAATCCATGCATTCCCGATAAAAGGTTATCAACCTGTATGTACAGGACTGTTTTGTTTCTTTTGGAGTTTTGCTGGGTTTTTGTTTTTTTGTGGGGATTCACTCTGGCCTCTGACCAAACTTAAGCTTATCTAATATGTGAGGATGACTCCTAGGAGCAGGTGGAGATCATCTGTCTTCAGCATCAGTCTACTTACTGTAAGAGGGTGGAATCCACAACTTTCCAAACAAGCGACGCAACCTCAGCCAGCAGGTACTCCTTTCAGAGGCCTATTTTTACCGTATGTAGTAAACAATTTTGCTATTACATGTTTTTGAACCATTACGAATGGTGTTTTACTGAAATTGTGGGAAATAGTACGGGGATAGGCCAAATCGATCAGCGGAACGCCGCTGAAAAATCAGTGAATCGATCTGTTAAACTGCCGAACGCATCCACGACCAGCCACCGAACAGGGGTAAAAAAAAAAACCTGCAACTTTTAAAATGCGTTTTACCGCTTTGTAGATGAGGTCCTGGGAGTTGCATTTCCCTTCTCTCCAGAAACTTACTTACTGGGGTCCGTTCCTGAACATTTTCGAAGACTAATGCGCCAAAGGAAACTCCTTTGTATTATTACCTCTTGCTGTTTTTCCTTATTGCGAGACTCTGGAAGAGGTCGGTCCCCCCTACTCTCCCCAACCTGAAGACAATGATTTCTGACTTAGGCTAGGGTCAGACGAACGCATTTTTCGCGTCGTCCGTGAAAAAGTGCGTTCGAACGGACGTATTTTTTTCACGGAATACACGATACCGGTCATACGATGCGCATTTTCGTCCGTGATTTTGTATGGTTATCAATAACACACTTTTTGCGTCTGGACGTTATGTTGGCCGGACATTAGCAGCGTCTGACATCTCCTAATCACGCAAACACGTCGCTAGCGGACGCAGCGCACTCTGTACGTCAGTACTAGCGGTATCACGTTCTCGAAAAAATGCGTTTGTTTGCCGCTTGCGTTGCGCGGCCGCACTTTCGTGCGGCCCTACTTCGTATATTGCCCGTCATTTGCCGCTACTACGGCCATGATAAAGTGCGGCTGCATGCGTGTTCGCACTGCGTTCGTCTGACCCTAGCCTTAGCCACCTACGAGAGCTTGGCTGTACACTCCTTTGGCCTGATCTCCCCAAAGATGAACCCGTGGTCCCTCTGGGAGGACCACAAGGTGTACTCTTCCGTTAAAATTAGAGGTCCCTGCCTGACTACAGGGCCCCCTTTGAAAGACCCCGACTCGATACGTTTCCTACTTTCCTCTCTTGAATGTTCTGCATATTCCTTATGAGACTTTCTGTATAGCTATACTGTGAGATCTTCCTACTGTTTTATACTGGTTCTTTCCCCTCCCCGTTTTATTTTCTGTACCCCCAAAAATAAATCAAATGCCTAATAAAAATATATTTCAAAAATAATGCATGGAGATAATTATGTGGCCCTATGAATATTAATAAAAATGCATTTAAAAAATATCAGAATGAGAAATTTCGCCAGAAAAATGCCTACAAAAAATTAAAAAAAAAAATTATTCTTTTCATTTGCAGCAAAAAGTCTTTAACAGTTAAATAATAATAAAACAAAGTGCAATTTTTTTTTCTTTTACATTGAAACCTATGGGATTCTCCCTTTTTAAACCTGTCAAACGAAACACCAAAAAATTTGGGCATTTCGTTGTCTCTAGATTAACTATTGCTTCTCTATGGGGAATTTCACTGCCACCGAATTGCACCTTATTTCGCTTGCAATTCAGCAATATTTAGCAAATTGCCAGCTTTCTGAATAGCCAAATTGCCATGAAATTGCACCGTACAGTGAAATTCACTGTTCAGTGCAATTCGGCGGCCAGTTCGGTTCTCTCTGAATAACCCTTTAATTCTTGTGGTGCTCTAAGTTTTGTATTTGCTTACACACACAGTTTGTTTTTGAGATTGCTTAAAAGGATACTCTAGGCAACATGACCACCTGAGTATGCCCCCCTCTGTCTCCCCTCCCTCCGCTCTGCCTTTCTCAGCTGTTTTCAGCTTTTCCAGCTGATCTGCTGAGGACTTTACTCCGCCCTCCCAGCTGTCAGTCAGCAGAGCGGGATTCATATTTCCCGCTTCTGCCGAGTAGGAGACGTCATTGCGCTTTCAGTGCGATGACGTCTCCAACTCGCCGCAGTAGCTGGCGGCAGCGAGCCGCCAGCATAGCCTGCGGCTCGGATTAGTGTTACGCGCATCCTCTTGCGCGCAACACTAATCCTCAGCAGATGGAGCTGGGAGGAAGCCTGCCGATTGGCTGGCTTACGTGAGAGGCGCGCATGCGCGCTTCTCACGTAAACAATTAGCCAAGTGAAACCAACAAGGACGGGAGCGGAAGAGGAGGGAGGTGAGTATAAAAAAAAACGCCGCTGGAAAGAAGTGGATTTTAGGGTAAGTATTACAGTTTAAAAAAAAAAAAAAGAAATCCCTACCTATTTATTAAGGTAATAGGGATAAATTAATGTAAAAAAATGGGGGGGGGGTGATTTTTTTTATTAGAGTGTTCCTTTAAATTACTACTTGTTACGTATTGTTTGCTGACACGAGCTGCAAACCTTTTGGACAATTGTGCTATTGTGTAGTGTTTATTTTAATATGTATTAATAAACTTGTGTTTTTATTTTTATCGATTCCATCCTGTTTGTATATTTAATTTTACTATTAAATAGGTCATGTTAAACCACCTTTCTATGTTTGATATTTTCAGTCCATGTTTGGGAAGAGCCTGACGACAATCCTTAATGAATATGTAGCTTTGAAAACAAAAGGTAAACGCCTTGACGGTCTGTCTTTACAGTATCTTTATTTTCTGTAACCTGTTTAAAGGCTGTGCGTATTGCCAGACAGGTTGTGTCTTTGTTTTAAGTCGAATAACTTTTGAAGTGTGTGTGTGTAATATATATATATCTCTGACAGTATCTCACAGAAGTGCGTACACCCCTCACATTTTTGTGAATATTTTTTTTCTTTTCATGTGACAACACTGAAGAAATGACACTTTGCTACAATGTAAAGTAGTGAGTGCACAGCTTTTATAACAGTGTAAATTTACTGTCCCCTCAAAATAACTCAACACACACAGCCATTAATGTCTAAACCACTGTCAACAAAAGCGACTACACCCCTAAGTGAAAATGTCCAAATTGGGCCCAAAGTGTCAATATTTTGTGCAGCCATCATTATTTTCCAGAACTGCCTTAACCCTCTTAGGCATGGACCTCACCAGAGCTTCACAGGTTGCCACTAGAGTCCTCTTCCACTCCTCCATGATGACATCACGGAGCTGTACAGAGTCACAGTAATCTTCTTTTTCAGCATGGGTCCTGGCATATTCTAGGTGGGCTTTTCGGTGTAGGAGAGGCTTCCTTCATGGACGACATCCATGCATGCCCTTCCTCTTCAGTGTACGCCGTATTGTGTCACCGGAAACAATAATTCCAGTTTGGCTTTCTACTTCCTTAGCTAACGGCAGTGAACTTGCATGGTGATTTTCTTCAACCCGTCTCATCAGAAGACACTTCTGTCGAGGTGTAAATGTCCGTGGACAGCCTGGACCACTCTGTGAGATGGTTGCAGTTCCACCTTTGTTAAATTTTTGTAGCACTCTTGCTCCAGTATTGTGACTGTTACGTTAAGCTTATACAAAAATGGATAGAGTGATGCTGTCTTACAGTAACGCTGATCACACCCCGGCGTCTCCTCCTGGTGACGTCACAAATGGTAGATATATATACAAGATGGGTGGATCTGCAATGATAGATAAACCGTAGTGGTGCAGTATATTAACAACCATGTATTAAATTGGCCCCCTATGACCTCACTGAATAGTCGAGTATATATGGCGCATTAATTGGGTATCCAGCGAACCGTTTGGGTAACCAGGTATCCCAAGACTGTGAAGTTCCAAATGGATCGCCAAAACTCAGCGTGTTACAATAAATAAAATGTAATAAAATAAAATAAATTTATTTGCATGTTCCAACACGTTTCGTCCTATAAGGACTTCTTCAGGGAATAGAATATATTGACAACAAAATACATAAATACATAAAATTTTCGCGGGCTAATACAATAATTAACCTATCCGCGCGTATTTGGAGACTTTTGGAACTGAACGTCCAATCGAAAAGCGATGGGTGTAATTGAGCCCAATCCAGAAGCATTCCTCCATGTTCAGTAAATCTGCCAACCTCTAGGACCTCAGTTGCCCTTCTAAACGTCATGTCCTGTGCTCCGACTGATGCGCCGAGATTTCCGGTGATCTCAAATGTCCCAGGCCGGTCGCCATCTTAGTAGAGGAAAGCGTTCGCCTCAAACGGACATAAAAAGCCCCCGCTGGGGCATACGAAGAGTTCGCCTTTAAGCTCAAGCAGTATGTGAAGGAACCGTTCCCTTCCGTCTGTCCTGGCTCTCCAGACACCCCTTCATTGCGGTCAGCCCGGCTACTGGGAGCGCTGTCCTCAGCGCCTCGAGCAGCTTGACCCGCCTGCTTCTGTTCCTCTGCCAGGGAGCCGTTCGGAATCTCCAGAAGGCCACTCGGTACCTTCTGAGGGTGAGTGTGGAGTGTACCATAGTTTGTAATAAAGACACCAGGCGCGGCTGTATGCTTTAAAACAGGATCCTCTCTCTCTGAGCATTCTTTTTAATGAACCAAACGCCACCATTTATGCTGAAGTCCAAGAGTCATAATTTGCATACCCATACTAATTACATTAAGTCAGTTATGAACAATAAACATTCTTTACATTCTCTTAGCCTTCAGCTCACACAACATTTGTATATCCATTGTTCTAACATATCAGATTAAACACACACTATCAGAGATCCCTTGAATTAAACATGCAGCTAGATAATGGGAAAAGCCCTGGTGCATAAATTACACAGCAGTAAAGCTTGTTTACTGTTTACACATAAACACATTTACCTAGAGGAATATAAGTATTTTTAAAACCAAAGCTACGTCATTTTACACTAAACTAAATTAAACTAAAACCAAACGATGTAAAATATTTAAAAACACACGATATAAATGAACATAAAGTCTCTTGGGGTTTGAAGCATGGAGCGTTACATCAGCTCCATGACACAGTATCATAAGATAAACAAAAATAAATATAAAAACAGAAACCGAAAAATGTTGTTTTAGTATGAAGCAAGGTAATAATAAAATAAATAAGCTGAACTTCACATCTGATCGAATGAAATATATACACTCAGATACAGTTTTTAAAATCAAGGTCCACATTTAACCCCCCCCCCCCCGTTTCTCCAAGTGCCCAATCTATGGATCCACCCAGTTTCCTTCCTTGCTAAAGTTCTCAGGTCATCTCCTCCTCTCCAATTACGTTCTATAACATCTATACCAATACATCTAAAATTAAAAGGACAATTGTTACAGTGTACTGGAACACTGTGATCTAATTTTTTCCTCCTTATGTTGCCCAGATGTTCCATTATGCTAACTTTAAATTCCCTGATAGTGCGACCCACATATTGGGCCCCACAGGGACATTCCAGTAAATAGATGACTCTTTTGGTATGGCAATATATATATAAATCGATTAATAGTATAGTTGGTATCCGTAATATTACTTTTAAAACCAAGGTTTTTTTTAGGTTGGTATATGCAGGCTCTACAGTCTCCGCATATGTTGAAACCTTTTGGTTTATCCCAACCAAAGATTGGTTTTTGGTGGTTAACCTCTACTGTAGGTAGTATACTTGGTGCCAAAATGTTCTTAAAATTTTGTGCTCGTTTAAAAATAACCATCGTAGAATGGGGAAGATTATCTTTAAGAATAGAATCTGCTGTAAAATATGCCAGTGTTTTTTCAAAATTTTCCGTAACTTGTTTGCTTGAGGATTATATTGTGTAAAGAAAGCACAATGGAGTTTATTATTTCTTTCTGTTTTAATTTTAATCTTAGGTTTGATGAGTAGACTTCGATCTTTATTTCTGACGAGATTAAGATCCTTATAACCCTTTTGTTTATACCTATCCATTATTTTATGGGCTTGTGTTTCATAGACTGCCTGTTCCGAGCAATTGCGTTTAACCCTAATTAGTTGGCTCTTCGGAATATTTTGTAGCCAACTTGTAGCGTGTGAGCTTTGCACGTCAATCGCTGGGTTTGTGTCTGTGGTTTTAAAGAACGTTTTTGTTTCCAAGCTACCATTTTTTTATGTAGATCGTAAGGTCTAGAAAATCAATAGTCTGATTATGGATACAGGATGTAAATTTTAAATTAAAATTATTGATATTTAGTGAATTAATAAAATTTTGTAGGGAACTAAAATCTCCCCGCCATATGAGAAAAATATCGTCAATAAAGCGCCGCCACAGGACCAGGCTGCCCCCAGCTTGCTCGGGCCACATGGTTTGGCATTCCCAACTATGCATATATAAATTGGCATAGCTGGGGGCAAACCTGGTTCATGGTTATACATGGTTGTTAATTTACTGCACCATTACGGTTTATCTATCCTTGCAGATCCACCCATCTTGTATATATGTTACGTTAAGCTTTACTGATCTTTTTGTAGCCGTCACCTTTCTTGTGTAAAGAAATGATTTTCTTTCTCAGGCCTTGTGCCATTTCTCTTCCATGTGGTGCCATTGCTGACAGCATGATATGGGAAGGGGTTTTCTTTAAGTTATGCCCTTTGCTAATCACCTGTCTGCTGGAACCTGTATAATGAATAATTAGACTCATCTGTTGAATTCTTGTTAATTAGGATTTTGTTATATAAAATTTAGATTTGCTCCTACGACTTTCATTGGAGTGTATTCATTTTTGCAACATGGTCTTGAGTGAATTTGTTAGGGAAAATACTTTTTGTGCGTGCGAATTACCAAATCTTGGTTGCAATCAATGGCTCGTATTTGTGGGAATATTTTTTAGTATAGTGTCCCATAGAAAATGTGCATTCAGAAAGGAGAGGTTTTCTGACAAATCTGTTGGTGTTCTCCTTTATGCTGAGCAGTGTATATATAAAGATCAGTGCGATAGCTCATCATTTTTGGCATATCGCAGCATGCTCTGGCACTGGTACTATGAGATGGCGTTAGGAAGGGCATTCGTGCAAACTGAGAAGAGCAAAATTTCCACCTGTCGAGCAGAGCTCTCCTTTTTTCACCTGTCACGCTTCAATTTGCTTAGCACTGTGCCAGCAGATTTAATTTCCTATAAAATGAGCTACATTTAAGTATAACATAAGAGTTTTGCATCTTTTATTTGCCTCCGCTTTATGGATTGAGCAATCTCTGCGCTTCACCCATCTGCGTACTCTGATGCCAGCTAATACCCCCTCCTCCCGAAGTGACGTGCCCAGCTTGGGACTCATTGAGCGGAGAATAGGCTGGGGTCCATATGACCATCCGAGAGACGCGCATGCTCTGATCTCCTGGTGGAGAGAGCTTTTGATATCTGCTTTCAGCAAAATATTAAATCTTTGAAACCCAACACCAAATTCAGACGACTCGGCGTTAATGTAAGATGTAAAGCTTTTTTAAACACCTGACTTGGTGTTCGTTTACAAAATATGTTCATACATCCCATAAGCGTGCCACAATGTCACGGTGTGTCACCACAACTGTTCCTATCCTTCTTAACCTGATAACTTCTCATGTGATTAACCCTCACTTGGGACACACTGTACATCCTCCTGGGGCTCTCTGCAGTGTAAGCTTTAAATAGGTCCTGCATTGAGGCACCTGTGACAGCGAGGGGTTAAACGGTTGGGTTTAATCATGGATCACTGCTTTACAAAAGTGTTTGGATTGCTAAGGTGAAGCCAAATATGGGTGAGCCGTGTACGTCCGTCATAGTACAAATATATATAGTCCTTTAAACTTTTCAATCCTCTGCTAAACCTGGATCTCCTTCATACAGGAAAGAAAGATGACATCCCACTTATGCTCTCCTCCCTTTGGAAGAAACTCGATCTTACACTTTCCCAGATCAGGTATGGAATGTATACATTATAAACTTTGTTTTATTGGGGGGGGTTGATTTTGGTTGCATTGAGTTCTAAATCTGCAGGTTGAGTGTCCCTTATCCAAAATGCTTGAAAAGAATTCATTTGGATTCTGGAATACTTGCACATAATAGAGTTCCTGGGAATGTGACCCAATCCTAAACACAAAATCCAATTTTATGTTTCATATACAGCTTATATATGAAATTTTATACAATATTTAAATTTATCCGCCCCCCCCCCCCTCCCATTCTAAGTGGACACGTATATGTTTGCCGCTTGTGGTGTCATGCTGTCATTCAGAAATATTTCTGATAAGGTTTACTCACCCTGCACTTCCACATCATAAATGTCATGTTGGAGAGTGGTGTGTCCGTTATGGCAGACTTTGAACACCATTCTAGCCCCCAATAGAATATTACAAAAAATTTTGTGCAACACTAAAGTATGTGCATCAACTTCATATTAATTCACTATAATCTACAATAAATTTATATTTGCGCATCATTTTTATTAGCCATGAGTAATCGGGCCCGTCACATTGTGGACCGCTCGAAGTGTTGCACATGATTTGATGACTTTAGCTATTTTGTATTCTCATTTGGCTTTGTTCTTGGACAACTCACTTACCGTGGACGGAATCCTTCCTGGAGCTCCCTGCAATTCAAGGTTAAATAGATCCTGTGGGTGGAACACCTGTAACAGGGAGGGGTGCTTATCTGAGGGGTGTCAGCCCTTTTCATACAGAATACACGGAGAGAGTAGCACTCAACCTTTACTAAGCCCAAAGTGTGGGTGCATCTCAACACAACGTAATACATATACAATATATATGGTCTTTCTGGCCAACTGGTGCAAACGAGATACGTCTCTTTGTTCTCTGTGTAACCCAGGGATATAAAACCTGCGTATAGTAAAGTGGTGATGTTATGTGCTATAGTCTTGTCTCGACTCACATTTGTTCTCCCGGGGAGTCAGGTTTCAGACATCACTAACTCTATCGATTTTCACCGGTGTGGGTGGTTCACCTGGGTCAGCTTTTTCACCCTTTCAATGGTGTTTTCAAGCAAAGTAATACGTTTTGTGCAATCAGTAACCTGTAACTAAAGAGCATTAAAAAGACAAACATGGTTGGAGGCGGCGCACAGTATGATGGCACGCGTTAAATGCTTGTAACTGTTATGAAGAGTTTAGTAATCCCGAGACCAGACGTCCGACTCAGTAAAAATATTTTTTCACATGGTTTCCTCTCCTCTTCTATTTACAGGAGCTGGCAAGACTCTAAATCCTATCGTCCAAATCAAAGCGGTGAGCCATTGCCCCTTGAGTAGGAATTACGCCTGCTGCTGCCGCGTCGCCGCTTAAGAAACAGTCCAGCCAGAGAAGCAACTTTGCTATCCTTTCTCTTTCCCCTCCCACAGCTCGCACAAGATATGGGATAGAAAATGTCAGACGCCAGAGGAATATGCCTCTGTCTGCCTCTGTACCACGAACTGCAGTACAACACACCTCTACCCCCATTGTAGCCGCGCAAGTAGTCATACGGCCTTGTAACCCTCACAATGCTCCACACGCAAGGCCTCTATTTGGTGAACAGTCCACCATTCAAGTTGGTCCTTCTCCTGTCACAGTGACCAGTAAGTGACAACATGTGCTGTTAATGTGAAGCGGCCTCCTTTTAAATTATTTATCTTGGTCAGGTCACATTGATTTCATTGTCATGATATTGGGCTGCATTTCTCTTTGTAATATTTCACTCTTTTCTTGTTTTTTAATCTTGGAGTCTTCCCAACCAGCAGAGATCAATCTCACGATTGTTAGAATTTGAGAGATTTTGGTCAGTGGAGTCAGATGAATACGTCTCGCTGTAGGATCACAGGTTAATTGATGGTTTATAAAATCAATTTTTTTATTTTCTTTTTAGATGGGTCCTCGTTACAGGGAACTTCCGAAAAGAAATCCTCTTCTGCGGTCTCTTCTCCAATGAAGCGGAAGACGTAAGGAGCATTTTTTGATTGTGAATTATTTTTTCCTAAACACACGATGTCCAATGACACCACAAACCTATGCAGATGTAGGCATACCTTGTCAGCCACGGCTACGTAGTGAATCACCACTACATCTTGCAGGGTTCCACATCAACACAATAGCAAACGTAAATCTTGACTTTTGTGAATTGATTTGCCTAGAATCACATTTTTTTAATGTGTTCAGGGTCTTTACTTTCATGAGCTTTTTGTTGTTGGGTGATAATAATAATTTGCCTTTCCCGTTATTACAGTGACTCGCAGAAAAGGAGACGAGCCCCTCTGCCGAGCACAAGCAGGGCCGCACTGGAAGGAGAAACTGAAGAGGATAGTGATCCACTCCAAGAGTTAATTGATGGCAATTTCCCTGTGAGTAAGATTTAATCAGTGTTTTAGATTCTCTTAGAGAATTGTGTGGGTACAAGGTGTGCACCCCATTATCTGGCTGCTTGGGACTGGGCGATCTGGAATTTAGATTCCGCTGTCTGAAAGGAAGGCGATCATGGCAGGAGATCAGCAATCGTCTTCCTGTCTGTCACCAGCGTCTCCTGCTGCGCTCAGGAGCAGAGAAGAGCACCGCAAATTTTACTATCCTAGTGATAGAAAGTTCATATTTTAATAAGGACTCAGAGGCGAGTATTTGCACTTTATTGCAAACACAGCAGCAAAATAAGACAAAAGGAAAAACTGTAAAACCCATCCCAGCGTGTGATACCACCTCCCATCAATCCAATATGCCATCCCCTTTCTCAGTCTTTAAAAGGGCAGTGTAAAGGTGGCAAATCCTTTCATCGGGCGACAAACAACCCAGTCAGAACCAGAGCATCCTTTAAAATAAACCATAGGAAAATAAAACTCCAGAAGACCTTCACAAAGTTGAAACCCAAGCAGAACATTAGAATTGAGGAAACCAGAAGGATTCCCAGTCAAACACCCCCCCCCCCCCAATAACATTAGCAGGAAAGCATTAAATCGAATATCAATCTGCAAAAGGATGTAAAGAGAAATAAACACAGAATATCAGGAATGTAAGTGTAAATCTTTATTACAACAAAACGTAGATAAGGGTAACAAAAGCCAAACCTGCCCAGGTGGGTGTGGAGGGTAATACTCGCCCCAGAGTCCTTATTAAAAACTAAACTTTCTGTCACTAGGATAGGAAAATCTGGAAATTTTAAAACAGGATCTCGGAGGCTCATATTTTCCTGTTTAACGGAGGAGAGCTTGAGATGTGAGTGATGGGCTTAAAATAAAAAACACAAAAAGCAGATTCTCAAGCTTTCATAATATCTTCCAAGCGACATCCAGCCACAAACGCCTTTTGAAGCCGAGGCATCCGTCATGGAATAAGCCCCAAACTGGGAGGTATAAACACCCGCCAATCCTAATGGTTAGTGTACCCATCAAGCCAACATAGTCAAACTAGCAGGGGAATGAGGGGACCGAAAAGACCCAAAGGCGAGCCAGGAGACGCAGAGAAATCATCTGACTCTCTTATGAGCTGAGACATTGTACACAATAATAAATCCGCAGAAAAAGCCAGATAAAACCTAGAACGTATAGAAGTCTCAGTACTCCTGAAACAGACCCCTTTATGGGGTAAACGAGCGGATGCTCTGATTTTTGGTGGTTTCGTTCGACTTTAAACTGGCGAATCCCATAGGTTTTAATGTAAAAAAAAGAACAGTTTTTCTTAAATATTTATTCAACCATTTTTATTCTTTTCATTTTGCAGCAAAAAGCCTTTATATTTATTGGAGTATTTTTTTATTAGTTTTTTTAGGTGAAATTTTTGGATTCCCAATTATTTTAAAAATACGAGGCTTTTTGCAAACGCAGGACAAGGAGGGTTACCGTATCTTTTAACCATAATCTAACCTTAATTAACTCATACATTTCACGTTGCGAAATAACAAATTGATCCGAAATACGAATCACGGTAACATAACGAACGTACCGAAACAAATTACAAACCGTAACGAATCAATCCGTAATGAAACCAATGTTTTCATTGTGCGCGTGTCTAGTTGGTAGCGGGGAGCCTGTAAGCAACGTCATCTAGTGACAATGTTTTTACTTGGCGGCTCCCTATTACTGACGTCACAGGGCTGGAGGCCTTCGTCTTCACTTTGCATAAGTCGTTCTGTTTTGAAAGCGTCACAGTTCAGTGAGGATGCCAGGTTACTCTCTTCTAGGGCATCTTCATGTCTTATACGGTTGTTTGTAGCTGCAGTTATAAACTTGTGCCTTCATCTTGGATATTGCTCCCCCCTTCTCTGCTCAGTTCCCATGTTTTATTCCTGATCTGTCTTGCACACAGCCCCCATGCATCCCTTAATTTCTCACACTCCTCAATTAACCTCACGTCCGTGTGCCACTCCACTCCTCTTAGATTGTAAGCTCTTGAGCATTCTGTCTGACTTGTTTATTTTGTTTTGTCCTCCCCATTGTACGGCTTTTTCTGCGCTTTATCATAAATCGATCATGCAAAGTTTTGCACAATAAGGTTTTATCCCCAGAATTATCTGCTGGAAGTGGGGAACATACCAGCAGCAAGTAACTCTCCTAAGGGTGCGTTCAATTAGAGCTGTCAAACAAAAATTATTGTTATACGTTTATTTGTATTGTGCCAACATATTGTGCAGCGCAGTATAGGGTTTACTTTAAGTTAGAGAGGGCCCTGCTTGCAATCTTCTGTTCATTGCTGTGGTCTCCTTGCAGCGATAAGGTTTCAGATCAATTTGCAATGAATCATGTAGACTCCAGGCATTCTGCGCTTCATGTTAACAATAAACGTCTCGCTATATCCGCATATATTTACTAAAGAGCATCTTCCTGTTTTTTCAGCAACTGGTCATTGAAAATGCGAGGGAGAAAATTTTAAGCAGCAAATCTCTGCAAGAGAAGCTGGCAGAGAATATTAACAAGTTTCTGGGAAGGTAAGGGATTCCAAACCTTTACGTAGCTCGCGGTTTGATGTGACAAAGGTTAAACCACTGTCTGCCAGTTCGAGATTATTTCTATTAAATCAGGAGTCACAACCTCGGCCCTCCCAGGTGTTTCCAACTACATCTTCCATGATGTTCAGCCAACCTAATGAGTGAAAGAGCATTATGGAAGATGTAGTTCCAAAACATCTGGAGGGCCAAGGTTGCAACTCCTGCATGAAGTGATACTTGTCATGGTTGGCTTACAATAAAACCATACACTGGTCTACATTCACTGTCGTGACTTAAAGCCGGGTTCAGTCACCTTGGCCCTCTGGATATTGCGGAACTACGTATCCCATGAGGCTCTGCCAATATAATGAATAGCTGAGCATCATAGAAGATGTAGTTCCAGAACATCTGGAGGGCCAAGGTTGCTAATCCTTATAGGAATGTACCAGGTTTCATATTAAAGCCGGTACATGGGGAAGAGGTAAAAACATAATTTGGGATTACCAAGTACCTATCATTTTGTTGTTTATTTTATCTTTTTAATCCACGTTTATAGCGGTTTTGTGAGAGGAAGGGCTGCGGAAAATCAGAAAAAAGGGGTTGGGGTAAAAACACATTGGAGACAGGTCTTTGCATGAGTATAGCATAACTGGGAGATGTTCCACGGGTGCATAGTTCCGGAGAACCCGACAGCACAGATCACAGCATGTACAAAATCCTTGCAATATGTAAAAGCTGACACATGCAAGAGGCTGAAGATCAATTCTATTACTTCAATGCCGTCCTCGTAAATAGCAGTGACCTTTTATTATCGTCATTATTCCAGTAACTTCAAATTCATTAAAGGTGAAACTCCAGAGAATGACTGACTGGAGAAGTGAAAATTCTAGGTCATAAGGGCCAAACCAGAAACAAATCTCCCATTGTCTCACTTTCCAAATCGGCTATTTGGTCTAGATTGTTCTCTTCTCCTGCCAATTCTTCTGAGTGTCACCTTTTACTGAATAGACCTATAGGTTTCATTTCAATAGAAATAACAATGTTCTCCTCCTCTCCAGTGACTCTGCCCCCCATAATGCCAGACCGGTTGATGGTGGCAATGTTGAACAAGACCCTTCAATTGATGAAATCCTTGGCCTTCAGGTAAATTATTGGGAGCAGTTTATAACAAAAGATCACACAATGGATGCACCCAGAGGGTAAAATATTTTATAACTAAACATACAAGAGAAAAACAAAGCGCATGTAAGATATCAGCAACATCAAATAAACACAATAACGACGTGTCATTTTTTTTGTGTGGTAGTGGCCCTTTTTAATTTGCAGAATTACCACATTTGTTTCTGTTGTTCTTGGACAGGGAGGAGAGATCCACATGTCCGAAGAAGCGATCCATGATATTTTGGCACAAACAGAAACTGATCCGGATTTCCAGGAGCTGTATGATCTGTTTGCTTGTAAGTATGTTTTAATAAGTTTAATGTGCAGCAGTATACAGTGTAAAGGAACGGTTGGCAAATATTTACACACTACACTTTTTTTCTTTTATTTTAATATTACTCCTGCAAGAAAAGCTAGCTTGGACGCTTTGTGTTTGTAAGACTCTGCCTGGGCACAAAGCTTGAATTGCATGTGGCATCCATGCACATTCCACATGTGTCTCTATTTTCCTTTTTAAACCAAACAGATTTCAATTTGTTAGGGATGAACCAAAATTTCGGCCACCGATATGTATCGGCCGAAAGGAGAGTTTCACTGAAAAGATCAGCTGGAAATCGGCCATCCGAAACTGGGCCTGGGGGCAGCCGAGCCAGGGGCTTGCCTGTGCCTGGAGGCCGGCTGAGCTGGTTAACTTGGGGGCTCACGCACATGTGATGTCCCCCCCCTTCCTCCTGGGCTTCACCCCTTGGCATTCTCGTCCTCGTCGTCCAGCTCCAGGCTCTGCTGGCTTGTTGCAGACTCACTGTCCTCCGCCATCACGGTGCAGACGCAGAGAGAGCTGGGGAGTGAGACAGAGTGGACTGACAGGGAGTCCGTATCCTGCAACATGCTGGTTCCCAGCGCAGCACCCTCTAGTGGCCAAGGGAGGCACTGCACGCTGTGTCCTTCAGGCATTGAGGGAGTGAGTGCTCCTCTCCTGCTGATGCTGAATTGTAATGAAAGGAGTGGGGAGTAGAGACAGGGCAGCCGCATGTTGTGTGATAAACACACTGCAGGAGGTACTGGGGTACCAGGCAGCTTTATACACCACCACAAGCTGCAGGCCAAGAGGAAGGTGAAATTTACCCCCCACACTTCTCTATTCAGGAGGGACAGTCCCTATTCTCTGTGCCTCCTAAGAAGCCTCCAGGTTCGGATGACTGGTTTTCGGTCGAGCTCCTCCTACATTTTCGGTTTGTGTCCCACATTTTTATTTCGGTGCACCACTACAATTTGTCATCAAATTTTCGATGACTCTGAAATGTTCATTTTTATATTTTGGATTTTGGGATTTTGGTCTGACATACTGCTTTGAAAGCCTATTGTTCTATGTTTTCACAGTCACATAATAAAGATACCTTGTGCCATATTCTCCATTCAGAAGATCATACGTAAAAACCAAAGTCTTCAATCTTTCAATGTCTAAGCTGTTTTGAATTAACGGTTAAACCTTGGTCTAAAGCAAAAATAAATTTTTTATGGTGATTTGTTTTCTGTTTGTCCCTCCCATTTTTGGAGGACATGGATGGATTAAACGTTAACCCCCTCCCATTTTAACCGTTTTGTGTCCTTTAAAAACGTGCTTGAACCTGGCTCTAATCTCTCTGAGCCATACTGGATGTGATATGTGGACGTGGGGCTGGATGCCTGATGTCTGAGTTTCCAGTGGCTTTCAATACTTGTGTATGTAGCAGCAACATGATAATACAAAGAAACCGATAAATTGACATTATAACATGTTGCCAGAAATAGCATGTCTCCGTTCTGAGCAGTGTTACATTAAAGCGACACAATCGCGTATAGAAGCTGTAGCTAGATTACTTGTGCATTACAAATAAAAACACTTTATAAAGCGCATGCTGCTGCTTTTTTTTTTTTTTGTAATGGCATGTAAAAAAAAAAGACTAAAGTTAGTATTTAACGGTTAATGAGGTGGAGGAGGGAATGTTTAGATAAAGCAGCAGGAGGCTATTGTGCTGCCTCTGCTACCAGAGATGAGAGCTGGCAGCTGAATGAGCTATGACGGGGAGTTTAAGACTTCTAATCTACTTCCTGGTGATGTCCTTTGAAGACATCCCACACAATACAATGATTTGAGTCGGTGATCGACCAATAGACTCCATTCTATGACCAAAGCCACAGAGTGAGGAGCAAGTGAGTGACATATATAGAGGAAATATTTCCTTAACTAAACAGACAAGAGAAAAACAAAGCACATATAAGATATCAGCAACATCAAATAAACACAATAAGGACATTTTCGGAGGTAGCGTCCCCTTAAATATTGGGCAATTAATGCATATACATATCACCATATTATGGTTTGGAGAAAAGCTGTATTTTACATCCATGTCACGTTATCTGCAAGGCGGACATGGCTAATATGTGAGGTTACACATGGTTTACTTTATTTGTTCTGAGTGGCTGTGTGTGCTGTGTCCCATCATATCGTGAAGGTTCTCACGTTTCTTTTTTTACTTTTGTTTTCCTTCACAAGGTACATCCAAGTCAACGAGAGTGACACAACGCGAGTTTCCAGGCGAAGAGGCTGCCCGGAGTAAAGAAACGGTGGAAGACCATAACCTCGACGTCATGGAAAGCTCCTTCAACACAGATGACCGTGAGTCGTTTGCAATAAAAACTCCCAAAAACCTGTTTGAAGTTACATTTCGATGCATTGTATCTGTGAAATTGTGCTGATAATTTTGCAAACTTGTCATTGTGTTTCCTTTAGACTAGATTTTTGTCATTTATGAGGTTTTAGTGGTATATGGTCTTTTTTAACCCCTTTGGTACTGAGAGGTTTTCAATAATTCCCGCTGGCAGGAATAGTTGGTTTTATAGAAACCTACTTTACATTACCCTTTCACCTCCATATACACTGTCCGAATGACTGTAATATTCCAGTGCATTTACAGACTGCATTCATTATTTGTCAGGCAGAAGGCTTCCTCTGTTGGTGTATAACCGTATTGCAGCTGGGCGTGCCAGGAGTCTTCAAAGAGCGTGTACTGTAACTTTAAGGACAACCTAATGCCCTTTGGCATTCCTCCAGAATACAGCCAGATCGAGATAACCTTGTCTTGGGGCACGTGGTGATTCTTTTAAAGATCAGGTTATCTTGGTCCGCTTTTGAATTATTTCATAGCTAATTGCCCATTTGATCAGTATTTCTTTCAATGTAAGTGTGGTTATTATGCCTCCCGGTGTGTGTATTCAAGTGTAATACAGGTATTTCGATTTTTGTCAGTGTTTGCGTGTATATATATATTATATATTCTGTCCCTGGTGTGTGCCTCATGTTTGTAGCTCATTGTCACTTTGGTGTAATTTAAGCCTCTCTTTTTCCCCTCTCTTTTATAAAGCCCTCCAAAGTCTCCTGTTCTTTGTAGTTGCATTTTTCTTAACCCCCCTCCTGAGACCTACACCGTTCCTATGCAGGGTCTGTGTATCTCGGCTCGACTCCTCACCTCCTGTATCATGGCTGGGTGAGATTCTTGTCTCACAACATAGCTGCTAGTTACAGAGATTGGGGAAGGTCACTTCACTGATCAGCGGTCACTCTGCACACTCACACGTAGCAAAGCTGGAAGGGAATGTGGAGCTGAGCAGTGCCGGCTAACACTTCCCTGTGTCGATGGAAGACCCTGCACGCACGGCCAGCTAACTCTGGACAGCAGCCCTGTAAGGACGCTCACTCAGTGTCGGCTGCGATGACGGATTTTCAGCTGACATTTTCTGCCTTTTTTTTTCTTCTTTCAGCAAAAGCAGATAACACCCTTTTCGGCCGATACATTTCAGCAGCTGAAATTTCTGTGCATCACTAAAAGAAAACATAAGAAAAAGAAAACGTATGTTTCAATAAAACGGCAGTGATCAAACCCTTCTCTAGAAGACTTCCCTCCTCCTTTATAAAACAGACTGATCCCAGAACTTCGTCCTCTTTCTTGCTAGCGACCAACAATCTGGTTAACAACAAAACGGAGGATAACCTCAACAGCCAAGGGAAGGAATCGTGAGGCTGCGGGGAGAAAAAAAGTAATACTTATCTCTGTCACAGAGCTGCAAGAAAGAGGAAGAGTTCTGAGATCGGCCTGTTTTATGGAGGGGAGGTTTTGATCGCTGTCGTTTAATTGAAACAGGCCTTTTCTTATGTTTATTTTTTTTATATGCTGCTGTTTAAATAAAGCAAGAAGGAAATGCAAATATGTCTACGAGCAATATTTTTAAACATCTGCAAAAATAATTTTGTGTTCCTATTCTCACACAAGTTTGCTTTAGCAGAATGAAGTTATGCCATGGTGTAAGGAAAGAGGAGAAAAAAAAAATATATATATATATAATATTTTATTTCCTCCTGATAGACTCTACAACCCACTCAAGTATACGCAGCGATGGAAGCTCAAACCAGAAGAATCCTGATAGTTTACCAAGAAGCCCCTCCTCGCAGAAGGATCTCTGTACAGGTTCTGATGATGGGGAAAGCACTACGCCTGCCGCGTTGGATGAAAGTGTAATCCAAGCAGAAGGAAAGCAGAGCACGGACTCTTCCTCCACTGCTGACAAAACAGCGGAAGATACATTGATGGAAACTAGCAAAGCATCTGAAGAGATCGTGTCTGGACCATACTGTCCCCATTCCTCAGATGTCGAAATGGAGACCATATCTCAAACGCATGTAGTAACTGCAACCTCTACTCCTATTGGCGGAAGGGATTTATCTTCAAACTCTGGTCCCAGTAACCACCCAGGACAGGAAAGCCTGAGTTTAGAAAGCAGTACAGAAACCCATACTGTTGCCACCAAAGCTGCTACAGATAAGCTGCACTTGACACCCAACGACAACCGAGAGGTGAAAGGTCCCAGGCAGCAAAGTAAGACTGTTTCTCCACACCCCGAAACACTGGTTTCTGCACTTAGAACTGCAGTTGAACAAAAAGAGAATAGCAGGGAAGACGTGAACGCCACACCGATGCACCTCGATGAAGCCATTGCGGACAGCACTAAGAAACCAGTTAGTGCACAAACTGACCATGGTCAAGAACTGGCGCAGAACTCGGCCGTCCTACCCAACACTACGCATTCTAGACTCGCAGCCTCAGAAACCCAAGCAGCCGTTCCTGTCCTCCAGGTTCCTCCATCTACTGGTGGTCTACCTTCAAAGCCTGCCAGCGCCATTGTTGGTGCAGCGCCCAGTCGCCCTGGAGAAAGTGCCCCAGACCCATCTCAAATTATTACATTGAACATCATTACAGATGACCTGACGAGCGATGTCGAGTTGAGCAATGCAGTGACCGCCATCGTAGGCGAGCACTTCCAGTCGGTGTTAATGTCGCCCGTGGTCATACCGCAAAGCTGCAGAGTAGAAAGCTCAGTGGATGAGGCAGACCTCTCTTCCTCAGGGGACGAAAGGCACACCGCGCCTCAGCTCAGCGACTCTTCGGGCAGTGTAATCGGCATCCAAGGTGAGGATGCTTCAGTTTACCAGGTTGTGAGCACATCTAATCCCACCGGTGACTCCAGTCTCTTCCAGCTTATGCCCACCGCTAATTCTGCACTTGGATCTTCAAACAGCATTTTTATCAGTTCATGTGGACCTCAAAGCTCAGCAAACCAGTCTAATATCATGTTAATACCCAATACCACCTCTTCGGGGAACCAGCAGAATGCTTGCGTTGTACAGACGTCACCCAGGCATGGCAACATGTACGCTGTGGGACAAACCATCTCGTCCAAGCTTCCACAAGGTATGTTACAGTGGGTGTAAGAAGAACATTCAGTCATTTCCCAGCAGCCTTTGGGTTTCTTATTTAAAATATAAAAACTGAATATATATAAAATATTATTTCAGGAAAACGCCAGAGTTCTCAAATATTAGAATTACTTTTTTTTTTAATCCTTATTATTCGTGGTAATAACATTGGCACAGCTATCTGAGGTCCAACGTTTACCTCTCAGTTGTTATCAGTAGAGTGACCAAACAGAGACGAGCTATGGCGGCGTCCAGCAGTGTGCTTTTAGTGCGTTTATTCCAGTTGGAACATAGTTTTTTGTTTGTTTTTTTTAATACTGTTTGACATTTTATTTTACTCAGAATTGTAAAATGAGTCGTTTTTAACTCTTTGTTAATAAAACCTTACTTAAACAGTGCAGCTCAGTAAAATGTGCCCAAAGCACAGCAACGTGACCTGCTATTGAAATCCAAACATACTCCTTCATATATTAATCTGCAGAAATACAGGATTCCGTTGTCCAAGACATAGAATGAATTAGTAAAGAAAGGGAAAGTCTGTACTTATGTCGCCACCTGGTGGCTCTTTATGAGAGAGGCAATGCTATTTCTGGCAGCAGTGATAAAACACAGCAGTATCAAGCAGCAAACGAAGTTGCATAAACTGCAATATATATAGCAATTGGAAAAACAACAAATGTCATAAACAATCCCTGTAAAGTTAGTTATAGCAGCAGTGTTAGGTAGCAGCAATACATAACATCAAGTGTATCCACTTGCAATTTTGTATGTGCAAATGTGCAAAACTTGCAAGCTGATGTGAAAACTTATCAAAATATGTGCAGCATAAACCGGTTCATTTCAAAGTGCATCTGTGCAGTGTTTAGCAAGTGATAGCGCAACTAGAGTAGTTGATTCTATGGGTAATGATAAACACTGTTAAAATTCACTGTGCAAAAGTCACAAAACACATGAGATTGTGCGCATAAAATAGTAGTTAAAATCATTCCATTTATATCGTAAAAAGTGCAGAGCTGCGATGCGGATTGTGTAATTCAATAAGGTGAACAGAATACAGCAGCTGGTAATGCTCACAAGTAGTGGTATATCCCAAACCACTCATGTAGGGGAGGGGGGTTATGAGCAAAGTCAGCGCTTCCTTCTGGTTATTGCTTCATTAGATGGAAAACCATTTGATAGGCCTTCAGCGTTGGTCTGAGTTGCAAGAGTGCCCCCAACAGAAAAAATTCATACAAAGCATAGAGCAGTAAAGCTTAACATGCGTGTATATGATGGAAATGAAAGAGTTTCACTTACATGATTCAGTGTCCTCAATCAGACACTCGATATGCAGGACGCTGGCAGCTTGGGTAGGGAATTCCAGATTTCCCTTCTCTGTTGGTGGAGATGCAGGGCTTTTCAGAATCCCGTAGTATAAGGGATCCCAGTGCCTGTTCCCAGCAAAGTTAGAGCAGGCTGGTGCTCTGGAAATATAACCTCAGCAGCAGAGGAAAAACGGAAAAAACGCTCACTGATGTGATAAAACGTTTTATTCCTAAATGAATCAAACAAAATAGATCATAACAGCAAAGTACACCGAAACGCGTTTCGCGGTATGTCACCGCTTCCTCAGTCAGTGTGTCAGGAACGTGTGTGTGTGAAGACGTCAGTGGGCCAGTTAACCCCCCCTCGCTGCCAAGTGGAGATGGGGGGGATTGGTCCAACAAGCAAATAAATAAATAAATAAATAGAAATTTTTTTTTTTTTTTTTGTCTGGGGGGGGTTAATTAAATAGGACTTAAGCTGTCATCTAAAATTATGAACATAAAATGGTCAGAATGAGCTCAGCGCACAGAGGTGAACTGGCTCAGCAGTGAAGAGGTTAAAAAGCAAAAACATGTAAAAATTGGGTATTTCTATTCCCGGGATGAAATTTCGAAACTATTTAGCCGGGGTCTTTTTTAGCGGTTGTAGATTTTGGGGATTAAACTACGTAAAGGTGTGTTTTTACAATTTTTTTTTTTTTTTTTTCATCATATTTAATTTTTTAAAATTTTATTTATAGTAAATAAATTATTCGATATATGATGGAAATAATGGTATTTTTAGAAAGTCCATTTAATGGCGGGAAAAACGGTGTATAATATGTGTGGGTTGCATAAACGAGTAAGAGGAAAATTTGACCTAAACACAAACGGCGCAGAAACCTAAAAACAGCAGTGGTCACTAAAGGACGGATTTTCATAAAACCGGCCGGTCACTAAGGCTAGGGTCAAACGAATGCATTTTTTGCGTCGTCCGTAAAAAAAAATTCGCGTCTGGACGCATCAACGTATTTTTTCACGGAATGCGCGAAAACGGTCATACGATGCGCATTTTCGTGCGTGACTTTTTTACAGATCCAAACCAGGAATCTTTGGGTGTCTGGACGTTATGTTAGCCGGACATGAGCAGCGTCTGACGTCTCCTAATCACGCACACACGCCGCTATGCGGGCGCAGCGCACTCTGTACGTCACTACTAGCGGTTCGACGTTCTCGAAAAAATTAGTTTGCCGCTTGCGTTGCGCGGCCGAACTTTCGTGCGGCCGTACTTCGTATATTGGCCGTCATTGCCCGTCATTTGCTGCTAGGAGCAGCCGTGATTAAGTGCGCCTAAACGCACATTAAAAATGCGTTAGTCTGACCCCAGCCTAAGGGGTTAAAGTTGTGAGGAAAGAACAACACATATCTGACACTGGCTCATAAACTGAATGAGTTTAATAACATGTTAAACGTTGCACCATGGCCACTTCATTTATTCAATTAAATAAAAAAATAAATATTTTTATTAAAGCCTTTATTTTTTTGCAAACAATATGGTCGTGTCTAGACTGCGACCTTTGCAATGATCCCTCATATGACCCTGTTCGTAAGGGGTCGGCAACCTTGGCCCTACAGATGTTTTGGAATTGCCTCTGCCATGATGTTCAGCTACTCCCGAGGTTTTTGGAGCCTCATGGGAAATGTAGTCCCAAAACATCTGGAGGGCCACGGTTGCTGGCCCCTGCTGTAGGAAATGGGTACCAGAAATACAGGAGACCAATAGACCCCTGCATCTCCTGTATAGGGAAACCCCTGCCAGACTGGAGGGAAGCCCAATTTCTGTTGTCATCCTGCTCATGCGCAATAGCGAAAGTGGGCAGGGGCGGTCCTAAAACAAGTGTTGCCAGCCTGCTGTGTGTGTGAAGCTCCAAATCTGCAACGTTCTGTGGGACCTCGCGTGTCGTGGCTGCAGCAAGCCAACTTGTCCAGTTGTCAGCAATATCGGCAAATAAAAAAGGCGAAACCGATATCTGTAATTTGCTGAATATCGGACATTATATTTTACAGTGTGGGAGGATTTAAATAAAGCGCAATGAGAAAGAAAAAAAAAATGCACAAGTCTCTTTTTTTTTTTTTTTTTTTTAAGGACGGAAACCTTCAGTAATAAAGAGGATGCCGTGATCGTCGCTGATCTGTTTTTTTGTTTTGTTACCGGTGAATATGTTGCTTCATGGTGAAATCTAATGCCAGTTCTGTTCTTCACGGCAGGTTCTACCATTATCCTTGCGTCTCCGGTCCAGCCAATGCTGCAGGGCGTTGTGGGAATGTTTCCTTTGTCCGTAGTTGGCGGTAACACCTTCCCTGCATCTTCACACCAGGTACCGTCCTTGCAATTTGTGTTTTAATGAGATGCCATAGAAAGTTGTAAATGCCCAATAAAAGGAAACGCTATTACAAAAGCCATGAGGCATGAGCCTGCGACTCGAGCTTTCTGGAGATGGTCAGATCATGGGGCTTATTCAGAAAGCACTGGTGTTCTCCGTTGTTGTAAAGGCGTCAGTGAAGCTTCTCCTACGGCCGTTTGGATTTTGCGATCACTGACGGAAATTGCTGCAACAGCATCAAACGCTGGAGCTTCCGGAATACTTTCCAGGTGTGGTCTGTCAGTAGGGGGGAACTGCCAAAGCCAACCCACAATCATTGGGTGATCTTTCCTTTCTACATTTGTCCCCTGGTTCATTCGGCTGATCGGTCCAATCCGGTCCACTGGTTTCCCAGTTATGGTGGCCTCAAAGCCTATGTCTTGCAGAATCCTCAATGCAACAAAATGTATCCTCCTTCATTTTAAGGCCCATTGGTGAGATTTGAGAACCATTTAGACATCTAGAACACCCAACCTGCCTTATAAAGGCTGTGTATGGATTTGTTGGATCGGTTCAATCCTTCTTTATTATCGGAGCCCCTCGAAGCTGAAACTCCCGTGGTGGGGCGCTGTATCTCGTGCCTGGTGTGGTGGTGGTGGCTGCCCCGCTGTGTGGTTTCAGACTGATAAATTCATGGTATAGCTTTGCTCTCTAACTCACAGGTCAGCAAAAAGCTCTTTGTATCATCAGCTGGGACCCATCAGTGGGGTGTTCTGTTCATAAGGGGTTAAGTAAGCACCGTTGTGGCAGTGATATAATCTCTGTCGTAAACTTCGGCTATCCGAAAGGAACACTCAAACAGCAGGTGCCTGCAACAAACAGCGCCAGACAACTTCGGCTGGAACAGTGACGTCTACACGGACAAACTTCAACTGAAACTATGGTGGAAAGATCAATGGACGTTCCCTAATTCGTGAATTCACTAGAGTTGCAGCATTATAGTTCCCCGAAGTTTGATGAATTAAATCCAGCTTTTTGCTTTCAATGAATTAAAAAGTGATTACTGAATGAACCTTCTAGGGGCTCCTCTTAGGGAAGGGAAATCCCATTGTCTGTTTAATAAATGTCAAAACAGAAGACGAGGTGCTAAAACGCTGCACGATGTATGATTTTTAAGGAAAGTTCTTCGCCGCTGGAAGCCTCTGCTGAGGTTTACAGCTCGTGATGTGTCCATGCCTCTTGCCTCACTCGTGGAGGGAGAGTATTAAGCGGTTTCAGCGAGCGACCGCAAACCAGATTCTGACGGGTCGTGTTTTTCTCTCTCATGCAGGTGGTGCGAGTTCCCATGTCGAGCAGTGGCGTTCCTAAACTGCAATTACCGCCCAAACCCGTGACAACGAGAATCCTGTCAAGCAAAGGTAAACACAGTGACACCTCGCCAGGGGCGTCTTAAATGGTCTGATAAAGGGGAGTGGATTATTAAGGAGGTGTCAATGCAATAGTGTTTTGGGCCCCTGGCGCCGCCTTGTGCTGTGACCGAACATTATCAGGGGACGGGCAGGAATACATGGCTTCACTTGGTCTGTAATTATTAGGGGTCAGCTGATATTAAGAATTTAATGAATAATATGTAGCGGTTTTACTTGTACTGATATACAGATTATTTTTTGATCATGTCGATCCCTAGTAATGCCTGATTACCGCCTTTTTTTTTTATTTGAGCAAACGCAGCCCGTTTCTACAAGCTATAGTGATCGTCTTTACGGTCTCTTAATGAAACCTTGATCTAATGGAAGCTATTGAAAACTGCCAGATATGTCTTGCCGAAGAGGAGGGGGGGTCATGATTAGTACAGAAACGAGAGATGTGAGGAAACCTATTATATCCTTTGTAGCTATTGGCAATGAGAATATCCTGAGCGAAAGGTAAGTTGTGATGTCACGGGGGAGCGGTGACAGAATTATTCCTAGAGGTCTGTTTAAAATGAGAAAACCTATTGGGTTTTCTAGAAAACAAGCTTTGCATAAGAACCCGGCACAAAAAGAAGGATCCCTTTGTCAAGATACTGTGTATTAAAGATCACTTTGTTAAATCCAAATAAACTCTGCAGGTCTGTGGTTTGCCATGCTGATTCAATGACCCAGAATCCATTCCTGCACATGGAATGGCCATTTAGACGCTACCAGTTTGCAGGCGGTTAAGGTCACAGTTACAATAAGTTACAGAAGAGACCTTTTCGACCGACTCAGAAAAACACCAGTAGAAAGATGCCTCGGGTGCCTGCTCACCTGCGAGAACGTGCCATAGGCATGCTGCAGGGAGGGATGGCGGTGTGCCCAGGGCAATAAAATGCTATTTGAGGTGCTTAAGACAGCGCTACAAGGAGACTGGAAGGTGAGTGGATCATCCTCGCAGTGGAAGATCACGTGCACAGGATCTGTACATATATAATACAGGAGGGGTGGGGTCGCGCCTATTCCCCCAATAGGGCAGCTGCAACCACCAAATGTATCCAGCCCAGCAACATGTATAAAACATAACAAAGAGAAAAAAAGTCACCTGCGCTTATTCCCATTATACCGTGTGAAACAAAACACAATTAGAGGCTTTGGTTTCTGTTAATGGCCATTAAGGGAGTAAGCTCACCCGCCAAACGTCAAGGCACCTCTAGTGGGTGAGTCCTATCAAAAAAGGAAGCCACAGGCTGCTGTGTAGCGAACCGTCACTGCCCATGCTGCTTTTCAGTCATGAGGTAGACTGGTGGGCTTTTATTTAAGCTCCCCCAGAAACAAATCCGCCTTGGGATCAAAAAACAAAGACACGGAGCGGAACATGCTGCAACGATGACCTGGCTGGAGGTACATTAAAACCTATATAGTACAGGAGGGGTGGGGTCGCGCCTATTCCCCGATGGGGCGGCTGCAACCACCTGATGTATCCAGCCCAGCAACATGTGTAAAACATACAGTAACAAGGAGAAAAAAAGTCATCTGTACATGTCTCTATCTCACCTGCGGGACAGACACAGGACGATGACAACTGCCTGAACTCCACCAAGAACGCACAATACCTCCATCTGATTCAGTCTTTGTCTCTGTTATGCTCTCAGAAATATTTACACATGTTAAGTTTGCGGGAAATCGATGCGGTTTAAATCGAAAAGAGGATATTTTTGAGTTTGTATATCTGCACACTATGCCAATTTTTTATTTTTTTTCTCCTTCAGGTAAAATAATGCCGAAACAAGCCACGGATTCCTCAAGTCGACGACCAACATCAAGTGCACAGGGGTTAGTGGTTTATCTATTTTGATTATTTATTTTCCGCCTTTGAGTTATGTTTTAATCTGTGTGTTTTTTTTTTTCCTCTCCCCAGGACAAACTTGATAGAAAGAAATACCTCGTCAAAACTACAAAACAAACCTGTCGAGCGTCCGGCGTCGAAAAGCACCAGCAAGCCATCAGAAAATCACCGCAGGGTATTGTGCTTCGACACACTGCGCAGACCCGTTAAACCAAGCGCTCCGTCCACGAGTAAAGCGAGGCCTCAGAACAGAGACCAGAGCGACGTCGTGAATGACGGCGCACAGTTTGGGGTTTGTATTCCAAGTCTACAATCTGTGCCTAAAGACACAAAGGGTCTTGAACAAGACAACTCTGCCGTGGCAACAAATGCTGCGGTGGACACCGCTGCTAAGGTTTCAGCCTCCGCGTCTTCTAAAGATCAAACCGGAGCAGACAAGCGTACGGCTGTCGAGCCTACTGCTGGCGGCCTTTGTGTAGTCACAGCCAACAAGGAGAACGTCCAAGAACGGGACTCTGAAACCCAAAGACTCAAAGACCTGAGCAAGTTAAACTCTGTCCATTCAGAAAAGAGTAACCAGCCAGGGCAAGAAGGTGGCAGAAAGGTCATTGCTAATATCCTTAGGAAAACCCCACAAAAAAGAACTAACCTGACCAGTACGGCCACCAAGCATGATGGAGACACGTCCCAGGATAGCCAGTCTCTTAGTCCAAACTCGAAGAATTCCTTTGAGGAGTTGCCGATCCCACGCACTCCTGCTATGAAAGCCGATGAACCCATGTTGGATAATTCCACAGAATCCACAAGGACTCCAACTTGTAAACGTTACAGCGACGATGGCGGCACTCCAAGGCTCATGCAGCCTCCCGCAACCCCCGATTTCCCCAAGTGCAGCCCTGCGAGCGAGACCGGCAGCGAGAGCAGCGTTAGCCGAGCGGCTCACACGCTGATGATCTTATCGCGTGCCAGCATGACCAAGACTGGAAGTAGCACGCCGCTGAAAGACAACACGCCGCTGAAAGACAACACGCCGCTGAAAGACAACACGCCACTTGCCAAACCCTTAAAGGGCTCTTCCAAAAAGAGAAAGCTTGAGGAGCCCGATGACAGACCTGCACACAGGGCAGAGCAACACCACAGCCCCTCATCCTCTCTGAAGAAGAAGAAAGTGAAGGTGAGTGCAAGCATCGCTCATTTAGGCCGGGTGCACACGAGCGTACTTACCGGTGCAGCCATGTGATGCTGCGACGGGGCCGGTCACACGCTTGTGTGCGCGCAGCTAGCGTCTGCCTAGAAAGCCTCCCCGTCGATGCGCCAGGATGTGTGTCGACGGGCTGCAAACAGCAATCCTCCATAGGAGGGGGGGGCAGGCGGGCGTCGAGTGCAAGGAACGTCAACTCTCATGGACGTTCCTTCCACTCTCATGGACGTTCCTTCCACTCTCATGGACGTTCCTTCCACTCTCATGGACGTTCCTTCCACTCTCATGGACGTTCCTTCCACTCTCATGGACGTTCCTTCCACTCTCATGGACGTTCCTTCCACTCTCATGGACGTTCCTTCCACTCTCATGGACGTTCCTTCCACTCTCATGGACGTTCCTTCCACTCTCATGGACGTTCCTTCCACTCTCATGGACGTTCCTCCACTCTCATGGACGTTCCTTCCACTCTCATGGACGTTCCTTCCACTCTCATGGACGTTCCTTCCACTCTCATGGACGTTCCTTCCACTCTGAGTGCGTTCGTGTGCACCCGGCCTTAAACCTGCATTGGGTCATCAAATTGACCAATTCCGTTCATTTTTGGTACATTTGTACCTTACCATGAGATGTTTTAAAAAAAAAAAAATTTTTTTTTTTTTTTCTCAACCTGTTTTTTAGATATCAAACTTTAAAAATTGCCTAAAAACACCAAAATTCACTAGCCACTAAAACTGCAAATGCCATTTACAAGGTACCTATGAGGGCTGCAGACATGGGAAATGTATCATTGTAAAGCTTATGAATAGGGCTTTCATTGGATAGAAAACATGACACAATTGTAAAATTTCAACAAAAAAATGTGAATTTATGACATTTTACAATTGTGTTATGTTTTATATCCAATGAAAGCCTTTTCATACGTTTTAAAAGGGCACATGTCCCATGTCTTTAACTAGCATAGCGTTCTTCTAAATGGCATTTGCAGTTATGGCGGCCAGTGAATTTTGGCGTTTTTAGGCTGGTGTCAGCCAAGCGTTTTTAAGAGCGGAAGGAACGTTCGTGAGAGTGGACGTTCCTTCCACTCTGACGCCCGTCTGGCCGCCTCACTGAGTGCAGTTAGTGCGCTCAGCACTGTAAGGCTCAATCCTCCTATGGAAAATCGCGCTTTGCAGCACTGTCGAACGCATGTCGTATCGCTTCGACGTGGAGGCTTTCTGAACGGACGCAACATGCTTGCTGTAGCGCATACATTTTGTGCGCACGCTACAGCGTGTGGTTGGCCCCATCGAAGCGTCACAATGCTGCGACGGACGCAGGGAGGCACATCAGTAAGGGCACACTTAGTGCGCTCGTCTGACATGGCCCTTAGTCAATTTTGAAAGTTCAATATATCAAACAGGAGGACAAAAATAAATTTTGGAATTTTTTTATTTTTTTTAAAACCTCTCCTATTAAGGTACAAATGTACCAAAAATGAACCAAATCCAAGACCTCAAGTTCCAAAATGAATTTTTCATTGGTTGATTTGACTTGGAATGACCCTATTACAGGTCAAGGAGCCCTGATCCAAAAGGCATGGAGCCAGATGTGTTTTGGTTTTGGGATATTTTTTGAATATTTGCCTATAATAATGAGAGATCTTGGGGATGAGACCAAAGTCTAAACACGCAATGCATTTATGGCTCATATACACCTTATACACACAACCTGAAGGGCATTTAGATACAATATATGCAATGATGTCGCCTCTGTTACAAGGTCAGGTTTGGGATTTTCTACTTGTGGTTTAACATTGGCTCTCCCAAAAAAAAAATCTGGTTTTGGGAATCCATGTGATACTCTGCCTGTAATAATATACAAAGTATCCCGTTTGGGGAGGGGAACATGGAAGGACACTCTGGGGTCTATTCATAAAACACTGAAATCCAATTCTGTTTCTGTGCTTTTCATTTCAGCGATTCCATCTCATCAAACATTCAGTTGAATGCTCAATGTATTTTGCCACAAATGGAGTCGCCGAATTAGTTATTGGACTTCGGTGAAAAGTACTAAATTAACCTCGTGAATTCCAGCGGAAAAAATAAATAGAAGTCTCTCCTACTCCCCTAATAGTAGGTTAATTCAATAAAAATGTAGGAAAATGTGTCTAAATAATAAAAAGATCAGTTAAAAAAAAACAAAAATGTCAAAAAAATCTATACAAAAAGAATTTTAAAAAATTAGGTTTTTGTAAAAAATAATAAATGGTCTTTTAAAAAATAATAATAATTAAGTTTTAAAGATATTCCATTTGTTCCATTGAAACCTATTAGATTTGCCTGTTTAAGCCTGTCCAATTGAAACATCGAAAATCAGGTGATTTCGCTGAAATTTCTGAGCAATTCGACGTTCCGTGAATAGATTAATCATTAGTTCTCTATGGTATAATTTTGGTGCCGCTGAATCGCGGCGAAATGCACCATATTTCACTGTCCATTCCCCTGTATTTGAAATTTCAGGGCGGTTTGTCTAGTCACAAAGCTGTCATTTCGCCACATACGGTGAACTTCACTGTTCTGTGCAATTCAGTGGCAAATTCGGATCTTAACCCCTTCGCTGCTATGGACGCGCTGAGCGCGTCCAACCGCAGGTAACGTTCCTTGCGGTGGACGCGCTGAGCGCGTCCTCCCTTTGGGGCCAGCGTTCGGCCGGGTTCCGGCCGATCGCTGGCCCCCCCGGTGCGGGCTGACATCCTCGAAGTCAGCCCAGCACCCGGAACCGCCGCGGAGTAATTAGGTGTCATCGCGGGGGCGCGATGACACCTAATTCAGGCGCCCCCCGCATGTGCAGAGGAGGCTCCTGAAAGGGAGGGGGGCCTCTCTCCCGATCGGCGGCGTGCAGGGGGTTAACCCAGGCACCGTTTGGAACGGCACAGCCTGCCCTTCCAAATGGTACCTGGCATTAACCCCATGGGGGCTGGATCACGAATCGGCGCTGAAAAGCACCGGTTCGTGATCCTTTCCCGCAGCTGGCCGACATCTTGGATGTCGGCCAAGCTTCCGGGAATGCCCCCTGAGGCCTGGCGTCATCGTGCATAGCACGATGACGCCAGTCCTGGAGTTAACCCCTAACTGCCACCAATGGTGGAGATAGGGGGTTCCAATGAACCCCCTATCTCCCGATCCGTGGCAGTTAGGGGTTAATGTTCGGTATTGTTGGATCGGCCAGAGCATGGCCTTTACAACGATACCAAATAGGAGTATGAAAATTAAAAAAAAAAATAAACAAGTTTTTTTTTCTTTCTTTTTTTTGGTTTGTTAATGCAGCAATATTGTTCCCATTTCAATTATAATGTGAACAATGATGCTGCACTAACGATTTTTGTATGCGGTGCATTTGCTAAAAATCCCGTAATTTTCCCCAAAAAAAAAATGTAACGAGACCCCATCTCTAATTTTTTTAACAAGTGCGCCCCATACAAAATAGAACCGCAATTGCTCACATGTTAAAATGTGAAAAAAAAAACACTTTACACGTTGTAAATTATTGAAAATTCATATTTTATTGCATTTTTTGTTATAATATACAGACAGGTCATGACGTATACATATAATAATGACATATTATGAATCTGCTGAGTCTGACGGAAAGAACGATATATAATATGTCTGGGTCATATACTAAAATAGGCCTTCAAAACACGTTTAAACATGATGAGCAAAACCGGTAAAAATGACCTCAGCACAGAGGTGTGAAAAGCCTCAGCAGCGAAAGGGTTAATGAATAACTAGGGACGCCAGATCGGCCATGTTTAAAGGGACACATGTTGCTATTTCATACCGAGGAGCACAGGGAAAATAGCTGCCCTGCAACATGTATAATTAATATGCTGCAGGAAGGAAGTCAAGACAGTTCACCTGGAATCCACTTTGATTTCTTACCTGCTGCACATAGATTCTGCATGCTGCGGGGTCACATTCTTCATGCACTGCCCATCAGCATGAATAAATCATGTGTCCCTTTTAAACATGGCCGATATGGTCACCCTATGAATAACCCGCTCTGATATGCTGAGGTGCCCATAGTGCAAGGATCCTGTTCTGTTTTATTTTCTTCTGAATTGGTTTTAGGTTTTGTGAAAAGAGGCTTTTAGATGTGATATTGTAATTCAGCCCAGAAACCTGTTCTTGCGTTTCCTGGATCACGCCCCGGGCTCAGGATACGCGGGAGCCATCCAGCTCATATCGACGCATTAGAAGGTTCATTTTCTAATTTTTATTCTTTTCTCTTCCCTTGCAGAAACATCGGAGAAGTCGTCTCGACTCGTTTCCTTCTGGGATGGACGTGGACAAGTTTTTAATGTCTCTGCATTATGATGAGTAGACTGAGGGCTCCATGAGCGTCGCCACATAGACCGATTCATCCCGGGACCCTTCAGTCTGCGTTGCGCTGAGCGGCATGACTGCTCATATAAAATGTGTTTGTAAAAAGAGCCAGGACTGGAAAGGGTTCCCGGTGTCTTGTAATGTATAGAGGCATGTTGTTACTGAGCTGTAAATATGCGGGTTTACCTGGATGAGATATAAAGATCCTTTTACCAGCGTTTCCTTTTTTTGGGGACCGGTTGTTTCAAAGCTGTCGATAGGAAAATGTACTTTTATTGTATATAAATGCTTCGTTCTATTTGTTGGTTCATCTGTTGTTTTGGTAACTTCTTATTAAAATGAACGCTGTTCCAGATACTTGACATGTTGGTTCATTCGGATACACATAGGGCTCTGTCCTAGTCTACAGGATCAGTCCTGACCCCACACTGGGCTCTGTCCTAGTCTCCAGGATCAGTCCTGATCCCACACTGGGCTCTGTCCTAGTCTCCAGGATCAGTCCTGACCCCACACGGGGCTCTGTCCTAGTCTCCAGGGTCAGACCTGATCCCACACTGGGCTCTGTCCTAGTCTCCAGGGTCAGACCCGACCCCACATGGGGCTTTGTCCCAGGGACCCGCAGCCTCCTTTCAGGCTGCCTGATAGTCGACTGTGAAAGTAAAACGTAAGAAATTCACTCCAGCCTGATTTAAACTCCGTTAAGACTTGAAAAGGCACGTGCTACCACTGGATGTCAAAAAGCCCTCCCTGCCAAACAGCTACTACGGATGGTGACCGGGCTTAAAAGCGCAATCCTCCATTGGAGGATCTTTCTTTGTATCGCTGTGTGCACAAACTGCGCTCAGTGATGTAGCCACAGAGTGGGAGGAACGTCCACTCACAGACGTTCTTTCCGCTCTGCAAAACACTCGTGTGACGGCAGCCTAAGGCGTTAAGAGAAATCTTCTCAATTGAGGTACCAAGAGTAAAGAAGCCTCCTGACCCTTGGCCCATCTTAAATCAGTTATCGTCTCCTAGAATCCATAGATTGATTTATTATGGTTGGTGAATGTGATCAAATCCCCTCAGGTCTTTCTCTAAAACAGGGTTCTCAAACTCTGGCCCCCCTGATGTTTCTGAACTACAACTCCCATGATTCCACGGCCATCTATTGCATTCAAAGCATTCTGGGACTTGTAGGCAAAAACATCTGGGGGGCCGTGAGTTTGAGATCCCTGCTCTAAAAGCAGAGAAAGGTGCACTCTGTTCTATGTGCTTCACTGGAGTATTGAGGTTGCCCGTCTTCATTTCGGGCGGCAGTGGAGGCGTTATACAAAGTGAGGTATAAATTTATATGGTTAGTGCCCCCTAATCGCATTCTGTGTCTTCAGTGGATCGAGGCTGGTGTGTCCTTTTGTCTCTGCTTTTATTTGCTCTGGAACCTCTGCTGCACAGATCAGGAACCACAGGGAGATCCCTGGGTATGGAGGGGGGGGGATGGGGCAGAGCTATTTTGATCACAATTACCACCACGTTTGTATCTTTAAAAGACCTTGCATTCTCGTTCGGATTGTTCCTCAGACCCCAGGGTGAATCAGAAGTGGTGACGGTCCAACTGTCGCCGTCTGGATACGCTCTCGTTATCTGTACCTCTGGTATAACATCATTAGGCACCTGTTTATGGCGCCTCAAAGCCGTGTGCGATATCTGCGCCAGGACATGCAGAAGTCACAGAAGGACACTGGGAAATAGTCGCTCAGTGTTCTGCTGCGTGGGGGATCATGTAATTTCAACCCTTTCAGGCTTGTAAAATGAAAAATAAAATTCTATAGTCTCCAAAGAGATGAAACACCCAAAAGTATCATGGGGAAAACTACAGTGGCTTCAATGTGAAAATGCGGTTTCAGACTGAAACCACTGGACCTGAAAGGGTTGCGTCAGTCATCACGTCCGTGTCAACGCACAGTTTAACATCTGTCTAGCATTGGTTTGTAATCACTAGACCAACACACTAAATACCTGCGCACACATCACGCAGGTGGCAAAATCGCAAAAAGAGAGCAGAGCCAGAGATCAACGTTTTGACCTCAGTCTTTGTCAAAGACTGAGGTCGAACAGTTGGGATCTCTGGCTCCGTTCTCTTTTTGCTATTTTCTGAAGTGCCCAGTAATTGGTACTTATTTTCTATATTGACTTTCTCTTTGATCTTTTTGTATTGAGCTTTCTTATTGTATCTTGAGTGTTTTGAGAGATATATATATATGACCGGTACAGTCAGCCAGACCAAAAAAAAACTTCTGAGCGTCAACGTGATGGACGTCGCAAATGCGGTGTCTGACGTCGCCTCCTCACGCACACAGGCCGCTACGCAGACACCACGCATTCTGGGTGTCTTTCGTAGCGCTTTTACGTCGAAGTCTAAATGGTGTCCGTTGCCACCTGCGTGAGGTGTGCGCAGGTACTTAGGGTGTTAGCATTGATTTGTGATCAATAGACCACGACAGATGTTATATATATATATTGCGAATGTCATATGGTATTTTGCTATTGGAGTGCATCTTTGTTTTTCCAAATAGAGATAAAACATCTTTTAATAAAATGGCATAAAAAATATCCATCAAATGACTAAATCTACAATGTTGCTATCGCATAGGTGCCAAGTGCACTGAATCTCTGGTAAAAGTCCTGATACGCAGTATTTGAGTGGATAAAAGAAAACCTCAAGTGAATGTACCCCATTCCTGATACAATAAATATGTGGCCGTTATGCTACAGAAACATTGCAGATTTATCATTTGATGGATCTTTTTAATGACGTTTTATTTGATCAGTGTCTGGCCAGACTCACTTATTCGTTGTTCTCTAGGTAGCTACAAATGAATAGCTCCAGCACAAAGTGTACAGTATAGCAGTGGGTAATTTACAGTAAGCTGCAACAAGTGAAATGCAAACAAAGCAGAGTTTGTAGAGTGACTCGAGCAGTCACGTATAATTGCTCGGTTGGAATCGGGCCCAGAATGTCTAGTTAAGAAGCCAGGCTGTGAACAAGAACATCTGGTTCTTTTTCAGAGACTTTCTGCTCATTTACCTTTTGGTATCACAGAAATTTCCAATACCTGCATTTGGAGGTCTGAAGTAAAGCCGAGAACAAAGGTCTTCTGCGCCCCTACCTATATCTCCCTTATTGGCAGGTACATCCCCCGCCGATCACTTGACTCGGCCAATGATCTGATGCTATCCGTTTCACATACCCGCACCCCCCCAACTCCCACCTTCAGGACGTCTCCCGAGCTGCCCCTTTCTATGGAACTCCCCCGCATCAGACTCTCACCGTCTCTCCAGTGCTTCAAGAAGTCTCTGAAAACACATCAGCTCACTCCGTCTTCCCACCCAGCCCATGCGCCCAGCTTCTTCATGTTGTTTTCCCCCTACCTACTGTGTCACCCCTCTCCGATTGTGAGCTCTCAAGCAGGGTCCTCCCTCCTACTGTCCTGTGTGTAACATATGTATATTGTTATTCTGTCTCACCCATTGTACAGCACCACAGAACTTGTTAGCGCTTTATAAATACATGTATCTGTTCTGAAAATATGGAATTCCGGCAACCACACCAGCCCCGTTTTCCTTTGGCTAATAAAAGCACCTAGGACTGCTGAGAGATCACCTATGACAAGAAAATACAAACTCCTCTGGATTGTAAATTGGGAAATTTGCAGTGAATGGGCACAAAGCCTGGAGCAGTGCAAACCTGTCCTCAGGTCTCCTTAACAGGTCAGGTTTGCTGGATATGTACAGCACAGGTGATATAATGAAACCATCCCTAGATCCCAACTCTCCATCCAACTACCGTCCTGTATCCCTGCTTCCCTTTACCTCTAAGCTCTTAGAAAAACTAGTCTTCAATTCCCTACTTGACCCCCTGCAATCTGGCTTCCGTCCCCTACACTCAACTGAAACTGCCCTCACCAAAGTCACCAACGACCTTCTAACTGCTAAAAAACACGGCCACTATTCTATTCTCATCCTGCTTGACCTCTCGGCTGCTTTTGACACTGTTGACCACCCCCTCCTTCTACAGACCCTCAACTCTCTGGGTCTCGGTGACACTGCACTTGCTTGGATTGACTCCTATTTATCCAACAGGTCCTTCTGTGTGTCCTTTGCTGGTAACTCCTCCTCCTCATTGCCTCTGTTGGTGTACCTCAAGGCTCTGTCCTTGGTCCTCTGCTCTTTTCCATCTACACCTCTCCTCCCTGGGCAAAATCATCAACAGCTTTGGCTTTAATTACCACCTCTACGCTGATGACACTCAGATCTACCTCTCTACCCCTGATCTCTCTCCCCCTGTCCTTTCCAAAGTCAGTGACTGTTTATCTGGCATCTCCTCCTGGATGGCCTCCACCACCTAAAGATCAACATGTCAAAGACTGAGCTCCTACTTATTCCTCCCTCTAATGCCGCCCCACCTCCTGACTTCTCGATCACGGTGGAGGGTATCACCATCTCCCCATCAAACCAAGTTCGCTGTCTTGGAGTTACACTTGACTCTGCTCTTTCCTTCATCCCCCACATCAAGTCTCTTTCCTCCTCCTGCCGATACCAACTGCGTAATATTTACAGAATTCGGCCATTTCTTACCGCTGTCGCCACAAAACAACTCAGACACGCCCTGGTAATCTCCCGACTCGACTATTGCAATAATCTCTTATCTGGCCTCCCTCTGTCCCACCTCTCCCCCTACAATCCATCCTGAACGCCTCCGCCAGGCTAATTCACCTCACCCGCCGCTCTGTCTCTGCCGCTCCCCTCTGCGAGTCCCTTCACTGGCTCCCCATCCACTGCAGAATTAAGTTCAAAATCCTTATCCTTACCTACAAAGCTCTCACTAACTCAGCTCCCCACTACCTGTCCTCACTAATCACCAAATACACCCCAGCCCGCTCCCTAAGGTCAAACAGTGACCTGCGCCTAGCTTCTCCCCGCATCACCTCTTCCCATGATAGACTGCAGGATTTCTCACGCGCAGCCCCCACTCTCTGGAACGCTCTCCCTCGTGCTGTCAGACTTTCCCCTAACTTCTCTTCCTTCAAACGCTCCCTGAAAACATTCCTATTTAGGGAAGCCTACCACCCAACTCACTGACGCAACCATCAATCACTCTCACCTTACAGTCCTCTCCTCCTGTTTCCAACCCCAACCCTCCCAGATTGTGAGTTCCTACGGGAATAGGGCCCTCATCTCCTCCTGTACTGTTTGTCAAATGTTGTTCAATGTATTGTAACCCTGTCTATACTGTGCTTATTGTACAGCGCTGCGGAATATGCTGGCGCTTTATAAATAAAGAATAATAATAATAATAATATAATTTGCTGCTCAGTGATTGCAGGATTCAGTCTGCATTTCCCCAAGGTTATCCTTAAAATCTGCCCTGTTTAGGGGGACCTGAGGACAGGTTTGACATACCTAGAGAGAGTCTCTTTAAATAGAAAAGTAAATAAAACCAATTGCATGTTTGCACTGCGATTAGATAAGAGGCTTTGAGCAAGGACAGGCTGGAATGATTTGTTGGAGAATGAAGTTTACTGTGCATTTCTACAAAGTCACCACGCTGTCTGCCCGCACAGATATTACAGTCCGCGGCTTAAACAGTATGTGTGGCAGCAGGTTAGACATGAAAGGAGTGTACTTTATCATCCAAAGCATAGAAAATCTGTTCTGTTCTTTTAAAAAATGCACATCAGAAAATACGTGTAATATCAGCACTAGAAAAGTCAAGAACCCAGAGATGTGTTTGTTGACGAAGCGGCTGCTGCAACAGAAGGACGAGTACAGGAGATGTAGCGGCGCTCGTTTCCTCCCACACGTTACAAAGTCTTTATGATGGTAAACATTACAGCTTCTCAATCAAGATTGCAGAGGCTCCACCTCCACCGTTGCAGATTGATGCGAGTCCAAACTGGCCTTTCTTCAACGAGTGGGCCATGTGCCCAACGATCCTGGCACCAGACATCCTGCGGAGGAGGAGGAGGAAAGAGAAATTATCTAGTCTGTATTTATCATCTAGACCTGTGGTTCCCAATCGCAGTCCTCAAGTACCTCCAACAGGCCGGGTTTGCAGGATATGTGAAGCACAGCACAGGTGATATGATTTGCTCCTCAGTGATTGCAAGATTCAGTCTGCATTTCCCCATGGTGATCTGCAAAATCTGGCCTGTTAGGGGAACTTGAGGACCGCGGTTGGGAACCACTGATCTAGACATTGTACGGCCTATGTGCTCTACAAGCAGCTGTGCTTTGTAATGTGGTCCATTTGCTCTGCATAAAACCCCAAAATATTCAGCAACGTGTGTATCGACAGCCTCCATGACAGGGATCACCAACCATGTCCCTTCAGTTGTTTTGGAATTGCATTTCCCATGATGCTCTTGCAACCTATCAAGTACCTCAGCTGCATGAGAGATTCATTCCTAAAACCGGTCAAGTTGCTGATCTTTTCCCTAGGACTTGGCCCTCCAGATGTTTTAGAACTACATCTCCCCTGATGCTCAGACGCTCATTAGGTTTGCAGAGTCTCATGGGAAATGTAGATTGAAAACATCCTGGGGGGCCAAAGACGCTGACCCCTGATCTAGAAGCATGAAGTAAAGCATGTCATGACAGATAAGTAGGCGCTGCAGCTCTTTTTGTTGCTTTGTAGCACTTTCTATCTTTTCAGCTGTAGCCGAAAACACAAACCTGTTATTTATTTATAAAGGATTTTACCAGGAAGGATACATTGAGATTTCTCTCCTTTTCAAGTAGGTCCTGGGTTCAAGAACATTGAAATGTTACAGAAACAAAGTAATAAATGCAAGATATTAAAAACACAAATATACAGATTATTTTCTGTGTTAAATATGTAGGAAATAGTCACTAGGTTACATGGTTACAGGTGTATTCTGTATTGAGGTATGTTAGTAAGGAGCTCGAGTGACTTTAGAAGATTTGGGAAGATTTGATGGTGTCTGGGAGGTTATTCCATAACTGCGGTGCTCTGTAGGAAAATCAGGACCGAGACACTTTCTTTTTGTATTGTGGTATTGCAAGTAAGGTGCTGGTCCTGGATCGGAGGTTATAGTATGAGGGAGCTGCTAGGGGAAGCAGCCTATTCAGGTAATGTGATAGCTTCTAGACATGGGCACAGCACAAAATTTTGTTTTGGATGAATGGATTTGTCCTAAAAACGCAATTTATTTAGTTAAAGAAATTGGTTTTCAGTTCTTTAGTATGAAAACAAATTTCATTCATCCGAAAACCAGTGGATTCAATTAATATTGTAGTGGTGGCTCAGAGGGCCGAGATCAGCTGCTTGTTACAGTATCTCTCACTCTTAGCACAATGTGTCAGGCAAAGCGGTTACAGTAACTGACTGCTGCTCATCACAGCGCTCAGAGTTTAAGTAAAACTAGTAAATAATATTTTTATATATAAGAAGTTATAACAATATTATTTCCTTGTTTTACTGAAACTCTGAGCACTGTGATGTGCAGCAGTCAGTTACTGTAACAGCTGAGCCTGATACATTGTATTTAGAGATAATGTAACAAGCAGCCAATCTCAGCCACTGGATTTAGAGGGCTCAAAGAAAAAAATGCTCCTCTCTGTATAATGTATATAACATCCACCTGCATTAATACCCCTCTCTGTATAATGTATAGAACTCCTCCTGAATAAATTAATGTCCCTCTTGGTATAGAACATACTCAATTTATACCCCTGTCTGTATATATTAATGCAGTAGGGTGTTATGCAGGAGGATGTCCCTCTCTCTATATTAATTAATGCCACTCTGTAGAACAGCCTACTGCATTGGCACGTGGAGGGTGCAGAACTTCGGAATGCAACGCTTATCCAAGCACAGGAGAGAGAACTTTTACTTAGACAGGATTATGAAAGCAGGGGAGAGGGAAAATATTAATGTAAAAATCGGTCTGAAAGCTCAGAAGAGATGACTGGCGCAATTTTTTTATAAAAAAATCAAGCACTTTAATTCCAGGGAAAACATTCAAATAAATCACACTGAAGGCTCATGATGACAGTAACTGGGAGAGCTGGACACCAAATGTATCAGAAGTAAAAACCCCTTTAGAACAAGCAGCACTGGAAGAGGAGAGGGACTTTATATAAAACGTGCATTATAGATGAGGAAAGGGGGATAGTGCTCCTGGATAATATAAAATGTATCAGACCTAAGCCCCTATTCTGCAGAGCGGGAGGGGAGATAACAAATGTTTTATAAAGTCCCTCTTTTCTCCCAGCGCTGCTTGTTATTAAGGGGATTTTACTATCCAGCTCTCCTCTGTCATTAGCTTTCAGTGTGATTTATTTGAATGTTTTCCTTCTCCAGCTGCTTTTATCATCTCGTCTGTCTCATAGACATGCAAGGGTGAAGTAAAGGTTTCCTCTCTTGTGCTGGCTGTCTGCGCTGCGAGTGAGTGTTCTCAAGCTCCGTCACTGTCAGATTTTCGGGGGGGGGGGGGGGGGGGGGTCGGGAAGGATAACATATACAAACTTTTTCTGTAACTTTGCGAAGATGAGCTGCTCATTGCTGGTCTCCTTCACTCAATGTAATATTACAAAAAACGACTGGAACTAAAATGTAATGCATTTTCCTTTAGTTTTTTGGACTGAGCAGTTTCGTATCTCGAGTCATACGAAAAATAAATTATCCCAAAATTCGGACTAAATCGTTTTAGTACTAAAACGAATGCACATGTCTAGTAGCTTCCCAGAAAAGCTCTTAAACACCAGGTTGGAAAGGTGAAGGGTGCGTCTAGATTCCAGCGACGGCCAGTTTAGCTCTTTTAACATGTCACAATGGTGGGTCACAATGGTAGTTACATTGTAGCACAAAGCGGCAGAATGAGTTACTACATTGTATAAGTTTCTGGAGATGTGTTTGCGGGGCGGCTGAATACACTCTATATTCAAGAGCCGGCATAAGCAGTAGTTGTGTTTAATAAACCTGCCTGAAAAGGGAGGTTCAGTTCTTCTTTGGTTCTGTGGAAAGGTTTAAGGGGGTTGCTAAATGGACTGTGGTGGCACCTGCCTGGCCTTGCACGATGGGAGTGCTGCATTAGATGGTGGAATCATTTTTAATCTTTAGGTCTGTCTTCACTTACCCGATGGGGTGCCCGAGGGAAACCGCTCCCCCGTGAATGTTGACTTTTGCCGGGTCAATGTCCAACATTTTGATGTTGGCAAGAACGACAACGCTGAACGCCTCATTGATCTCCCACATAGCGATGTCTTCTTTCTTTAAGCCAGCATCGTGGAGGACCTTCCAAAAGCAACAGAAAGAGTCTGAAACGTGACCGGTCTTCACAGACACATGCAGGAGGGAAAAACAATTCCACAAACAAGAACTACGGTATGCAAATACAGGCGAATCGAGTCATTTGTTTAAGGACATAAATCCTGGAGGACAGAAAGTGGTAGGATTACCCAAAAAAAAAAAAAAAAAAAAAAAACCATCCCGTGAATTATCCCATCTAGAATTATTGAAGTCACTGGCAGCGCCAGCCCGTCCATGGTGCCAGATGGAGCCGTGGCTCCAGGCAGCACTTTGCCAGGGGCAGCAGTTTGGGCCTCAACTACACACACACACCACACATTACTACAAGGTTTATTGCTGTGGAGCTCTGTGATATGCTCATATACACACACATTACTGTGACTTCAATTGCTGTGGAGCTCTGATATGCGCACACGCGGCACAGGTTTTTTTTTTTTTTTTTAAGGGGCAGCATTTCATCCTTGGAACCAGGCAGCACAGCATCTTGGGCTGGTCCTGGTCACTGGGCAACTGTCTTGCCAATACAGGTCAGGCGACCCTTATCTGGTAGACTCTGAAAAGTGGAATGTTTCCTAGCAATCCAGGTTTTGGTATTTGTAGATTAGGGGTGCGGCCGCTCGGGACGCTGGTCATGAAAGATGCAACAGACCGCAGCACAGTATGGGAGCCTCAGTGTGTGACATGCTGCTCCGAATCACTATGACTCCAGAGAGCATGTCCTCAGAGTAACACTGCACAGCGCTCCCAACGTGTGTACACACCGCGAGCTGCAGCAGGAAGGACATTACAATTTGCTGTGATCTCCTTCCTTCCTCAACATTGGATTATTCCAGATTCTGAAATCTGGATAAATCCGAAATCCAGAATGCATGGGGGGTCCTGAGCCTTCAGGATAAGGGCTGCTGAAGCAACCAGATTTCAGCTAATATTTAACCATCACAGCTCCCCAGAGCGCGTTATTTCTTACCTTGGGGACAGCGAAGGCCGGAGCAATTGGGAAATCAATGGGGTCTACGGCCGAGTCTGCAAAAGCTGTAAAAATAAATATGAAATTAATGCTATTCTTACAGAAAACGTCAGATGTTATGACAGTGTGTGTCTGTTATTATCGCCACCATGAGAAAACCCGTTTGTCAACCAGAATTGCTGTGAAAAGATGTGAAACACATTTCCCACCCTTAAACACTATCATGGTAGTGAAGGGGTAGACAATCAGCAGCCCATTGTTAACATGATCTGGAGCCATGGCGTGTCATTACAAATTCATTTCGATTGCAATAGGGCTCCAGAAGGTGCCTCAAACATTTTAACTCCTTTGACAAGGCACCCGAGGTGCCAACGTTGGGAACCATTGCTTGAAATGATGGGAATCTGTGCCTAAAACGCGTACCCCCAGCTGCAGTAACACCTTTTGGCCAGCTGATGGCGACGTCTGCCTGTCAAATAGGGCTTCTACATAAACTTACAATGGGAATTTTCTGAATGTTTTTCTTCATTAGTAATACAGTAACCACAGACACTGGATCCTGATTGGTTTGCTGGGGGGGGTCACTTTGTAGTGAAGGGGTCAGACGCCTACAATAAGGTGACTGGAGGATTGCACGTTTTATTCTTGTTTTTAAATATATTGTAAAAACAAGAACAGAAAAAGAGCTAGCACTCCAAGGTCTTGTGTGTTATATGTTGACACATTGACTGAACAGAGGGCTGTGCTGTAGGTGCACTTTAACCCTTTCCCGCCGCAGGGTGTGCCATGCCGTCCCTGTGGTGGGTGGGCTGAGAAGACGCGGGATGTACTAGTATGCCCCGTCGACTTCTATGGGCCGCCTCAGCCCCTCCCCACAGACCACCCCCTGCAGCCAATGGCATGCTTATGCTGTGGGGGGGTGAGCCGAATCAGAGGCCCTCGGCAGCACCTGGCGGTGGGGCGTACCAGTAACCACCTTCCGATGGGCGCCACCCACCTGTTAAGGGGTTAAAGGAACACTCTACTCATACTGATCACTTTATAGTTGTAAAGTTGTCAGGATGTGAAGAGAGACACCCCTTCTCCCTCCTGGCTTTACCAATCTGGAGATATTGCTGGGCGAAGCGGAGGAGTTTCCTCCACCTCACCCAGCATCACCGGCAGCCGGGATTTTTGAATTTCCCAGCTGCCAGTCACGTTGGCACACACAGAGCGTGCCAATGTCGCTCTGAGACCAATCGCTGTGACAAGCAGTCTCAGAGGCAGCCGATGGGGTCAGATCTGCGCATGCTCACAGCTCCGATCACTCGTTCTGTGCAGGCGCTATGGAACTGGCGTAGGTAAAGTGCGCACGTCTCGTTGCGTACCGCAGTTTGCGTCTCCTACGCTACACAAGTTGTGTAGGAGTGCAAATTGGTCAGAAAAGCTTCAGGTACTTTCAGGTACTTTCAGGTTCGGGAGTCCTGAGCTGAAGAGGAGGAGAAGCTGTGTGCAGCAGGGGGGAAAAAAAGAAAAAAGAAACCGGCAGAGACGGTTAGCGACGGCAAAGAGAGAAACTATTGAATATAGAGTGTTCCTTTAAATCGTATTTCCACACATCCAGAGGGACCTTTATTACTTATATTGGCCATTCTGGGTGAATAATCTGTGTGCGCAGTAACCTTTCAGCTTACAATAACCAATACAGCAACAATGAAACATTAAAACGTCGCTATTCCCAAGCAACGCGTCACAGCATTAACCCTGTGAAATACATGGATGAATATGGTTTACAGCATTGTGAAATATACAGACCTACGATTCTTGCCAGAGGTTTAACATTCAGTTTATCAGCAGCTCCAGATGTCAGCAGTACCAGCGCGGCAGCGCCATCATTTAACGTACTGGCATTGGCGGCCGTCACGGTCCCTGGAGGCACATACGGGGAATCACAAGGTTAATTAATACACACACACACACACAAGCACACATAGAAACATAGAAAAATGTCGGCAGATAAGAACCTTTCGGCCCATCTAGTCTGCCCAATTACATGGATACTTTACCTGGATTTATCTTTTGTTTAGGATAGCCTTATGCCTATCCCATGCCTGCTTAAATTCAATCACTGTTTTGGCCTCTACCACTTCTACTGGAAGACTGTTCCATGTATCCACCACCCTCTCAGTAAAATAATGCATTCTGATGTTACTTTTAAACCTTTGCACACACGCACATCTGCGTAAATTCATATAGAAAGGGACGAGGCAAGGAGCGTCAAGCCGCAATCACCTGCAACACAAACAGGGTTATTCAGAGAAAGGTGAAAACCAGGAGAACTGGCAGGAGAATGATCTAGAGTCTAGACCAAATAGCCGATTTGGAAAGTGCGATAATGGGAGAATTTTTCTGGTTTGGCTATTTTGACCAAGAATTTTCACTTCTCCAGTCATTCTCCTAAGTTTCACCTTTCTTTGAATAGACCAGAAAGCCTTAAAATAATGAGAAGGTGCAAAAAGAGGAAAATGCAGACTGAGGATCCACATCTTCCAGTGTTTGTTGAACAAGCAGCTAAGGCCCCGTTCACACTGTGTGATTTGAAAATCACGCATTTTTCCGCGTGATTTCCATATTTGCGATGTTGCGATTTTGTAAAGAACACAACCAATGGAAATCGCAAAATCACAAAACGCAAAAAAAAGGGTTATGTACCAGTGACATGCTACCGCGACGTCGCGTGGCAAGACGTGAACAGCTCCATTGAAATGCATTGGAGATGCTACATAGTGCGATATCGCGTGAATTTTGCAGCAAAATCTGTGCGGCAAATCGCACAGTGTGAACAGGGCCTAGGGAGGATCTGGGGTATTGTGTGTTGGTGCATGGCAATCGTTATATATTGCACAAAATAAAAAAAAATTAGGTCAAATTCCACCAGTAAATATGAGAATGCAAGTTCTGCATCATAAGGGATCAGGACAAAGACGGGAATTAGCATTCCAGCTTTCCTAGGGCAGCTTCACCTAGATCAGTGTTTCCCACACAGGTCCTCCTAACAGGCCAGGTTTGCCAGATATGTGAAGCACAGCACAGGTGATCTGATTTGCTGCTCAGTGATTGCAGGATTCAGTCTGCATTTCCCCAAGGTGATCCTTAAAATCTGACCTGTTCTAGATGCAAGCTTGAAAAAGGCTCACAAGGAGCTGAACCGTTGGTTTTAAGGGTCACCTTGGTGAAATACAGACTGAATCCTGCAATCACTGAGCAGCAAATTATATCACCTGTGCTGTGCTTCACATATCTGCAAACCTGACCTGTTAGGGGGTCCTGAGGACAAGATTGACAGACACACCGCCCTAGATGTATCTTCAATAAACCTGTCCTAAGAGAAAAGGCTGCAGGGTCTGGTAGTGATGTCTGACCGTGGCATTGATGGGGAATGTAATCCCGATGGTCCCAGACACATGGTACACACTAAAGCATAACGTTTTCCTTTTTGCTTGACAGTTTAAGGTTTTTTTGAGGAACCTCCATATACAACGTTTAGCGAGCAGATTGTACACTCATTTCTGGAGGGCGCTTCACCTCTCTATTTCTATATATGGTACACACTGGTGAAAACGATCAGGGGAGACGGTCGCCATGGCTGTTCAGAACTTTTCACGTCTGGCATCATACGCACAGGGCCTGGCAAACCTTCACATCTCACCGTGCCGCACCTACCGTTCTCTTTCTGAAAAACAGTCTTGAGTTTTGGGAATTTGCTGAAGTCGACCTTCTTGTACTCTTCATCTTCTTGCACAAGGATATCTGGCTTTCCTGAAAAGCGTGAGAAACACAGGCTCAATACATGACATTCACTTGTTCTACAGCAGAACCCGCGGATTTAAATGGTCCCCACTCACCACCAACTCCACCAGTACCACCACGTCTCCGAATGTGAAAGTAGAACGTAACTTATAAATAATAATATAAAGATTATAAAGTGTTTGAATAGAATTTGCATCAATAAATGAAGCAGATAATCCCGCGAAGATGGGACGAGACATTGTTTAAAGGGACATTCTAGGCACGGTGACCATTCAATGCAGATTGAATAGGTACAAGGAGCAGAATGTCCTCCCTCCATTGCGGGGGGGGGGGGGGGGTAGCTCTAACCACAAAACTCAGATTAGTGCTCGTTGATCCGCCTGCCTGGAAAATGAGACGGATTGAGCACATCCCCGCCTGTAGCCAATGCCTCTCAATCAGCTTGCAATGACAGCCACTGGATTCGCTGCATGTTTGAACGCGTGTCCGTGCTGCAGGACGTCGCTTGCAGAGCAGTGCTGGATTCTGGGTGAGCATGTGTAGTCACTCATGGGTTAAAACAAAAGGGGGAAGGAGTGTGGGGTTGGGGTAAAGGTTTAACCCCTTGTTCCAACCTTTCCCCATCCCAACTTTAGAGTCTCCCTTCGGCAAGAATTTATTGTCACACAGAATGTCCCCATCATACCTTTCTGAGAAATAGTAACGGGGGCGATTTGACTGGCCAGCAGGCCGGAGTCCCAGGCGGCTTTACTTCTGGTATACGAGCTGATGGCGTAGCCGTCTTGTTCCTCTCGTGAGATGCCGAGCTTTTTAGCTGTATTCTCCGCACAGCTTCCCTGGAGAGCAAACACTATAAGCGAACAAACACACACACACACCACTAACACACACACACACACACACCACTAACACACACACACACACACACCACTAACACACACACACACACCACTAACACACACACACACACCACTAACACACACTTCTACTTCCCATAAAAAACAAAAATACCAGTATGCTGAGGTCCTCGTGATTCTCCATATAACAAAAAAGGATTCTTACCGATTAAACATTTAATGGAGGGCTTCATGGCACAGTAACACCACACCTCTCGTACTGGACCTATCGCACCTCACCTCCTGCACCTCCTCACACCTCACCTCCTGCGCACCCCCCCCCCCTCACAATCTCTGCACAGACTCGCCTTTTCCTTTAGAATGAATTTCAAAATGCTGGTGCTCACATACAAAGCTCTCCATACCCGCACCCCTGCCTGCATCTCCCTTACTAACAGGTACATCCCGTCCCGACCACTTCACTCTGCCAATGATCTACTATTCTCTCCTCATACCTGCACTCCCAACTCTCGCCTACAGGACTTCTCCCGAACTGCCCCCTTTCTATGGAACTCACTCCTTCCGTCTTTCAAAACATCCCTATAGATGCTTTACTTCAGATACTCCCATCAGCTCATCCCATAATCCCCCATTGAACCTTTCCTGATCTCCCACACAGCCCCCCCATGCACCCCACTACTTCTCATACTCGGCTATTTACCCTCACCTCTGTGTCGTCCCTCTCCTCTAAGGTCGGGTGCTAACAGGACGTTTTCTTTAACGCACATTACGGGCATTAAAAGAAAATCGGCGTCGCACTCGACACCCGCCCCCCTTGTGCGCGATCTTTGATCGCGGAGCCCTGTTGACGAGAATCCTAGCGCATCATCACTGTCGATGCGCGATCCTCCTACGTAATGTGCGTTAAAGAAAATGTCCCGTGTGCGTTAAAGAAAATGTCCCGTGTGCACCCGGTCTTAGATTGCAAGCTCACTGGAGAGATTTGTTTTATCCTACCCATTACACAGCGCTGCGGAGAATGTTGGTGCTTTGTAAATAATTGTAGCACAAGACAAGTCCTACCATGTGTATTTTGTTGTAAACGTCGGTCAGTCCATCTTTCACGATCAGGTCCTCCAGCTTTACGCCTCCATAGGGTGTTGCTCCTCTGATCATGCAGTAAGGGACGTTGGACATGCTCTCCATGCCTCCAGCGACCATCACGTCCTGTGTCATTGAAACAGAATCAGTTTAGTGGTTGGGGGGGGGGGGCAATATTTATTTCCTGTCATACACGTGAATGTTTCGTGTGGCATACCAGTCTGAAACAGGATTTAGCGCACCGATTTCACATCGGACCCCGGTCCCTGTTCATCTGATTGGTGGGAGATGACAGGTCCTCGGGCTTTTAACAATAACTTGCCGTATGTTTGTTTAGATCTTGAAGTGTTTAAAATGTCACGAGCCTTATTAATGCAGTAACACATACGGAGTCTGAGATCCCCGCCGGGAAAATGACTGGAGATGCAGACACGATCATACTGGAACAAAGTGACGTTAGGCACCAGGAGTCACTGGGTTATGCCAACAGCCTGGGACGAACATATGAATGTGCAAGCGTAGGATAAGAATATACATTGCCTTCATGCAATAAAAGTGACGCTCTCCATAGAAGGAGCGCTCAATCTTCTCTCAGTCTGGAGGGCTCAAAGCACTGAGCTCAGGTTCTCGGGCTTCAGGACCTTTGGGAATTCAAGCCCCACCCCGCCGGTCACATGACATGCCGCTACTGGCAGCACACCACTTCCTGCACGGCTCAGAGGGATCAGCATTTTAATAAAAGCTAATTTTTTTTAAAAGGAAAGTAAAACAATTCAAAGGGGAGAGGAAATGGGATTGTAGAGGGATTAATGTTTAACCCCTCTGTTTCCTACCCCACACATTTTTTTTTTTTTAAACTTTATCCGAAAGAAAGAAAGTGCAATGCACACGTCAAAAATCACAATTCCGGGCTCAGTCAGCCCCGCAGTTAACAACTGTCAACAGCGAACACTTTCCCGATTTTTAAAATTTTTAGAAAGGGAATTAAACTAAAAAAAAAAAAAAAAAAAAAAATGGTGTGGTGAATCCGAGCCGACAGCTTGTCCATCAACTGCACGTGATCCATAATCTGAAGGATACCCCACCCATTTTAACCCTCTATTATCCCTTCAATGTATGGCATGGACCCCCTTTATCATGTTGTGGATACGTGTGCTTACAATCTGATAAAAATGTTAATTCTCAGAATAATGGGAGTTATTGAATCACATCACATACTTAATATTTATTCTCTTTTTTTGCACAACTTCCAAAAGAATGTCATTTGAAAATGATTTTGGTTGGTATTTAATTCCTTCACTACCGATCGAGATATCTCAGGCTTCAAAAAGGCACCATCTGGTGCCCCCCGATAGCGAGATACCTCAATATGCTGATCTGCAGCCCAAAAGCAAATTAATTTAGTTTGCTTTTGGGCTGCAGAAGGTGCCCCCAAAGTTTTAGCCCTGTGGGCATAATGCCCAAAAGATTTAAACCAGTAAAATCAGCTGATGAAAGCTCTGAAATATCAGGCTTTCAGCAGCCGATGCAGGGAGAAAAAACAAATAGACCAGCTGCTCAAACCTCTGGAGCTCAGTTTGGCAGTAGGTGGTGCCATCTACTGGCCAAATAGGTTATGTAGAGTAATAGCAATTACTGTATAATTAAAATAGATTTTACAAAAAAATATATTTAAAAAAATCCACTGGTTTCTAACAATGGTTTATTGGGAAATAAAAAAAAATATAAAAAAATTAACCCCTTCACTACTGAGTGATTTAAGGGCAATACAATTATTTCTAGAAGGACCACTCCACTGGCAGCTTTTAAAAAGCTCTATCCTCTGGAATGTGCCTTTATTTTTCTGAGAAAGGAATAAAATACAGTACAATCTTGTATATAAATCTGTGCGCGTCCGTTTGTGCGTCCGTGTCTGTGCGGATCTAACCTGCTGTCCACACATGAGGTTCTGCGCTGCCAGCATAATGGATTTCATCCCTGAGGCACACACCTTGTTGATAGTGGTGGTAGGGGTTGAAATTGGCAAACCTACAAGAAGGAAAGAAACTGCAGTCAAGAAAACCCCATTTCATAATGCGAGACAAGTGTTAGAATATACACGAGAATTGTCGAATTTTCCCATTTTTATTATGGAAGTTACTAATTTTATTAAAGACTCTGAGGCGAGTATTTTGCAGGTCTTTATTCTACTCCTCACAGCAGCAAAGAAAAAAAAAAAAGCATAGTAACAATAGGGGAACACCCCATATAGACCCAAAGATAAGGTCACCTTCCAAGAAACTCACTCTTTGCAGCGCCTTTTTTATTGGAGTAGAAAATTCCCCCGTGACAAGGATAAAGTATTAAAAATATTGTATAACGCACCGTTCAGGCTGTGTATAAGGGGTGTATGAAACAATGATTTTGTGTTCAGACTTGTATCACGTCCAAGATCTCTCATGATTAGAACGAGATATTCCAATATTGAGAACACGTTTGGTCCCAGGCATTGCAGATGAGGGACGCTCTACGTGGACATCTTGCCATCTCAATTATTGTAAATTTTAACTCATGATTTTTCAAGAAATTAAAAAAAAAATAAACAAAAATGCATAGATTACCTGCGCCAAGTGAGGCCTGTCGCGTGGGCGCTTGTCCCTGCCCAGCTTGTATCACGTTGCCCATGTATACCTCCTTCACGTCATCTGTGGGTATACCTGTACATTGAGACGCAGAATTAGAAGGGAAGCCCCTGGAGGTTGACACGTTACAAAAGGTCCTTTTGGCTCAGAAGACTAAGCCCCATAACTGATTAGGATTTGTTCAGCGCCGTAGAATATGTTGGCGCTTTATGATCAGTACAATACATTGAGACAAGGTGACATTTAACAAGCAGATACAGGTGGGATTGCTGGATCTAGTCAGATGTATTGACAAGAAACACACACCTGCTCGCTCTACTGCAGCTTTAATGGCTATGGAGCCAAGCTTGGTTCCTGGTAAGGATGACAGAGACCCCTGAAACGATCCAATCGGCGTCCGTACTGCGCTCGCGATTACAACCTCCTGTGTGAAAAAAATGAGACATATATATATAATGTTATGGATCTATAGAAGTGTTTCCCTAACATGGTCCTCAGGTCCCCCCCCCCTTAACAGGCCAGGTTTGCAGATATCTGAAGCACAGCACAGGTGATAGGATTTGCTGCTCAGTGATTGCAGGATTCAGTCTGTATTTTCCCAAGGTAATCCTTAAAACCTGGCCTGTTAAGGGGACCAGATGACCGCGGATGAGAAACACTGCACTAGAGGACCTAACATAGGCTAGGGTCAGACGAACGCATTTTTTCTCGTCGTCCATGAAAAAGTGCGTTCGAACGAATGGATGTATTTTTTCACGGAATACGCGATAGCGGTCATACGATGCGCATTTTCGTCCGTGATTTTTTACGGATCATCAATAAAACACTTTTTGCGTCTGGACGTTATATTGGCCGGACATTAGCAGCGTCTGACGTCTCCTAATCACGCACACACGCCGCTAGCGGACGCAGCGCACTCTGTACGTCAGTACTAGCGGTATCACGTTCTCAAAAAAAATGCGTTTGTTTGCCGCTTGCGTAGCGCGGACGACTTTCGTGCAGCCGTACTCCGTATATTGCCTGTCATTTGCTGCTACTACAGCCGTGATAAAGTGCAGCTGCACGCGCGTTCGTCTGACCCCAGCCTAAAATCGTACACAGTTAAGGTTTGTGTATTTATTATTTTTATTAATACTTTGCAGCAGAGTGTTGCCAAGCTTCTAACAAGATAACATATATACAAATGACAAGTCATTACAGGAGGCGGGTACTTACGTTTATATTGCGCTGTGACGCATAGCCTCTGCGAGCGTATTTTAAAGCCTGAGATTTAATCAGAAAGCAGTCACATTAGTATGGACAGAACTTACAAACAGCACTAGAGCTGCAACTAACGATTATTTGCACAAAATCGATTCATCGGATTAGAAAGAAAAAAAAAATTATATATAAAATATTATTAATTATTCTTTATTTATAAAGCGCCAGCATATTCCGCAGCGCTGTACAATAAGCACAGTATAGACAGGGATACAATACATTGAACAACATTTGACAAACAGTACAGGAGGAGATGAGGGCCCTATTCCCGTAGGAACTCACAATCTGGGAGGGTTGGGGTTGGAAACAGGAGGAGAGGACTGTAAGGTTAGAGTGATTGATGGTTGCGTCAGTGAGTTGGGTGGTAGGCTTCCCTAAATAGGAATGTTTTCAGGGAGCGTTTGAAGGAAGAGAAGTTAGGGGAAAGTCTGACAGTACGAGGGATAGCATTCCAGAGAGTGGGGGCTGCGCGTGAGAAATCCTGCAGTCTATCATGGGAAGAGGTGATGCGGGGAGAAGCTAGGCGCAGGTCACTGTTTGACCTTAGGGAGCGGGCTGGGGTGTATTTGGTGATTAGTGAGGACAGGTAGTGGGGAGCTGAGTTAGTGAGGGTTTTGTAGGTAAGGATAAGGATTTTGAACTTAATTCTGCAGTGGATGGGGAGCCAGTGAAGGGACTCGCAGAGGGAGCGGCGGGTGAGGTGAATTAGCCTGGCGGAGGCGTTCATGATGGATTTTGTAGGGGAGAGGCGGGACAGAGGGAGGCCAGATAAGAGATTATTGCAATAGTCGAGTCGGGAGATTACCAGGGCGTGTATGAGTTGTTTTGTGGTGACAGCGATAAGAAATGGCCGAATTCTGGAAATATTACGCAGTTGGTATCGGCAGGAGGAGGAAAAAGAGACTTGATGTGGGGGATGAAGGAAAGAGCAGAGTCAAGTGTAACTCCAAGGCAGCGAACTTGGTTTGATGGGGAGATGGTGATACCCTCCACCGTGATAGAGAAGTCAGGAGGTGGGGAGGCATTGGAGGGAGGAATAAGTAGGAGCTCAGTCTTTGACATGTTGATCTTTAGGTGTGGGGAGGCCATCCAGGAAGAGATGCCAGATAAACAGTCACTGACTTTTGAAAGGACAGGGGGAGAGAGATCAGGGGTAGAGAGGTAGATCTGAGTGTCATCAGCGTAGAGGTGGTAATTAAAGCCAAAGCTGTTGATGATTTTGCCCAGGGAGGAGGTGTAGATGGAAAAGAGCAGAGGACCAAGGACAGAGCCTTGAGGTACACCAACAGATAGAGGCAATGAAGAGGAGGAGTTACCAGCAAAGGACACACAGAAGGACCTGTTGGATAAATAGGAGTCAACCCAAGCGAGTGCAGTGTCAACGAGACCCAGAGAGTTGAGGGTCTGTAGAAGGAGGGGGTGGTCAACAGTGTCAAAAGCAGCCGAGAGGTCAAGCAGGATGAGAATAGAATAGTGGCTGTGTTTTTTAGCAGTTAGGAGGTCGTTGGGGACTTTGGTGAGGGCAGTTGAGTGTAGGGGACGGAAGCCAGATTGCAGGGGGTCAAGTAGGGAATTGGAGGACAGGAAGAGGGAGAGGCGGTTGAAGACTAGTTTTTCTAAGAGCTTTGATGTGAAGGGAAGCAGGGATACAGGGCGGTAGTTGGATGGAGAGTTGGGATCTAGGGATGGTTTCTTTAGTAAAAAGGGGTAACTAGCACGTGTTTGAAGGCGGATGGAAAGGAGCCAGTGGAGAGAGATAGGTTGAAGATGTGTGTGAGAGCAGGGGTGAGGGAGGAGGAGAGGGGAGGAATTAGATGTGAGGGAATGGGGTCGAGTGGGCACGTGGCGAGATGTGAGGAGGATATATTTTTTTTTTATTATTATTTTTTTACAAAAAGGAATATTAGGGGAAGAAGAAAAAAAAAAAAGGGGAAACCAACCCCTACCCCACTTTTGGCAACAATTTTTGTAGTGTATATTACATTCGTATGAACATATACAGATTGTATACTTTTCACACACAAGGTACGCGAGCGCCTGGTCACAGTGATGGATTGATGCTGTCTGCTTTCTACCGAAACGAACGCTACTACAAGTACTCAGAAAGACATGAGGATATCAGCACGAAAGCAGGGTGAGAACTGAAGTGGTCAGGGACCCTTTATAATTTCATGAACAAACTGAGCAGGAGGAGGGTCCGGAGGTGAAAGGGAGTGAGTTTGGGCAAGGGATTTGACCGGAGCAGGTTTGGGCAAAAGAACGGACCCGAGTGCGAGAGGGTGTTTGTGGGAAGGGAACGGACCAAAAGTAGAGAGCAGGGCAGCAACAGACCAAAGAGGGGGTGGTAGGCAGGTTGGGGTGGCGGCACAGGACTTCAATTAAGTATAAAACACCAGCGGTACAGCACCCATACCCAGTGGCAGTATCTCAGCGTTTGTGTTCTAGTTCTGCTACAGTTGTAAACTGGTTGTGTCTGACATAACCCTAGAACTAAATCACACAGAGTAAAGCAGCGGCGCGTCTTCTACAATCCGCTCCGAAGCAGAGTCTGAGGTTATAATGTTTAACTCAGGCTGACTCGAAACAGTGTGTGTACACAAATCAATTGATCAATAATCAGACTAGTTTCAGCCCTAAACAGCACAGATACAAAGAACCTCGGAGGATCTGCTCCCTCTTGGCTAGTCGTGATATGACCCTCACCTCTCTCCTCTTAGATTGTAAGCTCTTGAGCAGGGTCCGCTCTCCTACAGTTGTGTGTCTAACTTGTGTGTTACCCATTGTACAGTGCTACTTGTTGACACTTTATAAATACTTGTAACTGTAACTCATGAAGATCCATGTGTACTGGAATGGTGGCTTTCCATTAACACCAAAGTGGAGGGGGTCCTATGACGTTCTGGCGGCAGGTGTGCAGTGAATGCCACATGGTGGCATAGCATACCCCGCGGCTTTCTGATCCACCTCCCTTCCCAGCAGCCAAAGCGACATCACTGACTGCAGGGGGACTCCAACAGTCCACTTTACAGCCACCTGCCACTGGGAAGGGAGGAGGGCTGGTAGAGGGCCAGAAAGCTGCAAGGCGTGCTTGCCGCCCAAAAAAGCCCTGGCGTTGAGTGAATGAATCGTTTCGTTGTGTCTCTAGCTTTTTGAGGGTTTTCTAAAGCATTACTCCTCTTAAAGAGATTTTCCATTGTTTTAATGGCCGCTCCCCTGATCCTCACTAGAGGCTCGGAGGAACACATTGAACGTCTCCTGGTGGATCTTTATTCCATTGGAAGTCTATGTCAGGATGTATTGGGAGATCTTTGCCTTTATATCAAGTCTCCACCCTCCCCCCATCATACGATTTCATTATTATAGATTCACGGATGAAAAAAAGCCGTTATTGCTCTAATATATTATTTTATTGAAACCATTGCATTAGATCAGATCATACTATGGACTTCCAGAGGGAGCTCCCCTTACCCAGGAATCCACCACACCCAAAGCATTCCCAGTATCTAGCTTCCAGAATCAGGTCAGGATTTCCAAGACAGATGGGAGGTGGGTGCGAGGCATGTGCTGCAGCGCCAGCGAGATGCCCACGAGAGACTCTGCACAGGGCTTTGTGAGGGGGCATACTGTGCAGCGCCAGCGAGATGCCCATGAGAGACACTGAACAGGGCTTTGGGAAAGACACTGCAGCGCCAGCGAGATGCAGACGAGACACTGCACAGGGCTTTGTGAGGGGCATACTGTGCAGCGCCAGCGAGATGCACACGAGAGACACTGCACAGGGCTTTGTGAGGGGCATACTATGCAGCGCCAGCGAGATGCACACGAGAGACACCGCACAGGGCTTTGTGAGGGGCATAGAGTGCGGCCCCAGCGTGTTTCTCCCTGGTCCTGTGCAGCATGTCACATGCAGGAGCTGCACAGCTTGTTCTAGCAAACCCGTCGCTGGTGATGCAGCGCACGGAGGAATGTCAGAGTGTAGGAGGACCCGTCTGGAGCACCAGAGGAGGAGATCAAAAAGTGTCAGGAAGATCCAAATGATTTTTAAAAATAAATAAATCTGGGGTTTTTGGATTCTCCCATGTTCCGGAATCCTGGGGTGGTCCCCTGTAAGGTATCCTTTTTGTTACAATAGCACCACGTGGTACCCCCCCCCCACTTCTCCCGATGATGCAATTACAACAAGTGCGCTTAACATAATTTCCCACATTTTTCTTATTCAGAATAATTTTCTGCATATATGAAAATACTAATAAAAATTATCTAATGAGCGTGTATTTATTTATAAAGGATTATACCAGGAAGGATACATTGAGATTTCTCTCGTTTACATGTATGTCCTGGGTTCAAGAACATTGAAATGTTACAGTCGTTACAGAAATCTATATGTATATCTCAATGCATTGTAAGGGCATGGAGTAAGTGCACAGCACAGTGTATGTCAACTGCCCTCGAATTGTAACCATACAAAAAGGGGAGCTCCGGAAGGGATGGGACTGGAGCCCACTTTACGTAAGACTTCCAGGAGCCAACATTGTTTTGGCACGGGTAACCGGATATTGCAGGTCCTGGAAGCTTAACCCCGAACCTAGATAGGCATGCCGGCGCTTCACAATGCAGGATCGTGAATAAACAGTCACAAAATGACCGCGTCCATCCTTAAGGCGCTGGAGGAGACGGCAGTCTTTGAAAAGGGACAACCTACCTTTATTAGTGCCCCCCCCCCTCCGGTGCCATTCTATAGATATGGCTGTGTGAAGCAGAGGAGTTTACACCACTCGCACAGCAGACACCAGGCAGATTTAAATTTCCCACCAGTTGGTCACTGATGACATCATGACACTCTGCGTGCTGACATCATCTTCTACCTGAACGCTCACAGCAGCAAGCACCGAGAGATGGCAGCCCGTGTGCACGCAGCACCAACCCATCGTTCTACGAGGGCGCTGCAGAGCTTACATACAGAAGCACCAGGCGACGCATTGCAAACGAAAATCACGCGAGATAGCGGCAGGGATTGTGCATATCGGGAAGCCGGAGGTGAAGAGGAGGAGCAGCGCGTGCAGACGGGGAAAAGGTGAGTATTTAAACAGACCAGTGCTGTCAGCAATTACTGAAAGGAGAAAAAGGCGGCTGGGGGGGAAATTAAAAGTGGGTCCCTTTGTGCCGTGTAAGCAAATACCCCTTTCCTGTGTTATACGCCGGAACAAGAGGAAACGCAACATGTATTAAAGCTTTGTGCGGTCCCGGGAACTCTGAATCATGCGCTGCCTCCCCTCCCCCCCCTGAATCATGCGCTGCCTCCCCTCCCCCCCCCTGAATCATGCGCTGCCTCCCCTCCCCCCCCTGAATCATGCGCTGCCTCCCCTCCCCCCCCTGAATCATGCGCTGCCTCCCCTCCCCCCCCTGAATCATGCGCTGCCTCCCCTCCCCCCCCTGAATCATGCGCTGCCTCCCCCCCCCCGAATCATGCGCTGCCTCTCTCCCCCCCCCGAATCATGCGCTGCCTCCCCCCCCCCCCCCGAATCATGCGCTGCCTCCCCTCCCCCCCCCCGAATCATGCGCTGCCTCCCCTCCCCCCCGAATCATGCCGCTGCCTCCCCTCCCTCCCCCCCCCCGAATCATGCGCTGCCTCCCCTCCCCCCCCCCCCCGAATCATGCGCTGCCTCCCCCCCCCCGAATCATGCGCTGCCTCCCCTCCCCCCCGAATCATGCGCTGCCTCCCCTCCCCCCCCCCGAATCATGGCGCTGCCTCCCCTCCCCCCCCTGAATCATGCGCTGCCTCCCCTCCCCCCTGAATCATGCCGCTGCCTCCCCTCCCCCCACGAATCATGCGCTGCCTCCCTTCCCCCCCCCCCGAATCATGCGCTGCCTCCCTTCCCCCCCCGAATCATGCGCGCTGCCTCCCTTCCCCCCCCCCCGAATCATGCGCTGCCTCCCTTCCCCCCCCCCCGAATCATGTGCTGCCTCCCCCCCCCCCAGGTCACAAATCGGAACATTAAATTAAAACAAACCTTGATTATGATGGCGGCTGAATAACCCAATAAACACTTAGTTTTAATGTGATCCGGAGTGTCTTATTTACACACAGTCACTCTTTACAACATATAAATAGTTCAGAGACTCATTTTCAGGAGTTTTATTGCTTTGCAGCTCTGCTATAAACCCGCGAAGCCTCAAATGTGCCCGACCGCTGAAAGAAAGGACGCCGCTCCTCCAGTCTGCTGCCCCCGGCCCGGCCCCGGCCGACCCAAACACGAACACAGCCCTGCACGAAGAGAACGCAAATATCAGGGGTTATTCATAGAGAGCCCAACTTCCACCGAACCCCCGGGCAACGGCGAGCAAGTCAACAACCTAGCGAGTCGCCCAGTATTAGCGTATTGCCGGCAAAATACAGTGCCTGTTCGACGGCAGTGAAATCTCCATAGAGAAGCAACGGTTAATCTATTCAGAGACACCGAACAGCAGTGAAAAGTTGGCAAAATGCCCTGATTGATTTGCTTTCGTTCGACAGGTTTAAAACGGTTGAATCCCATTGGTTTCAATGTAAAAAAAATATTCCCGGTTTTTATGCAATCATTTATTCTTTTCATTTTCAGAAAAAAAAAAGTCTTTATTTTTTTTAGAATCTTTTGGCTAACTTTCTGATTCCGATTTTTTTTTTTTTGCAAAGAAACTACTGAACGAAAATGTCTGGAATTTACATATAAGATCCAATGAATGATAATAAAAAGGGCTGTTACAGAAAAAAGAAAAAACGATTTAAAAAAGAAAAAAAGGAAAGAAAGTTTCACTAAAAAAAAAAAAAAAAATCCTGAAAAATGCCTAAAAGATCCTAAAAAATCTATAAATAAAGACACTTTACTGCAGAATATAATAATAAATGGTTTATTAGATATTGAATTAAAAACGGGAATATTTTTAACATTGAAGCCTATGGGATTCGACTGAATAAACCTGTCGAATGAAACCACCGAATGGCAGGGCAATTTGGCAACTTTTCACTGCTGGTTTGTGTTCTCTGAATAGACGAAGCATTGCTTCTCTATGGGGATTTCACTGCCCTCGAACAGGCACCGAATGTGCAGGCAATTCGCCAACATTTGGCGAACTGCCTGCTCTCTGGATAGCCGAATGGCCAGCCAAGGTAAGCGTACGCTGAATTTCACTGTTCGGTTCCCTTTCGGCAGCAATTCAGATCTCTTTAAATCACCCTGATAGTTTTTATACAGCCCATTGTTATGTATGTGTTTAATGTGACCTCTGTGTGTCAGTGTGAAAATTAAACAACTAATTAGTGGCCTCGTTGGCCTCACCTTGACCCATTTATGGGTGGGAGAGTTGCTGTAGATTTGTGTGGAATCTGTATCTCCGGTTATTAACCTCACGCCTGCCGCCCGAGTCTGTTTACCCATTCTAAACATACTGTTTACTCAGCCAATCGTCCGCTTCCTAAAAAAGGTCCTTGGCAGCGATAGTGCTTCGTTATCTTGGCATGCATTGCCGGTGCTAGACGAGGCCTACTCAGAACGACGGCAAGGCCAGCAATACCATACCGTGGCATGAAAGCAGACGGTCACATGAAGCTACAAATTCCTGCAAATTAAATTCACACGTTGTTGCAACACATTGAATAGAAATGGAAAACCCAATGGAAAGTGGACACTTTTGTAGCGAGTGAGTAGAAGGGTTCATCAGGACTCTCGCAGCCCCAACACGTTGACCAGTGTTGTTCTTGCCCCATGCACAAAGGGTTAAATATACGCTCTATACCAGGACTGATCAAACTTGGCCATCCAGATATATTGGATATAAATCTCCCATGATGCTCAGCCACCCGGTAGGTCGCGAGAGCCTTGTGGGACTTTGAGGACTAAGGTCGAGCAATGCTGGGGGGGGGGGGGGAAAAAAAAAAAAAAAAGTGTAAATGTCTGGGATGGAGATTCAATCCTCTTGAATCCCAAAACGTGTGAGTTGTCCTTATATACTTTAAGAAGATTATGCAGATTAACCCCTTACCGCCGGCAGGCAGGCGTGATCTCAGAGAGTTCTCCTGCAGGCAATGACGATCGGCTGAAAGGAAGCGAGGCAGACCATCGGAGTTCCCAGAAACTTTCAGGGCGTACTATGCCCCGGTACGGCATTTAGGTCCACCCGCTGCCAGGAGAGGATAGTCAACCCGCTGCCAGGAGAGGATAGTCCACCCGCTGCCAGGAGAGGATAGTCCACCCCCTGCCAGGAGAGGATAGTCCACCCCCTGCAAGGAGAGGATAGTCCACCCCCTGCAAGGAGAGGATAGTCCACCCCCTGCAAGGAGAGGATAGTCCACCCCATGGCGTTAACAGGTTAAAGGGACGATTCACCAAGCATCAGTATTGCAAATACCAGGGAAAATGAAGGGCTGTAGAAGCTTCTGTTGCCATTTGGGTTCTAGTTTTGTGAAACGCTGGTGATTTTAAATCGGTATTTCTGACGCTAAGTGCTTAGTGAAGAACCCCACTGACCTCCAACTCCAGGCCCTCAGATGTCGAATGCCTACAATTCCCAGAAAGCAATCAATGGCCAGAGAATCATGGGAGTTGAAGTTCAAACATCAAGGGGGAGACATAGTATGAGGTCCTTAAATCTGTAGAGAGACTTATTTCACGACACACGCGTGCACATATACCAACGGGGTTAGTCAACAAGCACCATTTTGCACCAAAATGCTTTGGTGTTGCAGCTGTGAAGTTCGGCTATCCCAAGAGCAAACCTCAACAATGGCAGACAAGGGTTCTTCAAACAGAGAACAATGGTACCACCATAAAGAATGATCGGCAGCTACTCTCCGTTCACTGAATAAACTTCGGCCATTCTAAAGTTGTGGAAACCATGAAAACAAATTTTGACTGAGACGCTGGTGGAAACTCCAGTGAAGTCTACGCTAGACAACTTCTGCAGAAGCTACAGTGTATGAACGGTGTTAAGTACGGCGAGCTACAATGGCAGGTCCCTAAGGCTAGGGTCAGACGAATGCATTTTTCGCATTGTCCGTGAAAAAGTGTGTTCGAACAAATGGACGTATCTTTTCACGGAATACGCGATAGCGGTCATACGATGCGCATTTTCGTCCGTGATTTTGTACGGATCATCAATAAAACACCTTTTTGCGTCTGGACGTTATGTTGGCCGGACATTAGCAGCGTCTGACGTCTCCTAATCACGCACACATGCCGCTAGCGGACGCAGCGCACTCAGTACTAGCGGTGTCACGTTCTCGAAAAAAATGCGTTTGTTTGCCGCCTGCGTTGCGCAGCCGGACTTTGGTGCGGCCATACTTCGTACATTGCCGTCATTTGCTGCTACTACGGCCGTGATAAAGTGCGGCTGCACGTGCGTTCGTCTGACCCCAGCCTAAAAGCGAGACTTCACTGTAGTTTTACCGTATTTGATCCACCCTAGTTGCCCGAGGTCCAAAGCGATACCTCGTTCCTTCAATGAAAAGAACCGAGTTCATTGAATATGCCCTGAAGGGAGTCAAAGGTAAATGTATGAAGTGAAGGTTTAGTAGACACTGGTCTGTCGCTCCAAAAACAAAGACATGACACCGGTCTTTAAGAAGTATACCACAATGCTTCCATTGAGAGCCGCCCTGGGCATAACCAACGTGCCATCTGGATAATTACACAATGAACGTGTCCTCAGGTCTTAGGTCCGTATCAGACGAACACAGTGATCACGTTCGTGTTGCCGCACAGTTTAACGTCCGTCGTAGCATAGAATCATGATCAATAGAGGGCCCACACACTAAGTGCATCTGCACCGAACTGCGCACGCACAATGCACGAGGCAAACGGACGCAAGTTAGGCAAGAACGTCAAACCGCTAACACGGACGCGCAGAGTGTGCCATGTCCGCGTAGTGTTCTGTGTGCGTGATGAGATGTCAGACGCAGCGCATTTACGACGTCCAGCACCTTGACTTTTCATATTAAATTTTGCTTCCCAGATTTCCCTTTTATTCTACGTACGTCATAAAAAAAAGCAGACCGTGTGGTGTCTACAGTATCTTCCGTCAGAACGTCCGTCATGCGCGCACGCAGACTGCGCTCATCTGACAATAGCCTTACACCTTCAATTAAAAAAATGTCAGCAAGTTCAAGCCATCTTAGCAAAGAACCTCAAACCAGCTCCACCGACCTTGGACATTCTTTTATGGAGATCACACTGAACATTCCTCGTTTAATGCGTCTGACGATACTTTAGTTTATTCAGTAGAGCTTGAATCACTTGGTTTCTAAAAGGTGAAAATGCTGGAAAACGTGCAGTCTATCACACACACTTTAAATCCCCTTTTTACTGAGAGGTCCTGAGGGGTCACGGTGCACTTGTCACCATTTTTGGGGGCACAAAATAAAAATGAATATGACAAACGTATATTTTAAACTCCCTACAAGTTCCCAGATCTTGTTCACTGCTCAGCATAGGATTCATTTCCGCAATGACCTCTATCACTCCGGCATTGTCCTCGGCGAGAGACGTCGATCGTGCCGGCCTACATGGAATACGTGGATTTGGTGAGCTGCCAACCCGTCGACAAAGGGCATCTGGATCGGATTCCTCTCCTGCTTGATGTAACACAAAGCCATGAATCGTCATCTCTTTCCTGGAGTCTTCATTTTGGGAGTTTGCTTTCTCTGTACACAAGGTTTGAGGATGACAGAAGCTACGCACCAGCACGTCCCTCCCTCTGGAGGAAACGCTACTCCTATTGCAGCCCATTGACCTCAAAAACCGGCGACATGGACAGTTTCTTAAAAGTGGTTGGAATGTGGTTAGAGCTGCACCTTGTGCAAGATGGACAATGGTGGTTCAGGAAAACATTTCCGCAAGCTCAGTGATTTGCACCAACACAGTGCCAGGAACGGACCTCAGATCCAGCAGGAATTTGCCGTGCAATGGCAGAACGAGGTATGAGTGTAACAGCGCAGCGACGCCACGCAGGTATCGCGGAGCAACAGCGCAGCGACGCCACGCGGGTATCGCGGAGCAACAGCGCAGCGACGCCACGCGGGTATCGCGGAGCAACAGCGCAGCGACGCCACGCGGGTATCGCGGAGCAACAGCGCAGCGACGCCACGCGGGTATCGCGGAGCAACAGCGCAGCGACGCCACGCGGGTATCGCGGAGCAACAGCGCAGCGACGCCACGCGGGTATCGCGGAGCAACAGCACAGCGACGCCACGCGGGTATCGCGGAGCAACAGCACAGCGACGCCACGCGGGTATCGCGGAGCAACAGCACAGCGACGCCACGCGGGTATCGCGGAGCAACAGCACAGCGACGCCACGCGGGTATCGCGGAGCAACAGCACAGCGACGCCACCCGGGTATCGCGGAGCAACAGCACAGCGACGCCACCCGGGTATCGCGGAGCAACAGCACAGCGACGCCACCCGGGTATCGCGGAGCAACAGCACAGCGACGCCACGCGGGTATCGCGGAGCAACAGCACAGCGACGCCACGCGGGTATCGCGGAGCAACAGCACAGCAACGCCACGCGGGTATCGCGGAGCAACAGCACAGCAACGCCACGCGGGTATCGCGGAGCAACAGCACAGCAACGCCACGCGGGTATCGCGGAGCAACAGCACAGCAACGCCACGCGGGTATCGCGGAGCAACAGCACAGCAACGCCACGCGGGTATCGCAGAGCAACAGCACAGCGACGCCACGCGGGTATCGCAGAGCAACAGCACAGCGACGCCACGCGGGTATCGCAGAGCAACAGCACAGCGACGCCACGCGGGTATCGCAGAGCAACAGCACAGCGACGCCACGCGGGTATCGCAGAGCAACAGCACAGCGACGCCACGCGGGTATCGCAGAGCAACAGCACAGAAGGGAAGATGTTTTGTCCGTTGAACACAAAATAAAACCTTTCCTTACGCCGATGAGGTTCTGCATCGCGGCGCGGTTTGGAGTCACCGGGTTTCTGCCGATTGAGCAATTTAATGAATTCAAAAAGGAAAGTGCCGGAACCTGGAAGATCTCCAGTTAATTAAACGCAAGGGGGGGGATTCACCCGGACCCCCGGAACAATTTGTTTTCCAGCCTGATTTTCTATGAATTGAAGACGGACGCGTGGGGACACTCGCTGGAGATCCTGTCGGTTATTTCTACACTCAGCTGCCGTCCCCGCGCAGCCGCGGCAAATTAAACATTGGATAGAATACGGTTGAATTTTCCGTGAGATGATTTCCACCTCACATGCACAGGCCACGTGAACGATCCACGGAAGATTCACCGCCGGAAAAACCATCAAGCAGAGCGAGACTCAAAAGGAAAGGTGGAAATCTGCCGGGAAGAGAGGCGGCGTGTTTGGCGACTTCCCCGAAAAATCAATGGCTGAGAAGAGAGAACACACCGAGGAAAACCAGAAACCACCAACTGCGACAAATTAACCCATGAATATCTGACCAACAACTGACGGAAAATCTTTGATGAATGTCACCCTCGGTATGGAGCGCAGACGGAGCAAACACAAATAGAACAACGTCTTGAGGGCGACACTAAAGTGCGCTCATACAAACAGGGACACTCAAAATCATGCATGAAGGGGATCAGGGCATCACAAGGGGGGGCAGCGAGGCAGCGTATCAGCAGGGAGGGGGGCAGCGCGTCGCAGGGAGGGGGGCAGCGCGTCGGCAGGGAGGGGGGCAGCGCGTCGGCAGGGGGGGGGGCAGCGCGTCGGCAGGGAGGGGGGCAGCGTATTGGCAGGGAGGGGGGGCAGTGTATTGGCAGGGAGGGGGGCAGCGTATTGGCAGGGAGGGGGGCAGCGTATTGGCAGGGAGGGGGGCAGTGTATTGGCAGGGAGGGGGCAGTGTATTGGCAGGGAGGTGGCAGTGTATTGGCAGGGAGGGGGGCAGTGTATTGGCAGGGAGGGGGGCAGTGTATTGGCAGGGAGGGGGGCAGTGTATTGGCAGGGAGGGGGGGCAGTGTATTGGCAGGGAGGGGGGCAGTGTATTGGCAGGGAGGGGGGGCAGTGTATTGGCAGGAGGGGGGGCAGTGTATTGGCAGGGAGGGAGGGGGGCAGTGTATTGGCAGGGAGGGGGGCAGTGTATTGGCAGGGAGGGGGGCAGTGTATTGGCAGGGAGGGGGGCAGTGTATTGGCAGGGAGGGGGGCAGTGTGTTGGCAGGGAGGGGGGGCAGTGTGTTGGCAGGGAGGGGGGCAGTGTATTGGCAGGGAGGGGGGCAGTGTGTTGCAGGGAGGGGGGGCAGTATATTGGCAGGGAGGGGGGCAGTGTGTTGGCAGGGAGGGGGTGGCAGTGTATTGGCAGGGAGGGGGGCAGTGTATTGGCAGGGAGGGGGGCAGTGTATTGGCAGGAGGGGGGGCAGTGTATTGGCAGGGAGGGGGGCAGTGTATTGGCAGGGAGGGGGGCAGTGTGTTGGCAGGGAGGGGGTGGCAGTGTATTGGCAGGGAGGGGGTGGCAGTGTATTGGCAGGGAGGGGGGGCAGTGTATTGGCAGGGAGGGGGGCAGTGTGTTGGCAGGGAGGGGGTGGCAGTGTATTGGCAGGGAGGGGGTGGCAGTGTATTGGCAGGGAGGGGGGCAGTGTATTGGCAGGAGGGGGGGCAGTGTATTGGCAGGGAGGGGGGGCAGTGTATTGGCAGGGAGGGGGGCAGTGTGTTGGCAGGGAGGGGGTGGCAGTGTATTGGCAGGGAGGGGGTGGCAGTGTATTGGCAGGGAGGGGGGCAGTGTATTGGCAGGGAGGGGGGCAGTGTGTTGGCAGGAGGGGGTGGCAGTGTATTGGCAGGGAGGGGGTGGCAGTGTATTGGCAGGGGGGGGGGGCAGTGTATTGGCAGGGAGGCGGTATGATGTGGCAGTGTGCAGGCCCGCCGTTTCCCGCAGCTCTCCCCCGCAGGCCCCGGGATACTCACACGCACGCTCTGGGAGAGGCGGCCGCTGCCGGGGGCACAGAAAGCCATGTTCAGTGTCAGAGCTCACACCGCTAGCAACGTAACTATGGCAGAGTCACCTTCACTGCGAGAAAGAGCACATAACAGCGCCAGCCAATCACAGGCCGTCAATGGCCCAGCCTCCTGGGCGACGCGCACACAGGGGCGGGGTTACCTGTCATTGACTTCTCTCTCTGTCTAAACGCTTTTCGTGCAGCCACCATAGGAGTAGGTCGCGTTAGGCGGCCATCTTTGGTGAGGGCAAACAGGGCTGACTTGCCAAATTTGCCTTGGGGTGGAGCAGAGATGCAGAACTAAACGACAATGAGCAGTGTTTACTTTACTGCAGCACTTATTGGTCCAATGGTAGATTTTGGACGATGTTACATTACATAGTTACATAGGCTGAAAAAAGACATGCGTCCATCGGGTTCAGCCTCTCCCACATAACCTACTGCTGTTGATCCAAAAGAAGGAAAAAACTCAGTCTGAAATGCTTGCCAATATGCAGTATACTGGGAAAAAATTCCTTCTCGACACCAGATAGAGGTCAGATTTCTTCCTGGACCAAGCAGCTTTTACCCACATATTAAATATTATAACCCTTAATATTCTGTGTCTGCAGGAAGTCATCCAGTCATTTCAAAGTCTGTACAGACTCTGACCCAACCACCTCAACAGGCAGAGAATTCCACAGCTTTATTGTTCTCACCGTAAAATAACCCTTCCTATGCTTTAGGCTGAATTTTCTTTCTTCCAGTCTAAATGGGTGACCTTGTGTCCTATGTATAGACCTGTTAATGAATAGGTTATCAGACAATGGCTTATAATGACCCCGTATATCTTTATATAAGGTTATCAGATCCCCTCTAAGGCCTGTATATATTTATATAAGGTTATCAGATCCCCTCTAAGGCGCCTTTCCTCTAAACTAAACAGGTTTAAGCTTGTTAATCTTGCCTCATAAGTTAACCCTTCCATTCCCCTTATTAATTTAGTCGCCCGTCTCTGCACTTTTTCTAGCGCTATAATATCCTTTCTTAAAACTGGTGCCCAAAATTGCACGGCATATTCAAAGTACATCTTACCTTTCATTCTTAAGGCTAACGTTAGTGATCAGCTGTGTGAGCGTTAACGTTAGGTTAAGTGGCGCGGCTTGACCAATGCCCATATTACATTCCAAACGATATCAGCTTTTCAGCGCGAGGTTACTGTACTTTGCGCTCTCTATGCTTAACAAGGGGAGCGCAAAGAGTTAAATAGCGTTAGGATTACAAAGATTAAAAATAAATAAAAATATAAATTTCTGTTATTTTGTCCCCCCTAATTATAACTTGAACAATGATGCTGCCTGAACTCACCTTCTCATTTCCCACAATGCCAGCAAGTGTGAAGACGATGGCTTGTGTTATTATGCATTGATTCATTGCTTAACATGGGGAGAGCGAAAGAGTTAATTAGAATTGGGATTACAAAGTCCTAGAGCTAATTACGTCCCGATGCGGTTAACTCAAAAGTTAACCACAGCTTGGAGCTGGTGTTAACTGATACGGCTACTGCAGAATCATATAGCACCAGCTGTAAACCAGAGACGTGCGGTGAGGTCAGTGGCTGGTGAGGCACTGGTTAGTATCAGAGTCAGATATACACAGATATTAACTAACTTTCTGCGGTTTGTGTTTAGCTGTAAATTATCTTTTACTCATTTACTGTACCCTCACATGTTATCATAGGCGTGCGCACGGGGTGTGCCAGGTGTGCCTGGGCACACCCTAATCAGTCTTTTTTTTTTTTTTATCGTGGTAGGCGCTGGATTTGAACCGGCAGCGCTGCTGCCGCTTCTCGCTGCTTGCTACTCTCTGGAGGACTCCGTTAGGCTGCTGGAATAGCAGCAGACACACCCCTGCCAAGTGCTGGCTTGGTAGCTGCTCTGGGGGTAACTCTGTGCGTCTTTCAAATGCCCAAGTGACAGGGAGTAGGGTGCACCTTCTGGCCTGATTGCTATTTCCCCTCTGCACGCATCTTCTATGGCAGGGGTCTGCAACCTTTTTGACATAAAGAGCCACTTGGACCCGTTTCCGAATGGAAAAAAAAACTGGGAGCCGCAAAACCATTGCGACATTTAAAACAAATCTAACACTGCATATATTGTTTCTTACCTTAATGCTATATACAGGATCGTGCAGTCAGCTGTCAATCTGAAGAAAAAAAAGACTTTTTCACTTAACAATGTAAAACCCCAGCTCACACATGGATTTGCCCCAGCTCATGGATTTGCCCCCCAGCTCACACATGGATTTGCCCCAGCTCATGGATTTGCCCCCAGCTCACACATGGATTTGCCCCAGCTCATGGATTTGCCCCAGCTCACTCATGGATTTGCCCCCAGCTCATGGATTTGCCCCAGCTCACACATGGATTTGCCCCAGCTCATGGATTTGCCCCAGCTCGCTCATGGATTTGCCCCAGCTAGCTCATGGATTTGCCCCAGCTCACTCATGGATTTGCCCCCAGCTCACTCATGGATTTGCCCCAGCTCATGGATTTGCCCCCAGCTCACACATGGATTTGCTCCAGCTCATGGATTTGCCCCAGCTCACTCATGGATTTGCCCCAGCTCATGGATTTGCCCCAGCTCACTCATGGATTTGCCCCCAGCTCATGGATTTGCCCCAGCTCGCTCATGGATTTGCCCCAGCTCGCTCATGGATTTGCCCCAGCTCGCTCATGGATTTGCCCCAGCTCGCTCATGGATTTGCCCCAGCTAGCTCATGGATTTGCCCCAGCTCACTCATGGATTTGCCCCCCAGCTCATGTATTTGCCCCCAGCTCATGGATTTGCCCCAGCTCGCTCATAGATTTGCCCCAGCTAGCTCATGGATTTGCCCCAGCTCACTCATGGATTTGCCCCCAGGTCATGGATTTGCCCCCAGGTCATGGATTTGCCCCAGGTCCTGGATTTGCCCCCAGCTCACACATGGATTTGCCCCCAGCTCATGGATTTGCCCCCAGCTCTCACCTGGATACTTGCCCCAGGCAGCTCCGGCGGGGGTTGAGGGGACCCAGATGCCGGGCAGCGCGGGAGCGCCTGCCCGGTCTTGAACAGTCCGTCCTGTGAAGTGGATGCGGCTGTGTGCGTGCGCAGCCGGTCACATGGTCCGGCCAGTCAGGTGGTACAGAGACTCAGTACCACCTGATTAGCCGGACCACGTGACCGGCTGCGCACGCACACAGCCGCACCACTTCACAGGACGGACTGTTCAAGACCGGGCAGGCGCTCCCGCGCTGCCCGGCATCTGGGTCCCCTCAACCCCCGGGCCAGTTTTAGGGGCGCAAATGCGCCCCTAACAAAACTGCGCCCGGGGCCACGGCCCCCCCAGCCCCCACCACGCTACGCCACAGGGAGGGAGCTGCGGGAGCCGCAGCAAAAGTGAAAAAGAGCCGCATGCGGCTCTGGAGCCGCGGGTTGCCGACACCTGTTCTATGGTGTGTGTGTGTGGGGGGGGGGGGGAATAGTACAGAGAGGAGGAAGAGATCATGCAGCGGGGCAGGAAGCAGCAGGCTCCACTTCATGAGGTCAGGAGATGCATCAGTCAGTCCTGGGTCACTGTGGGTAGGGATGCCACTTGTTTATTTTTTATGCCAATGCCAGTAAAAAGTTAAGCCTGGCTGCTTCAAGGAGCTCAGATGCACCAGGCAGTGGCATTCTGACCTCTCCCAGCATGGACAGCTCACTGACCCTCAGATCACTGGCAGCAGGGGGAAACAAAGAGAGTACATGAAGAAAGAGAGAATACAGAAAGCATTAATGCAAAAAGAATGCAGACTGTAATATAAAGAAAATTCAGAGTGAAAGACTATGGAAAGAAAGCAAGCAGAGAGGAATGAATGGATACAGAGAGGAATGAATGGATACAGAGAGGAATGAATGGATACAGAGAGGAATGAATGGATGCAGAGATTATGAATGGATACAGAGAGAAAGAATACATAGAGACAGAAATGAAGAGGAAAAGAAAAGACAGAAAGAAAGAAACCGAATGAAAGGAAGCAGAGCGAAAGAAAAGATGCAGAAACAAATTTTCAGAGTCAAATAAAATACTAAGCAAAAGAAACAATACAGAGAAAGAAAGAAGGCAGAAAGAAAAAATAAAAAGGATGAAGAGAGAAGGAAAGAATGCAGACAAACAATACTGAAGAAAGCCTACCGCTAGGACAGGGAGAGAGCGGCCTGGGGAAGTAAGCATTGAGTATGGAGAGATAGGCTGGTGAGTATGGAGAAGGGAATTTTAAACAAATTTTTTATTTTTTGTGTGTATTTACCCCTACCTACCCTTTATCTATAGTTAACTCTGTCTGCTAACTGGAAACCCTCCCACTTGTCCTGTCCCTGCTGACTGCAGGGGTCCAAGGTTTCACCTTAGCATTACTGCAGCGCACATTACTGTGAGTTATATTGCCGTGGAGTGCTATGATACAGTAATGTGTGGTGTGTATCACAGAGCTCCACAGCAATAAAACAGTAATGCGCGGTGTGTATGAGTTTTATTGCTGTAGAGTTCTTCGATACACAAATACACCGCACATTACTGTAAGCTTTATTGCTACATACAGAGGGGGAGGGTATATAACTATGAGCGTATATGTAAATGTATGGCTATGTGTATAAATGTATGTAATTATATTTAAACCGGTTGCTGTGCATATACACCTGCACCTATTTTTTTTGTCCCAGTCTGCCCTTGCCCCATTGTCATGCACTCAAAGGGCCAGTATCACTCCTGGAATCAGCAAACACCGTATATGTTGTCTGCCCTCCGTAAACTAAGACCAACTGTGGGCATCTTAAATTCAATGTGAGGAACAGGTAGGACACTAAATAGTGTTGCTGGGCAGAAAGAGGTTAAATAGCCACTTTACTCAAATTTCATCTCTTTTTTCCCCCCTTAAAAAGGACACTACCACTTATATAAACTGTAACTAGATTACTTGTGCATTACAAATAAAGACACCTTTATAAAACACATGCTGCTATTTATTTCTTTGTTTGAAGTACACAGGAAAAATAAAGGGGTTTTAGGGGTTTTTATCTCCTGTTTCAGTTTTGTGGATTTTTACCATGAGGAAACATTTACCAAAATCTGTACAAACATCTTACTTTACTGCTGTTTATCTAATCTACAGTTAATGGGGTGGAATAGGAGGGAATGTTTTTTAGATAAGGCAGCAGGAGGTGTATTGTGTTCTCCAGGCTACTACAGATCAGAGTTTGCATCTGAATGAGATATGACAGGGAACTTAAAAGAATTCTAACCCCCCCCCCCCGGTGATGTCCTTTGAATACATTCCACACAATACAATGATGTGAGTCGTGCTTACCCATTTACTCCATTCTATGGCCAAAGCCACACAGTGAGGAGTAAGTGATGGAAAGATACTGGAGGGGGGGGGGTTACAACACAAAATATCACACAATGGATGCACCCAGTGACACATAGAGGAAAATATCACACAATGGATGCACCCAGTGACACATAGAGGAAAATATCACACAATGGATGCACCCAGTGACACATAGAGGAAAATATCACACAATGGATGCACCCAGTGACACATATAGAGGAAAATATCACACAATGGATGCACCCAGTGACACATATAGAGGAAAATATCACACAATGGATGCACCCAGTGACACATATAGCGGAAAATATCACACAATGGATGCACCCAGTGACACATAGAGGAAAATATCACACAATGGATGCACCCAGTGACACATATAGCGGAAAATATCACACAATGGATGCACCCAGTGACACATATAGAGGAAAATATCACACAATGGATGCACCCAGTGACACATATAGAAGAAAATATCACACAATGGATGCACCCAGTGACACATATAGAGGAAAATATCACACAATGGATGCACCCAGTGACACATATAGAGGAAAATATTTTCTTAACTAAACATACAAGAGAAAAACAAAACACATGTAAAATATCAGCAACAAAAAATAAACACAATAAGGACATTGCATTTTATGGTGGTACTGGCCCTTTAAACGCTTTGCTGTGGACGATGCGCTGAGCACATCCAATGGTTTCATTGTTGTGTGCGTAGGAAGCACACTCAGCTTGTTGTAGAAGAAGTCTCATAGCGCAGCACTGATAGTGGGCTTTCTTTCATAGCTGGCTGACATCTTTGATGTGAGCCATTGCTGTGGGACATCCGCTTCGTACACTAGCGTCACTGTCCAGTAACAGGGTCTCCATTCCTGATTATGTTTTAAGCCATAGATTATATAACCATAAAGGTTTGGTTGATAAAACGTGGAAAAATAAATTTACATGCTACAAATGATTGAAATCCTAATGGAAATTTTTTGGCATTTTTTGATATGGCATTCTGACATGACATGAACCATACATATAGTAATGATGTATTTTGATTGCACGCAGGAGTGCATGTGCGTATATATAATATATATACACACACCAACACACACAAAATCACCAGGATCCCACTATATATATATATATATATACACACACACGTGTTTGAGATTTTGGGTGCACACCCTAATGCAATAGGCTGCGCACACCTATGCATGTTATATATAATTTTTCTCGCCATTAAATGGACTTAAAGATACCATTATTTCCATCCTATCATATACTTTACTGTTAAAATAAAATATGATAGAAAAACTGTTTTTCTATGCCCCTGGGCCTGTCATACTCTGTATCTGCCACAAGAGGGAGCTGCCTGGGCATGTCATACTCTGTATTCGCCACTAGAGGGAGCAGAGGGAGCTGCCTGGGCGTGTCATACTCTGCATGCGCCACTAGAGGGACCAAAAGGAGCTGCCTGGGCCTGTCATACTCTGTATCTGCCACTAGGGGGAGCAAAGGGAGCTGCCTGGGCCTGTCAGTATCCGCCACTAGAGGGAGCAGAGGGAGCTACCTGGGCCTGTCAGTATCCGCCACTAGAGGGAGCTGCCTGGGCCCCATCCTGTAAGAGCCTCCAATGCAGGCGGTTTTTTGAATGGCTTGGACCAATGGTGCTTTCCCATTGGTCCAAGCTATTCCATTGCTCTGTCAGGGCCTCTCTGAGGCTCTGACGGGCAGTATTCAGAAAGTAGGCAGCGCGCATGTGTTCCTATTTGGACAGACATATGGCTGCAGACCTCCTGAGCAGCCTAAGCGATTAGCGTAGCGGGGAAGCATACCACTGCTATGCAAACTGCATAGGCTGTAAAAAGAAGGCTGTAAAAAGAGTAAGAGGCCAGAGCCGACGGCAGGGGAGTGCGGAGCAGGTGAGGCTCTGCCTCACCCACCCCCACCCTACCCCCAAAAATCAAAACTCACCTCTCATCCCGCAGCAAGAATGGCGGCCCAATCCAAGTCTTCAGTCTCCCTCCGGTGAGATCCTACCGGTCATGTGAACCAACCGTCAAAGCCTCATTGGAGTCCTATGAACCCCATGGAGGGGATGCTCGAGGCGGCATGTTAGTGCTGCCTCTAGCATCCTCAGACTTAGCGATGCGTTACGAGGCAGGCTGCTGAATCAGCGCCTGCCCTGTAATATGGAGCTAAAAGGGGACGCCCGAACCGTCCCCGTTTTAGTGGCAGCAATGTAATACTGCCCATTGTGTTTAACCCATTAAGGCCGGGTGCACACTAGCGTTTTCTTCTGCGCACTAGCGTGCGTTAAAAAGGACGCACTTGGGGGGCGTGGCTGGCCGAGCAGGGGAGCAGTCGCACTTTGAGTGAGCTCCGCAGTTTTTACAGAAAAGGTGGATTTCTACCTGGCTCGTCCCGTGGATTTCCACATCTGAGTACCCCTGGGAGGCTGGCAATCGGGTGGCAGACACCGGAGCTCGTTTTGGCCCCCCCTCCGGTGCCAAGCAGAGAAAAAGGCCTCCGTTCTGCACCTGGCTTGTCCTGCCGTCGGCCATTTTGAGGCCTAGATTCCGGCCTGCGCCTCGGGCTCCTCTACTTGGGCGACAGATGCTGTGTGCCGCGGAGATGGAGGGCCCCCATCTCTTGACTACTGCGGATGTCCCTATGGCGGGGAAGGAGATGAGGGGAGAGGACTGGTGGCAGCTGTCTTACCCACACTCCTCCAGGGGCCTGGGGGCCGTGCTGGACAGTCTTGAGGCCTGTTTGGAGCAGATACCTGGAGACGACGACACCCCACTTACACGAGGCATCTGGCGCCGACTGACGGTAGCGATGGGTGGGGATTGGCGGAGGGGGGCCTCAGCTGGAGCGGAGTCGGGGGATGCTTCCCCTGCCGGCCACTGTCACATTGACTTTTCTGCGGAGGAGGGAGAACCGTGAGAGGAGAACGAGAGAACCCCGGAGTGGGGTATACCAGGTGGGGTATACCGGAGTTGTGCGTAGATGAGACCTGCGAGCCTGTGGTCTCTGAGGTGGGAACCGCTGGGGTATGTGTGAATATTACTGCTAACGGGAGAGGCGAGATGGATGGCGACTTGGATGGGGCACGGATCCCGGAGTCTCGGCCCCTGGAGGCTGCTTTAACCCTGGATGTTGGAGCGCTTTTGACGCCCTGCGGTGTCCGACGGCTGTCTGCTGTTGTTGGACTGGCTGAGATGAAACCCCCCGGGAGGCCTGCGGAAGCGGGATGTCAGAGTCCGGAGATGTGCACCCCAGCGCGGAGCTGTGGCTGCCGGTTATTTGTGTGGCAGCTGCTGCGGGCGGCTTTGTGCTCGGCCGACGGGTAGTGCTAGGTGCCTTCTGCGGACAGTTGGTGGCCGGCGGGGTGATTGGAACTGCTCTATGGCGAGATACGGGCTGAAGGGGACTGGACTCTCCGGCTGATTTTTGCCTGCCTGGCCCGGTACTCGACCTCTTTGGACTGTCGTTCACACCAGATTCACACTGTCCCCCTTTACACTGAGCCCCTGAGACATTTTGTTTTGATGAGTGATTTCCCCTTTTTAGGCCCGACCACGCAGCCTAGCCTCCCATCCGTGCGATGTTCCCCCCACTTATTTACACGCTGAAGACCCTATCCAGCTGTCACCTTACATGCTAAGCACCCGAGATATAATTTATTTTATTCTTTGAGCTTTTTCCCCCGTCGAGCCCTTACTAATCCGCCTCTTGAATCCCCCCCCCGATTCAGAGACGCTTCGGACACCTTTATTTCCTCTTTTCCGCTGACATTCCCCGGCTGGGGATAAATTTGAGACTTTGTTTTGGTTTTATTTTTTCCAAAGTAATTTTATTGTCTGTGTCTTTCCCTACGAAGTGCTTCTCTAGACGGCTTAATATGCGGCCCTGCGCGTCCCTTACTCGTTTTGTTTATGCGATGACCGCTTTCCAAAATAAAAACTTAAAAGGACGCACTTTATGACGGAAGAGATTGGTAGACGCCAGACGATGCTTTCATCTTGACGCACGTCGTAAAAACTGAATTTGAGTTGAATGAAAAAAAATTAGACGTTTAGCACGCGGCCAACTTTGCGTCAATCCTAGCGCAAAAGTCTTGGTGTTTCCATGACGGACGTCTTCAGCACGCGTTATGCATTGCGCGCGTTATGCGTGTGTTCTTCTCTATCCTCGTAATTATATGCTACAACACACGTCATAAAGAGCGTCCTAACGCACGCTAGTGTGCACCCGGCCTTAGAAGTATTGGGGCTCTGTATCTTTACATTTTCACAGTAAAATCATCCTATACTGTAAAACAGTGTTTCTCAAGTGGTGGGTCGCGACCCAAAAGTGGGTCGCAACCAGGGGCGGACTGGGTCGCGAGGCAAGTGCCCCCAGGCCTCTCTAATGCCTGGGACCCGCTGATGCATCTTACCTGCAGCAGCGGGTCCCAGGCGGCATGGCTACCTCTGAATGTTCCCAGGTGCCACCTGGGACTTGCCATTACAGAGTATCTTATTGCAGCAAGGTGGGAGGGGGAAGGAATCTATAATGGGAAGGTGTGGGGTGGGACTCAGTGACTGGTGGCACGTTCTGTACTCCCAACACCAGGAGCCACTGTGCACAATGCACATCTCAGTGAAGCAAAGTATATTTAGATAGGCCAGCCTCCCATGCAGGACTTTTTTGACTGGCTTGGACCAATGGTGGTTTCCCATTGGTACAAGCTATTCCATTGCTCTTCAGTGTCTCTATGAGGCACTGAAGAGTGTAGGTTCAGGAAGTAGGCAGCGCCAGACGCGTGCTGCAGACTTCTCAATCTCTTGGCCAGCTTGAGTTTATGCGATTAGCATAGTGTTCAGATACGCAAATTGCGTTGGTTCAGGGAGGGCAGGCTGCCAGTACTGAGAAGAAATAATGCACGCAGTGGCAAAGACGGACGGCAAGGGAGCACCGAGCAGATGTGTTTGTTAAGTTTTTTTATAATATTTTATTATTCATTATTCATACACGCGTTTCGCTGAATACAGCTTCATCACCCACTGATGAAGCTGTATTCAGCGAAACGCGTCTCAGGTGTATTTTATTGTCATTTTAAATAAACCGTTTGTGAATTCTTCACCTTGTATGACTCTTGGTGACATTATTCCTTTGGTATCCTGAACTGACACCTTGAAGGATCGAGTTTCCTGATCTCTGATAGGGGAATCGGTGCCCCTTGGTTTAATTCACCGATTTGTCTTCGTTTTGGTGCCTCTTTGTTTAAATTGGCACCAGAAAATGTGAGTATACCCCCTGCCTGCAATTATTCATATTGGGATAATACAGTCTGCACAAAATTTTCTTTTTCTCTCTTCCTTTTTTCACTTCGCATTCACCAACGTGATGTACTGAGTACGTGCTCCCCAGGCTGGACAGCCTCTACTGAATGCCGAAGATTATGAGTATTAGCGCCGGACACCAGTTCCATGACCTGCATCGCTTTCTTTAAACGGACTTGGGGATTTACCGTTTTTCCTGGTTAGCCCGGCAGCTGCACTTCTAATCCGGCCAGTATAAACTATTTGGTTTAACATATTATTTTTCCTTTTTTATGGACTATGAACAATTTGTTTTGCACACTAGGTTATGATTTATATGGACTGCTGAACAATTGTCTCGCTTTACTTTTTATTTCACACTCCGTATATTATAATTTATTTCACATTTATGTAATTTAATAAATTTTGTCTTTATCCCTCGTTTGTATTTTGGTTTAAAGGCTATACTCCTGCTCATTGGAGCGCATTAATCATTAGTGCTTTATCCCTAGCACTCTGTAGAGCCATTTTTCTTTTTCAGCAATTGATATATAGCAGTGCTTTATATACAGCACCTGGACAAATCATTCTGCTTAACCTACAGCACTTTGTTTAGTAATTGTCACTGCAACACTAATCATCACTTATACGGCAGTACCCGCTTTTTTTCTGCTTGTGCGTTTACTTTTATTCATTTTATTATTATTATATTTCTTTTTTGTTGCCACAACTTCCTTCCTTTTTTGACAAATTTGTGGTTGGCACTACTGTTTCATACTTAACGAGTCTCCTACTCATTTTTTTTCTCTTCTTGATTTATTTTGTTGATCTGAGTTTAGCAGCTCACACAATCTATTTTTGTGATTTTTTTCCTGCTTTGTGATATTTCCTTGCCCTTGGTAATAGAGCCATCTGGTGGCGCTACATGGCCATTACATCCATTTTTGTTCACAGATTTGGAACGGTCTGACGGCTTAAAGGAACACTAACAAAAAAAAATCACCCCCACCCCGTTTTTTTATCCTAACCTATCCCTATTCCCTTAATAAAACTTTTGTTTTTATTTATTTTTTTTGTAACTGTAATACTTACCCTAAAATCCTCTTCTTTCCAGCGGGGTTTTTTTTTTTTTTATACTCGCCTCCCTCCTCTTCCGCTCCCGTCCTTCTTCTTGCTTCTTGGCTTCTGGTTTACGTGAGAAGCGCGCATGCGCGCCTCTCACATAAGCCACCCTCCCGGCTCCCTCTGAGGATTAGTGTTGCGTGCAAGAGGATGCGCGCAACACTAACCCTCAGAGGGAGCCGCCAGCTTCTGCGGTGAGTTGGAGACGTCATCGCGCTGAAAGCGCGATGACGTCTCCTACTCGGCAAAAGTCAGCAGAAGCGGGAAATATGATTCCCGCTCTGCTGACTGACAGCTGGGAGGGCGGAGTAAAGTTCTCCGCCTCTCTCAGCTGTTTTCAGCATTTTCAGCTGAACCGCTGAGCGGAGGGAGGGGGGACAGAGGGGGGGCATACTCCGGGCATCATGACCACCTAAAATAGCTTAGGTGGTCATGTTGCTTAGAGTATCCCTTTAACCGACTCCAGTCAGGGCGAGGGTCTGGATATGAGGCGCCTCACAGTATCCTGCCGCAACAGGCTGACCATCCAATTGGTCCGTAGTCATCAGACTAAGGCCGGCTGCACACTAGACGTTTTTTTTAACGCACTAACGCGCGTTAAAAAAAAAAAAATCATCGTACTCGACACTCGTCTACCCCCCCTTGCGTTATCTTCCATAGGAGGATAGCGGAGCACCCGTCGACGCGAATCCTAGCGCATCGCCATTCTAGAACGCTAGGATTCACGTCGACGGGTGCTCCGCAATACTCCTATGGAAGATAACGCAAGGGGGCGTGGACGAGCGTCGGGTACGATGTTTTTTTTTTTAACGCGCGTTAGTGCGTTAAAAAAAACGTCTACTCTAGTCTAGTGTGCACCCGGCCTTATCCCACAACAGAGAGGAGATTCATCCCTCTTCCACTGCCTCCAACTTCTATCGGACGACTTTGTGCCACTACATCAGACTAGCGAACTTCCCATATGGGATTTGTAAGACGAAGACAAACAACCTGGTACAGCAAACATGAAAAAAATGCCCTGATTTTCAGTAGTTCGGTTCGACAGGTGAAACAGGCAAATTCCATAGGATTCAAGGTAAAATAATTATTACTATTAAATGGTTTGTTCTTTTCAGTTCCTGCATAAATCATTTTATCTTTCTGAACATATCTATTTTTGGTATCTTTTTGACGGTTTTCCTAAACAGTGTTTTTAATTTTATTCTGTAACAGACCATTTTATTCTTTTGTAAAACGGACCTTTTTTAATAATTTAGACACTTTAAATGCATTTTTTTTTATTACCCTCCCTGGCGGTTCGATTCTGACATATTTTATGTCAGAAATTGGTACTATTAATCTAGCCCCCTAGCCGGTATTAGTGTGGCTCAGGGTTAACTTTCAATGCTGAAAGCGATATCCCCGAGCCACAGGCTGATACCTTTATGTCCCTGCCCTCCCTCGCTGTCCCCACAGGCACACTGCAGCCAATCGCGACGTCACACTTCCTGGTTCACCCCTTGCGAAAAGGGAACCAGGAAGTGTGACGTTGCTATCGGTGGGAGGAGACTGCGGGGATCAGCGAGGGAGCGCAGGACATGTAAGTATTCAGCCCCAGTGTGGCTCGGGATACCGCTTTCGGTACAAAAAGTTAACCCCGAGCCACAGTCGGGAAAACCGTCAGCGGGGTTAAACACCTATTAGAAGAAAAGCATAGTTAGAAAAATAAAACCAAAAATGTCTAAAAAAAGATAAAACAGTTTCTGCTGAAAATAAACGGTCTTAATATCAATTCAAATTTCGGGTCACTAAATAAAGCCCCAATAAATCAAATGTTGCTGTTAAAATGCAAGCTAGGGTTAAATATTGAGCTGTCCATTTGCCTGTGGTGCTAAATACAACAGATTAAAGATACACCGGGAGCAATCACTGCCGGTTTAACCGGATACGCGCCCGGCAGTAAATAGAGGGCCGGAAGCTATCGGAATCACTTCCAGCTGCTCTTTTGCCATTGCCTCGACATGGAGGCATCCTTCAATGGTAATTTTACCTGCTCCCCGGGCGGGATCACTGCCGGTATACCCAGTGAAGAAGCCGGCAGGCGAAATGAGTGCCACGAGGGGGGGGGGGGTGAGGCACTCGTAACCAACTTTCAAATAAGTTTTTATAAAGCTCCAAGTGCCTCTAGGAGTCGGGGCACTCAGACAAATAATGATAAAGAAATAAAAACCAAGTAAAAAAAAAATAAACATACATAAGCCCCCCCATTCCCTAATATATTGGGTATTGCTAAACTCAGGACAAAATTTAGAAACTAATTAGCCGGGGTCTTTTTTGGCGGTTTTTAGATGCATAGAGAGATTTTGGGAGTTCCCATGTTTTTCATAAATTTATTTATAGTAAATTATTATTCAATAAGATGAAAATAAAAAAAGTCCATTTAATGGTGAGAAAAACGTTATATAAATGTGTGGGTTCCATAAATGAATAATCAAAAAATATAGTACAAACAAAAAAAAAAATAGGTACCGCTGATAAATGAATGTGGAAAATCGCTAATACAACTCAAATGGTCCTTGTTTCTCAAAAAAATCAAAACATAACGGCAAAATAGATTGGTGGTGTAGCGATGTCAATGTCCTCCCTGGGATAGTCACAGTCCCGATGCTGTACTCTCGAGGTCCTCCTCTTTAATATCCCTCAGAAAAAACACAGGAGAAGTACATCATAGTGCGACCCATAGAGACATGAATATATATATATGAATGGACAATAGCACTCACATGTAACAGAACCCTCCTGGTTCTGGGTATATTGCCTTAGGGAAGTTACCGGCCTCCCAAATGCCCTTTCGGAAAAGATCTATGCGTCCAGATAGCGGGGTCCAGAGACAGGATGCAGATGGAGCTCAAGGTCCGTCCCAGATATATGGAGTTCCAAAACGAATAACTGACTCCAATGGCCGAGTTAAAAACTTTTAATACGAGGTAAAACAAATAAAATAGACGCCAGAACGCGTTTCGCCAATTCAATACTATATTAATAGTATTGAATTGGCGAAACGCGTTCTGGCGTCTATTTTATTTGTTTTACCTCGTATTAAAAGTTTTTAACTCGGCGATTGGAGTCAGTTATTCGTTTTGGAACTCCATATATCTGGGACGGACCTTGAGCTCCATCTGCATCCTGTCTCTGGACCCCGCTATCTGGACGCATAGATCTTTTCCGAAAGGGCATTTGGGAGGCCGGTAACTTCCCTAAGGCAATATACCCAGAACCAGGAGGGTTCTGTTACATGTGAGTGCTATTGTCCATTCATATATATATATTCATGTCTCTATGGGTCGCACTATGATGTACTTCTGTGTTTTTTCTGAGGGATATTAAAGAGGAGGACCTCGAGAGTACAGCATCGGGACTGTGACTATCCCAGGGAGGACATTGACATCGCTACACCACCAAAAAATATAGTACGGTCCCCTCTTCCCTGCCGCTAGTCCAAAGAGATCACCAACACGCTCTTTAACGTACAGAATAAAAACCAAAAACCTGGACAGCGCAATTGTGGTATTGTATCCAAAAAAGGTGCCAGCAACATATGCTTCTTTTAGCAACAACTCCAATCTGGGATCCCCATCATTTTCATGTCCACTCGTAATATTTTGAAAAGGCACATAAAAAAAATGTGCATATACGCATTGGTCTCAGACCCAGACCTCCCGATAATGATCCTCAAAAAGGTCCACAAACCATCCACCAGTCAAGGTCGGCCTCCTGGATGGATCTGGGTTGATCGTTCACTGGTCCAGTTCTATTAACCCTTCGTGTGGTCGCTCAACACGTTTCGTGAGCCTCTCACTTCATCAGGAGCATATGTTGCTGGCACCTTTTTTGGATACAATACTAAAATTGCGCTGTCCTGGTTTTTGGTTCCATAAATGAGTCAGAGGAAAATTAGAGCTAAACACAAACAGCGCAGAAATATGTACAAACAGCAGCGGGTACTTTCAGACAAAGGTAAAACAGTCCTGTCACTAAGGGGTTAATGAGTGTCATTCTGTGACTAAAGTGGTTCACATGATGTAGCCTACACGTCGCTGTATATCATAGCTTCATGCTATGCTACAAAAGGTATGAAGAGGTGACCGTAACGAGTATGCACCTTGGTATGTTTGAACAGCCCCTGCTCCACGTGATGGCGACATACGCTGGGTTCAGCGAGCGTAACGTTCCGCCTTGTAGGTGGTATGTCGCATGGGACAGTGTCAGCCTCTGAGCGCCCATTCTTTCGAATAGCGCCGAGGTACTCACCGCGCCAGACACAGTCTCCGTGTCCTATGAGATAACCCGCTAAAGTGGTCGGGTGCATAAAGTGTCCCTTTAAACTGCCCGTTTTCTCGGCGGTATAAAAAATTAATAGTGCCCCAGCCCAGCCTAGATTGCGGCTTCCTTGTCAAGAATAAACCCATAGACCGCTGTAAGATACGAAGAACATCAGAGAAATAAAAAATAAATCACACGCAATAATCAGACTTTTAAATAATCCTTTTTTTTTTATTTTGAAGGAAAATAAATTATACAACTTAAAAAATAAAATTCGAAAAACGAAGCAGTACATTGTTGGAACTTCATACAGGACTGCTAGGTTCTCCAGTCTGTACGACATTATCCATCTGCTTGTAGTGGAACACATTCAGAATGGTAAATACCATGTACATTGATCACATCTTAGAGTCACGTATGCTTGCCGAGCACTCCAGACTACCGACACGTTAAGCATACAGAAAAGCATGTGTTGCAGTCAGCTTCGCAGATGTCAATTGGGAACCACATAGGAAACAGAAGATGCAGTTTATGAACAGTAGAAATCTGTCTCTAAGGCCCTGTTCACACTGTGTGATTTATCGCGCGGATTTTGCCGCGACGTAGCGCTGTGTAGCTTCTCCAATGCATTCAATGGAGCTGTTCACATCTGGTCGCATGTCGCTGGTACATGATCCTTTTTTCACGATATGCCATCTGCGATTTGTATTGGTGGTGCTTTGCAAAAATCGCACAAAACCGCAACACATTATCGCAAATATGAAAATCACGCGATTTTCAAATCGCACAGTGTGAACGGGGCCTTAAAGTTACTCTTTATCCCACTGCAACATTTTATAATTTTTTTTTTTTAAAAAAATTGCACTGAACATGACAATCCTATGTGCTGAAGCAACACATTGTATCGCTCGCCCGGTGACGCACAACAGCCAAAATATTCAAAAGGTTTGATGTATTACGCACAAAAAAAATATATATTTATATATAAAATAAGTTGTGCATTATTCGTGACTTTTCCAGACAGGTGGAAGACTTGAAATAAACGTTAATATGGCATTATTTTTAACTTCATTTTGAACCTTTTTGTTTAACCTCAAAATTAAGTATAAACTTTGTTTAAAAAAATAAAATAAGAAAACAAAAAATGTTTAATTCCTTGTTTTTATATGAATTTACTTACTGGTGAATTTTTATAGGTTTTAATATTCGTGTTCCCTTGGGTTTGTATGGATATAAATCACATTTTGGGAATACATTGTTTATTAGGCTCCGTGAAAAAAACGATGAAAAATGTAAAAAAAAAAAAAAAAAAAAAAGTTCAGAATTAGTGATGACTGCAATATCTGCACGCTGGAAGATATTAAATTCCCCTGCTATAGGATTTAAAAAAAATTCATAAATGGCTCAGTCACATTCCAAAATAAAAGATAAAACCACCCGATCCCATTACCTCAGACTTCATGAATTCCATGAGCAAAAAGGACACGGCCAGTGATCAGCAACTTCAGTTCTACAGATGTTATGGAACTACATTTCCCATGAGGCTGTGCCAACTTAAAAGGGACACTACCACTTAAACTGGAACTAGATTACTCGTGCATTACTTATAAAACACATTAAAAAACACATGCTGCTGGGTTTTAAGCAATTGCATGGAAAAGAGAAGAAATCAAATTCATTTTTTTTTAATCTTCCGATTCCATCTTGTGCATTTTTCCCACGATGCAACTTTTACCAAAACTGAATAGTGAGTTTTACTTTGTGACTGTGCTTTATCTCATACAGTATTTAACAGTCAATGAGGTGGAGGAGGAAATGTTTAGATAAGGTGGTATTGTTCTCCAGGCTACCAGCTGAATGAGATAGATTAGAAGCCTTTTAATCTACCCGCTGGTGATGTCCTTTGAATACATCCCACACAATACAATGATTTGAGTCCATGATCTACCCAGACTCCATTCTATGGCCAAAGCCACACAGTGAGGACCAAGTTGTGGAAAGATACTGTGGGGGGGGGGGGGGGTTCAACCCAAAATATCACACAATGGATGCACCCAGTGACACATAGAATAAAATATTTTCTTAACTAAACCAACAAGAGAAAAACGAAGCACATGTAAGATATCAGCAACATCAAATAAACACAATAAGGACATTGCATTTTTTGTTTTGTTGATAGTGGCCTTTTAATGACTGAGTATTAAGGGAGATGTAGGTAGTTCCAAACCATCTGTAGGGGCCCAGGTTACTGATCCATGCAGTGTGTAAGGTTTAACCCCTTAAATGCTGAGCCATTTCACGTCTTAAAAAAAAAGAAATTTTTCCTTTTTTTATTATTATTTTTATTTTTTTTACTTTAAACATGATCATGTTCGGTATCATTGGAAAGGCCATGCTCTGGCCTTTCTAATGATACCAAACATGATCCTGCTAGCTGAAAACAGTCGAGAGATATCAGGGTTCAAAGTAATCCCCATCTTTCCTTAGGAGTCAGTAAGGACGTTCCCCACACGTCCTCAGCAGTGAAAGGGTTAAGGAGCAAGGGTCTTTAAAGTCAATGCATTTATGACGTAACAGTTATGTCATTGGTCCTTATGGGGTTAGTGCACACTGTTGTGGTGGTTCAGAGTTCCTTATTCATTCTAGTCGTACGCTGCTGCCGGAGGTAAAAAGTACCACTAGCGAGGTTTCCTATACATCTGCTCACACTCACTGCAGGCGAGAAGGAGATTCATTCCAGGGATGTGTAACTAAGCACCTCCAGGTGTTTTGAAACTGCATCTCCCATGATGATCAGCCACTCAATAGGTAAGCTGAGCATCAAGGGAAATGTAGTCCCCATAACATCTGGAGGGCCAAGATTGCACATCCCCCCCCGGTTTACTGAATCCATTTAATGAATAGTCTTCAGGAAGTCTTCTACTCTGAGCTCCTTCAGTAACAGGAGGCAATAATGATAGATATATCATTAATAATTGTAGTCAGAAAATAATGACTCCGTCAAAAAAAAAAAAAAAAATATTCCAGCGACTGGATGAAAAAGAAAAAAAAAATGCAATTGAAAGGGGCGAGTAGCGTTCGTTTCTGATCAGAGTGTAGTATGTCTAAAGGGAAGTGTAGGTTTTGTTGTAATGGCGGTTAATAATCACTGTTATCAATTGGTGTTGTAACGGACGGACGGGGGGGGGGGGGGGGGGTTCAGCAAGCTCAGCCCCTGCCCCCCAGATAACTACATTTCCCACAATACTGCACCACACTCTAGTTTGGCATCAAAGGTAGTAAGTCCCAAAACAACGGGAAGGAGAGAGTTTCCCAAAGACCGCGCCGTATCAATACATGTGGGTGGAGACACAGGTGTATCAGCGGTACCTGTTGAGCCAGTTTCATACCAGATGCCGCAAACACACAGCGCCCCCGAAAAGCACACACTGAAAGACACCCCATTAATCAGGGCGTTTTAGAGCGCCGACCCTCTGAAGGAGACTGGAATACAATATTCCCCCCAGTGACAGATCTCCCAAAATACACAATAGTTATTAAAAGTACTTTTAAAAAAATGTCCCAAACCCAAAAGGGATGGTGGGGGGGGGGTGACGGGCTGTTTCAACATATCTCATCATACATAACCCGCAGGAAGCACCGCAAATTATGCCTCATAATGCCTTAAAAACATGGATACGGGAATCCTTTCCTGATGCGATCTACCAACTAACAAAAGGAATAAACATACAGACTATTCCTTGCCAATACAAAGCCTTCAAAGCAGGCGTCAGTAACCTCGGCTCTCCACAGGTTTTAGAACTACGTCTTCCATGATGATCAGCCACTCCTCGGGTTAGCAGAAATAGATGGGAGATGTAGTTCAACATCTGGAGGGCCAAGGTTGACCCCATGACTTAAATCCATGCCTTATGTAATGATATGGTTCATAAATGACTATTAATCGAGTGTCTCCAAGGACAGATATTCCAACTATTTTGTGTGCAGACATGTCACCCTTCACCGCACGTGACGGGGGATAAAACTAAAGTATACAACACCCTTTAGGGATGAGCGTATAAGGGCCGTGTCAGACAAGTGCAGTGATCGCGTCCGTGTTGCCGGCGCCGCACAGTTTAACGTCCATCGTAGCATAGAATCATGATCAAGAGACCCACACACGAAGTACGTGCGCACCGAACTGCGCACGCACAACGCACGTTAGGCAAGAACGTAAAACTACTAGACGGATGCGCAGAGTGCGCCATGTCGGTGTAGCCTTCTGTGTGAGTGATGAGATGTCAGACGCAGCGCATTTGTGACGTCCAGCACCTTGACGCGCACAATGGCTTTTCATATCCTTTTCACATTTTTTGCATTTTTCACATTAATTTTGTTTCCCCATAATTCCCTTTTGTTTCTACGTCCATCAAAAAAACGGACCGTGTGGTGTCTACAGTATCTTCCGTCAGTACGTCCGTTCTGCACGCACGCAGAGTGCGCTCATCTGACTCTAGCCTAAAGATGTACATGGAACATAAATAGAATGTGTTTAGACTTTGGTGCCATCCAAGATATCTTGTTATTACGTGCAAATGTTTAAAAATCGGAAGAAAAAAAATCCAAAATTCAAACACTGCGCGTCTCAAGCATTTCAGATAAGGGACTGTCAAACCTGTGATTAGATTTAAAAATCGTGTAAAAGACAGCATTCACTATGAAGGCCAGTGAATGCTACCTTGTAAACCAACCACACCAAAGAAACCAATCGTTTGTAGAGGTGTACATTCGTTTCGTAACTCCATTCGTATTTCAGAAGTATTCCGAAATAACGAATCTATTTCATCCAAATTGAAACGAAACGGTATAAAAAGGAATAGGATTAGTTATACAGTTTCATAGACAACCATTTATTAAACTTTTACTGAGCGGGTGGTGGATACATGGAACAGTCTTCCAGTAGAAGTGGTAGAGGCCAAAACAGTAATTGAATTTAAGCAAGCATGGGATAGGCATAAGGCTATCCTAAACAAAAGATAAATCCAGGTAAAGTATCCATGTAATTGGGCAGACTAGATGGGCCGAAAGGTTCTTATCTGCCGACATTTTTCTATGTTTCTAAACTATTCCTGAGCAGGATTTGATTTATTTGATTTAAATAAAACCCCAATTAAACAACACGACAATATGAAAGGAATCAGATTCGTTTCACTGCTTCAAAGGACGCGTCCCTGTAAATTGGGCTTTGGTGCTGAATCTGTTGTCATTACAACAGGACAATGGACAGCTCAATATGTAACCCTAGCTTGCCTTCTAACAGCAAACTTTGATTCATTGGGGCTTTAGTGATCCGAATCAATCCCAAATTACAATGTTGTGTTTTTTTTTTTTGTTTTTTTTTTTTTTACAATCTGGAGAAACCAAAACGAAAAAAACAAAACAACGAAGCGAATCAAAACGTAACGAAATTATGAAACAAAATAAATGTTTCAGTCTTGCACACCTCTAATCGTTTGTACCTCAGAGAGAACTTTGTGAAGATCCTTCAAGACCAAAACATCGATCCCTGCAGTGAACGGATTATTATAAACGTCAACAAAGCCCAAAGTCAAGGCTTGAACATTGTGTGTATAGACGCACACGCCGAAACAGAACAGAGATCATTTATAGATTTCTATTCAGCGAACAGGTTGAGTAAACCCTGTGTGAAATGTTTGGGACCCGAAGGGTTTTGGAATTTAATTTATTTTTCTAGAATTTGGGATATTTGCATGTAATAGTGAGATATTGTGTGGATGGGACCCAAGTCGAAACCCGCAATTTTATACACTTTTTCTAATCATTTTTTCTCCAATCACATGGAGGCCAAGTGTGGAATTTTACAATTTTGGGATTGTTAAAGCATAATGAAAAAAGAAGAAATAAAAAAAGAAAAAAAAGGCGAGAAGAAAAAAAAGCGAGATTAAAGAAGAAAGGCGAGATTAAAGAAGAAAGGCGAGATTAAAGAAGAAAGGCGAGATTAAAGAAGAAAGGCGAGAATAAAGAAGAAAGGCGAGAATAAAGAAGAAAGGCGAGAATAAAGAAGAAAGGCGAGAATAAAGAAGAAAGGCGAGAATAAAGAAGAAAGGCGAGAATAAAGAAGAAAGGCGAGAATAAAGAAGAAAGGCGAGAATAAAGAAGAAAGGCGAGAATAAAGAAGAAAGGCGAGAATAAAGAAGAAAGGCGAGAATAAAGAAGAAAGGCGAGATTAAAGAAGAAAGGCGAGAATAAAGAAGAAAGGCGAGATTAAAGAAGAAAGGCGAGAATAAAGAAGAAAGGCGAGAATAAAGAAGAAAGGCGAGAATAAAGAAGAAAGGCGAGAATAAAGAAGAAAGACGAGAATAAAGAAGAAAGACGAGAATAAAGAAGAAAGGCGAGATTAAAGAAGAAAGGCGAGAATAAAGAAGAAAGGCGAGAATAAAGAAGAAAGGCGAGAATAAAGAAGAAAGGCGAGATTAAGAAGAAAGGCGAGAATAAAGAAGAAAGGCGAGATTAAAGAAGAAAGGCGAGAATAAATAAGAAAGGCGAGAATAAAGAAGAAAGGCGAGAATAAAGAAGAAAGGCGAGAATAAAGAAGGCGAGAATAAATAAAAGGCGAGAATAAAGAAGAAAGGCGAGATTAAAGAAGAAAGGCGAGAATAAAGAAGAAAGGCGAGAATAAAGAAGAAAGGCGAGAATAAAGAAGAAAGGCGAGAATAAAGAAGAAAGGCGAGAATAAAGAAGAAAGGCGAGATTAAAGAAGAAGGCGAGAGAATAAAGAAGAAAGGCGAGAATAAAGAAGAAAGGCGAGAATAAAGAAGCGAGAATAAATAAAAGGCGAGAATAAAGAAGAAAGGCGAGAGATAAAGAAGAAAGGCGAGAATAAAGAAGAAAGGCGCGGAATAAGAAGAAAGAAGAAAGGCGAGAATAAAGAAGAAAGGCGAGAATAAAGAAGAAAGGCGAGATTAAAGAAGAAAGGGAGCGAATAAAGAAGAAAGGCGAGAATAAAGAAGAAAGGCGAGAATAAAGAAGAAAGGCGAGAATAAAGAAGAAAGGCGAGATTAAAGAAGAAAGGCGAGAATAAAGAAGAAAGGCGAGAATAAAGAAGAAAGGCGAGAATAAAGAAGAAAGGCGAGAATAAAGAAGGCGAGAATAAAGAAAAGGCGAGAATAAAGAAGAAAGGCGAGAATAAAGAAAAGAAGATGGAAGGAAAAAGGGAGGAAAAGAAAAAAGAAAAAGGAAAGAATAAAGAGGCAAGAATAAAGAAAGGTAAGAATAAAAAAAAAGAAAAGGAAAGAAGATAGAAGAAAAAAGGGAGGAAAATAAAGTAAAAGAAGAAAAAGGGAAGAATAAAGAACAAAGGAAGAAAAAAAAGGAAAAGGATAGGTAAAAAAAAAAAAAGGAAAAGGATAGGTAAAAAAAAAAAAAAGAAAGAAGAATGTAGAAGAAATATAAAAGGAGGGACAGAGACTGTATATATGAAACTGGCTGCATGGGCTGGAAAAAAAAAGTGTAAAGTGCCATGCATTCATCTCGGCTATACTAATGTCCACTGGTATTGATCTCTTAAAGCATCTGAAACGGATCACATCGAATCCTGAACCCGAGGCACGGCCGGACAGTAACCCCTGCTCAGCGCTAATAAATGCAAGAAAATTAAACCTCTAATAAAAAGAGACTGAAGGCCGACTAAGGGCTGATCAACTCCGCTCTAGAGCTGTATAGACTTCTACAAGGCCTGTAAGATGTGAGAGGTTTACGTGCAAACAACAACAAAAAGTGCACACCCAGTCATTTATTAATATATATTTTAAAGAGGGCCGTGTTGACGTTTCAATATGAATACATTATGTACATAAAATATCTACACATATATATGTATATACACATACACAAATATATACAGTATATATAAAGGCGTGTTTATATGTATACATATATATGTGTGTGCGCACGTAGACATATAGATACACATGGTGTGTATATGTATCTATATCTTAATAGAAATGCTATATGTACATAGAACACATACATACATATGTATAAACACACAGTTTCGGTTGTGATGGCAGTCCTGTCTATACAAAATGTGTTTGCTTTATACTGCAAGTATCATTTCACAGCAGACCATTAATTATAAAAAAGAGCAATAGAGGGGCGTAATAAATGGACCAGGACCTTTTAACGCTGTGCTCGTTTCTTTCTTTTATCCCCCTGTTCTTTATAATAAATATTGAACCAGACCAAAAAAAACAAAAAAAACAAAACACAAGCAGGAAAGAAGTATTGAATGGGAAAGTCACCTAAACAGCGCTTACTTCAGGAAAGTGCAGTGTATGAAATGAATTATCTAGGCTTGCTCCGTCCAAAGAACAAAAAAAATAAATATATATATATATATAGAAGAAAAAGAAGAGAATCCTACGAGCAACCGAGGAACAAAGAGAAAGATTTATCAAGAGTTAAATGGTTTCTCTCCACTGGGACGTCCATTTTTAATCTTCGTTGTACAATCCATGATATTTATGTTCCATATTGGGGGGGGGGGCATTTCTGTGTTAATAGATAAAAGGAGAAACTTTACACTTGGCCTATTTTACCCTAAAATTCTAGAATAGAAGAAGTGAAAGAAAAACAAAATGCATACCAATTCCTTATTGCTCACAAAGAAAGATTTGTTTTGTTAACCCTTTAAGTAGGAAGAAAAGGAGAAAAGGAAAAAAAATGATAGTATAAAACAAAATTTAAAAAAATTGAAAGAAAAAAAAAAAAAAAGGATGCAAAGAAAACAAAAAACAGAAGCAGTTTGGACGGGTTCAATAATCATAAACAAAACATAAAAAAAAAAGAAAGCCAAAAAATGTGTTTCCAATGGTTATAAAGGAATATTTCAGACGCATTGTACTGGGGCAACATATTTACCGTTACAAACCAAGTAATGATATGCAGATAAAGATTCACAGCAGTGGTGCAGGACAGCTCCATGCAATAGTATGAGGTGAAAGTGTCCATGGGGAGGAGGGGGGGTATCTACCCCCCCCCCACCCCTGAAAAAAATTTTTTTTACAATCGACAGCAGACTCCGCCAGTGTGTGGAATTGTGATAACTCGCTCGGCAGATTCCGTATCGTGCAGCCCCTGGTCACAGACCGTAACCTCTCCTCTGACAGCGCAAAGCACTTGGTCTGCAAGTTGTTTCCGCGACATATTCAAAAAAGGGCAAAAAAAAAGCGCAAACTGTAGTGCAGTATGCAGCGGCTTTATGAAACGTGTCCTGCTGATAGTGAGCACGAGACGCCGCTCGTCAGACCATTGTGCCAATGGCAGAAATGTGAAGAAAAAAAAATCCCGGAAACAGAAAATGTCAGATGTAGAAAGCTGCTTAAAAGGTGTCCTTCCTGATGTATGGATCAACTATGGGTGTTCCTCCGAGTGCAAACACTTCACGGCTGAATGACGAGTACGCACCTTGACCTATTCTAGGTACCACCAGCATTCCAGTCGATCACCTCTGAGCCTCACGAGGCATTGTGCTGGCCCGAAATGGCCTGATTACTTTACGACAGCAGCATGCACAGATCCGATGACCAATACATAGGACGTGCCATGCCACTACAGAGCCTTGAAGGACCACAACAGAATGACAGCACGAAATGTCATTGGAACTCTCAGGGGGGAGTGAAGGAAATAAATATATATATTTTTTTACTGCGTTTCTGATTGAAAAAGCAAAACGAATACAAAAAAAAAAAAAAAAAAAGAAATGAACTCGACATTAACAAATCTTCACAAGGAGGTCTTGAAAAAAGGTGTTTTTGTTAAAACAGCATGCGACTAAAAAGCAACGTGGAGGAGATGCGGACATGCTGGCAGAGATTGGCAAAACACATCAGTCCTTGGATAAAGGTAAGGCAGGGGGACTGTGATATTTATGCACAATGAAAAGTCCATGTGAGTTCGCTTTTTTTTTTTTTTTAGCATAAATATCCGAGATGGCCTGCTCCAAGCACCCGTTCCATGCTTCCACGCCCTCGCCGGTAAGGGTCCCTTGGATTACGCCATGTATATGAAGGTGTTGATGTCAGACTCGTCTCTCCGGATGTATTTGTGTTCTATGAGCCATTCGATTTGCTCTTTTATCATCTTTTTCTGGGGCAAGAACATGTTTTTCAAAATTTCTACAAGTTCGGTCTGCAGCTGGGCGTTTGTGATCTTCTTTCTCATCTTCATTATTTGAATTATAGCCTCCTGGGTGGAAGAAAAAAAGAAAATACACACCAGGGTTAATGACAGCACAAAGAAAAAAAAAAAGATCAAGATGCCATGTGCTTGTCCCCCCCCCCCATTCTTTAACTCCTCCACTAACAAGCTATTTTTGTACATGGGATGTGTAGTTAAAGGGACACTACCACCAACAAAAGAAATTATTGTGTTTATTTGATGTTGCAGATATCATACACTTTGTTTTTCTCTTGTATGTTTAGTTAAGAAAATATTTTCCTCTATATGTGTCACTCGGTGCATCCATTGTGTCATCTTTTGTGTTGTAAACTGCCCCCCCCCAACACAATATCTTTCCATCACTTGCTCCTCACGGTGTGGTTTTGGCCATAGAAGCGAGTATATGTGTTAGTCACAGACTCACATCATTGTATTGTGTGGGATGTATTCAAAGGACATCACCAGGGGTAGATTAGAAGTATTTTAAGATCCCTGTCTTCTCTCATTCAGCTGCCAGCTCTTAGGTAGCCTAGAGAACAAATAGCCTTATCCAAACATTCCCTCCACCTAGTTAACGGTTTAACCTCCCTGACGGTTTTCCCGACTGTGGCTCGGGGTTAACATTTTGTACCGAAAGCGGTATCCCCGAGCCACACTCGGGCTGGATACTTACATGTCCTGCGCTCCCTCGCTGATCCCGCAGTCTCCTCCAGACGCTCGCAACGTCACACTGCCTGGATCTCTTCTCGCGAGGAGTGAACCAGGAAGTGTGAGGTCGCGATCGGCTGCAGTGTGACTGCGGGGACAGCGAGGGAGCGCAGGACATGTATGGATCGGCCCGAGTGTGGCTCGGGGATACCGCTTTCAGTATTGAAAATTAATCCCCGAGCCACACTAATACCGCTAGGGGGCCAGAATAAACAGGACCGATTCTGACCTATAAAATATGGCAGAATCGGACCGCCAGGGAGGTTAAGCAACAGCCACTAACCAAAGCTTTTGGTAAAAGTTGCATCGTGGGAAAAATACACAAAATGAAAACTAGATCAAAACCTTAATTTTTCCTTTTTACGTGCAATTACTTAAAAAAGAAATAGTGTGTGTTTTATACATAGATTACTTGTGCATTACAAACAAAACCTATTTACAGCTTAAGTAAGGGGTAGTGTCGCTAAAATGTGAGCCTGTAGCAGACGGGTTCACTTTCCTGATTATGTCCCTTTGCGGGATGGATCACACATTGATCATAAAGATCGTCCTTCAAAGAAATATTGCTGCGATAAAGAGGTTCTAGACACCAGTTGGTGTCAAATATGCATTGTTAATAAACCAGCAGAAATCCCCAGGTCATGAAATCCAAATGCACATCTGACCTCGTGTTACGGGAGAAAATGACAGCATTACATATATAAAAGTCCCTTCAGGCTAGGTGTATAAACATGATAGCAGTGTTTCCCATTTTCTAAACATCCAAACCATAAGCAAGTATAACGACTCTTAAACTCATCCAATCAGCGTCTCCTGTGTGCGGATCCTAGTGAAAACTAGATTTCTCTGTGGATGAACAAACCCACCTGTGTCCTTAATATCCGTAACTGCACTATGCCTTCGTTTTCTTCCTCCCGCATCCTCTCGGTCGTGAGCTGCAAGCGCCCTATTAAGTTTATCTTCCCTCTTTTCTGAACTTTCGAATTCTTTCTACAGGAGGAAGAACATGTATTAATTGGGTTTATTTCTACAGAGGAGCAATGTAGGAACACACACACACTGTATTGAAATCTTGTGATAAGAGAAGATCTTATTGCACATATATTTTATAATAACTGGTATTTGGCCGCAGAAACTTTCAAAAGGAAAAGGTCTTTAACCCCTTCCCGACTGCTGACATACCATGTACATCCTGCCCACGGGTCTCCCTTAGGCTAGGGTCAGACGAACGCAGTTTTAACGTGCGTTTAGCCGCACAAAATCACGGCCGTGCTAGCAGCAAATGACGTCCAATGCCGGGGAACACACGAAGTACGGCCGCACGAAAGTTCGTCCGCGCAACGCAAGTGGCAAACGAACGCATTTTTTCGAGAACGTCAAACCGCTACTACTGACGTACAGAGTGCGCTGCGGCCGCATAGCGGCGTGTTTGCGTGATTGGGAGACTTCAGACGCTGCTAATGTCCGGCCAACATAACGTCCAGACGCAAAAAGTGTTTTATTGTTGATCCGTACAAAATCACGGACGAAAAGGCGCATCGTATGACCGCTATCGCGTATTTCGTGAAAAAATATGTCCGTTCGTTCGACCGCACTTTTCCACGGTCGACGCGAAAAATGCGTTCGTCTGACCCTAGCCTTAGACCCGCAGGTGTACATAGTACGTCAGCGGGCTCCTAACCTCCCTCCCGCCGAAACTCGCCTTCCTCACTGGCTCCCACGACGTCTATGACAAGCTTGCCTTGCCGTTTCCGGGGGCCAGCTGATCCGATGACGTCATCGGCCGGCGCCAGTGGGCAAATTCAGGAAGGGGAGGGTTGGGCTCATTTGGAGCCCTCTATCTCCAACTGTTTAAGCTAGAACGATGCAAGTTGCACCGCTGGAAAGGGGAGAGTCTCCCCTTTTCAGTGGTGTACAGCATTAACTACAGTTGCAAGAAAAAGTATGTGAACCCTTTGGGATTACGTGGAGTTTTGCATAAATTGGTCATAAAATGTGCTCTGATCTTCATCTAAGTCACAACAATTTGAAAAACACAGTCTGCTTAAAATAATACAACACAAACCTTATAGGTTTTCGTGTTTTTATTGAACAGAACATGTAATCATTCACAGTGCAGGGTGGGAAAAGTATGTGAACCTTTGGACATAACAACTGGTTGACCCTCCTTTGGCAGCAATAACCTCAACCAAACGTTTCCTGTAGTTGCAGATCAGACCTGACAACGATCTGGAGTAATTTTGGACCACTCCTCTTCACAAAACTGTTTCAGTGTAGCAATATTCTTGGGATGTCTGGTGTGAATCGCTCTCTTAAGGTCATGCCACAGCATTTCAATCGGGTTGAGGACAGGACTGACTGGGCCACTCCAGAAGGCGAATTTTGTTTTGTTGAAGCCATTCTTTTGTTGAATTACTTGTATGCTTTGGGTCATTGTCCTGTTGCATCACCCATCCTCTGCGGAGCTTCAGTTGGCGGACAGATGGTCTTCCGTTTTCCTGCAAAATGTCTTGATAAACTCTGGAATTCATTTTTCCATCAATGACAACAATCCGTCCAGGCCCTGAGGCAGCAAAGCAGCCCCAAACCATGATGCTCCCTCCGCCATGTTTTACAGTGGGGATGAGGTTTTGATGTTGGTGTGCTGTGCCTTTTTTTCTCCACACATAATTTTGGTTTCATCTGTCCACAGAATATTTTGCCAGTAGTGCTGTGGAACATCCAGGTGCTCTTTTGCAAACTTAAAGCGTGCGGCAATATTCTTTTTGGACAGCAATGGCTTCCACCGTGGTGTCCTCCCATGTACTCCATTCTGGTTTAATGTTTTCCTTATTGTAGATGTGTCAACAAAAATGTTAGCATGTGCCAGAGATTTCTGTAAGTCTTTAGCTGACACTCTAGGATTCTTCTTTACCTCATTAAGCATTCTGCGCTGTGCTCTTGCAGTCATCTTTACAGGACAACCACGCCTAGGGAGAGTAGCAACAGTGCTGAACTTTCTCCATTTGTAGACAGTCTGTCTTACCGTGGACACATGAACATCAATGCTTTTGGAGATACTTTTGTAACCCTTTCCAGCTTCATGCAAGTCAACAATTCTTGATCGTAGGTCTTCTGAGAGCGCTTTTCTGCGAGGCATGGTTCGCATCAGGCAGTGCTTCTTGAAACCAGTAAACCCAAAACTGGTGTGTGTTTTTAAAGGGCAGGACAGCTTTCAGCAACAGATCCAAGAATATCACACGGATTGGACTCAAGGTTGGCTCACTCCTGGTTCCAATTAGCTCTTGGAGAAGTCATTAGGCTAGGGGTTCACATACTTTTTCCACCCTGCACTGTGAATGTTTACATGATATGTTCAATAAACACATGAAAACATATGTTTGTGTTGTATTATCTTAAGCAGACTGTGTTTTTCAAATTGTTGTGACTTAGATGAAGATCAGAGCACATTTTATGACCAATTCATGCAAAACTCCACGTAATCCCAAAGGGTTCACATACTTTTTCTTGCAATTGTATTTCGCTGCCGGATCGCGATTCGTTTTTTTGCTCTTTAATAATTAGTATGATGAAGCTGACGTCTCTGCCCAACCATTTTTTATTATTATTTCAGGTGATTTTATTTACTTTTTATCCCGCGCTGCGTGCATCTCCTCTTCAGCTGAGACTCCTGAACCCAGAATTCCCTGCAGCTTTTCTACACAAAGCAACCGCAAATTGCTCAGTTGGTCTGAATGACGTGCTGACATACAAAAATATCAGCGTATTAATAAGGAAAGGACTACGTTCAGATGCTTTAAAGAAAGCTCACAGGTGGACGTACATGAAGTATCCAGGTCATTGGGGGTAACCCTTGATATACAGATCAGTTATAAAAGATACAGGTGACAAAAGTTATATTATTAAACCTTAGCATTCATTCAAAAAGTAAAATGATTATTTGGGAAAACAAACAACAACCTGCATTAGCAGAAAACATCCTACCCCCCAAAGGGGGTTAACGGCGATGCCAAAGTAATGCTCACCACTCTGAAAATAGGTGGTAGACTCTGTTACCACCTTGTTCATATACAGACTAAAACTGCCCAATAGAGGAAAACCCACGGTACTTAGAATGTCCGTGACCTAATAAAAGGTAAGGCAGGATAGTCTAGTAAAGTAGTGAAACAATGAGAGACTGCACTCGACGCGTTTTGCCATTGCTAGCATAGTGAGGTCATGAAGATGCATTTCGCCATTGCTGCAACTATCTTCATGACCTCACTAAGCTCGGTTACACTCCTGTTGTCAGCAATGGCGAAACGCGTCGAGTGCAGTCTCTCATTGTTTCACTACTATACTAGACTATCCTGCCTTACCTTTAGTATGTCACGGACATTCTTTCTAAGTACTGTGGGTTTTCCTCTATTCGGCAGTTTTAGTCTGTACGGGAACAAGGTAGTAACAGTAACACCCATTTTCAGAGTGGTGAGCATTACTTTGGCATCGCCATTAACCCCCCCCCCCCCCTTTTGGGGTAGGATGCTTTCTGCTTATGCAGGTTGTTTTTATACTTAATGTGGTTGGGTTTCCCAAATAACATTTATTTAAAAAGTAAAACGATTAAGTTTTAATATAATTTTTGGCACTTGTATCTTTATAACTGACATGTGCTGACATCACTAGTGACCGATCTTGTGACTGACGACCAGGAAATTCAAAATCCTGGCTGCTGGTGAGGCTGGGGGAAACCCCTCAATTTCACCCAGCGTTTTAACCTGATCGAGGTGTGTGTGGGGGGGGGGGGTGGTTTGGGGACTCCGCACATCCTGATCACTCTAAAACAATATAGTGGTCAGGAGGAGTAGAGTGTTCCTTTAAGAACAAAGCGAGGGTGTTGACATATTAGCAGAAGCCACTGACACCTCAATGGTGTCCTATCACCATTAATTACTATTGCTTGCCTTCGCAAGCACAAAAAACATTGCATCCCGCCCGCTAGTTCTTTAAAAGGCATAAATAAATAACAAGCCTTACATTAAGCTGAACTCCTGGTTTACAGAGAAGAGGGTGCTGTCTGTGAAGTCTTTCGGGGAGTTCACCGATGGTTCGTACGATAATACTTGGCGTTTCAGCTTTGGGAAGGCAACCAGAGACTAAAGAGGGAAAAAAGTCACATAAAAGGAACAAAAAAATAAAAAAAATATTAAAAAGGTTTTAGAAACTAAGGCGACAGTCATAAAGCGCAGATGTTGCAAACAAATACCAATGGAAATTGCCATTAGAGCAATGGCAACAAACGCAGGCGTTTCATAAAAAGGAAAATCCAAACAGTGGCAGGCGAAGCTTCTCCGGAGGCGGTCTAGATTTTCCCTTTTGTGAAACGCCTGTGTTTGTCACTGTTGCCTTCTCCGAATAACCTGTTATTCCAATGGTCCATTTCTGTCATTCACTATGGAGGGATCTCCAAGAAGTGTCAGCGTTTGCCAACGTTGCAAACACCAACTAAAATCACCGATAATGCAACGCCAAGAAACTCCGGTGCTTCTGAAAACTATAACACAAGCAGCAAACGGAGAGACATTACTTTAGAGCTTCTCCTTTTTGCTCTTTGGATTACGGTTCTGAGTTCTACACATATTAATGCCGCCATTTGAAAAGGTTTCCAGCTCTGCTATTCCGTCACTTCAGCCATTTAGCCTCACACATAGTTTACATTAAAAAGTGCTTTGTAGCTTTTTAAGCCTAGCGGCGAGAGGTCATAAAATTTTCAAAGACATCGGTGCGAAACTAAAAGGGACACGCTAGCCACCAAGACCACGTAAGGCAATTCAAGCAGCCATGGAAGCCAAAGAGTTTCTCTCCCCCGGCTGTACCTGACTGCTGGGAGTCAGCTTCCAAGCTAAAGCTCTCATCTACACCTGGCAGGATTTTGGCAATTATGGTTATGACCTCATGGACGAAAAAGCGCATCCATGCACGGTTATGCGTTGCCATAAATTAATGAGATGTGCCCTGGTCAAAGTAGCATTCCGCAGCCGAGCAGATGGCTGCAGCATCGAGAGGTATCTGACTGGCAGTGTGCTCCCATCATTGAGCTAGCGCTCGAGAAGACTGACCGGGACAAAGAGGGAGCTATAACATTGAGACAAAAAAAAAAACTAACCATAGACAGTGTTAGCAGAAGTTAACAAACAACACACATGCACATATGTTCAACAGAAGCAGCTCTCTTAAAAAAAAAAAAAAAAAAAAAAAAAAGTTTCATTTCATTAAAATACATATAGCCAGACGTTTCAGCTCTGAGCCTTTATCAAGGTAGAGCCGACATGTCAGGCTAGATGTATTTGAAATGATACAATAAAGTTTGTTTTATTTTTACGAGTCCCAGCGTGCATCTTCTACGGTATGTGTATATACAATTTTTGAGACTATTTTGCACCAGCCATTCCATTGACTGCTGAAAGGAGAGTGCTGGATCATGTCACGCGATAGATATGTTATTTTGTATTTTAAGTAGGTCTGGGTTGAGTAATGTCCTCTGTTCACTTACATGATGATAAGCATAGTGTTACATTTTCATTCAAAAGCATAATATGAAATCTGGTGTGTGCAATACACATAAGAGATCATGGTGATCAGAAAGCTTGGGATACTGAGATCTGTCACTCATACCTAACAGGGTCACATCTGACAATGTCACTTCCTTGCAGGACCCCCCCATCCCAGTGTTCTCCCCAGGCAGACGCTCGTGCCTTTCTCCAGTCCTCAGAGCTTAAGGACAGGGACACAGAGCCTGCCAGCACCCACAGAAATAAGAGTCTCTATATCTGGACGTTTTCAGGGTCAGAATGTAACTCTTAATTGGGGATCTGCACACAGTTTTATACGGACAAATATGGGTCGTTTACATATTCAAAAACTGACCCTAGAATGGAATAAACCTTCATTCAACATTCCTAGACAGACAGGACAGTGGCAATCGTAATGATAAACACTATTACAGTCTAAAGACAGCAGATAACGGGGCAGTGTTTGCCCGACAAAGAATATTAAACTACGAAAACAAACACATAGCAGATAACAAGATACACATGGACCATACAATAGACATTGACAAGAACATTATTCTTGCATAACACAGACTACACAAACATTCTGCACACAAGAGAGCAAGAAAACGACAGAGCATCAGGCCTACACCTCCCCAAATACATCTCCAGGTCCAAAGTGACACCAGTCACAATGAGCTCTAGACAAACAGAAAGCAGGGAGGGGGGGTAAAAGCCCCAAATATTTTCCCCTCTGTTCTCCTACTCTGACTGCCTGAACGTCTTGATTTTGCCAGAGCTCACTGCCCGCACACTGAATCTTCCTGCTGACATTAAACTTCTGCTAGGTATTCCAAGTTGATGGGTAGTTTGAGTGGACACCCAGTTTTTACAGGTTCATGCTGTGCTTTTACATTCCAAAAAAAAAGGAATTTGCCCAATCCTAGGTAATGACAGTGAAAGGAGATGCATCTATGCGGTGTATAACAGGCTCCTTTACACGTACCCAAAGTGTCCTCCTCAGTTCCGCGTCTGGCAGTTCTGTCGCAAGTTTGAGGTTTTCAAAACTAATTTTCTCCTTAGGCCTCTGGTTCCACGCAAACAGCACGGCCAGCTGGAACGTGGTCACCTCCAAGTCGTACTGGCCCACCTCGTTCTTAAAGGTTATCTGCAATATTAAAACAGGCGGTCAGGATCCAAACCAAGGTCATGTATATCATAGAAATGCAGCAAAAAAAAAAAAAAAACAGAACATGCAACAGAACTGACAATTTTTCAATCAAAAGCTTAAGTTCTAAGTAAAAAAAAAAGTTTCACGCTTAATAGAGGTTATTTTCCTTCTTTGCATTCGCTGAACTTTATCATGATTCAAGTATCAGCACGAGAGTAATTATGTCTGATCCGGACGCCGTCACTGGAACATGTTTGGTACCAAAAACACAAGTATACGATTTTGCATTGAAATACAAAAACACAAAACGAATATAAATCCCATAAACCCCCAATTTCCATTTGGACTTTTTAATGCAAGCCCAGTGTTCTTCCTTTGTGGAAATTAAATTCCCAGTGAGATCTCACTCCTGTCACCCTGTATCACTAAAGCAGCTACAAGGGATTATCCTGAATCCTCTCTGAAGAGAAGTGCAACAAACTTTACTGCTGCATTACAACAGCCAGGGAGGGGGCAGAATACAGGGGGAGCTCTGGGGACACACATTACTGTACAGGGATTAGATTCAGGGGGTTATAAAGACTGAAAATCCCTGTACAGCACAGGTACACAGATCACTGGCTTGCCAATCCTCCGGATAGGACATGCTGGAAGGGAGGGAGGGTTGACCCATTAGTTCCCACTTCCTAGCCATGAGGCCTGACGCTTAGGTCCGCAGCCGCTTTCAATGATCTGAGTGTCTGGTAGGGGCTGAGGCCATACACTCAGAGGGCTGAATAAGCACGTCGAGCCAACCTTGAGGATGCTCAGGGCGTTGTGACCACTCCGTATATATAGAGTGATCACAATGCATGGAGTGTCCCTTCAAACATATTCTACCCATTACCATCATAGAGAAATAATACAAGGGCCCACTTTACCTGGTTAAGGCATCTGCACTCATGCCTGGGGGTGCTGTATTTTATCCAGGTGGCTCATTTTATTGAAGTCTGCACGTCCCTTGCAAACTGCTATTTTAAGTAGGTTTGGAAACTGAACCATGCTGAGCGAAGCATATGCTTTAATCCTTCTAACATGAAGGAACTAGAAACCAACTGGAGGTTCATAAACCTAAGAAGATCTGCGCAGGACTGCCAGCCAGCTGTCTCCACATATTAAATATGTCAAAACATATCTGAAGAGTGAGCAAAACTAGGGTGTATGAGATGGCCGAGACCGAGCAAAGCACTAGTGTCCTGCCCTACGGCGAGTCCCCGCTCAGGAATCACAAGGTCGTAGACTGATTGTGCTATTACAGAGATGACATGACCCATATGGAAAAAAATCAGACTTATCACCAGGAAGGGCGGTCAGAGCAGTAATGCTGACGGGCAAACCATTAGTGCTGTTGTTTCTCTAAACAATCACAAACCTTTCCTTTCTCACTGTAATTTTACAGGGTAATCCAGACACAGATTCCTTGCTGGAGGTGCCTAGAGGGGTGTCAGCTAGAACCTCCTAACGAGGCTAAAACAACCATCACAGGTTGCTGTATTTCTCATGCAGAGGAGACTTCCTTGGCATTTCAGTAAAGGCTGCCCTTTCTGGGTGACAGTCTGATTTGCATATGGAATAGTCTTCTCTGTAAAAGGCATTGAGTGAAAACCTTGTGAGACCAGAGCGAAGACCCTCCTTAGGGTAAGACACTAGCGCTCAGTCTCAGGACCCTCACAAACCTTGTTTTTGCTCATATAATGAAGAATACCTTCTAATTGGTAGCTGTAACCGAAACTCCATCTCTGTGCCCTCCTTGACACCCTTGCCCACACTATACTCTGCCTCTGTGCCCGCTGAAGTGTGGATGCTGGCCTCCTGCCAATGGACCAATTGTTCCTGCTGTCTGTGTAATGGTTTGTCCTTACATTGAGTTGATGTGGAGGTGACAATGTGCCATTCCTGAATGTTGTATTCTAAATCAGATTTCTGCATCTCCTTAATGGATTCTCATCCCCCTAATGTAGACAATGTACTCGATTGTTGGTCTTATTATACCATCACCCCCCTTTCCCATTTAAACTCCATCTCTAATTAAAAGATCATTATTCTTTCCTGTACTAATTAGTGTCTGCTGTTTGGGGAGATACGTAGCACTCCCTCAAGTTCTGGCTGAGGGTTGTGGAGGGAAAGCTGCTGCAGATCTGCTTGAAAGAAGGGACAGACGCTGTAACAGGTTCGTATCTGGTCCTCAAACTGGAGACCAGCCAACCCCAGTTGCTGTTACAGTAGCAATGGCTCCAGAGCTTTTGTATAAACAAATCTGGCACTGACCTCCTTCAATGCATTATGGCCGCGGTCGCACGAGTCCGTGAGAATGGCTGTTCTCTCCAGACACCCATGTGGCCACCTCGCTGAGTGCATGTTAGTGGAAGATCGGGCTCTGTAAACCCATCAAATGTCCATCGTAGCTTTTTGACAGGGAAGGTTTCAGCCTGTCCTGTGTAACGTGTGATACTATTACGCACGTTACACCGTGTGGCCCTCCCTGTCGAGCCGTCAAAATGCTGTGAGAGACGCAGGGAGGAGGTCACACGGACGCATGCAGTGCACTTGTGTGACCGTGACCTGAACGGGATCATATTTTAGCAAATGGCAGTGATTGTTGGCAGCCAGACTTACAATGCCATTGGACATAAGATGATGCCAGTGAAGCTTTCTGCCACTGTGGTTCTTCTTGTAAAACTCTTCTACTTCAGGAATGAGATCTTCCAGCTCCGTGGGAAGGGACACAAACACTTTCTCCGAACTGCGTGACCAAGCGCCGGCATTCAAGATTTTAATATTCACGGAATCGGCTGCCATGGGAAGAAACAAAAGCGAGCGATTACGATTCAGCGGCCACATACGCCTTGTATCGCACATTCTATATTAGATTACTACGCATCGCGTTTATAAAAACGAGTGTACACGACTGCAACGTCCTGCTAAATATTTATACATACAGATGATACAATAAGGTAAATGTATATAAAAACTAACCATTCAGCTTTCTTGAGAACAGGGAGCCAGCAGAGACATATGCTGCTGGTCTGGCTGAAAGAAAAATAATTAAAGGGGAAAGACAGCTTAAAAAAAAGGAAAAAAGGTGTTTATCATCCCGACACAAAAAAATAAAATGTTATTTTAGATTACAAAAATAAAAACAAAAAGATAAGATTTGACATATCTTAAAAATAATTATACATAAATATTGCTTTTTAGCTAGAGGCAAACCAATATATACACACGCACAAAACGTGTCACCTTTTAATATATAAAACAGTGAAACTCAAGAAAATCATCACACATGACAAAACTGAACATAGTTATGCCTGGCAGCTACTGTGTTTAATAAACAAGCTGATACATTCTAGTTTACCATCTTTCAACCACTGCACTTATTATACAAAAATACTTCTCGAAACAGAATATTCGTTAGGAAAAACTTGTTACACATGGATATCTTGGCATGCACATAAAAGGGCAAAAAGGGAGGGATAAATGAAGAGACTTAGAGAACCATATCCAGTTATGATTGTGTACACAAAGACTCTCAGCCGCTACATCCTCTTAAGCAGGGTTTCCCAAACCTGTCCTCGGGACCCTCTAACGTGCCAGATTTTACAGATCACCTTGGGGAAATGCAGACTGAATCCTGCAATCACCTGTGCTTCACATATCGGGCAAACCTGGCCTGTCATCGAGACCTGAGGACAGGTTTGGGGACAACTGCTCTAGATAAAGGAAAAAATAATAACATTAATACATTTATTTGACACCACAGATCAAGGCTGCCAAACTCTGCCCGCCCCAAATGTTTCTGAACTACAACTTCCAGGTCATCCATGGCATTCAAAGGATTATAGGGAATGGTAGGTCATCAACATCTTGAGGGCTGGAGTTTGACAGCCCTGCTGTAGATGGTTTCAGTTACGGTAACTGCTGGCTGTGCACGGTGGGGAATGAAATTCATAAACAGAGTAAATACAGTTTGATTGAGAAGCGGAAGAGCAGCGCTCATGTATCCGATTATCCTTGGGAATTTATTTTGCTCGAATGTCAGGCAATGCAGAAAAAGATAAAGGAAATAAAGTCAGCAGTCCCGCAGAAGCCCACGTGCCAAGAAAAACAGCATGTTGGATCCAGGAGGATTCTCATCCACGCTGGATTGTGATTTTCTGATATGCGAGGCCACATTCCAAAGTGTGTGACTAGAAGTTTTAGAAGCAGTGTTATATCTAAATATTGTACTATACGACCTGTGAAAGCACTGAAAGGAAAGGAATTCTCATCACGCATGGTTTGAGGTGTGACACAATGCATACCTGGCAAAGCCAATTTATTGTTTTTATGCATTTCTTTGAAAGCCTGGTTAAGATCTTCAGATACTTTAATGTCTTGGAACATCCTGGCAAGTTTGTTCACGTAATCTGCCGGCATTCCCACTTCCTGGAAGACACAAAAACACATATAGGGCTGAAACAACTAATCCATTAAATTGACAATGATAATACTAGTTAATTGCAGCCCTAAACACGTACAATGCAGGGGATACAAGGGGCAGGGAAAAAATTAAGATTAAAAAAAAACAACAACCCCTCCAAAACATACATAGTCCAAATACTCACCCTCAGCCACTCCACCATGTTTTCTTCGATCTCGCTGTCTGCAGAGATATCTAGGATAAGGCGCCTGGTAAGGTGAGCTTTGTGGTATCTCATGAACACATCTTTGTTCTGAACGTACTTTAGCACCAGCAGCTGCAGACAACAAACGTTTACATCCTTTGTATTTTCTCCAAAAGCCAAATAAAAGCACAATGCCAGCTGCTTATTTGCTTGCGTGTTACATGAAATGGGTAAAGGTAATTATTTTATAAAATATCCCAAAATATATCCCAACAATTCAGAGAACTGCTTTACAGAGCTCATGTGCTACATTCCCCATATGCAGCAAGGAACTCTGGGTAGGACATGCAAATTAAGTATACCAATACTTACCACTTCCTTTAATTTGGCTTCGATTTCTTCAGACGTTAATTTTTTACTTAGTGGTGTTTTTCTTAATAACATGTCGCAGTAATTGGCGAGCAGCTCGGGGCACTTCGACTCGGGCTGTGTTTTCAGACCCACCCTGGGAAAGAAAGACAAGATAACATCTTATTGTTGAACACTGAAACAAAACCGTGCGCCAACATCACTTATCTTACAACGCTCCTGTAAGCAGAGCCGCGTGCCATCGCTGGGATTATATTACCGCTCAGAGGGCACAGAAAGTGCAGGCACACCTCGCTTCAACAACCGATCAGCCTCACATGTCCTACAGAGGGTCACGAATGAACTCCTTTTCCTCAGTTCTGTGTATTTAAAGGGCTTCTAGGTTCTTTGGAGGTGATCAGTCTTACATGTGGTGGACATCACCCCCAGCTGTTCCCCTCTGGATGAAGGTGATCAGACATGTATTGGAATGGCTCACAGGAGGAGTTAATATGTGTCAATTTCTGGCAGCTCCTCCCTCCCGCTCCCAGTCACTTGCGGTGTACCCCAAGGCTCAATACTAGGCCCCCTGCTATTCACAATATTCATAAATGATCTGCCCAATGTCTGCAAAGCCTCAACTGTACATATGTACGCAGACGACATTGATCTATACCAGCAAACCAAATCTCCCGCAGCTGGAGGCCGTGCTGCAAGACCAATTCACAGAGGTAGAAAAATGGATCAAAAACAAACTTTTTTAAATACTGACAAAACTGTAACGATGCTCTTTGGAACAGCACCTAAACTACACAAATTGCAAAATCCCCATCTATGTCAGGACAAAATCAAATGGCACGCTGACCACAGTCACTTCTCTCAAATATCTAGGTATGTGGTTGGACCCTAATCTATCCTTTGGCCCCCACATCGAAAAACTCTCATCTAAACTTTACCCCAAACTAGGTGCCCTGTACAGAAACAAATCCTGCCTGAGCCCCGCGGTAAGAAAGCAGATTGTACAACAAATGCTTATGCCGGCTATTGATTACGGAGATGTAGTGTATGCAGCCGCCCTGCAAACACACCTTCATAAACTTACTACATTGTATAACTCATTCTGCCGCTTTGCATTACAATGTAACTACATGACCCACCATTGTGACATGTTAAAAGAGCTAAACTGGCCATCACTGGAATCCAGACGCACCCTTCACCTTTCCAGCCTGGTGTTTAAGAGCATCTCTGGGAAGCTGCCCCCCTACCTGAATAGACTGCTTCCCCCAGCAGCTCCCTCATCCTATAACCTCTGATCCAGGACCAGCACCTTACTTGCAATACCACAATACAAAAAGACAGTGGCTCGGTCCTCATTTTCCTACAGAGCACCACAATTATGGAATAACCTCCCAGACACCATCAAATCTTCCACCAGTCTTAAGTCACTCAAAAGCTCCTTACTAACATACCTCAATACAGAATGCACCTGTAAACATGTAACCTAGTGACTATATTTCCTACATATTTATTTTCTGTTAATCTGTATATTTGTGTTGTTTTTTTAATATCTTGCATTGTATTACTTTGTATTTCTGTAACTAACACTTCAATGTTCTTGAACCCAGGACATACTTGAAAAGGAGAGAAATCTCAATGTATCCCTCCTGGTAAAATCCTTTATAAATAAATAAATAAATAAAAATAATCCCGTTTTAACCCTTTTATTTTATTAACCAATGTTAACCCCCCCCCCCTCTCAGGGGAGGAGAAACCACTCATGCTTTACAGACTTTAAGGGTGACACATGTCAAAGCACTTTCCTTTTCAGAGAATATATAGGATGCACATTGCCCAGCCAGGATCCAAACACAAGCCCCTTACCCTTTCTGCTTCAGAGGCAGCTCAAGCTTGAATATCGTCGCGTCGTTTACAACAGCCTTGTATGCCTAAAAACAAGGAAAACGTGGAGTGTTATGGGGGATTTTCCAGATGGTGTTGATGAGTGACATTTAAATGACCATTAAACGATACATTGAGGTGATGCTGCAAAGCTAGGACTTCCATTCACACCTTTTAAAGATAACATATGCAACAACATAACATTAACCAAACTGCATTTTTTTTTCTTGCGTGCACACACACACACACACACACACACGTGTCCAAAATGCTTTTAAAAATCTTACTACTTCAGTGAAGCAGATCAGCTCACCCCATAACTCTTCTCCATGACGCACCCACCCTGATCTACGCAAAGCCTAGATCTTCCTGTCCAACTCACCCCTCTGCCCATTAGATCGTGAGCTTGTCTGAACATTGCACGGTTCACCTCTTGCTGCCGTGTTTCTCCCTAGTTCAGGGGTGAGCAATCTTGTTTTAGAACTACATCTCCCATGATGCTCAGTCACCCATTAAGGCTAACTGAGCCACACGGGAAATTTAGTTCCCAAAACATCCGCAGCGCCAAGGTTGCTGAACCCTGACCTAGTTGTATTACAATTACATGTCTGATCAGTTTTGCTTGTTGTACAGAACTCTGGATACGTTGGAGCTATATCAATGACGGAAGTTAAAGAGACACTTTACTAAAGTAATCCAATTGGGGAGGGGGGTTATACTTATGTGAAAAAGAAGAAAAAAATAAAAGCATCTGTAGCCTTCAGTTTCCCGGCCTAATCACACGTGCTTTAATGAACGCAGTGTTTCCCAGACCTGTCCTCAGGACCCGCAGACACGCCAGGTTTGCAGGATATGTGAAGCACAGGTGATGAGATTTGCTGCTCAGTGATTGCAGGATTCAGTCTGCGTTTCCCTAAAGTGATCTGCAAAATCTGGCCTGGCTGAGGGTCCCGAGGAGAGGTTTGGGAAACACTGTCTTAACCCCTTTCACTACCATGATAGACTAGACTACTTTACAAGCTCCTGCTGGTGCCTGCATAGAGAATAAATGATCAGGGCTCACTCTGAAGCAAACAAGGCTTCCTGACAGTGAAAATACACCGCACAGACGCTTTTATACATTCTTACTGTGTGGTTAATGGAAAATTATTATTATTATTATTCTGTATTTATAAAGCGCTAACATATTCCGCCACGCTGTACAATGGGGGAGTGCAGACATGAGACCTACTGAAACACATAAGGAACAGAGGGCCCTGCCCTTATGATCCTGGCAGGGAGCCTGTCCGTGATTTTATGTAAAAATCACTTGGCAGTGAACAGGTTAGCAACTCAGATCATGTGCCTCGGATGGGGGATGTTGAAGGAGTTGCATGGCAGTGCACAGCAGAATCAGGAGTCAGCACAGCAGATTACTGGTAAGTAAAGAGCATGCATTTAGGAATAAATATTTAAGCTAAGTAAGAGTCCAGACTTCTAACTCCTGACTTAAGAGCAGGAAATAAATGATAGATGTATATTAGAAGAATGCTTGTGTCTTTTCCTCCCACCTCTCTCTTTTTTATTAATTAATACTCTCGGGTTTTTATCGCTTTTCTACAACCGACCACTTTATTCCTTTTCTGCAGGTTTTAAGCAGTAAATGTGCAGCGTAAAGTCTAGGTGATTTTTATTTATTTTTTTATTATTTTTAAACCATTATAAAATCAGTAATTTTTGTTTCTGTTTTGCTTATTAATTGCTTGTTTTAATGCGGTAAAATGACTTTGAGAAGATATCCGAAAACAGGTGAAATAAATGATGGCATGGCACAAACGAAACGAACCTTGTCTCGCGCCGTTAGAAAGCGTGGGTCGTCCTGGAACGCCTCCTTTACCAATTTACTAAATCTGTTAAACAAGGTCAGTAATTGCTCAACGTATTTCTCAGAATCCTGGGTGGGGGGGGGGGGGGGAAGAGAAAAAAATAGGATCTTTTTCAGAAAAGCAAATTGCAGAAGACATAAAGGTTTACAGTTACAGCACTTACAAAGGGATTCATTTTGTTTTATAATCCATCAGGGTTATTCAAAGTAAATCGAAAAGTCAACGCACGTTCGGTGACTTTTCGTTCTCTTCAAGTCGGTGCGATTCGGCGATCCCATTTCGGCGACCCTGCGGTGTATTCAGCAAGCACCACAGGGCCGCCATAATGCAGGGAAAACCTGCCGCAAACCCGACGAACACTCACCGTAAAACCAGGGCGAACGCACACCGAAACCGGCAAAAACATCTGGATTAACCCCGGACACAGAGAAACCCGAGCAGGAGGCGATCAGAGCGCAGAGCAGCCGCCGGGAAAACCCGACACCGCAGACGAATGGAGTGGAAAAACCCCCCCCCAAAAAAAACCAAAAAAAAAACCAGTATGCTTGAATGTTTGAAAAGTGAAACGCAGTTTGCAAAGAAACTAAAGAAGGAAAATGTCTGAAATTTACATATAAGATCCAATGAATAATAATAAAAAGGGCTGTTACAGAAAAAAGAAAACGATTTAAAAAAAATAAAACTTTTTGCAAAAAAATCCCGAAAAATGCATAAAAGATCCTAAAAAAAAAATCTAAATATAAAAAACTTTTTACTGCAGAATGTTATAAACAACGGTTTATTAGATATTGAATTAAAACGGGGAATATTTTTAACATTGAAGCCTATGGGATTCTCCTGAACAAACCTGTCGAATTAAACCACCGAATGGCAGGGCATTTCGGGAACCTTTCACTGCTGGTTTTTGTTCTCTAAATAGGCGAAGCATTGCTTTTTCATGGGGATTTCACTGCCCTCGAACAGGCACCGAACAGGCATCGTATGTGCAGGCCATTCGCCAACATTTGGCAAACTGCCTGCTCTCTGAATAGCCGAATGGCCAGGAAAGGTAAGCGTACGTTGAATTTCACTGTTCGGTTACCTTTCGCCAGCAATTCGGAGCTCTTTGAATAACCCTGTATGAGCAATGGCTTTTTGGCACTAACAAGCAACAGAACAGCACCCTCAACCCTTTTCCTCATTGGGGGCCGACTCTGAGCTGACCTGAGCTTCAGGCACATGGGAAAAAATGTGTTTCACCACCCTCCCTCCAGCCTTTATATTGGCCGGACGATTGCGGGTCAACACTGTCAGTATTAGAATTGGTAACAAACCCCCCACTGCCCAAAAATAAAATAAATGACTTAGGCTGGGGCAGACAAGCGTTTTGCAGAGCGGAAGGAACATCCGTGAGGGTGGACGTTCCTTCCACTCTGACGCCTATGTGGCCACTTTGCTGAGCGCAGTTAGTGCGCTCAGCGCTGCACGGCTCTATCCCCTGTGGAGGATGGCACTTTGCAGCTCCGTTGAACATGCGTCGTAGTGCTTTGACGGGGAGGCTTTTAGCACGCCCGCAGCAACGTGTGCAATTTGTGTGCATGCTACAGCCTGTGGCCGGCCCAGTCGAAGCGTCACGATGCTGCGGCAGCTGCCAGGAGGTACAGCAGTACGGGTGCACATAATGCACTCGTCTGACCCCGGCCTTAATTAGGTCCTGCAATTGTTAGAATATAAAAATCACACAGCTCTGCAGGCAACTACCAGACTCCTGGTACGACAGCTGAAGGATTTGATTGGATCAAGAATGGCATGTTCCACATGACAAAGCCAACGATGCCACGGCGCTACTACTCACAGTAGTGATGGTTTCTGCAGCTGCCACCATGTCGGCTAATCCGGCACTGACGATGTGTTCTTCCAAATCTTTTAACATTGGCTCGATTCCATTGGGAACTTTATCCATCAGAGAAAACATTAAATGCAGCTCTGGAGAGAGAGACGGAGAAAACATGACCTACGAGGAAACAATCCTTAACCCTCTCTCTCTACAAATCACTTTTCCCAACAAACCACCACTTTCAATGAACAAGAGACTGGACGCCGAGTCAGATGAAAACTTAACCATAGTGTTTGTAAACCTAGCGACTCCATACACTTTAATGGGAAGTTTACACCAAACACAGAATCGAGCCCTTTACCTCCAACATTACACTCAAACCCCTTTTCACTTCAAATAGGGCCGAAATTACCCCTTGCTAAAGACACAAGCACACCCGCCACCCCCTTCATCTCCATGCAGGCAGATGCAGCAATGCTGTTTGACAGGTAAGCGTATCTGGCTCCCTCTGCTGGTGACTCTATTTCCAGCGCTGAGACAGCCTGCACGTTTCATTTATGAACCTCTGTGTCAAGAGCATAAGACGATTTTCAAGCACAGCTCAAAATTTCCACTTGCCTACTCGCAATTGGCAAGTGGAAATTAAGTGAGGGCGAGTGGAAATACACACGCAGGCAGCACAAATTATTTTGTGCTGCGTATTCTGGCAGTGCCACCGTGCAGCCTCCCCTTCCCCAGGCTGCACGGTGGCAGGAATCAGCTGCCTAACCTGACCCAGCTCGTCGCTGTCACAGGCAGGGGGTGGAGAGGAGCTTCCCTACCTCCTCGCTCTGCTCACACTGGGGTCTGATGACTGGGTATACATGTATCTGTGGGTCTGATGACTGGGTATACATCCCGCCTCTCCCCCCTACAATCCATCCTGAACGCCTCCGCCAGGCTAATCCACCTCACCCGCCGCCGCTCTGCGAGTCCCTTCACTGGCTCCCCATCCACTGCAGAATTAAGTTCAAAATCCTTATCCTTACCTACAAAACCCTCACTAACTCAGCTCCCTTCAAACGTTCATATTTAGGGAAGCCTACCACCCAAGTCACTGACGCAACCATCAATCACTCTCACCTTACAGTCCTCTCCTCCTGTTTCCAACCTCAACCCTCCTAGATTGTGAGTTCCTACGGGAATAGGGCCCTCATCTCCTCCTGTACTGTTTGTCAAATGTTGTTCATTGTATTGTATTGTAACCCTGTCTATACTGTGCCTATTGTACAGCGCTGCGGAATATGCTGGCGCTTTGTAAATAAAGAATAATAATAATAATCTGTGGGTCTGATGACTGGGTATACATGTATCTGTGGGTCTGATGACTGGGTATACATGTATTTTGGGTCTGATGTCTGCGTATTAATGTTATTTTTGTAACTTTATTCTAAATAAAACCTTTAACAGTGTAATTTCATAAGATAATTTAAAGGGGCAGCGTTAAGGGCTGGATAGGGGTTAGGTGGATCAACTGGTGGCGGAGTAACTCTTATGGCCTGGCTAGTGGCTTGGGACTTGAAATTTTTAGCCCTGATTTTAAGCATCTCTGGTGTTTACATGAATAATGTAGTGGATGGATTAATGTTTAGGTTGCAAGACCAGGCCTTGACAGATCCGGAAAGTCATCGACTCCTTACAGTCCGGATCAGTCTGCCCGGCTCCTACACCAAAGAAAATATTTAGAACAGTGGCATCAAACTCTGCTCTCCCCCAGATGTTGACTAAGGGAGGTGGCACACGAGCATACTGCACTGCGTCCGTTACGGATGCACTTTTTCATGGGAGATACTAGGAGTTCTGTGTAAAGTGCGTCCGTAACGTCTGATGTCTCTACACCCTAGGAAAATACATGGCAGCATTGTTTCTGCGTCCGTTTGGCTTTTTCACGTCGATGTTATTTTTGCGTCCGTGGCTTTATGCTTTGCCCGTCCGTGAACAAGTGCGCAGGTGCTTCGTGTGGGGTGTTTAATTGACTCATTAATAAAGCTACGACGGACGTCAAACAGTACGGTCAAACGGACGCAAAATGTTTGCACGTGTGCCGCAAGCCTTAATCTCCCAGAATTCTTTGAATGTGACAAATGGCCAGAGAATCATGGGGATTGTAGTTCAGAAACATCTGGAGGACTGGAGTTTGAAAGTCCTAATTTAGACTATAAAGAACATGGAATACAGTTGTGTTCAAAATTATTCAACCCCCAATGCTGTAAAGGGTTTTAGGGAATTTAGTGTACATTTGTAATTGTATTCAGAATGAAATCCTACAAGGACTTTTTAAAGAACCATATGCAACTAAAATGACATCAATTGGTTTTGTAATACAGTAGTAAATGTTTCTTTTGTGAATTCTTCATTGACACAATTATTCAACCCCTTAAAGACTACCACTCTGAAGAACAGAGGTTCATTCAAGTGTTTTCAATCAGGTATTGAAAACACCAGTGGATGTCACGGAGCAGCAATAAAGCATAATAAGAACCAATTAGGCAGCTTTAAAATGACTGATACTCAGCTCCTTCTAGACATTTACTGGTGTGGTTACAAACATGGTGAAGTCAAGAGAATGGTCCAGGAAGACAAGAGAAGAGGGGATTACTCTTCACAGGAACGCAATGGCTATAAGAAGATTGCAAAGAGGTTAAACATACCAAGAGAGACCATAGGAAGCATCATTCGCAAATTCAAGGCAAAGGGCACTGTTGAAACGCTACCTGGTCGTGGCAGAAAGAAGATGCTGACTTCGACTGCTGTGCGCTACCTGAAGCGTAGAGTGGAGAAAAGTCCCCGTGTGACTGAGGAACTGAGAAAAGATTTGTCAGATGTGGGTACTGAAGTTTCAGCTCAGACAATACAGCGCACAGTGCGTAATGAAGGCCTCCATGCCAGAACTCCCAGGCGCACCCCCTTGCTGTTTCCAAAGAATAAGCAGAGTCGACTGCAGTATGCCAAAAGTCATGTGGACAAACCACAGAAGTTTTGGGATAGTGTTCTGTGGACTGATGAAACAAAATTAGAACTGTTTGGGCCCATGGATCAACGCTATGTTTGGAGGAGGAAGAACAAGGCCTATGAAGAAAAGAACACCTTGCCTACTGTGAAGCATGGTGGGGGGTCAATCATGCTTTGGGGCTGTTTTGCTTCTGCAGGTACAGGGAAGCTTCAGCGTGTGCAAGGTACCATGAATTCTCTTCAGTACCAGGAGATATTGGATGACAATGTGATGCAGTCCGTCACAAACCTGAGGCTTGGGAGACGTTGGACCTTTCAACAGGACAATGATCCCAAGCATACCTCCAAGTCCACTACAGCATGGTTGCAGATTAAAGGCTGGAACATTTTGGAGTGGCCATCGCAGTCACCTGACTTAAATCCAATCGAGAACCTCTGGTGGGACTTAAAGAAAGCAGTTGCAGTGGGCAAGCCTAAGAATGCGACTGAACGGGAGGCTTTTGCCCATGACGAATGAGCGAAGATACCCATAGATCGCTGCAAGACACTTGTGTCAAGCTATGCTTCACGTTTAAAAGCTGTTATAACTGTAAAAGGATGTTGTACTAAGTACTAAGATTGAATGTCACTTGGTTGAATAAAACTGATGATGTGAGCACAGAAAAGACATTTGTGGTTATTTCATTATAAATGTTATGTTATATTTGTCTGACCTACACGTGCCTCTTTGATTTAATTGTAAGCAAGATGACTGAATGATCAAAATCAATGTCAAACTGGCCAAAACACTCAATTTCAGTGGGGGTTGAATAATTTTGAACACAACTGTAATTAAGTAGTTTAACTTGCATCTCTTTAGCTCCTCTTCTCAAATCTGTCAATTGACAATGCTAAAAACATTAACCCAATGGGATGACAGGAGGTGGGGGGCACAATCAGCTAGCCGTGTCCATTTAAGCTTCATTACATTGTACATTTAAATCAAAACAACTCCGTTGAAAAGTAATCTATATTCCTTGGAAGCTCAATCCCTATTTGCCAGAATCTTACACAAAATGTGCTGAAAGAAAGAGTTAAGGATTGGATTTGTCTCTGCACCTGACGTTAAAGGGAATGACCCCTCCCCGGGTTTCCTTTGCACTTACTTTCAGTCTCATTGCGCTTGATCATTCCTTGACATTCTGCTAAAATGGTCTCTTTGAAAGACGTCACGAGGGCGTTTACACAGCACTCCATCAACTGGAACACAGAACCCATAGAGTGGCATGTCATTATAACACATCTTGCTTGCAGAACCCCCACATTGTGTTACAAAGTGCACAGCTGTGGGGAATACCTGCATCCAGGAACATTTACCATCCATTAACTGGTCGTGGGGGCTACAGGGTCCCTTTAAATCTGTTTTGCAACCAGAACAACGAACTGTACTACTCATAATATACAATCACACGCTAGAAGATATTGAAAGGAGCGTATGGGCAATAAAATTCCTGTGGGACATTGAGACGTGTTGGAATCTTTTTCAGGCTTTCTACAGATATCCTGAGATTTTTGCACCCCTACCTCTACTCTGGGAAAGGTGTCAGCCTGCACCCATGTCACTTTACTGCATATAGTCATACAGTGACCTAGAATCAAATACAGAGACAGTAAGGAGTTTATTCAGGTGAATGTCATCTTTAAACCAGGGCCAGGGTTTGAGGAAAAAAAGAGCAGCCCAGTACCATATGGCTCCTACGTGGTTATATTTTCAAATATCTGAGTATATATATAGATAGATATAGATAGATCTCTCAATCAATGCTTTAGACAGTCATAAGTCCAAAAGTAACAGATCTATTCACTAAAGGTGAAACTCAGGAGAATTTGCAGGAGAAGTGAAAATTCTACGTCAAAATGGCCAAACCAGAAAAATTCTCCCATTTATCTCACTTTCCAAATCGGCTATTTGGTCTAGATTGTGCTCTTCTCCTGAGTTTCACCCATTAGTGAATAGACTAGCAAGTGTGTGGATTTATACAAGTTAGAGGGACTTTGTGCACCATAATCTAAGCGGTGAGCACCATCTCCGCGACTGCTTGTGTCCCCTTTTAAACAATGTGATTCAACTTTGAAAACACGCACACACACACACACAAAAAGATACAGAGATTAATAAAAATTTGTTCTAGATTATTAACCACCTTCACTACAAAAGAGGTTTTCCATAAAAAAAAATCACTGGCAGGACCCAGAAGTTTTTGAAGAACCACTTTACAACAGTATCAATGTGGCATCTACAATGATTACTACGGTCACTAGGCCCAATCTGACAGGTTGATGCATCCGCTGGTCAATAACAATACTGCGTGTGTAAATAAGCTGGGGATCCACATGTCAGACAGAGGTCCTAGCTGTTCAAACGTTCCAGCACCTCGACTGACATGCCTGAGGAGCGTACACTTCAAGCGCACATCCTGGAGCCTAGGTGCAAACAAATTTAATTTGCAATAAATTAAATTCCTTAGCATTGCTCCAGGACAAGAACAGATTGGGATAGATCAATCTTGGGCTCCCGCAGGAGCTTACGAGGCTCGAGTCAAGTCAATCGTGGTGGTGAATGGGTTAAGCCGGAAATAATGTGCGATTATTAGGAGTATTGTTTAAAACGGATAAGGCATGCAATTAATATTTTCACTTACTGATCCAACGGTCAAAATAAACTGACAAAGCGAGGAGGAAAGGGCATTACTTTCCTTGTACGTTTAATAGATCCAGGTTGTTAGTGATAAGTACCCTGATTAGTGTATCTGCATACCCACCGCCTGCACGGAGTTACACTCCCGCCTTGTCTCTAAATAACGAAGCGCTCTCTTCTCTTCTTCCTTCAGTTTGGCGTCTGCCTATTAACAACAAGTCGGACGTTAACACAACATTATTGCTACAAGGCTGCATGGCGCAGCACTGCAGTGTTTTCCTTACGTATTTCATGTAGTTCTGCACGCCGTTTTGCTGCAGGTAAGACGGGGCCTGCGTTCTGTAAAACCTCTCCGTCGAATCTAAGTAAGCCTTTTCAAAATTATCACGGTATATCTGAAGTTTGTCTTCTGGATTGGAGCAGAGATTAACTGCAAAATAAAAAGGTAGTGGGTGACAAGATGCCGTGGAACGCCAGTGAGGCTACAGGATCATTGATATGCCAGCTGTAATGCAGCCACGAGACATCAAATTAAGACACAGCTCGTCAGCAATATACGCATAATTTTATAGGACAAAGTAAAAAAAAAAAAAAAAAGATTTTGTAAGATTGCTGCGGCCCTGAACCAGTCTTCCCATTCCTGGTCCTCAGGCCTCCTAACAGGTCAGGTTTGCAGATATGTGAAGCACAGCATAGGTGATTGAATCCTGCAATCACTGAGCAGCAAATCCTATCTGCATTTCCCCAAGGTGATCCTTAAAACCTGGCCTGTTAGTGGGACTTGAGGACAGGTTTGGGAAACACTGGGCTAAACAGATCCTAAAAATGATCCTCCCAAAACGTAACCAATAGCTGTTCATAAATGAACCTATGGACGAGTTCTTTCAGCTATGATGGACATCATCTCCTTGATATGGATTTTCTCAGGGGCTTATGTTGAAACAACTGCTCAACGCCAAGGGTTTCCTCTGCCAGAATTAATTAAGAACTTCCCATGGTAGCGAGCCAGAAACTAACAAATCAGGCTACACAAAGGGCAGAATCTAGAGCGGTGTTTCCCAACCCTGGTTCTCAGGTCCTCCTAACAGGCCGGGTTTGCAGATATCTGAAGCACAGCACAGGTGATCTGATTTGCTGCTCAGTGATTGGAGGATTCAGTCTGCATTTCCCCAAGGTGATCCTTAAAACCTGACCTGTTAGGGGACCTGAGGACACGTTTGAGAAACACTGATCTACAGAGAATTCTCCTGTATCTCTTGTAATTTCTGTTTTGTAGATGAGCAGAATGTGTGGTAAAAGTCAATAGTACAAAGGGTAGAACAGAAAGCAGAAACAAAGCAAAACACCCCAAGACTCACCTACTCACACATGATTGAAGCCGCTTCTATGGCTCCACCATTCCTGAACCACTGGCACCAATGATCCCGACGTCCAGTAAAATTCCCCTAGTCTTCCTCAACCCCAATCCCTCTAGACTGTAAGCTCCTAGGAGCAGGGCCCTCTACACCTCTTGTTTCCATCCTATGTCTATCTGTATCTTGTTCCCTATGGTTATTGTAAAGCGCTGCGGAAACTGTTGGCGCCATATAAAAAACATTAACATAGGCCAAGCATCCCTGATGTGAAATGCTTGGGACCAGAATGGTTTTGGAATATTTGCATATAACGAGATCTCGGGGAGGAGACCCAAGTCTAAACAGGATATTCATTTTATGCTTCTACACACAGCCTGAAGGGCGTTTTATTGAATAATTTTGTCCCCAGTCACGGGAGGAATCATTTCAGCACCTCAGAGGTTTTTCGTTTTTGTAGCATTTTGGATAAAAGGATTCTCAAGCTGTATTATCACATACTTAGACAAATCTGAGAGGAAACAAATGACGAAACCAACATAGTGTTTTAACCACGTACCATAAGATTCTCTCACTCCGATCACAAGCTGCGAATCGAAGGCCTCTCCCAAACGTTCGGCGTGAACCAGTTTCATTGCGCTATCTTGTAGGCGATTCTTAATATTCGAGAAAATAGACTCGTTCCATGTATCGAGCATTAACTGCGACCCAAAGAGGGAGAAGAAGAAGAGGTTAAGCAGTGATTGGCTGGTCTGAAAACGCATTATTATAACAAGGGTTAACAGTGATTTGTGATGGTACAGAGAGGTCCTCCTCACCTTTCGCACAATGCTGTCTTCGGAGTTAGATTTCTTATTGCTGCCTTGCTTTCCCATTAAAGTGATCTCTAGCTGGCAGAAGGGTTTGGGCAGGATGTCACACTGTGTGAAGAACTTGCGCCACTCCACGATGTACGCCTTGAGCAGAGCCGTGTCATCCTGATGACTTAATACTCTCTACAGTACAAAGAGACAAAAAGAATCATTAAATAGTGTGTGAGACATGTGCTGAAAAGTGACGAGGAGGCCTGACCGCATGGCAAACAAAGTACTCAGGGATATCTGAGGAAAAAAGATCTGTAATGTGACATCTGAGCCCCACCACCCCACCCAAAAAAAAAAAAAATATATATTTTAAAAAATGAAGTAGATTTTTACAATAAAACCTAAACTATGACAGATCAAAAGGAAGAAGTGTTATATCTATGAGCAGGTGAGATACATGGGGGGTTATTTACTACGCATCTGAGAACTACACTGAACAATCACAGTAGAGACTATGGTGGAAAGAACGGTGACAAGAACAGAGCCATACAATGGCGTATCCCTAAATAGTGAAATCACCAGGTTCCAGTAGTTTCCCTGTACTTCTCCAGACTAATTGCCCCTTTCTTAAACGGTTTAGAGAATACGCATAAATACAGAAAGAAAACGTGTCGCGTCTAATCCCTACCAGGGCGGTGGCAACTACCAGACGTATGCAGCCCAGTAACATGTATAAACCATATGAAAAAAAAAAAAGAGGTCATCTGCGCTTATCCCTATAGCTCCATATGAGAGAAGAAAAAATAAAAAAAGGTTTTAGTTTATTGGAATGGCCATTTAAAGCGTAAGCTCATCTGCCACGTCACAGCACCTCTGGTAGGAGAGTCCTACCTAAGAAAACCAACAGCTGCTTTCTAAGCAACCACATACATATGCTCATGCTGTTTCGCAGTCATAAGAGAGACTGGTGAGTTTTAATTTATACCCTCCCCAGAAACTATTCCACTTTGGGATTAAAAAAACAAAAACATGGAAGGGGACAGCAGCAAAGATACAAACAAAAAAAAAATACATACAGGAAAAAAGGGTCGTGCCTGATCCCTACCAGAGCTGCCGTGACGTGGCAGGTGAGCTTATACTTCAATGGCCATTCAAATAAATCAAAACCTCTGTTTTGTTTCACATGGTGTTATAGGGATAAGCACAGATGACATCTTTTTTTCTTGTTATGTTTTATACATGTTACTGGGCTGGATACTTCTGCCAGTTGCAGCCGCCCTGGTAGGGATCAGGCACAAGAGTTTTTTATGTATGTATGCATATTTTGTCATATTTCCAGCCAGGTTATCCTTGCTGCTGTCCTGTGGTTTTGGTTTTAGTTTTAAACCCAAAAAGTGGAATCATTTCAGTTAAGGGTATAAATGAAAATGCACCAGTCTCTCGCATGACTGAGAAGCAGCATGAGTATATGCGGTTGCTTAGAAAGCAGCTCTTGGTTTCATTAGGTAGGACTCCCCTGACCAGAGGTGACGTAGAGGGTGAGTTTACACTTTAGGCCAGCGTCAGAACGCAGTGATCACGTCTGTGTCGCTGCACAGTTTAACGTTCGTCGTAGCATAGAATCATGAGCAATAGAGACCCACACACTAAGAACATGCGCACCAAACTGCGCAGCACAACGCATGTGGCAAACGGACGCAAGTTAGGCAAGAACGTAAAACCGCTAACACGGGCGCACAGAGTGCACCACGTCCACGTAGCATTCTGTGTGAGTGATGAGGAAATGTCAGACGGAGCGCATTTCCATTCCATTTCATAGCCCTTTCCAATAACTATACATGCCCTGATTATAACTGTCAGCCAGGGCAGTAGTTTTAAAACCAGGTAACAGAGTAAAGGTGCCCACCATCCCCTTAAAAGAGGTGTAAACTGAATTCATTCCATGCGTTGATGGCATAAAATTTACTTTACTTACTGCTTGGGCTTGCTTTATGAAGTCAAGAATATCCTCTTTCAAAGCTTGATGGATTTTTGCCGGACCCTTGTCATCCCACAGGCACACCGCATGGACGTCCCTAGGATAGAAGGCCTTGCTGTCAGTTTAAAAAAGGCACGTGCCTTCACAAACAATTTACAAAAAAGAAACTATATACAGGTGAAACTCGAAAAATTAGAATATCGTGCAAAAGTTCATTTATTTCAGTAATGCAACTTAAAAAGGTGAAACTAATATGAGACTCAGTTCAAAGCCGTGATTTGTCATAATTGTGATGATTATGGCTTACAGCTCATGAAAACCTCAAATCCACAATCTCAGAAACTTAGAATATTGTGAAAAGGTGCAATATTCTAGGCTCAAAGTGTTCCACTCTAATCAGCTAATTAAGCCATAACACCTGCAAAGGGTTCCTGAGCCTTTAAATGGTCTCTCAGTCTGGTTCAGTAGAAATCACAATCATGGGAAAGACTGCTGACCTGACAGTTGTGCAGAAAACCATCATTGACACCCTCCATAAGGAGGAAAAGCCTCAAAAAGGTCATTGCAAAAGAAGTTGGATGTTCCCAAAGTGCTGTATCAAAGCACATTAATAGAAAGTTATGTGGAAGGGAAAAGTGTGGAAGAAAAAACGTGCACAAGCAGCAGGGATGACCGCAGCCTGGAGAGGATTTTCAGGAAAAGGCCATTCAAAAGTGTTGGGGACTTTCACAAAGAGTGGACTGAGGCTGGAATCAGTGCATCAAGAGCCACCACAGAGACAGATCCTGGACATGGGCTTCAAATGTCGTATTCCTCCTCAGAAGCGTCTTATCTGGGCTAAAGAAAAACAGACCTGGTCTGTTGCTCAGTGGTCCAAAGTCCTCTTTTCTGATGAGAGCAACTTTTCCATCTCATTTGGATACCAAGGACACAGAGTATGGAGGAAGAATGGAGAGGCACACACTGCAAGATGCTTGAAGTCCAGTGTGACGTCTCTACAGTCTGTGTTGATTTGGGGAGCCATGTCATCTGCTGGTGTTGGTCCACTGTGCTTCATTAAGTCCAGGGTCAACGCAGCTGTCTATCAGGAGATTTTGGAGCACTTCATGCTTCCTTCCGCAGACGAGCTTTATGGGGATGCTGACTTCATTTTCCAGCAGGACTTGGCACCTGCCCACACTGCCAAAAGCACCAAAACCTGGTTCAATGACCGTGGGATTTCTGGGCTTGATTGGCCAGCAAACTCACCTGACCTGAACCCCATAGACAATCTATGGGGCATTGCCAAGAGAAAGATGAGAGACATGAGACCGAAACAATGCAGAAGAGCTGAAGGCCGCTATTGAAGCATCCTGGTCTACCATAACACCTCAGCAGTGCCACAGGCTGATAGCTTCCATGCCACATTGAGGCAGGAATTGCTGCAAAAGGGACCCAAACCAAGTACTGAGTACATATGCAGCTTATACTTTCCAGAGGTCCCATATTGTTCTATGTACAATCCTTGTTTTAGTGATTGCATGGAATATTCTAATTTTCTGAGATTGTGGATTTGGGGTTTTCATGAGCTGTAAAATAATCATCACAATTATGACAAATCACGACTTGAACTATCTCATATATTAGTTTCACCTTTAAAGTTGCATTACTGAAATTAATGAACTTTGCACCATATTCTAATTTTTCGAGTTTCACCTGTACCTACAAGGGCGCACAGTATGTTAAAAAAAAACAAACGGTGAAAACCCTAATATAGAGATATAGAAATAATACACACAGCATTGACTACTTACGAAAACAAGTCGAACCACTGCTGCTTTGTGACAGATTCCTGCCGTAACAGTTTCAAGACGATGGGGCGCATGGAATCCCATTTGTCCTCAAATTGAAGGGCACCTTTATTCTGCAAAGAAGCAAAAAGGTGTCACAGTCTTGTAAGACTTGTATGGGGTTACCGCATCGACTGTTACTGTCAAATAAGCTTGACACATGAGGAACAAGAGCAGAGAGCAGTGCTCAGAAATCCTTAAAATCCAAGAGAAACTAGAAAAACATGCCTGCTTACTATACTATAACATACATACATATAAAAAAAAAAACGTATCTTCGACACAGCTTGTACACCTACCTCACCCTGACTCTCCCCTAATCTTCAGTCCTTCAAGAGATCCCGCTCACCACATGATAGAAATGATGAGGCCGTGGAAATCTCTTACAGCTTCTGAAATGCTAGTGAGCCCGACGACCAATAAAACTACTTCTGTTCACCAGAGTTCCTCTAGATTGTAAGCTCCTCTGAGCAAGGCCCTCTAACACCAGAGCCGCGTTCAATACCTCAGCCGCTGCAAGTGCTAAGTTAGCAATTTACCATTGAACGCCGTTCTACAGCTCAGCACTAACTTAGCACTTGCAGCGACCCGAGGAGATGCTGCGAGTAGCTGAGTGTGACGTAGTAAAGATGGCAGTAACTACAGTTACTCTGATAGAACATCAGAGTACTAATGTCTCCCAGAGACCAATGTTTAATAATTAACTTTTATTGAATAGAGTTAAAATCGGCAAACAATTATACATGAATAGACAGTGCTCACAAAACATAAAATAAAAACAAGAAACAATTCTGCTGAGAGGATGATAATGTATGGTAGCAAAAGATGTAATCAATAATCAATACAATAGGTAGCCTTCGAGGGTTACCTCAAGGTATTGTAGCAAATGAAAGTGGTAGCCAATTGAATGATAAACCACTGCATTGAAATCAGCCAGAGAGGTCAAGAAGAGGAGCTCTTGTTAAGCATGAATTGGCTCAAATAAATCAGGATATGGATGCGTTTCAATAATTGTCCAAATTCCTAATATCAATAAGATCCACCATCGGGGCATGCATATATATCCACAAAAGGAACAAGGGGCTCCAATCTACAATAAGGCGCACCTTTAAACCAGCAGAAAGAACAACGAAGAGAAGCTCTTGTTTAAAGTAAATTGGCTCAAATAGCCCAAGGTGAAAGCATTTCATTTAATTGTCCAAATACATAGTCTCAATAGAAACCTTTGACAGAGTATACGTGCATTTTAGGAATATAAAGAATGCAAATCACCAAAAAAAGAAGAACAAGGAGCTCCGATCTGAAGAGGCGCACCCGACGCGCGTTTCGCCTGAAAAGCCCAACGACCAATAAAACTACTTCTGTTCACCAGAGTTCCTCTAGATTGTAAGCTCCTCTGAGCAAGGCCCTCTAACACCAGAGCCGCGTTCAATAACTCAGCAAGTGCTAAGTTAGCAATTTACCATTGAACGCCGTTCTACAGCTCAGCACTAACTTAGCACTTGCAGCGACCCGAGGAGATGCTGCGAGTAGCTGAGTGTGACGTAGTAAAGATGGCCGCCGGCATGAAGCAAGTAACAATTCCGTACAGCAATGTTAATTTTGAGGTTTTTGTTCACCAAAGCACAAAATATTTATTATTTACCCCATGCACATAGATTACAGTTCAATTATATTTTCTTTCAGAAGTAAACATAACGTTTATTCAATAAAAACGATCATTTGTGGTGTGTGCTTACAAAACGGAATTGTGCTGACTGCTTTTCTTTATCATATATACCTCAACTGTTGTCCGAGTCAAACGAAAAACAATCAGAATCTTTAAGAAATCGGCCATTTTGGATTCGAAATTCGCATCCAAAGCGTTCAATGACACTGCTGCAGCAAACTGAATTGCTACGCTGCAGCAATACAGCAGCTGCTGAGGTATTGAACGGGGGTCTGGGCTGTCAAACTCCAGCCCTCAGATGTTTCTGCACTACTTCTCCCATGATTCTCTGGCCATCCATTACATTTAAAAGAATTGTCTTAATGTTATGTGAACCATGTGCGCCTTTGTTTACATGCCGTATTCATGAACAAGTCACACCTGTGACGCAGTGCATCACCTTACTATTTACATTTTTTTTTTGTTACTGAAATGTCTGAATAAAATAAAAAATTAAAATAAAAAACATATTTCACAAGAATTCTGGGAATTGTAGCCAATCAGCATCTGTGGGGCCGGAGTTTGACAGCCCTGCTCTACACCTCATTGTTTGGAATGATGTTTTGTTCATCATCGGTTACTGTAAAGCACGCGCTGCAAAAACGGTTGGCTAGAACATGAAAAAAATTCATTGTGTGTTTTGATAACGTTGATTACCAAAATTTATTTGGTGCCATGAGCATGTCTGCACTGATTCATAGGAGGAGTTGATTGGGTTCACACCTCAGCGTTTTGCAGCGCTTTCCTGAGCGCTGCAAAACGCTCAACCCCGGAAATCCCATGATTTCCTGTGGGGCTGGTTCACACCTGGACTTTTACACAGTGCATAGGAACACGCTGTAAAACGTCCTACGCCCAAAGAAGTACGGGAGCTTCTTTGGGGCGTACTGCGGCGCGTTCAAAGCCATAGACTGCAGCGTGTACGCACTGCAATGTGCATTCGCACGTTTTTGCAATATGCGAGTCAAAAAAAAAAAGGCTTTGTTCATGTTCACACCTATCAGGCAGGGCTGACTGTTGCTTATGCCTTATGTTTTTTGATTGTACAGCGCTGCAGAATCTGTTGCCGCTATATAAATACTGTAAGTGAATTCCTGCTCTATTCACAAACTGACAGCGCAAATGATTGACCCGAATCTCCAATGTGAAAAACTAAAAAAGGAGCACTTTAGCGGGTTCATTTCGACAACCCCACGGCGAATGTTGAATTCCCCTTTGGCCGCCTAGTGCAACGAATCCATCCAAACGCCGCCGATAAACCCACCAAATCCAGCCACAAACCGCCAAACGCATCCGATGAACCACAGGGGGAAAAAAAAGCAGGAAACCACAGAAAAAGCAACGAATGCAGCCGACGATCTGGTGAACAGACAACCGAACGCCTCCGACCAGGCGTGGTATAACATTTTTTTTTTTAAATAAATAAATACTAATGAAAATAATATACAAGATCCTACGTATAATAAAAAGGTCTGTTACAGAGAAAAAAAAAACTGTTGCCGGGAATAACAAATAAAGACTTTTTGCTGCAAATTAAAATAAATGGCTGAATAAAAACAGGGAATTTTTTTGCATTGAAACCAATGGGATTTGCCCGTTTAGCAGAACGAAAGCAAAAAAAACAAAATCAAGGCATTTTGCCAACTTTAACCATTACTTCTCTACCGGGATTTCACGGCCGCCGAACAGGCACCGTATTTGTACTGTACTTACACGTGCATGGCTTAATCTTTGAGACAAGCATATGCTATTGGCAGGGCCAGATGGAGCAGCAGCTCCAGGCCCATGCCTCAGAGAAAAGAGAACGATCAGGGTTATTCATGTTTGGTAGTATTGGAAAGGTCCTGATGCTCTGGTCTTTCCAGTGATATCTCACTTGACCCTGTAGTTGCTATGAAGTTGGAGATATGGGGTTCAAATGCCTATCAATGTAGGCATACAGGGTTATTCAGAGAGAGGTGAAATCCAGGAGAATAAACTGGAGGAGAAGGGAAAATTCTGGGTCAAAATAGCCGATTTGGAAAAGGAGATAAAATGGCAGAATTTTTCTGGTTTGGCTATTTTGTCCTCGAATTTTCACTTCTACAGTCATTCTCCTGGTTTTCACCTCTCTCTGAATAACCCTGTATGCCTACATTGATGGGCATTTGAACCCCATATCTCCAACTTCATAGCAGCTACAGGGTCAAGTGAGATATCACTGGAAAGACCAGAGCATCATGACCTTTCCAATGCTACCAAACATGACCAGGTTTTATGTAACAAAAATATATATATTTTTTTCTTTCCAACAGCAATTTTTCAATTATAAAAGGGAACGATACTGCAATAACTCACCATCTCATTTCTCATGTCACCAGCAAGTGTGGAGGTGATGGCACAGTCCGTTATTACCAAATCAAAAACAGCACAGCAGCAAGGAGCACGGGGGGGGGGGCGGGACTTTGGATCCCTGCGTTATTAATCTTTACACCTCACAAGGTCAAGTGAGGTGTCATTGGACAGGTCAGAGTCTGGCCTTTGCATTAATACCAAACATGACCATGTAAAAATCGAAAAGAAAAAAAACACTTTTTATTTTTAGTTCCAAAGCGATGGCATTGTCCATTTGTCAGGTATAAAATGAGCAATACCACTGCCATTACGCACCTTCTCATTTCCCACGCTGGGAGCAAGCTCAGACTATACATAGTCATATTTTTCATAAAACACAAGGGAAATATTTAATTTTTTGGTTAAAATTGTGTATTCTCTCAGAAAAATGCAGTAACAGGTTCCCATTTCATTATTATTTTTACAAGAATTCCCTATAGAATATATAACCAAAGGTTTGGATGATAAAAATGTGATATAATTTTACACGCTGTAAAGGATTGAAATCTGAATGGATGTTTCCTCACACAGTATCTGCCTGGTTACGTAAATAACCTAAAATATAGGTTTTCATTTCACTAATTTTTTTTTTTTTTTTTTTTAAAAGCCACCAAAATCTTCAGCTCCAGGACCATAGAGATCTTAATCCGGCCCTGGCTACTGGCAGGATCAACCAGGTAGCCCCCTCATCACGTGCTCAGAGTCTGAGTGGGGGGGGTTTCGGGGATCAGGGGCGGAAGGGCTGACGGACAAGTGTGGACCCAACCGTGGCCACCTGGCGACCGAGGGGGGTCCATGCCCCCGGGAGGGCCAGGACCTCCCCGCCTCGGCAGAGGGGCCGTCGACCTCGCGCACCCTGAGATCGACCCCACTGGGGAAAGACGGCGCACCGCCGCACCCCTGAGCAGGGTGGGGGCAGTTGGCACTGCTGGCCTGCAGCGAGTGTCTGCTAGATGCTCGCGGACAGGGGAAGGAGACTGCGGGGCCAGGATCTCCTCCTGGGGGCTGGCAGGAAGGTTGCGCTCATTGGGCACAGGAGGGGCAGTAGTTGGGGTATTGGGCCACTGCAGGCACGGGGTAAAGTAAACTCCGCTTCAGCTCTTCGCAGAGCAGGGGTGGGCCTCCCGTGAGAACACATCGGGGCTGCGGCGTCTGCCTGTGTGCAGGTCGGGGACTCTCGTCTGTCAGAGGGGGCCACCATGGTCCTCCTGCGCGAGAGCCCCTAACCCGTTCGGACCAGGGGTGCCAGATTGATGGGCCTGGATATTACTGTATTTATTTGCACAGGCTCGTGTGTATTTGTTTCTTCTTTCCTTGTTCTATTGGCCCCTTTCTTTAGATGCACAATAAAAGTTTCTGTTTTTCACTTTGAAGATTATTCCTTCTCTCTTCTGCGCATCACGTCCAGGGTTACCCCCATCATTATTTGCTAGGTTGCAACCAAGGTGCCCTTTACTTCACCCCCTTTCGCTGCAGTCACTTTTCATAAAACGAGTTCCTTATAAAGCGCTAACACGTTCCGTAGTGCTGTACAATGGGTGAAGCAGAATAACAAACATACACATGCGTTAAACACACAGATTGTAAGCTCTTGAGCAGGCTCCTCCTCCTACTAAGAGTAGAAGCACAAACAGAAAACCTCACCACCAAACAGTAATATATTTTAACCCCTTCACTGCTGAGCCATTTCACTCTCGTGTGCGGAGCTCATTTTGACCGGTTCTGTGCTCATCGTGTTTATACGCGATTTGAAGTCATGTTTTATTGTAGGACCCAGACATATTATATATCCTTATTGGTCGGCAGATTCAGAACACATGTATAATAATAATAATAATCTGTTAATAGAATTTGAATTTCAAGATTTCAAATCATTTACAGCTTGTAAAATATTTATTCACATTTTATATCTGGGCCATCATGGTTATATATTCTATAGGGCATTCTTGTTATAAAAAAGAAATAAATAAAAATATTGAATTGGGAACCCGTTACTGGAGGTTTCTGAAAAAAAATACACAATTTTAACTAAAATTGAAATTTTTGGTTTGTATTGCGACGTATTGTCATTTTATAAATAAAATGACTATGTATAAAACAATGAACTTTAACAATGACCACCCCCCATCCCCTTCAGGCATTCACCCTGCCAGGTGAGGCCTGAAAACGACATCATTGTGCGCCGGCGCGTTGACGTATGTGCGCCGGGAGGGGTCCCTCAGAACAGCCTGACTTGAAGGAATTCAGACCACCGCGGGACTCCCACCGGAGTGGCCGAGGTCTCCCCCTTGGATGCAGAAACCCCATGACGCAAGTGTGTGGGTGTGGGGGGGGGGTGGCCTCCGTATGTTTCATGGAAACCCCATGACGTCCCCCACACGTCTACCGGAGCCAAGGGGTTAAAGGGAAGGGCCACTACCACCAAAAAGTGAAATATTCTTATTGTGTTTATTTGATGTTGCTGATATCTTGCACGCGCTTTGTTTTTCTCTTGTAGGTTTAGTTAAGACAATATTTTACTCTATATGTGTCACTGAGTGCATCCACTGTGTGATCTTTTGTGTTGTAAACCCCCCCCCCCCATGGTTTTGGTCTCGGAATGGAGTCTGTGTCGATCACTGATTCACATCATTGTATTGTGTGGGGATGTATTCAAAGGACATCACCAGGGGTTAGATTAGAAGTATTTTAAGATCCCTGTCTTATCTCATTCAGCTGCCAGCTCATATCTTGGGTAGCCTGAATCACAATAGCTCCCTGATACCTTATCTGAACAGTTCCTCCACCTCGTTAACTTTGGATAAACCACAGCAGTAAGGTAAAAAAAAAAACTGCATAGATTTTGCTAAATGTTGGATCCGGGGAAAATTCCACAAAAGGGAAACAAAAACAAAAAACAATCTAAACTTTATTTTTCCTTTCTACATGCAATTATTTCAAAAAGGAAAAAATAAGAAGCATGTGTTTTATAAAGTTGTTTTATTTGTAATGCACAAGTAACCTAGTTACAGCTTATGGAAGTGGTAGGGCCCCTTTTATAAACAACGTGGTACAATATCGTCAGCAAAAGAGGCTGGAATAGAACAGAATCTTCATCCCCATCCGGAATATGTATAATATACTTGTTTGTTTACTTACATTAGTTGATGCATATGAATGGCAGTAATCCCTGTATAACACAATGTATTACACGCATTTGCTTGTGTCAAAATGTCTAGTCTTTCGAGAAAAACTGTAAATAAAAGGATTGAGCAAAGAAAAAAAAATAATACAACTGGATTTTACAGAAATGCAGGAGCCAACTACATCAGGACGTGACAAGGTCTATCGATCCCTGGAGCCAGTAAGAACAAAACATGGCGTCGGCTCCCAGATGAAGGAGCCAGGCACGGTTTCCTACGCATAACAGTGTAAAGTTATTCAGAAACGTAGGCGCAGATAAAATTCTCTGAGCCCACGGCTACCTGGACTCAGGGTTATTCAGAGAAAGGTGAAAACCAGGAGAATGACTGGAGAAGTGAAAATTCTAGATCACAATAGCCAAACCAGAAAAATTCTCCCATTTATCTCACTTTCCAAATCGGCTATTTGGTCTAGATTGTTCTCTTCTCCTGCCATTCTCCTGGTTTTCACCTTTCCCTGAATGTCTTTATCTCCAACTGTACAGTACATATTTTTCCAAATCACAGGCAATATTTCCCATATAAATTTTTGTAAAGTAATTCAGAAAAGTAGGACCCAAAAAGGTAAAATTCTAGGATCCTGCGGCCCTCCCCAGCCACTTAAGACGGGGGTGCAGTCGCTCTCTGATGTATTTGGCTGAAGTCATGAGGACATAGGATGCAAAGGACGACATTCAACCTCTTCCCATACTGGGGAATTAGTCTGACCTATACGGACGACAACGCCAGACCAGTTGGTTGAACAACTATGGATCCAATGGACGACCCGTTTTAATGTATTTATGAGGCCGTGCCTTATACACAGACGTCTAACTACCATATAATTTGTTTACCAAATAGGTCCACTGAGGAGGTTTTATAATCTGGGTCAAAGGCAGTCCCTTGATTGAAAAAAGAAAAAAAAAAAAAGGATGTGGAATTCCCATTGCCCGACGCTCTGGATATGTAGTTCCAACATTGTGCCCCGTGCCGGAAGGTTTGTTTTTACTCAGTCCATCTGACAAGCATAGCAGAACAAGTCAAGTGAGCTCCTGTAAGGGCGATAAATCACTTGTCCTGTCATTTGCAGTTTCTTGAATTTAAGCATGCGAGAAGTGGCTTTACGACACAGACGTTTCACAAAAGTAAAAATCGACTGGAGAGACATCATACTGCAGCTTCTCCTGCCGCTCTTTGAATTGCACTTTTGTGAAATGCCGGCGTATGTCGGTTCTGCAACACTAGTGATATAACCCCCCAATTTGTTTATAAATAAAGTGAAAATTTAAAAAAGTATTTTACCAGGAAGGATACATTGAGATTTCTCTCGTTTTCAAGTATGTCATGGGTCCTTTGCGTGGGTATGTGACGCCTGTAGCTCAAGGGGCTTATGGCAGTGTATGTGGTAGGTTTGCGAATTTGCGATGGAGGATAAACTTTGTGCAGAGTCCCTCTCCTCCACAATAATTGGGTGCCTGATAAAATGCCAATGATACAACAAATCGCTTATATTTTAGACATTTTTAAGATTAAAAAAGTGGGATGTTGGGCCAGAGATTTGGAGTGTGGTGTGTGTGTGGATTGGGAGATCCATTTACCAAACAAGATGCTCAGACAAAAATGTATATCTTGATCATGGCCAGGGATTTCAGACTCTGGTGCGGCAATGGGGAAACTACAGAGGACAACGCCGAGTCGAGGCACCAGTGTAATTATTCCATATTAAAAAATAAATAAAATCAGTAAACTGCAGCTATTCTCCATTCAGTGTTGTAAAATTGTCTGCAACACCGGATGATGTGCTCTGGCGCTTTGAGAGTGGTGACCTCCACTGAATTCCAAGACCAATAACTCTGAAAAAAATGGTACAAAACGTGCTACACAACATCTACTAAAACACCGGTAAAATTACACAGGAAAAAAGCCATAAACACACTGGTGGAAATTATATATAATAAAAAAATATAGAACTACACTGAAATAACTTTAATAGAAAAGTAAAAGCAAACTATGGCAGAAGTTACCCGACAGAATTCACTGCGGTGTCACCATACTAAATCCACCATTCTTTCAATGAAGGACACGTGGTTAATCACCATATAAGCATTGGGACATTGACGCTGCACATACGCCTCGTGGTGTAACACAACGCAAAGATCAAGTCTCGATGACCGGTTAAACACTGAAGCACAGAAACTGGTTTTATTAACATCTAGCCGAAGGGGTTTACCAAATATCATCACGCACGGATATGTCAGGCACGAAGCTCACACGTCCTGCAGAAACAGCAAATTAAAAAACAGTTTCTACAGGAGAAAAAAAAAAATCTAAAGATTTCGGGGGCGGCTGTGCAGTCTCCTGCCCTTTAATGCAGACCACACGCAGGCGCCAGAAATAGAGCGAACGGGCGGCCCTGTAAATAGATATGGTGATGGTGGGGTGGACAGCAAATCAGGGGAGGACATTAATCATCTACTGAATCCAGTGCCCGTGGTCTTTGACACCACCCAGGCCATTTCCTGAGGCCTAGTCTCAAAAATCAACGTGCCCTGCCAGGGGAGAACACAACGTGTGGCTGAGCTATACGTGTAAAACCAGGGATCAGCAACCTTAACCCCCCCCCCTCCATGTTTTGAAACAACATCTCCCATAAGGTTCATATACTCTCTGGGATGACCTGGCATCATGGGAGATGTAGTTCCAAAACATTTGGAGGCCAAGGTCTGTGACACCTGGTGTAAGAAATGCCTGGAGCCTGAGAAACCCAAGAGACACAAAGTAGCAGCAAAGGTCAAGGGAGCAAGAGAAAACTCCAGGACAAAACCCACCAGGATTCAATGGTGAAACAGACACAAGGTAGATCACACACATAATGACCCTGGGATTCTATATTCTGGTGAATACATTAGCCACGCTGCCTGTCTGATGTTGAGAGCATCGATCTTACATGCCTTATGAAAGCTTAGGACAGGGCTCTTAAACTACGGCCTCCCAGATGTTTCTGAACTACAACTCCCATTATTCCCGGCCATCTATTGCATTTGAGGAATTCTGGGGATTGACATCAGGGGGAGGGTGTCACTCTCAGAGACCACTGGAAATAGCATGTTCTGAGGAAGGCAGTGGATGGATCAGTTCTCGCAGCTGCGATCCATCGCTCCGCGCAGGCGCTACAGAACTTCCTCCAAATGTAAAAAAGTGCAAAAGTCCCGCGTGAAGTGCAATTTGCGTCACCTACGATATGCACGCACGCACGCAAATTACGCTGCAAGCTGCTGGGAATGCCAGGTTTTGGAAGCCCTGAACAGAAGAGGAGGAGAATCACATAACGAGGGAGAAAATGTGAATAAGTTAAAATAATGTAACTCCCCTTTATAATTGGTCAGATGCTGGGGACACTCTCTGCCTAATAAGAGAGTTTCCCTTTGGTGGTCAGGCTGCATGAAGTGGTGGTCAGGATGTATGAAGGATAAGACTCTGACCCACCAGATCTTTCTGAACTACAACTCCCATGATTCTATGGCCATCTGTAACATTCAAGGATTCCTAGGCAATCCAACATCTGGGGGAGGGGACGTCAAACTGTCACCCCTGACCTAAATAGTGAATTCACCACAGTTTACATAAGACTGCGGTGCCTCACGAATAACCCCGGGGGGGGGGGGGGGGTTCTTCCATCCAAAGGATCCCCTGTATTGTAACACCAGGCGACATCACTTTGCCAAATGTATACATAAAGGAACGCTCTACACCCCTTCCCAGTGAAGCTTTTAAAGGTGGTCAGGCTACATGGTGTGCACCCCCCCCCCTCCTTCTGGTGCCGTTCGAGATATCTTTGTGTGAATCTGAGAAGTTTCCTCCGTCCGCCAGGCAGCCGGGATTAGAATATCCTGCCAGGCAAGTTAGTAACCAATGATGTCAGCGTGCTCTGCTGACATCATCCTGCCTCCGAATGCTCACAGTAGCGAGCGTCCTGGGAGACCAGAGCCGTTGAATTGGTTCTGGGCAGGCGCTACGGAACTTGTAATCAAGTAACGCGTAATTTGTGTAAAAAAGCTGCCGGGGCGTCCGCGTTTTGAAAGGCCTGAGCTGAAGGGGAGGAGCAGGGCATGTCGAGAGGGAAACGGGGAGTATTTTTTGCTGATCTAAGAAGAAGAAGAAAAAAAATAAAAAAAAATAATAGAAAAATTATTTGACAGATGTCAGCGGCATCAACCCAATTTACAGGTTATGGGGGGGGGGAGAAAGGGGGGTTACATTTTTTTTTCATTAACAAATTAGATAAGACTTTCCGTAAGAATCCCCGGAGAGATGGGATGCGGCAGCTCTGAAGTTTACTGGCGCGGAGACACCGTCATGAAACAGTGAATCCAAGTAAGGCTGGGGTGTAAAGGATGGCAGAAAAGGCGTGAGAGAGAACAGGCGTTTTTTTTCCGCATTGACGCGCCACTGCACGCGGCTCTACGAAACGCAAGTCTCCTAGAGCGGCTTGCGCTTTATAGGTCCGTCGTCGTGGTTCTATGGGGAGGTAAAACCTACGTCCGTTGTACTGTGCGATAAAAGTAGGCACGTTACATTGCGTGCTCCTTCCAGCCAATCGAAACGCAACAACGGACGCGAGGGGAGGAGGGAAATCACAGCATAAAGCGTCGAGAGGGATTTCACGATTAGGAAGTGGTCAGGGTAACTTCATTTATATGGCGCCAACAGTTTCCGCAGCGCTTTACAATAACCAAAAGGGAACGAAATACATATAAAACGGACATTAGAAACAAGAGGTGTAGAGGGCCCTGCTCCTAGGAGCTTACAGTCTAGAGACTTCATGCGGACAATGTGCAAGCTCTGCCCTATCCGGTGAGAGGCCGGCAGGGAGCGTCTACACAGAATCAAAAAAACAAAAACAAAGCGTAAAACAGAACGAGAGAAATCGTCCGCCTTGTGGCCAACACGGATGTTTATGTGAAGAATCGCGTGTCTCCTCTGGGTGGAATGTCCGGCGAGAAGTGCCACCAATAAAAAGGGACACTCCAGCCACCAACATGTCCAGCAGGTCAACAAACTTCGGCCCTCCACATGTTCAGGAACTACATTTCCCATGAGCCTCTGCTAACCCAAGCAGTGGCTGAGCATCATAGGAGACGAGAGGCGCGTTCAATACCTCAGCCGCTGCAAGTGCTAAGTTAGCAACTTGCCATTGAACGCCAACCACTCAGCACTGCTAACTTAGCACTTGCAGCGACCCGAGGAGGTGCTGCGAGTAGCTGAGTGTGACGATGGCCGCCGCCATGAAGCAAGTAACAATTCCGTACAGCAATGTTAATTTTGAGGTTTTTGTTCACCAAAGCACAAAATATTTATTATTTCCCCCTGCACATAGACATATATTACAGCTCAATTTATATTTTGTTTCAGAAGTAAACATAACGTTTATTCAATAAAAACTATCATGTTTGGGGTGTACGTACAAAACGGAATTGTGCTGACTGCTTTTCTTTATATTTTGTCCGAGTGATATGAAAAAGATCATAAAAAAAAAAAAAAAAAAAATGCCATTTTGGATTCAAAATTCGCATCCAAAGCGTTCAATGACACTGCTGCAGCAAACTGAATTAAGCAGCTGCTAAGGTATTGAACGGGGCTCAGGTCTCAAAAACATCTGTTGCTGACCCCTGGGGTAACCAATCGGTTGTGGAGAGCTGGGTGTCTGTTCCCTCCCCCCCTGGCGTACCTCCAGGCTGAGGCTGGGTTCCAAGGCGAGAGGCTTATGTCCACCTTGAAGGCTGTCAATCCAATGGCACCGACAGCCTTCCAAGGCTCTGACCTGCACATGATGTCAGAAGCGGACCTGCCAATGCCTCTCTATACAGTTGATTGGTTGTGTGGGATACCCGATGGCCTTGACCCGTATTATGTGCAGCTCGCATCGGCACAGCAGCACTGGGCTACCTTTTCCATGATGCACTGGAGATGCACTGCACACAAATCCAGGGCTTGGCAAACTGATCACCTTTAGGGGCCCGGAGCCAGGTATTTTAGGAGCCCGGAGCCCGGTATTTTAGGAGCCCGGAGCCCGGTATTTTAGGAGCCAGGAGCCCGGTATTTTAGGAGCCAGGAGCCCGGTATTTTAGGAGCCAGGAGCAGGTATTTTAGGGGCCAGGTATTTTAGGAGCCAGGAGCAGGTATTTTAGGAGCCAGGTATTTTAGGAGCCAGGAGCAGGTATTTTAGGAGCCAGGTATTTTTAGGAGGCCAGGTATTTTAGGAGCCAGGAGCAGGTATTTTAGGAAGCCAGGTATTTTAGGAGCCAGGAGCAGGTATTTTAGGAGCAGGTATTTTAGGAGCCAGGAGCAGGTATTTATTTTAGGAGCCAGGTATTTTAGGAGCCAGGAGCAGGTATTTTAGGAGCCAGGTATTTTAGGAGCCAGGAGCAGGTATTTTAGGAGCCAGGTATTTTAGGAGCCAGGAGCAGGTATTTTAAGGGCCAGGAATTTTAGGAGCCAGGAGCAGGTATTTTAGGAGCCAGGAGCAGGTATTTTAGGAGCCAGGAGCAGGTATTTTAGGAGCCAGGAGCAGGTATTTTAGGAGCCAGGAGCAGGTATTTTAGGAGCCAGGAGCAGGTATTTTAGGAGCCAGGTGCAGGTATTTTAGGAGCCAGGTGCAGGTATTTTAGGAGCCAGGTATTTTAGGAGCCAGGTATTTTAGGAGCCAGGTATTTTAGGAGCCAGGAGCAGGTATTTTAGGAGCCAGGTATTTTAGGAGCCAGGTATTTTAGGAGCCAGGAGCAGGTATTTTAGGAGCCAGGAGCAGGTATTTTAGGAGCCAGGAGCAGGTATTTTAAGGGCCAGGAGCAGGTATTTTAGGAGCCAGGTATTTTAGGAGCCAGGAGCAGGTATTTTAGGGGCCAGGAGCAGGTATTTTAGGGGCCAGGAGCAGGTATTTTAGGGGCCAGGAGCAGGTATTTTAGGGGCCAGGAGCAGGTATTTTAGGGGCAATGTTACTGGCCATTATACAGCACCAGTAACAGTATGAGCGGGTGTATGGGGCGGACTGAGCTCCCCAGAGAAAGACAGACAAGGCTGGCGTGCAACCCTGGACTACATTTCCCATAATGCCAGGCCGGGGGGGGCACTGTGCGGCCTGGATGTGTGCTGACGGGTATTCTCCCGGCCGGGAGCCGCAGGACACGGCATGCAGTGGCTTACACAGAGGACCGGTCCGCGGCACCAGCCGGCCCTTCCCGTGGATGAGGGGCTCAGACCGAGCAGCCGCGCCCTCGACACGCAGACACCGGGCGCGGGAGGAGGAGGTTCCCCTTACCTTTAACAGATTAGACGTCGCCATATTCCTTCAACTTGTGTCCTCCCGCGAGATCTCCCCCTCCGCTCAGGCGGCCCCCGCTGTCCAGATCCCGCGAGATCTCCCCCCGCCGCTATCCGGATGCCGCGAGATCTCCCCCTTCGCCGTCTGGATCTCGCGCGTGCCCCGCTGCCCTAACTCCCGTCAGATCGCCGTTCCGCCCACCCCAATACCATTCCTGATCCCGCAAGATTATCACGTCAGATCGTGATCTCGCCCAAATCCCGCGAGACCTATCTCTGCCCACCCCGGTCAGGTCGAGGGAACCAATCACTGGGGGGGGGGGGGTCGCACGTGATTCGGACGAAATCTCGCGTGAGTCCGCGGTTAAGCTTCCTGCGAGATTTGTGGCGCCGCCTGGCGGCGACACGATGTCCTCCAGCAGCACTTTGCTCCATGGTGTTGCGCTCTACATGTATGGAGGTGCTCGTGTGCACAGGCGCCCCCTGCTGGCTGCACGTTAACACTTCGCATACACGGCTGGCAATTCGTCTATTCACAAAGCTGTCAGTTTGCCACATACGGTGCGTTGTCGAAACAATTCGACGTAATTCTAACACTGAAACCTATTGATTAATCTGGGAGTTATTATATGGGAACACAAACAAATGAGTCGCATATAATAGAGCGGAGCTGAAATAGGGTTTCCGAGCTGAAACCATAGGGGTAACCCTGCTAGAATAAACCAATTAAGCCCCAAGTTGAGACTTATTAGATCGGAGACCAAAAAACGAATAAAATGTAACCTTTATTAATTCAGTTAAAAATACACATTCAACGTACAATTAAAAAAGAAACGTTCATTCAGCCGATCTATGGCTAGGGTCAGACGAGCGCAGTATTAACGTGCGTTTAGCCGCACGAAATCGCGGCCGTGCTAGCAGCAAATGACGTCCAATGCCGGGCAGCATACAAAGAACGGCCGCACGAAAGTGCGGCCGCGCAACGCAAGTGGCAAACGAACGCATTTTTTCGAGAACGTCAAACCGCTAGTACTGACGTACAGAGTGCGCTGCGTCCGCATAGAGGCGTGTGTGCGTGATTGGGAGACGCCAGACGCTGCTAGTGTACGGCTAACATAACGTCCAGATGCAAAAAGTGTTTTATTGATGATCCGTACAAAATCACGGACGACAATGCGCATCGTATGACCGCTATCGCGTATTCCGTGAAAAAATACGTCCATTCGTTCGAACGCACTTTTTCATAGACAATGCGAAAAATGCGTTCGTCTGACCCTAGCCTAAGATCCGAGTTGTTTCCAAAATATTGATGAGGTAGATTTTCATAGTCGTATCTACTGTTTTGTATTTTAATATTTTAGACAGTTTAAATGTGAAGGCAGCGCTTCTGTACAGTTGCAAGAAAAAGTATGTGAACCCTTTGGGATTACGTGGAGTTTTGCATGAATTGGTCATAAAATGTGCTCTGATCTTCATCTAAGTCACAACAATTTGAAAAACACAGACTGCCTAAAATAATACAACACAAACATTATATGTTTTCATGTGTTTATTGAACAGAACATGTAAACATTCACAGTGCAGGGTGGAAAAAGTATGTGAACCCCTAGCCTAACGACTTCTCCAAGAGCTAATTGCAGCCAGGAGTGAGCCAACCTTGAGTCCAATCCGTGTGATATTATTGGGTGTGTTGCTGAAAGCTGTCCTGCCCTTTAAAAACACACACCAGTTTTGGCTTTACTGGTTTCAAGAAGCACTGCCTGATGTGAACCATGCCTCACAGAAAAGAGCTCTCAGAAGACCTATGATCAAGAATTGTTGACTTGCATGAAGCTGGAAAGGGTTACAAAAGTATCTCCAAAAGCCTTGATGTTCATGTGTCCACGGTAAGACAGACTGTCTACAAATGGAGAAAGTTCAGCACTGTTGCTACTCTCCCTAGGCGTGGTCGTCCTGTAAAGATGACTGCAAGAGCACAGCGCAGAATGCTTAATGAGATAAAGAAGAATCCTAGAGTGTCAGCTAAAGACTTACAGAAATCTCTGGCAAATGCTAACATTTTTGTTGACACATCTACAATAAGGAAAACATTAAACAAGAATGGAGTACATGGGAGGACACCACGGAGGAAGCCATTGCTGTCCAAAAAGAATATTGCAGCACGTTTGAAGTTTGTAAAAGAGCACCTGGATGTTCCACAGCACTACTGGCAAAATATTCTGTGGACAGATGAAACCAAAATTGAGTTGCTTGCAAAAAACACACAACACTATGTGTGGAGAAAAAAAGGCACAGCACACCAACATCAACATCAAAACCTCATCCCCACTGTAAAACATGGCGGAGGGAGCATCATGGTTTGGGGCTGCTTTGCTGCCTCAGGGCCTGGACGGATTGTTGTCATTGATGGAAAAATGAATTCCAGAGTTTATCAAGACATTTTGCAGGAAACCGTAAGACCATCTGTCCAACCAACTGAAGCTCCGCAGAGGATGGGTGATGCAACAGGACAATGACCCAAAGCATACAAGTAATTCAACAAAAGAATGGCTTCAGCAAAACAAAATACGCCTTCTGGAGTGGCCCAGTCAGAGTCCTGACCTCAACCCGATTGAAATGCTGTGGCGTGACCTTAAGAGAGGGATTCACACCAGACATCCCAAGAATATTGCTACACTGAAACAGTTTTGTGAAGAGGAGTGGTCCAAAATTACTCCAGATCGTTGTGCAGGTCTGATCTGCAACTACAGGAAACGTTTGGTTGAGGTTATTGCTGCCAAAGGAGGGTCAACCGGTTATTAAGTCCAAAGGTTCACATACTTTTTCCACCCTGCACTGTGAATATTTACATGTTCGGTTCAATAAAAACATGAAAACAGATAATGTTTGTGTTGTATTATTTTAAGCAGACTGTGTTTTTCAAATTGTTGTGACTTAGATGAAGATCAGAGCACATTTTATGACCAATTCATGCAAAACTCCACGTAATCTCAAAGGGTTCACATACTTTTTCTTGCCACTGTATATCGTAAGTGTATTTTAAATCTGATAGGTGTTCGAGTTGGTGCTGCTGTAATGGACTAGAAAGTGTCCACACACCTCCAAAGAACACAGCAAATTAAGAAAAGTAAAAGTTAAATATTCCAAGCGCACCTTGGTTATAGGCTAGTACATGATTATAATGCCATTTGTGTTATTACAATGTAAATACATAGATAAATAGTGGTTGTTTTTACACCCAAAAGCACTCAAAAATAACTAAAATTCAAAAATACTTATATTTCTGGTTTAGGTTTCCCATTTGTTCTTTTCCTTCTTTGTAATTAACTGGTTCAGATCCCAGGGTGGAAGGAGAAATGCTCAAAGCAAGAAAAAATCCCATAAAAATAAGCAGCAAGACAGGATATTAATGATAAACAGTAAAATTTATTTAAATAAAAAAGCCATATGGCAAGGCATTAATAAAGGAGTTTTTGAAATATAAAAATTAGTGAATGACCTTAACAAGGATCACTAGATCGCGTTTTCGCCTAACAGCTTCCTCAGTAAGTGTCCTTGGTGATGAGGTAGTCTCTGGTGCAAAAAAAGCAATATGTATTGTATTTTAGGCTTGTGCACCGATTTTTTTTTTTTTCGGTTCGATTCGATTTTTAAACTTTTCGATTCGGCTCGTTTCGACCGATTTCTGTTTCGATTCGGTTCGGCTCGACTCGTTTTGCTTTGCTCTTTTTTTGTATCGACTTTTCGTATTTTCGGAAATTTTCGTTTTTTCGGAACGTCTGTTCTCCTCGTTTCAAAGCAATAAATTTCGATTTGACACATTTCAAGTACATTCGAAAATTCCGAAAATATTTCGTTTCGGCTCGGAAAACTTTTCGGATCTGCCATTTTTGGATCTAAAAATTTTCGGAAAATCGTCCGCATCTGAAAACACGAATCGGGAAATTTCGTGAAAATTCCGAAATTCCGAAACCCGAAACGCACATCCCTATTGTATTTAAATCTAATTGATGTGAATGCACTGCTTATGGAAGGGAATACATTCTAGATGGGGTAAACAATTATATCTGAATTGACCCTCCCAGAATTGTAGAGCAATTTAATATATCAAAGATTTAATTAATGCAGTTCGATTACATTAGTCCAAATAACCTCTAATGGATATATATATATATATTACTGCTTAGCGCCTGTCTGTAGTACTATCAGGGTTATTCAGAGAGTGGTGAAAAGCAGGAGAATGACTGGAGAATGGAAAGTTCTAGGTCAAAATAGCCGATTTGGAAAGGGAGATGAATGGGAGAATTTTTCTGGTTTGGCTATTCTGACCTAGAATTTTCCATTCTCCAGTCATTCTCCTGCTTTTCACGCTCTCTGAATAACCCTGTATGGAACAATGGTATATATGAGTATTACCTAGATCGATATTTCAGTGTGAAGTTCAAACGGAGGCATTCAAAAATCAAAATTGCTTGAAATACTAACAATAGAGCAACGTAACAAAAAATCGCCTCTTAGCTTCACAAATATTAGGTGTACAGTATGGTCGACCATATATACATCGAGGGTTAAAGCAGAGAAATTAAATCAAGTTCCAAAGCTTGCATGTGATTATCCCTATATGTTGGGTGTCAATTCGAATCTGCATTTAATAGTTTTCGTGCTTGAGCACTTTCAATGCAGTTTTCGTCATATAATGTCATCCAGGACTGAATCAATCGTAAATTTCAGGCATTGCTTAAATAATTTCATCACCCCACAAGCAGCTGAAATAAATAAGATTGGAGATTTGCATTTAATTATATCTCGGTACACAGTTGTGTTCAAAATTATTCAACCCCCACTGAAATTGAGTGTTTTGGCCAGTTTGACATTGATTTTTGATCATTCAGTCATCTTGCTTACAATTAAATCAAAGAGGCACGTGTAGGTCAGACAAATATAACATAACATTTATAATGAAATAACCACAAATGTCTTTTCTGTGCTCACATCATTATCAGTTTTATTCAACCCCCAAGTGACATTCAATCTTAGTACAACATCCTTTTACAGTTATAACAGCTTTTAAACGTGAAGCATAGCTTGACACAAGTGTCTTGCAGCGATCTACGGGTATCTTCGCCCATTCGTCATGGGCAAAAGCCTCCAGTTCAGTCACATTCTTAGGCTTGCGCACTGCAACTGCTTTCTTTAAGTCCCACCAGAGGTTCTCAATCGGATTTAAGTCAGGTGACTGCGATGGCCACTCCAAAATGTTCCAGCCTTTAATCTGCAACCATGCTCTAGTGGACTTGGAGGTATGCTTGGGATCATTGTCCTGTTGAAAGGTCCAACGTCTCCCAAGCCTCAGGTTTGTGACGGACTGCATCACATTGTCATCCAATATCTCCTGGTACTGAAGAGAATTCATGGTACCTTGCACACGCTGAAGCTTCCCTGTACCTGCAGAAGCAAAACAGCCCCAAAGCATGATTGACCCCCCACCATGCTTCACAGTAGGCAAGGTGTTCTTTTCTTCATAGGCCTTGTTCTTCCTCCTCCAAACATAGCGTTGATCCATGGGCCCAAACAGTTCTAATTTTGTTTCATCAGTCCACAGAACACTATCCCAAAATTTCTGTGGTTTATCCACATGACTTTTGGCATACTGCAGTCGACTCTTCTTATTCTTTGGAGACAGCAAGGGGGTACGCCTGGGAGTTCTGGCATGGAGGCCTTCATTACGCAGTGTGCGCCGTATTGTCTGAGCTGAAACTTCAGTACCCACATCTGACAAATCTTTTCTCAGTTCCTCAGCAGTCACACGGGGACTTTTCTCCACTCTACGCTTCAGGTAGCGCACAGCAGTCGAAGTCAGTATCTTCTTTCTGCCACGACCAGGTAGCGTTTCAACAGTGCCCTTTGCCTTGAATTTGCGAATGATGCTTCCTATGGTCTCTCTTGGTATGTTTAACATCTTTGCAATCTTCTTATAGCCATTGCCCTTCCTGTGAAGAGTAATCACCTCTTCTCTTGTCTTCCTGGACCATTCTCTTGACTTCACCATGTTTGTAACCACACCAGTAAATGTCTAGAAGGAGCTGAGTATCACAGTCATTTTAAAGCTGCCTAATTGGTGCTTATTATGCTTTATTGCTGCTCCGTGACATCCACAGGTGTTTTCAATACCTGATTGAAAACACTTGAATGAACCTCTGTTCTTCAGAGTGGTAGTCTTTAAGGGGTTGAATAATTGTGTCAATGAAGAATTCACAAAAGAAACATTTACTACTGTATTACAAAACCAATTGATGTCATTTTAGTTGCATATGGTTCTTTAAAAAGTCCTTGTAGGATTTCATTCTGAATACAATTACAAATGTACACTAAATTCCCTAAAACCCTTTACAGCATTGGGGGTTGAATAATTTTGAACACAACTGTATGTCAATCCTTATTTACTAGAAGTCATTTCCATCCAACAGTATACAAATCGATGAAGTTAATAGCTTCCAATCTCTAAAATCAGATACATATAATTCAGCGAACTTGTCAGCAACACAAAGCGTTATGATCACTGCCACAAAATTCTTTCATTTACCCACATTGGGGCGCTTTACTCCTTGCCTCAACAGGCCAAATAGATTCATAATCATCAAATAAAATATTGTGCGAGATCCCTGCACCGATCAAGGTAATACGTATCGTAAGGGCACTCCTTGAACGTCTCCTCCTTTATACGCTCCACAATCAAGAAAGAAAATGTGTATAAAATACAGCAGCGGAATGAGCGGAGTGGTACCTAGACACATAGATTCAATATAGTGTAATCCTGTTACACATACAATAGTATAAGAACTCCCTACAAGAAGCACTCACTAGATATTAAATAAAGAAATGCATATCACATCACAAGATGTTACCCACCTGTCATGTTTCACATGCCTTGTGATATGCCTTTAAGAATTGCACATGTCTTATCTACCCCTGGGTTTCTCTCCTCCCCTCCTCATGGTTCAGTGATTTCCTGTCCAGATAGCTCCACCCATGTTAATTTCCCAGTAAGCCTTTGCAAGCCTCATGGACACAGATTCCACTAGGATTTTTTGACCTATCCGATGTATATTGTTGTGGATTTTCTACAGTTTTGGAATAAAACTTCAACAGATCTTCAAGGTGTCACCTGGATTGAGTCACTGTCTGTAATTCATCTAAGACTGGGAGTTATCGCCATCTCAGTCATCACAACAGTAAGTGAAGAGATCACATTCTCAGTGCTTTGGTGGAGAAACAGAACACTTCCTCCAGATAATCATCGATCTGCAGTGTGGCCTCAGGGTCTGTGCACTTTCTTGTGGGGATTCGTAAATGTAGCCAATTTCTCCTTTCGGAATTGAAGCAGCAAGCTTGAAAATTACCAAGCACTTGTGGAATAAAACCAAATGAAAATGTATTAATAAAATAGAGTAACATTCAACGCATTTCGTGGTTAGCATACCACTTCATCAGGAATGTAAAGGCTATATACGATCAGTCTTTTAAAAGTCCCCAACATAATTGATTATCTTCCGATTGGTGTTCTTCTTGATTACTGATGCCGTCCTCCTGGTTGCTGAGCAGGCTCTTTCTTCCAATCATTGCCTCTAACTTTGCGCATGCGTAAAATCTTCCTGCGCCATCTTTGAAGATCCTCCGCCCGATCGTTCGGCTCCAATTCCCTCCTCTTAGCCGTGCGACGTGGCTAATCGGAGGTTGTTTCTTCGCTTTCAATAATCTTTTCAAAGGACGGACCATCCTAATAGTCATAATACATCCTTTGGGATACATATATAGATACTAGAAGCTTGACCTTTTATAACACACACCCTAAAAACAATTAATAATGTCCATATCAACATTTAAACCCCCACTTTTCCATGTCCCCAGTTTATAAATCCATTTACATTCATTTCTCGCCAAGATCTTTAAATAATCACCTCCCCTCCAATTCGGGGTTACCAGTTCTATACCCATCCAAATTAATTCCTCAAATTTAAACAAAGGGCAGTTGTTTCAGTGGTTCGGAACACTATGGTCTACACTTTGGCGCGCCAGATGTTTTTTAACTATATTTCCCACAGGGCTCTGTCAAATGAGGGGTCGAGCTTAATGGAAGATGTAGTTCTGAAACATCGGGGGGGGGGGGCAAGTTTGCTGACCTCCTGTCTAGTCCTAGGTAGTCTTCTATCAGACACTTGTTGCAGTACCGCAGATGACCTACAGGGAGAGGACTCTTCCTGTGCTACTGTAAATGCTACTGTGCATTTAAAGCGTTGTTCACAAAGTACTGTGTTGCGTAAATAATTCTCTAAACTAAACCAGGGGTCCGAAGCCTCAGCCCTCAAAATGTTTTGGAACTACACCTCCCATGATGCTCAGTTCTTTATCAGGCTGGTAAAGCCTTATGGGAAATGTAGTTCCAGACCATCTGGAGGGCCAAGGTTGCCAACCCCTGCTTCTAAACTATAAAACATGTCGTTAGGAGTCGCTGGTGTAAATTAGATTTCTTTACATGGTTAAAATAGTGAAACAGCTCTGCTAGTGCTAGAATATTTGACATTAAAGGGACCCTCCACTCACCCTGACCACTTTATCTTTTTTAAAATGGTTAGGATGTGAGGAATGCCCCCCCCCCCCACTACCCGGTCTGGCAGAAAAGCTGGGTGAAGTGGAAGAGTTTCCTCCACTCTCAGCATCACCAGCAGCCGGGATTTTGAATTTCCTGACTGCCGGTCACGAGAGCGGGCAACGCGCGCAGAGCGTATTAACATCGCCACCTCTGAGACTGCCCACAATAGCGAGCTAGCGCACAGCTCCAATCCATCATGCAGCACAGGCGCTACGGAACTTGTGTAAGTAAAGTGCGCAAGTCCCTAAGGCTGCACAATTTGTGGTTCCTACGCTACGCAAGTTGCATAGGATCGCAAGTTGTGCTAGATATACTGTAGCTGCAGCAGATTTCCAGGCTCAGGAGTCCCTGTGCTAAGAGGAGCAGCGCGTGCCGAGGGACAAAAGGCGAGTAAAATCACCTAAAATATAACAACTATTAAAAAATAATTGGGCAGAGGCTGTCAGCAGCATCTGCCCAATAATTTAAGGACAAATAAAAGGGAACTCTATCCCTTTTATGTCATGTTAGTGAGGGTGCGGTGGTTTTTGGCACCTGTGATGTGCGAGTTATTTGTTTATATGATTCAGTAGTGGGTGTGATCTGTCCTATTAGGGATCTGTCTGGTATAAGAAGGCGCCAGTTAGGTGACTGAGGTCAATCATTTATTTTTCGTTGTCTTGTCAGGTTTACTGTGTAGTAGTCACTTTTTTTCTTTTATTAAATACGCCCCTTGAAATATGATCTGCCTATTCGGCCATGACCGATTCTTGCGCTTCAAATTTGTCCGCGGCTGATGCTCTGGTCCAAAACGGATCGTCATTTCTCTTAGGATTAGACATTAGGGTTAGGTTACCATTCGAGCTTCTTTTAGGGTAAGGGTTACATTTAGGGTTAGACTGAACCATAACCCTAACATTCTGCTCCACCTTTGCGTCATTTTTAGGCAAAGTCCATGCGCTCACATCAGAAGAAGGGGCAGAATCTGTTGTCTAAAAATGAAGCAACAATGGAGCTGAATGTTAGGGATAACCCTAACCCTAAAAGAAGCTCATATGGTAACCTCATCCTAATTTTTTAACCCTAATTTCTAACCTTAATTGAAAACTCGTACTTCAAGCCCTAATTTATAACCCTAAACCTAACCCTAATTTGCATAAGTCGCTAACTTGCAGCACAAATCCTAGTTGACACTTTTTCAATTTGTAGCAAAGTTGCTTTGCAAGTCTCTAGCAAGAGCAAAAGTTGCAACGGCAAGTTCATAGCAAGAGCGCTGCAAGTCACAGCAAGAGCTCCTAGAGAATTTTGTGCTGCAAGCAGGGCTGGACTGGGTCAAAAAATCAGCTCTGGACTTCATCCAGACCAGCCCACTTTAATTATGCAAACAGGCGCAAAAATAATATATGAACCAACCGGATCACTCAACCAATCGCTGTACAGATACCGGAGTTGCTGCACAGCGATTGGGTAAAGCAACACTGCAGCACTGAGGTTGAGTGCGCACCATGTCTTAAGGTGAGGCGGATGACCGGATGTGCAGCGGGTCTCACCGGCACGGTGGCCCCAGTATGAGACTGTGGCAGACTGCATCTGTTTTGCAGACGGTGAGGAAGTTCTCCCCTTACCCTTTAAGGGCAGTGCGAACTGTGCGGTGAACCAGCATTCACACTGGCCCACTGAACCATCGGCCCACCGGGAATCTCCCTGTAGTCCCTATAGCCAGTACATGCCTGACTGCAAGCGTTCTGCAAGTTAACGACTTGCCAGTGAAAATATGCAGCAACTTTCCAAGACTTACAATTCAAATGAGCCACAAGTTTGTGGCAAGTTATCCTTACTATCTGGGATGTTGGGGTGGAGAGTATAATTGTACGCAAAAAATGTTTTCCCAGGGCCCAGCCAGTATTATAGACGGCCCTGATTATGATAGTTGGTGGGGTGGGGCCAGGGCAGTCATCAGAAATGATGGAGCCCCTTACTGAACCTCACGATGGGCCCCCCCTCCGTAAACTTCCTCAACCTTTCACAACTTTTCGCCCCCTTCCAATACAAAAAAAGGACATAACACAGTTCCACAGTAATAAAACTCACAGTAATGTGTGGTGTGTATGAGCGTACCTGTCATGTCTGGGGCTCAGAGGGGTGCCATCGACAAGCTGGGTGCGAGGAATTGTGCCGGCTTCCAGAGCTCGCAGTGCTGGCCAGGAGGATAGATACCCCTTGTGTACCATTTTGGCTATCCCTGACCACTGATCGATTTGGGCTTGTTTTAGAATACATTCTTTTATACCGCTCACATGGATATATTGCCCCAGCTCACATGGATATATTGCCCCAGCTCAGATGGATATATATATATTGCCCCCAGCTCACATGGATATATTGCCCCCAGCTCACACATGGTTATATTGCCCCCGGATCACACATGGATATATTGCCCTCAGCTCACACATGGATATATTGCCCCCAGCTCACACATGGTTATATTGCCCCCGGCTCACACATGGATATATTGCCCCCAGCTCACACATGGTTATATTGCCCCCCGCTCACACATGGATATATTGCCCCCAGCTCACATGGATATATTGCCCCACTTCATCACATGGATATATATATTTGCCCCAGCTCACATGGATGTATTTGCCTCCAGCTCATGGATGTATTTGCCACCAGCTCGCATGGATGTATTTGCCCCCAGCTCACATGGATGTATTTGCCCCCAGCTCATGGATGTATTTTCCACTAGCTCACATGGATGTATTTGCCCCCAGCTCACATGGATGTATTTGCCACCAGCTCACATGGATGTATTTGCCCCCAGCTCACATGGATGTATTTGCCCCCAGCTCTCACCTCCTGTCTGCGGCCATTCTTCTCCCGAGTGGCCGCTGGCATGCAGCTTGGCCGCTCACTGGGAACCATCTGACCAGCGCAGCCGCATTCTCGCGAGATCGCGGAGTTCACGTGAACTCTGCGATCTCGTGCGCTGGTCAGGTGGTTCTGGCCAAGCTGCATGCCGGCAGTGCTGCTCCCAGATTCCAGCGCTGATTGCCGGAATCTGCGGGCTGCCTGGGCCCCCCTCCAGTGGCGGAATGCCAGGGCCCTGTCGCAAGTGCGACAGCTGCGACCCTGGTACTTCTGCCACTGGTATTCAGGTAGGGTTATCCACAGCAGTAACCAATTAGTAATCGGAGGTCGTGAAATTAATTTTCCCTGGCTGCTGGTGACACTGGATGGGGTGGAGAAAACTCTTCCACTTCACGCATAATTTTATCAAAAACGGGCTGGGCAGTGATTTAGATTACACTTGTTTTTTTAACTTCTTGCATTTTTGTTTGTGCTCTGCAAAATGTAGAGGAGGGGTGTGGAGGAGGGATTGGGTGGCGCTAAGGGTGGGTAGAGGTTGGGGTCATGGGTGGAGTCTGATGGGGGGCCCTTGCATTATTTGGTCCAGGGGCCCTGAGTATTGTCAGTCCGCCCTCCGTAATATCCATAGAATACATCCTACACACAACACAATTATTTGAGTCTGGGATCAACACATAGACTCCATTCTATAACCAAAGCCACACAGTGAGGAGCAAAGGATGTAAAGGCAACACGGAAAGATTACAAAATAAACGCACACAGTGACACACAGTGATACAAACAAGAGAAAAACAAAGCACATGTAAGTTATCAGCAAAACACAAAATAAACACAATAACAACATTTCATCTTTTTTAATGGTAGTGGCCCTTTAATTCTTGGAATGCAATAGTTGGTCAGAGAATCATAGGATGTTGATGCCAGATTTATAATTAGGCAAAGTAGGCATGTGCCTACAGATGCCTTGCTAAAAAACATACAATCTAAAATGTTTGGACCCCTGGAACCCTACATGGTAGAGAGTCATATGAGGTATCGTTGGAAAGGGCAGGGTATGACCTTTCCTTTGATACCAATCATGACCAGGATTTATATAAAATAAAGTAACAAGTAAAATATAAATATTTTTTTTTAACACAGCACTATTGTTCACTTTTTAAGTATAAAGTAAACAGTGATGCTGCACTAAATCACCTTCTCATTTCCTACGCTGCCAGCAAGTGTGGAGGTGACGGCACAAAGCGTTATTACACATTGTTTCATCGAAAACCTAAACCACCGTACTGCAGTATGGAGAGATGTATGCACCTCTGATTTATACACCACACAAGGTCAAGTGAGGTGTCATTGAACAGGTCAGAGTCTGGTTTTTAAAATGTGTTTGTACCCCAAACAAAATTTTAAAAAGTATTTCCCCCAGTTTTGGCACATTTTCTGGGGGGGGCACTCCAGATATCTGTGCCTACAGGCTCCTGAGATGTAAATCCGGCCCTGGTTATGTATAACCCTATCTGCACAGCTGTATACTGTATACATGTTCCTGCCCGGTTATGTAAAATAAAACGAATTTTGATTTTACACAATTCCAAAAATAGGCCCACCAAAATCATCAGCTCCAGGCCCATGACGATCTTAATCCTGCCCTGACATCACCTACTGCTGTTGACCCAAAAGAAAGCCAAAACTCAGGCTAAAGTGCTTCCCAAAATATGGGCAAAAATTCCTTCTCGACCACAGATGGCGTCAGATTTCTCCTTGGATCAAGCAGCCATTATCACATATTAAATATTATAACCCTTAATAATCTGTGTCTGCAGGAAGTCATCCAGTCGTTGTTTAAAAGTCTGTACAGTCTCTGACCCAACCACCTCAACAGGCAGAGAATTCCACAGCTTTATTGTTCTACCTGTAAAATAAACCTACCTATGCTTTAGGCTGAATTTTCTTTCTTCCAGTCTAAATGGGTGACCTCAGGCCCTGTGTATAGTCCTGTTAATAAATAGGTTTCCAGACAATGGCTTATAATGACCCCGTATATACTTATATAAAGTTATCAGATCCCCTCTAAGGCCCCGTATATATTTATATAAAGTTATCAGAACCCCTCTAAGGCCCTGTATATATATTTATATAAGGTTATCAGATCCCCTCTAAGGCCCGGATATATTTATATAAAGTTATCAGGTCCCTCTAAGGCCCCGTATATATTTATATAAAGTTATCAGATCCCCTCTAAGGCCCTGTATATATATTTATATAAGGTTATCAGATCCCCTCTAAGGCCCCGTATATATTTATATAAGGTTATCAGATCCCCTCTAAGGCCCGGATATATTTATATAAAGTTATCAGGTCCCTCTAAGGCCCCGTATATATTTATATAAAGTTATCAGATTCCCTCTAAGGCCCCGTATATATTTATATAAAGTTATCAGATCCCCTCTAAGGCCCCGTATATATTTATATAAAGTTATCAGATTCCCTCTAAGGCCCCGTATATATTTATATAAAGTTATCAGATTCCCTCTAAGGCCCCGTATATATTTATATAAAGTTATCAGATCCCCTCTAAGGCCCCGTATATATTTATATAAAGTTATCAGATCCCCTCTAAGGCCCCGTATATATTTATATAAAGTTATCAGATCCCCTCTAAGGCCCCGTATATATTGATATAAAGTTATCAGATCCCCTCTAAGGCTAGGGTCAGAGTGGGGCAGTCGGAACGCGCGTGCAGGCGCACTAAATCACGGCGGCAGTAGCAGCACATAACGGCCAATGACGGCCAATATACGCAGTACGTGCGTACAAAAGTGCGCCGACACCACGCAACCGGCAAATGAACGCATTTTTCTCAGAACGTGAAACCGCTGCTACAGACGTACAGAGTGCGCTGCGGCCGCATGGCAGCGTGTGTGCGTGATTAGGAGACGTCAGACGCTGCTAGTGTGCGGCCTACATAACGTTCAAACAGCCGGATTTCCCTAGAATTGCGTTGGTGAGTACCTGCGACTGTGCGACTGTGGTCGTCTGACCACTTAAGCGTATTCCGTGAAAAAATGCGTGCGCACGCATCGACGTACATTTTGACGGTGGCCGCAGAAAATGCGCTCATCTGTCCCTAGCCTAAGGCACCATTTCTCTAAACTAAGCAGACTTCACATAGGGAACCAACCAAAGGTGAATAGGAATGGCGTAATGCTACCCCCACTGCTAGCAACAATTATGTACATATATAAATGCTGTATATATCTGCTTATGTACTTTAATAGCTCTGTGAATATGTTGCAGAGGTTACCATGATAGCATAACTGGGTTTTCATTTCCACGTTTATCTCCAAGGTCAGAAAAGCAGGACTTTGAAGGCTTCAGCGATATCCTCCCACAACACACAAACATGTACTCATATAGCGTTAATGGAGTGATTATCTAGCAACGTGTCTGTCATACTCTCAGAAAACTACAAGAAGCAGGTCAAAATAAAAAGACAAATTGTGTTTGTCTTACGTAAAATGAAACAAAACAATCAAACATGGGGCACTTGAAGTATGCCGGGCGGTACAGGAAACATGCTGCTGTGCAGTGTACTGTCATTTCAAGCAAGACTTAAAAGCAGACCTGGCCCTTTCCGGGCTACATTTCCCTTGAGGCACAGTCAGTCTTCTAAGTGACTGAGCATCATGGGTGATGTAGTTCCAAAACATCCGAAGTGCCAAAGTTGCTGACCACTGACTTAAAGTATAACCCAGAATTCTTTGAATGCAGAAGATGGACAGAGAATCATGGGAGTAGTAGTGCAGAAACATCTAGAAGCCCAGAGTTTGAGATCCCTTCTATATAAATACTCAAGGACATAGAGAGGGGAAAAAAAGGAGAATAAAGCTAATAGGTAGCTTATGGGCTGCACATAAGCAGAATAAAAGAGTATTTGACTCATTAACTGGCTGTCAAACTCTGGTTCCTCTGATGTTTCTCAACTACTACTCCCATGATTCCCTAGTCATCTATTGCATTGAAGGAATTCTGCTTTACAAAAAATATTTATATAAGCCTCTACGCTTTTGCTGGCAGCATAGGAAATGAGAAGGTGATTTAGTGCAGCATCACTGCTCACTTTATACTTAAAAAAGTGAACAATTGTGCTGCGTTAGAAAAATAAATATTTATATTTAACTTGTTACTTTACTTTATATTAAACCTGGTCATGAATGGTATCAATGGAAAGGTCCTACCCTGCCCTTTCCAACGATACCTCATATGACCCTCTACCATGTAGGGTTCCAGGGGTCCAAACATTTGTATTTGTAATTTTGTTTAACATAGCAAGACGCCCCCTGTGGTAGATGCCTGTAGGCACAGGCACATGCCTACTTTGCCTAATTATAACTCCGGCCCTATATATAACCCGGCAGATATATAAGTTGCCCTGTGTATAGCTGTGTAGATATATAGGGCGCTATTACAATCTTAACGGTAACGTTAGCGCTCAGCTACGTGAGCATTAACGCTAGCATAAGTGAGTCTAGCGCATGCCCCCCCCCCAATATTACTTTCTGAATGCTAACGGGTTAAAAACAGAGATTGCGCTCCCTTCCACGAGCTTACTTCACTTTGCGCTCCCTATGCTTAACATGGAGACCGCAATCAGTAATTAGGGTTAGGAATACAAAGTCCTAACGCTAATTACATACCGCTGTGGCTAACTGAAAGGTTAACCACATCTAGGAGCTGGTGCTAACCGATACGGCTTCTGCAGAACCAGCTGAAACCCCCCCTTCCACAAATCATATTCTCACCCCTCATCCTGCGGCGAGAGAACACTTCCACCGGGAGCAGATAATCCCCATTCTCCCTCTGGGATCACTCCACGGACCTGTAGGATCTCGCAAGAGCGAGATCCTGCAGGTCACGTGACCTGACAGCACAAGCCTCCATGGAGTCCTATGGATTCCAGGAGGGGATACTCGTGGCGGCGCATAACGCTGCTTTACGGGGCAGGCTGCTGAATCATTGCCTGCCCCTTAAAGGAACACTCTAGGCTAAAAATCCCCCCCCTTTTTTTTACATTAAAATATACCTATTCCCTACCTAGTTATTCAGTATATATATATATATTTTTTTTTACTGTAATACTTACCCTAAAAACCACTTGTTTCCAACGGTGTCTTTTTTTTTATATATACTCACCTTCCTCCTCTTCCGCTCCTGTCCTGTTAAAACAGGGACACTTAGGGGAAATCCCCATTAAAGCCTTGTTAGGCAATGCTAAGGCATAGCTGTGGTGATAGGGGTCTTGCCCCCCAAGTCAGTTCCTTTTTTTTTCTTTAATCCAATTTTATTGAGTGTAAAATGTGTACAGATCAAAAGGAGTACGGTGAGAAATTTCAAATGTCGTGACATTTTAGTGCTCTCTGAATAACCCCTTTAGTTCCGTTTCGGTGATTCCAGTTAGTCAAAAATTCGGTGCATTCACTGAACGCCGGCGAAACGCACCGTATTTCGCTTTCAGTTTGCCTGTATTTGGTAAACAAACGATCTGCCCCGAAATTGCACCATACTGTGAAATTCACCATACGGTGCAATCCGGTGGCAAATTCGGACCTTAGTGAATAAACTCCCATGTCTTCAGATGAGCGTATTATCTCAACCTCGGTAAACCAGTCTTGGAGACGAGGTATGATATCACGAGCCAAGTTAGGTCTTTAATCTATGTAAGAAGGGCGGGGAGATACTGTGACCCCTCCGCTAAACTCCAACACTGTCGTTTAGATCCACTAGATTTCGCGTTACAGGGAAAATCAATTGCGTTCCAATAATCGAGCAACAGTACAGCTAATTCAACTTTGAACGGCAATAAAGATACACAGAACGACATTGTGTAACATAAGCCTGCTCTATCCTCCTCGGCCTTTGCTGCGTTCCAAGGTTCCCCGAGCGCTCCTAGTCCATTTATTGTGGATGGGCTCACTCCTTGCCTCTGATTAGGTGCTTTCAGCAGGTACAGATAGTCATGGACACGGATAAAGTACATGGTTGTGATCGGGAGGTGAAGGCATTCTCCCTTTGGTTACTCATTATCTCCTTAACATTCTCTGGTCTTAATCAGGTCAAGGTGTTTGGTCACTAAGTAAAGAAGAAGGCATTCTTTGCGAGTACTTCAACTCATCTCCACGTATCTGCGGCACCACGGTTTAACCTTTAAGTGGAGACGCTGCCGTATGGATCTGCGCGGAGGTCTTGCAGGTCTTTGGCTCCTTCTGGATAGAAGCGAATAGATTCGTTTCGGTTCCTTGGGCTTCCCGGATCGGATCCTAAATAAAAATGGAAGTTGTCAACACTCACGAAAGCTCTGTGCTCCCTCCTCAAAACAGGAGAAGCCTCACACGATACCTTCGGACGCTGAAAAAAAGACTCTTCACTTGGTATGTACCCTGAAACCAGGCTAGGGAGTAAGTTCTCACAGGAACAGGGCCCACACATCCTTCTATATCTGTACCCAGGTCTATTCAAAGAAAGGTGAAACTCAGGAGAATGGCTGGAGAAGTGAAAATTCTAAGTCCAAATAGCCGAACCGGAAAAATTCTCCCATTTATCTCACTTTCCAAATCGGCTATTTGGTCTGGATTGTTCTCTTCTCCTGCCAGTTCTCCTGGTTTTCACCTTTCTTTGAATAGACCTGACTGACTTGCCTTTTTGGTGTATTGTAGAATTGTTTTACCTTTTGTACAGCGCTGTGGAATGTGTGGGCACTTAACGAAGTATTATTTAACATAAATCACGGAGCATGAATCAGAGGAGAACTGCAAGAAATTGCATTTTTTTATTACTATTATACTTTATGTATAAAGCGCCAACACATTCTGCAGCGCTGTACTAAGTATACTTGGTACAGTTAAGGCTGGGGTCAGACGAACGCAGTGCGAACGTGCGTTTACCCGCACTTTATTATGGCCATTGTAGCAGCAAATGATGTCCAACGCAGGCCCACACACGAAGTACGGCCGCGCAACGCAAGCGGCAAACGAACGCATTTTCGCAAGAACGTCGAACCGCTAGTACTGACGTACAGAGTGCGCTGCGTCCGCATAGCGGCGTGTGTGCGTGATTAGGAGACGACAGACGCTGCTAATGTCTGGCCAACATAACGTCCAGACACCCAAAGATTCCTGGTTTGGATCCGTATGAAATCACGGCCGTAATTGCGCATCGTATGACCGCTATCGCGTATTCTGTGAAAAAGTACGTCCATGCGTTCGGACGTACTTTTTTACGGACGATGCGAAAAATGCATTAGTCTGACCCTAACCTAAAATGACAGGTACAGTATATCTGGAGACAGGACATTAAACAAACAGATACAGAAGGGATGGAGACACTATTTCTGTAGAATTTACAATATACATGATGTTCGTGGACATCGTGGCTCTATCTGTAAGGCTAGGGTCAAACGAACGCATTATTCGCAGCGACCGTCAAAAAGTGCGTCCGAACGCATTCATATATCTTTTCACAGAATGCGCGAAAACGGTCGTACGATGCGCATTTTCATGAGTGATTTGTTACGGATCCAAACCAGGAATCATTGGGTGTCTGGACGTTATGTTGGCCGGACATGAGCAGCGTCTGACGTCTCCTAATCACGCAAACACGCCGCTAGAGGACGCAGCGCACTCTGTACGTCAGTACTAGCGGTTCTGTGTTCTCAAAAAAATGTGTTTGTTTGCCGCTTGCGTTGCGCGGCCGCACTTTCGTGCGGCCGTACTTCGTATATTGGCCGTCATTGCGCGTCATTTGCTGCTACTGCGGCCGTGATTAAGTGCGCCAGAACGCACGTTTAGGCTGGGGTCAAACGAAAGCATTTTTACACGCGAACGTAAAAAAGTGCGTCCGAACGCATTGACGTATTTTTTCACGGAATATGCGAAAACGGTCATACGATGCGCATTTTCGTGCGTGATGTTTTACGGATCCAAACCAGGAAACTTTTTGCGTCTGGACGTTATGTTGGCCGGACATGAGCAGGGTCTGACGTCTCCAAATCACACACACACACCGCTAGTGGACGCAGCGCACTCTGTACGTCCGTACTAGCAGTTCAGCGTTCTCGAAAAAAATGCGTTCATTTTCCACTTGCGTTGAGCAGCCGGACTTTCGTGCGACCGTACTTCGTATATTGGCTGTCATTGCCCATCATTTGCTGCTAGTGCGGCCGTGATTAAGTGCGCCAGAACGCACGTTAAAAGTGCGCTGGTCTGACCCCAGCCTAAAAATGCTTTCGTCTGACCCCAGCCTTAATCATGCCAACTCTGGTTTTCTGTCAGCTTCACTTTTTCAGGCTGAATATGCAAATCCAACATTGTGCAACAAAGTATATGAATGCCTGAACACAATGGGGTGGATGAGCTTTCTAATCTACACGCTAAGCAGATAATGTGTTAGGGGGATAGATAAACCACTTTCTCTGGAATCAAACTGCTTGAGATATTTGTCTCTGGCAACTCATACTTCTCTCAAACAATGGGAACGAACATCACACTAGCTCCACTCACATACAAAACCATATGAAAATGTGTATATATTTATTTATAATGGATTTTACCAGGAAGGATACATTGAGATTTCTCTCGTTTTCAAGTCTGTCCTGGGCTCAAGAACATTGAAATGTTACAGAAATACAAACAGGGTTATCCAAAGAGATTCGAAAAGTCACCACACGTTCGGTGACTTTTCGTTCTCTTCAATTCGGTTCCTTTTGCCGATTGCATTTCGGTGACCCTGCGGTGTATTCAGCAAACACCACAGGGTCCCCGAATTGCAGGGAAAAGCTGCCGAAAACCTGACGAAACCTAACCGAATGCACGCTGAAAACAAGCAAAAACATCTGGATTAACCTTCGAAAAAGCCGAACAGGAGCCGAACAGGAGCCGAAAGGGAGCCGAATCACACAGAGCCGAAGCAGCTGTGACGTAGAGGAGGCAGTGAATAAATTAGAAAAACCATTTGTATGAATCTGGGAAAAAGAAACGCTGTTTGCAAAGAAACTACTGAGCGAAAATGTCTGAAATTTTCACAGGAGGTCCAGGGAATGATAATAAAGAGGGCTGTTACAAAAAAAATAAGTAAACTGAAAAAAAAAATCAAAAAAAAATCGGACTTTTAAAAAAAATAAAAATAAATCAGAAAAATGCTTAAAGTATCCTAAAAAATCTATAAATAAAGAGACTTTTTGCTGCAGAATTTTATAATGAACGGTTTATTAGATATTGAATTAAAACGGGAATATTTTTAACATTGAAGCCTATGGGATTCTCCTGAATTAACTTGCCGAATTAAACCACCGAATGGCAGGGCATTAGGGGAACCTTTCACTGCTGGTTTGTGTTGTCTGAATAGCCGAAGCAGTGCTTCTCTATGGGGATTTCACTGCCCTCGAACAGGGACCGAACAGGCACCGTATGTTCAGGCAATTCGACAGGATTTGGCGAATTGCCTGCTCTCTGGATAGCCGAATGGTCAGGAAAGGTAACCGAACGCTGATTTTCAGCGTTCGGTTACCTTTCTCAAGCAATTCGGATCTCTTTGGATAACCCTGAAAGTAATAAAATGCAAGATATTAAAAACACAAATATACAGATTAACACAGAATAAAAATGTAAGAAATATTGTCCCTATGTTACATGTTTACAGGTGCATTCCGTATATAGTCACTATGTTACATGTTTACAGGTGCATTCTGTATATAGTCACTATGTTACATGTTTACAGGTGCATTCTGTATATAGTCACTGTGTTACATGTTTACAGGTGCATTCTGTATATAGTCACTGTTACACGTTTACAGGTGCATTCTGTATATAGTCACTATCAGGGTTATCCAAAGAGATTCGAAAAGTCACCGCACGTTCGGTGACTTTTCGTTCTCTTCAATTCGGTTCCTTTTGCCGATTGCATTTCGGTGACCCTGCGGTGTATTCAGCAAACACCACAGGGTCCCTGAATTGCAGGGAAAAGCTGACGAAAACCTGACGAAAACTCACCGAATGCACGCTGAAAACAAGCAAAAACATCTGGATTAACCTTCGAAAAAGCCGAACAGGAGCCGAACAGGAGCCGAACAGGAGCCGAATCACACAGAGCCGAAGCAGCTGTGACATAGAGGAGGCAGTGAATAAATTAGAAAAACCATTTGTATGAATCTGGGAAAATGAAACGCTGTTTGCAAAGAAACTACTGAGCGAAAATGTCTGAAATTTTCACAGGAGGTCCAGGGAATGATAATAAAGAGGGCTGTTACAAAAAAAATAAGCAAACTGAAAAAAAAAAAAAAAAAAATCGGACTTTTAATTTTTTTTAAAAAATTCAGAAAAATGCTTAAAGTATCCTAAAAAATCTATAAATAAAGAGACTTTTGCTGCAGAATTTTATACTGAACAGTTTATTAGATATTGAATTAAAACAGGAATATTTTTAACATTGAAGCCTATGGGATTCTCCTGAATAAATTGCCGAATTAAACCACCGAATGGCAGGGCATTAGGGGAACCTTTCACTGCTGGTTTGTGTTCTCTGAATAGCCGAAGCAGTGCATTTTCATGGGGTTTTCACTGCCCTCGAACAGGCACCGAACAGGCACCGTATGTTCAGGCAATTCGCCAGGATTTGGTGAATTGCCTGCTCTCTGGATAGCCGAATGGCCAGGAAAGGTAACCGAACGCTGATTTTCAGCGTTCGGTTACCTTTCTCAAGCAATTCGGATCTCTTTGGATAACCCTGTATGTTACATGTTTACAGGTGCATTCTGTATATTGTCCCTATGTTACATGTTTACAGGTGCATTCCGTATATAGTCACTATGTTACATGTTTACAGGTGCATTCTGTATATAGTCACTATCAGGGTTATCCAAAGAGATTCGAATTGCTTGAGAAAGGTAACCGAACGCTGAAAATCAGGGTTCGGTTACCTTTCCTGGCCATTCGGCTATCCAGAGAGCAGGCAATTCGCCAAATCCTGTCGAATTGCCTGCACATACGGTGCCTGTTCGGTCCCTGTTCGAGGGCAGTGAAATCCCCATCAAAAAGCACTGCTTCGGCTATTCAGAGAACACAAACCAGCAGTGAAAGGTTCCCCTAATGCCCTGCCATTCGGTGGTTTCATTCGGCAAATTTATTCAGGAGAATCCCATAGACTTCAATGTTAAAAATATTCCGGTTTTAATTCAATATCTAATAAACCGTTCATTATAAAATTCTGCAGCAAAAAGTCTCTTTATTTATAGATTTTTTAGGATACTTTAAGCATTTTTCTGAATTTTTTAAAAAAAAATTAAAAGTCCGATTTTTTTTTTTTTTTTTTCAGTTTGCTTATTTTTTTTGTAACAGCCCTCTTTATTATCATTCCCTGGACCTCCTGTGAAAATTTCAGACATTTTCGCTCAGTAGTTTCTTTGCAAACAGCGTTTCTTTTTCCCAGATTCATACAAATGGTTTTTCTAATTTATTCACTGCCTCCTCTATGTCACAGCTGCTTCGGCTCTGTGTGATTCGGCTCCTTTTCGGCTCCTGTTCGGCTCCTCTTCGAAGGTTAATCCAGATGTTTTTGCTTGTTTTCAGCGTGCATTCGGTTAGTTTTCGTCAGGTTTTCGGCAGCTTTTCCCTGCATTTCGGGGACCCTGTGATGTTTGCTGAATACACCGCAGGGTCACCGAAATGGGATCGGCAAAAGGAACCGAATTGAAGAGAACGAAAAGTCACCGAACGTGCGGTGACTTTTCGAATCTCTTTGGATAACCCTGTATGTTACATGTTTACAGGTGCATTCTGTATATAGTCACTATGTTACATGTTTACAGGTGCATTCTGTATATAGTCACTATGTTACATGTTTACAGGTGCATTCCGTATATAGTCACTATGTTACATGTTTACAGGTGCATTCTGTATATAGTCACTATGTTACATGTTTACAGGTGCATTCTGTATATAGTCACTATCAGGGTTATTCAAAGAGATCCGAATGGCTTGAGAAAGGTAACCGAACGCTGAAAATCAGCGTTCGGTTACCTTTCTTGGCCGCTCGGCTATCCAGAGAGCAGGCAATTCGCCAAATCCTGGCGAATTGCCTGCACATTCGGTGCCTGTTCGAGGGCAGTGAAATCCCCATAAAAAAGCACTGCTTCGGCTATTCAGAGAACACAAACCAGCAGTGAAAGGTTCCCGAAATGCCCTGCCATTCGGTGATATAATTCGGCAGGTTTATTCAAGAGAATCCCATAGACGTCAATGTTAAAAATATTCCCGTTTTAATTTAATATCTAATAAACCATTTATTATAAAATTCTGCAGTAAAGAGTCTCTTAATTTATAGATTTTTTTATGATATTTTAAGCATTTTTCTGGATTTTTCTTTAAAAAAGTCCGATTTTTTTTAACTTTACTTCTTTTTTCTGTAACAGCCCTCTTTATTATCATTCATTGGATCTCATATGTAAATTTAAGACATTTTCGCTCAGTAGTTTCTTTGCAAACAGCGTTTCATTTTCAAACATTCAAGCAAACTGTGTTCCTAATTTATTCACTCCATTCGTCTGCGGTGTCGGCTTTTTCCGGCGGCTTCGCTGCGTGTGATCGGCTCCTACTCGGGTTTTTCCGGCGTCTTCGACAGGTTAATCCAGATGTTTTTGCGGGTTTTCGGCGTGCATTCGCCGGGTTTTCGCCAAGTCGTCAGTGGGTGTTCGGCGGGTTTTCGGCATCTTTTCCCTGCACTTCGACAGCCCTGTGGTGCTCGCTGAATACACCGCAGGGTCGCCGAAATGGGAAAGCCGATTTGCACCAAATTGAAGAGAACGAAAAGTCACCGAACGTGCGGTGACTTTTCGATTCTCTTTGAATAACCCTGTATGTGACATGTTTACAGGTGCATTTTGTATATAGTCACTGTGTTACATGTTTACAGGTGCATTCTGTATATAGTCACTATGTTACATGTTACATGTTTACAGGTGCATTCTGTATATAGTCACTATGTTACATGTTACATGTTTACAGGTGCATTCTATATATAGTCACTATGTTATATGTTTACAGGCGCATTCTGTATATAGTCACTATGTTACATGTTTACAGGTGCATTCTGTATATAGTCACTATGTTACATGTTTACAGGTGCATTCCGTATATAGTCACTATGTTACATGTTTACAGGTGCATTCTGTATATAGTCACTATGTTACATGTTTACAGGTACATTCTGTATATAGTCACTATGTTACATGTTTACAGGTGCATTCTATATATAGTCACTATGTTACATGTTTACAGGTGCATTCTGTATATAGTCACTATGTTACATGTTTACAGGTGCATTCTGTATATAGTCACTATGTTACATGTTTACAGGTGCATTCCGTATATAGTCACTATGTTACATGTTTACAGGTGCATTCTGTATATAGTCACTGTATTACATGTTTACAGGTGCATTCTGTATATAGTCACTATGTTACATAGTTACAGGTGCATTCTGTATCTAGTCACTATTTTACATGTTTACAGGTGCATTCTGTATATAGTCACTATGTTACATGTTTACAGGTTGTCACGGATGGCTCTGTTCTGGGGCGCCTGGCAGCAGATTCCTCGCTGCTCGCTGGCCAGGCGCCGAATAATAACGCCACCGGGTGCGCTCACGTGGGACGCCGGGGGCGGAGCCTGGCGTTGTGACGCGGACCCGCCGGGTTTAAAACCCGGCTTCACTAGTTCGCCGGTGCCCTGACGTGGTATTCACTCCCGCAGAGCTCTTGTGTTTTTTGCAAAATATCTGTGTCTGACCTTGCTTCTGACTTGAACCATTCTGTGTATGACCCCTGGCATTGGCGAACGAACCATTCTGTGTATGACCCCTGGCATTGGTGAACGAACCATTCTGTGTATGACTCCTGGCATTGGTGAACGAACCATTCTGTATATGACCCCTGGCATTGGCGAACGAACCATTCTGTGTATGACTCCTGGCATTGGCAAACGAACCATTCTGTGTATGACTCCTGGCATTGGCAAACGAACCATTCTGTGTATGACCCCTGGCATTGGCAAACGAACCATTCTGTGTATGACCCCTGGCATTGGCGAACGAACCACCCTGTGTATAACCCCTGGTATTGGCATTTACTCTTCTCACGGTTCTGCTCTTAACTTTGGTACCGAGGTCAGTCTGTGTGGCACCCTAAGCACACATCAGACTACCTCTTATATTACTAAGGTCCTAGGGAGAACGAATACTCTATTCTGTACATCTGTCTGGTGTTTACCCTTGTTTGTCTATTGTCTGGTTAATTATCTGTCTAGTTGTGCCGACCATTCAAGGATCGGAAGGGTAGAGAGCGGTCTACGTATAGGGACCACTATTCTGGTATTCAGGGGGATTCGTGACACAGGTGCATTCGGTATATAGTCACTGTGTTACATGTTTACAGGTGCATTCTGTATATAGTCACTGTGTTACATGTTTACAGGTGCATTCTGTATATAGTCACTGTGTTACATGTTTACAGTTGCATGCTGTATATAGTCACTATGTTACATGTTTACAGGTGCATTCTGTATATAGTCACTATGTTACATGTTTACAGGTGCATTCTGTATATAGTCACTATGTTACATGTTTACAGGTGCATTCTGTATATAGTCACTATCAGGGTTATCCAAAGAGATCCGAATTGCTTGAGAAAGGTAACCGAACGCTGAAAATCAGCGTTCGGTTACCTTTCCTGGCCATTCGGCTATCCAGAGAGCAGGCAATTCGCCAAATCCTGTCGAATTGCCTGAACATACGGTGCCTGTTCGGTCCCTGTTCGAGGGCAGTGAAATCCCCATCAAAAAGCACTGCTTCGGCTATCAGAGAACACAAACCAGCAGTGAAAGGTTCCCCTAATGCCCTGCCATTCGGTGGTTTAATTCGGCAAATTTATTCAGGAGAATCCCATAGACTTCAATGTTAAAAATATCCCGTTTTAATTCAATATCTAATAAACCGTTCATTATAAAATTCTGCAGCAAAAAGTCTCTTATTTATAGATTTTTTAGGATACTTTAAGCATTTTTCTGAATTTTTTAAAAAAATTAAAAGTCCGATTTTTTTTTTTTTTTTTTTTTTGCTTATTTTTTTTGTAACAGCCCTCTTTATTATCATTCCCTGGACCTCCTGTGAAAATTTCAGACATTTTCGCTCAGTAGTTTCTTTGCAAACAGCGTTTCTTCCCCAGATTCATACAAATGGTTTTTCTAATTTATTCACTGCCTCCTCTACGTCACAGCTGCTTCGGCTCTGTGTGATTCGGCTCCTTGTCGGCTCCTGTTCGGCTCCTCTTCGAAGGTTAATCCAGATGTTTTTGCTTGTTTTCATAGTGCATTCGGTTAGTTTTCGTCAGGTTTTCGGCAGCTTTTCCCTGCAATTCGGGGACCCTGTGGTGTTTGCTGAATACAACCCAGGGTCACCGAAATGCAATCGGCAAAAGGAACGAATTGAAGAGAACGAAAAGTCACCGAACGTGCGGTGACTTTTCGAATCTCTTTGGATAACCCTGCATGTGATATGTTTACAGGTGCATTCTGTATATACAGGGTTATCCAAAGAGATTCGAAAAGTCACCGCACGTTCGGTGACTTTTCGTTCTCTTCAATTCGGTTCCTTTTGCCGATTGCATTTCGGTGACCCTGCGGTGTATTCAGCAAGCACCACAGGGTCCCCGAATTGCAGGAAAAGCTGCCGTAAACCCACCGAAAACTAACCGAATGCACGCTGAAAACAAGCAAAAACATCTGGATTAACCTTTCAAAAAGCCGAACAGGAGCCGAATCACACAGAGCCGAAGCAGCTGAGACGTAGAGGAGGCAGTGAATAAATTAGAAAAACCATTTGTATGAATCTGGGAAAATGAAACGCTGTTTGCAAAGAAACTACTGAGCGAAAATGTCTGAAATTTTCACAGGAGGTCCAGGGAATGATAATAAAGAGGGCTGTTACAAAAAAAATAAGTAAACTGAAAAAAAAAATAAAAAAAAATCGGACTTTTAATAAAAAATAAAAAAAATCAGAAAAATGCTTAAAGTATCCTAAAAAATCTATAAATAAAGAGACTTTTTGCTGCAGAATTTTATAATGAACGGTTTATTAGATATTGAATTAAAACGGGAATTTTTTAACATTGAAGCCTATGGGATTCTCCTGAATAAATTTGCCGAATGAAACCACCGAATGGCAGGACATTAGGGGAACCTTTCACTGCTGGTTTGTGTTCTCTGAATAGCCGAAGCAGTGCTTTTTGATGGGGATTTCACTGCCCTCGAACAGGGACCGAACAGCACCATATGGCAGGCAATTCGCCAGTATTTGGCGAATTGCCTGCTCTCTGGATAGCCGAATGGCCAGGAAAGGTAACCGAACGCTGATTTTCAGCGTTCGGTTACCTTCTCAAGCAATTCGGATCTCTTTGGATAACCCTGTTAGTCACCCCCAGGGTTATCCAGACAGGGTTATCCAAAGAGATCCGAATTGCTTGAGAAAGGTAACCGAATGCTGAAAATCAGCGTTCGGTTACCTTTCCTGGCCATTCGGCTATCCAGAGAGCAGGCAATTCGCCAAATCCTGGCGAATTGCCTGCACATACGGTGCCTGTTCGATTCCTGTTCGAGGGCAGTGAAATCCCCATGAAAATGCACTGCTTCGGCTATTCAGAGAACACAAACCAGCAGTGAAAGGTTCCCTAATGTCCTGCCATTCGGTTTTCATTCGGCAAATTTATTCAGGAGAATCCATAGACTTCAATGTTAAAAATATTCCCGTTTTAATTCAATATCTAATAAACCGTTCATTAAAAATTCTGCAGCAAAAAGTCTCTGTATTTATAGATTTTTTAGGATACTTTAAGCATTTTTCAGATTTTTTTTTTTTTTTAAAAAGTCCGATTTTTTTTTTTTTTTTTTTTTTTTTTTTCAGTTTACTTATTTTTTTTGTAACAGCCTCTTTATTATCATTCCCTGGACCTCCTGTGAAAATTTCAGACATTTTCGCTCAGTAGTTTCTTTGCAAACAGCGTTTCTTTTTCCCAGATTCATACAAATGTTTTTCTAATTTATTCACTGCCTCCTCTACGTCACAGCTGCTTCGGCTCTGTGTGGATTCGGCTCATGTTCGGCTCCTGTTCGGCTCCTGTTCGGCTTTTTTTAGGTTAATCCAGATGTTTTGCTTGTTTTCAGCATGCATCGGTTAGTGTTCGTCAGGTTTTCGGCAGCTTTTCCCTGCAATTCGGGGACCCTGTGGTGTTTGCTGAAATGCACCGCAGGGTCACCGAAATGCAATCGGCAAAAGGAACCGAATTGAAGAGAACGAAAAGTCACCGAACGTGCGGTGACTTTCGAATCTTTTTGGATAACCCTGAAAGAGATCCGAATTGCTTGAGAAAGGTAACCGAACGCTGAAAATCAGCGTTCGCCTTCGGTTGCCTTTCCTGGCCATTCGGCTATCCAGAGAGCAGGCAATTCGCCAAATCCTGGCGAATTGCCTGCACATACGGTGCCTGTTCGGTGCCTGTTCGAGGGCAGTGAAATCCTCATGAAAATGCACTGCTTCGGCTATTCAGAGAACACAAACCAGCAGAGAAAGGTTCCCGAAATGCCCTGCCATTCGGGGGTTTAATTCGGCAAATTTATTCAGGAGAATCCCATAGGCTTCAATGTTAGAAATATTCCCATTTTAATTCAATATCTAATAAACCGTTCATTATAAAATTCTGCAGCAAAAAGTCTCTTAATTTATAGATTTTTTAGGATACTTTAACAGGGTTATCCAAAGAGATTCGAAAAGTCACCGCACGTTCGGTGACTTTTCGTTCTCTTCAATTCGGTTCCTTTTGCCGATTGCATTTCGGTGACCCTGCGGTGTATTCAGCAAACACCACAGGGTCCCCGAATGCAGGGAAAAGCTGCCGAAAACCTGACGAAAACTAACCGAAATGCACGCTGAAAACAAGCAAAAACATCTGGATTAACCTTCGAAGAGGAGCCGAACAGGAGCCGAACAGGAGCCGAATCACACAGAGCCGAAGCAGCTGTGACGTAGAGGAGGCAGTGAATAAATTAGAAAAACCATTTGTATGAATCTGGGAAAAAGAAACGCTGTTTGCAAAGAAACTACTGAGCGAAAATGTCTGAAATTTTCACAGGAGGTCCAGGGAATGATAATAAAGAGGGCTGTTACAAAAAAAATAAGCAAACTGAAAAAAAAAAAAAAAAAAAAAAATCGGACTTTTAATTTTTTTTTAAAATTCAGAAAAATGCTTAAAGTATCCTAAAAAATCTATAAATAAAGAGACTTTTTGCTGCAGAATTTTATAATGAACGGTTTATTAGATTTGAATTAAAACGGGAATATTTTTAACATTGAAGCCTATGGGATTCTCCTGATAAATTTGCCGAATTAAACCACCGAATGGCAGGGCATTAGGGGAACCTTTCACTGCTGGTTTTGTGTTCTCTGAATAGCCGAAGCAGTGCTTTTTGATGGGGATTTCACTGCCCTCGAACAGGGACCGAACAGGCACCGTATGTTCAGGCAATTCGACAGGATTTGGCGAATTGCCTGCTCTCTGGATAGCCGAATGGTCAGGAAAGGTAACCGAACCCTGATTTTCAGCGTTCGGTTACCTTTCTCAAGCAATTCGAATCCTTTGGATAAACCTGTAAGCATTTTCTGGGTTTTTTTTTAACCACTTCGCTGCTAAGGACGCGCTCAGCGCGTCCAACCGCAGGTACGTTCCTGCGGTGACGCGCTGAGCGCGTCCTCTCTTTCGGGCCGTGTTCGGCCGGGTTCCGGCCGATCGCTGGGCCCCTCGGTGCGGGCTGACATCCTCGATGTCAGCCCAGCACCCGGAACCGCCCCCGGAGTAATTAGGTGTCATCGCGGGGGTGCGATGACACCAAATTCAGACACCCCCCCCCCCCCCCCGCATGTGCGGAGGAGATGCCTGAAAAGTAGGGGGGGTGGTCCTTCGACCTTCTCTCCCTCCCGATCAGCGGTGTGCAGGGGATTAACCCAGGCACCGTTTGGAAGGGCACAGCCTGCCCTTCCAAATGGTACCTGGCATTAGCCCCATGGGGGCTGGATCACGAATCAGCTCCGAAAAGCGCCGGTTCGTGATCCTTTCCCGGAGCTGGCCGACATCTTGGATGTTGGCCAAGCTTCCGCGAATGCCCCCTGAGGACTGGCGTCATCGTGCATAGCACGATGACGCCAGTCCTGGAGTTAACCCCTATCTGCCACCAATGGTGGAGATAGGGGGTTCCAATGAACCCCCTATCTCCCGATCCGTGGCAGTTAGGGGGTTAATGTTTGGTATTGTTGGATCGGCCAGAGCATGGCCGTTCCAACAATACCAAACATGAGTATAAAAAAGTTGTAAAAAATAAAATTAAAATAAAAATAAATAAAAAAATATTTAAAAAAAAATAAAAAAATAAATAAACAAGTTTTTTTTCTTTTTTTTGGTTTGTTAATGCAGCAATATTGTTCCCATTTCAATTATAATGTGAACAATGATGCCTGCACTAACGATTTTTTGTATGCGGTGCGTTTGTTAAAAATCGCGTAATTTCCCCAAAAAAAAAATGTAACGAGACCCCATCTCTAAAATTTTTAAACAAGCGCGCCCCATACAAAATATAACCACAATTGCTCGCATGTTTAAATGTGAAAAAAAACACTTTACACGTCGTAAATTATTGAAAATTCATATTTTATTGCATTTTTGTTATATATACAGACAGGTCATGACGTATACATATAATAATGACATATTATGAATCTGCCGAGTCTGACGGAAAGAACGATCTATACATGTCTGGGTCATATACTAAAATAAGCCTTCAAAACACGTTTAAACATGATGAAGCAAAAATCGGTAAAAATTAGCTCAGCACAGAGGCGGGAAAAGCCTCAGCAGCGAAAGGGTTAAAGTCCGATTTTTCTTTTAATTTTTTTTAAGTTTACTTATTTTTTCTGTAACAGCCCTCTTTATTATCATTCCCTGGACCTCCTGTGTAAATTTCAGACATTTTCGCTCAGTAGTTTCTTTGCAAACAGCGTTTCATTTTCCCCAGATTCATACAAATGGTTTTGCTAATTTATCACTGCCTCCTCTACGTCTCAGCTGCTTCGGCTCTGTGTGATTCGGCTCCTGCTCGGGTTTTTCGAAGGTTAATCCAGATGTTTTTGCGGGTTTTCGGCGTGCATTCGGTGGGTTTTGCGGTTCGTTTTCGTGGGGTTTGCGGCAGCTTTTCCCTGCAATTCGGGGAAACTGTGGCGCTTGCTGAATACACCGCAGGGTCACCGAAATAGGATCGGCAAAAGGAAAAATTGAAGAGAACGAAAAGTCACCGAACGTGCGGTGACTTTTCGAATCTCTTTGAATAACCCTGCATGTTACATGTTTACAGGTGCATTCTGTACATAGTCACTATGTTACATGTTTACAGGTGCATTCTGTATATAGTCACTATGTTACATGTTCAATCAGGTATTGAAAACACCTGTGGATGTCACGGAGCAGCAATAAAGCATAATAAGCACCAATTAGGCAGCTTTAAAATGACTGTGATACTCAGCTCCTTCTAGACATTTACTGGTGTGGTTACAAACATGGTGAAGTCAAGAGAATGGTCCAGGAAGACAAGAGAAGAGGTGATTACTCTTCACAGGAAGGGCAATGGCTATAAGAAGATTGCAAAGATGTTAAACATACCAAGAGAGACCATAGGAAGCATCATTCGCAAATTCAAGGCAAAGGGCACTGTTGAAACGCTACCTGGTCGTGGAAGAAAGAAGATGCTGACTTCGACTGCTGTGCGCTACCTGAAGCGTAGAGTGGAGAAAAGTCCCTGTGTGACTGCTGAGGAACTGAGAAAAGATTTGTCAGATGTGGGTACTGAAGTTTCAGCTCAGACAATTACGGCGCACACTGCGTAATGAAGGCCTCCATGCCAGAACTCCCAGGCGCACCCCCTTGCTGTCTCCAAAGAATAAGAAGAGTCGACTGCAGTATGCCAAAAGTCATGTGGACAAACCACAGAAGTTTTGGGATAGTGTTCTGTGGACTGATGAAACAAAATTAGAACTGTTTGGGCCCATGGATCAACCCTATGTTTGGAGGAGGAAGAACAAGGCCTATGAAGAAAAGAACACCTTGCCTACTGTGAAGCATGGCGGGGGGTCAATCATGCTTTGGGGCTGTTTTGCTTCTGCAGGTACAAGGAAGCGTCAGCGTGTGCAAGGTACCATGAATTCTCTTCAGTACCAGGAGATATTGGATGACAATGTGATGCAGTCCGTCACAAACCTGAGGCTTGGGAGACGTTGGACCTTTCAACAGGACAATGATCCCAAGCATACCTCCAAGTCCACTAGAGCATGGTTGCAGATTAAAGGCTGGAACATTTTGGAGTGGCCATCGCAGTCACCTGACTTAAATCCGATTGAGAACCTCTGGTGGGACTTAAAGAAAGCAGTTGCAGTGCGCAAGCCTAAGAATGTGACTGAACTGGAGGCTTTTGCCCATGACGAATGGGCGAAGATACCCGTAGATCGCTGCAAGACACTTGTGTCAAGCTATGCTTCACGTTTAAAAGCTGTTATAACTGTAAAAGGATGTTGTACTAAGTACTAAGATTGAATGTCACTTGGGGTTGAATAAAACTGATAATGATGTGAGCACAGAAAAGACATTTGTGGTTATTTCATTATAAATGTTATGTTATATTTTGTCTGACCTACACGTTGCCTCTTTGATTTAATTGTAAGCAAGATGACTGAATGATCAAAATCAATGTCAAACTGGCCAAAACACTCAATTTCAGTGGGGGTTGAATAATTTTGAACACAACTGTAGGTATGGTATATACTATATATTATGCTGGAACAAGAGCTAGCACTCTAGGGTCTTAATAAAATAACAAACTTTATTGATGCATATTTAATAAAAACACACATTTCGACTCACAGTTTTCCTGATGAAAGCTCCTGCTGTGAGCTGAAACATTGACTTTTATTAATATGCATCAATAAAGTTCTTTATTTTATTAAGACCCTAGAGTGCTAGCTCTTGTTCCAGCTTGCAATTTCAAGTTGAGTTGAGCACCAGGCATTGCAAACATTGTTTGGAGTCTAACAGGGTTATTCAGAGAGAGGTGAAAAGCAGGAGAATGGCTGGAGAATGAAAAATTCTAGGTCAAATTGGCCGATTTGGAAAGTGAGATAAATGGGAGAATTTATCTGGTTTGGCTATTTTGACCTAGAATTTTCACTTCTCCAGTCATTCTCCTGGTTTTCACCTCTCTCTGAATAACCCCGTATATGTGTATATATCTATTACTAGATAGTAAACTCCTATGAGCAGGGCCCTCTACACCTCTTGTTTCCAACATATGTCTGTTTATCTCATTCCTTTGGCTTTTGTAAAGCGCTGCGGAAACTGTTGGTGCTACATAAATGATAATAATAATATACATATATCTATTATTGCAGAAGTCATTTACACATCCAGCAATTCAAGACTGCATACAGTGCTCATGTGCTACATTTCCCATGTGCGCAGCACAGAACCTGGGTAAGACATGCAAATTATGAAAATTGTAGGCGTCATTTGTTTGAGAAAGGATTTTCCCAGGAAGGATACATTGAGATTTCTCTCGTTTTCAAGTATGTCCTGGGTGGCGAGTATGTACCGTTGGGTGTCTTGCCCAAGGACACTTACTGGAGAAGTGCTCGAATCCATGACTCCACAGGCTCTTTCCATGCAGAGCAGTGATGTTACCTCTACTCCACCCAGCCGGTACATTAGCATGGCTTACCCAGAGTTCTGTGCTTTATATGGGGAATGTAGCACATGAGCTCTGTGATGCAGCTCTTGGAAATGCTGGGATGTGTAAATGCCTTCTGCAATAATAAACTTTATTATTTGCAGCGTGGAGGCTTTAAATCAAATTTTTTTGCCCTCTACCACAACTTTAATGAGTATATATATATATTTATTATATGTGTGTATATCTGTATAACAGTATTTTTCTTTCCTTCAGTCTGCCTGCGTTCGGCAGGGCTGTCTATGGTGCTGAAAACTAGTCAGTACCAAGGACAGCAGCTATTCTTAGTGCTGAAATCTATTCAGCACCATGGAGGGAAGCTCTGTGGGCTCCGTAGCTCCGTGGGGCTGCTGGTTTTGGTACTGAATAGGTTTCAGCACCATGGATAGCAGTTGCATTAATTATCACACAGAGAAGTTCTTCCTCACAGTGTGCTTGATTCATACACTGCATTAATTATACTGCAAAGAGGTGCTTCCATTCAGTGTGGGGATTCATACACTGCATTAATTATCACGCAGTGAGGTGCTTCCCCTTATTGTGGGGATTCATACGCTGCATTAATTATACTGAAGAGAGGTGCTTCCCCACAGTGTGCAGGATTCATATGCTGCATTAATTATACTGAAGAGAGGTGCTTCCCCTCAGTGTGCGGATTCATATGCTGCATTAATTATACTGAAGAGAGGTGCTTCCCCACAGTGTGCAGGATTCATATGCCTGCATTAATTATACCGCAGAGAGGCGCTTCCCAACAGTGTGTGGATTCATATGCTGCATTAATTATACTGCAGAGAGGTGCTTCCCCACAGTGAGCAGGATTCATATGCTGCATTAATAATACTGCAGAGAGGCGCTTCCCAACAGTGTGTGGATTCATATGCTGCATTAATTATACTGAAGAGAGGTGCTTCCCCTCAGTGTGTGGATTCATATGCTGCATTAATTATACTGAAGAGAGGTGCTTCCCCTCAGTGTGCAGGATTCATATGCTGCATTAATTATTACCGCAGAGAGGCGCTGCCCGGCAGTGTGTGGATTCATATGCTGCATTAATTATACTGCAGAGAGGTGCTTCCCCACAGTGAGCAGGATTCATATGCTGCATTAATAATACTGCAGAGAGGCGCTGCCCCACAGTGTGCAGGATTCATATGCTGCATTAATTATACTGAAGAGAGGTGCTTCCCCACAGTGTGCAGGATTCATATGCTGCATTAATTATACTGAAGAGAGGTGCTTCCCTCAGTGTGCGGATTCATATGCTGCATTAATTATACTGAAGAGAGGTGCTTCCCCACAGTGTGTGGATTCATATGCTGCATTATTATACTGCAGGGAGGTGCTTCCCTCAGTGTGCGGATTCATATGCTGCATTAATTATACTGCAGAGAGGTGCTTCCCTCAGTGTGCGGATTCATATGCTGCATTTAATTATACTACTGCAGAGAGGTGCTTCCCCACAGTGTGTGGATTCATATGCTGCATTATTATACTGCAGAGAGGTGCTTCCCCACAGTGTGTGGATTCATATGCTGCATTAATTATACTGCAGAGAGGCGCTTCCCCACAGTGAGCAGGATTCATATGCTGCATTAATAATACTGCAGAGAGGCTTTTCCCCACAGTGTGCAGGATTCATATGCTGCATTAATAATACTGCAGAGAGGTGCTTCCCCACAGAGTGCAGGATTCCTGCACAGCATTAATTATAATGCAGAGAGTGGCTTATTACTGGCTGCTATTTCATTGTAGTACCGGCTGTATTTTATTTTGTACATCTAGTATTTACATCCTGAAAAATGCCTAATAAATCCTAAAAAAGTAATAAAAAATTAAGAGCCTTTTTTCTGCAAATGAAAAGAATAAATGTAAATGGTAAATAAATATTTTATAGAAACTGGGAATATTTTTTTATATTGAAACCTTTGGGATTCGCCCGTTTAAAGCTGTCGAATGAACCCTGAGTGCAGACAAAATACACAATCCCCTATCTTCGGCTAGACGACTTGATGGTATTAGAACTGGCTCAGTTGATCAAGACGAGCTCTATCTTACAAAAAGTAAGCTTTGATGATCTGATTACCTCAGGTTTAGTTACTGTGGTTTTTGTTTGTTCTGTACAATGAAAAGAGACTATTGTTTCAATGCTGCACCCTACGAGGTCCAAGCCACCATCACAAGGTCTTTGGGGAGCGGATGGAACGTCTGTGAGAGTGGACGTTCCTTCCACTCGACGCCCGTCTGGCCACCTCGCGGAGTGCACTCAGTTCTCCTATGGAGAAATGTGCATTGCAGCTCCGTCAATGCACGTCCTAGTGCTTTGACGGTGAGGCTTGGATATGTGAAACTTGTTGCGCAAGGATTTCGTGTGCGCGGACAAGCGTCTGACTGGCCCCGTTACAGTGTCACAACACTGCGACGGACGCAGGTAAGCACGTCAGTATGGGCGCACATAACGCGCTCGTCTGACGCCAGCCTTGGGGTCCAGGGCTATGAAAACCAGGGTCCGTATTCTCACTCTCTGGGACCCCATTAATGGGATAGTCTATTAAAAAGTATTGATGCTGCCGCAAGTATCTGCCCAATTATTCTTTAATATTTTTATAGATTAGGTGAAAACGCTCACCTTTTCTCCCTCAGCGTCAGGCTGTTCCTCCTCTTTAGCTCAGGGCTTCCAAAATGTGGAAGTCCCGGCTCCAGCTAACAACCGTGATACCAGCTATCTACCCAACATGTCACCTCTCCCAAATTGTAAGCTTTCGAGCAAGGTCATCCCTCCTACTGTTCTGTTTGTTGAACTTGTATGCATTTTTGTTGCTCTGTCTCGCCCATTGCACAGCACTATGGAACTTGACAAAGACCTATGATGGTGATGGAATAAACCTTACTTTTAATATACCACGTTGTGTTGGATTTCTTCAATAATTTTGCTGTTTTGAGGCCTTTGGAGTGAGGACCTCCTCCAGCTGTGGACCTAATCACGTATATGAGTACATCTTCTGCACATGGAACTTATTGGCGCTTTATAAATACCTGTAACCTTGATTTGTGTACATATGCGTTGTGTGTGCAGCAAATTGTGCATCGCTTGGAAGTCTCACACTTTTGTAAGCAAATTTTGTAGTATCTGCACAAGCTTGCAGCGTTATCTCTCCTTGTAACCTGTTTGCTCGAGCAGTTTTGACGCGTCAATCCCCGGTAGTAGCGCAAGGTATTTCATGACAAGCGCTACTTCATTGAGTGGAGACAGATAATGCTGTCTCCTGATTTTGCAGAAACAAGACGGTGGAGGGAGGACCTCGAGGAGATTTGGAAGGTGAGTATAGATGTGGGGGGCTGCATGTTACACCTGGTATAAAGTAATTTTGTAAGGAAATACACAAAAGTCTGAATGTCAGGCGCCACCTAGTGGTTTCTTATGAGAATGTCTTCCCAATGGATTTCACTGAATAAAGTGATAGTGAGTGGAATAGGGATTGTGGTGATGAAACAGTTCAGTATGTTATTGTGGACCTATACAGAAGTCCAGGGTGGACTAGATCAGCAGCTCGTCTCCACTCACTAGAGGAAATATCCCAATTCCTCAAAGAGAGGCATATGAAAAAAACAGTGTGGTGGGACAGGCGCTTCTTCCAGCCAGTGGGAGTGTTCTTTAAGATGTTCTTTCTATTTAGATGGGGTCCAGCCCTCAAATAAAACAGAAACAAATATATTGCGCAGTATGTCAAGTAGATATATGAATAAACCCCTTCAGGGAGAATTGACTCACATTTTTCAGTGTCTCAAGATCAGACACTATCAGGGTTATTCAAAGAGATTCGAAAAGTCACCGCACGTTCGGTGACTTTTCGTTCTCTTCAATTCGCTTTGTTTTGCTGATCCCATTTCGGCGACCCTGCGGTGTATTCAGCAAGCACCACAGGGTCCCCGAATTGCAGGGAAAAGCTGCCGCAAACCTGATGAAAGCGAACTGCAAAACCCAGCGAATGCACGCCGAAAACCCTCAAAAACATCTGGATTAACCTGCCGAAAACCACAGAAAAACCTGAACAGGAGCCGATCGCAGCCTTCGACACAGCAGAAGAGGCACTGAATAAATTAAGAAAAAGTTTGTATGAATGTGTGAAAGTGAAACGCTGTTTGCAAAGAAACTACTGAGCGAAAATGTCTGAAATTTGCATATGAGGTCCAGGGAATGATAATAAAGAGGGCTGTTACAGAAAAAAGAAGAAAACTTAAAATAAATAAATAAATAAATCGGACTTTTAAAAAAAAAAAAAATTCAGAAAAATGCTTAGAATATCCTAAAAAATCTATAAATAAAGAGACTTTTTACTGCAGAATTTTATAATGAACGGTTTATTAGATATTTAATTAAAACGGGAATATTTTTAATATTGAAGCCTATGGGATTCTCCTGAATAAATTTGCCGAATTAAACCACCGAATGGCAGGGCATTAGGGGAACCTTTCACTGCTGGAATAGCCAAAGCAGTGCTTTTTCATGGGTATTTCACTGCCCTCGAACAGGCACCGAACAGGCACCGTATGTGCAGGCAATTCGCCAGGATTTGGCGAATTGCCTGCTCTCTGGATAGCCGAATGGCCAAGAAAGGTAACCGAACGCTGATTTTCAGCGTTCGGTTACCTTTCTCAAGCAATTTGGAGCTCTTTGAATTACCCTGTATATGTAACAGCAACCAGCAGCTTTAGGAATGCCGTATTTCCCTTACAGTACTCCAGCGCCTTCTTTCCGCTCCTCAGCAGCAATCCAGGATTTTAGCAGTAAAAGTGAAGATCAGCACGCAGGGGGTGTAAGATTGATTAATTTATTAAGGTGAAAGATATAATAAAAAGTGCATCTAAACGCGTGTCGCGGTATGAAGCCGCTTCGTCGGTAGATGCCACGGGGCAAACCGTAACACATGTTCGGCAAAGATTGCTTGAGGCTCTACAATTATTACTAAGCCTCATGCAAACACTACTGCAGCCAATGGAATAAAGCCCGCTTAGGGACGCCAGATCGGCCATGTTTTCCTGGACACATTACTATTGCATACAGAGAGGGGCACAGGGAAAAGTGCTGCCCTGCCACATGTATAATTCATATGCTGCAGGAAGGACATCAAGGCAGGTTACCACCAGGGATTCAGGATTTCTTACCTGCAGCTTATGGATTTTACATGCTGTGCGGTGGCTTTTTTCTTGCAATGCCCATCATTATGAATAAATTATTTGGGTCCAGGAAAACACAGCCGATCTAAACCCTATTTCTTAGGCTGCACTCTCCATTGGGCACCCAGATATGGCTGTGCATCAAAGGAAACCCAATCCAAGAAACTGCACTGCCTATAGAAAGTCTGCCCCCTCATATCTTCTGTAGGAATAGGACGACAGATTTGAAACCACCATGTTATTGGCACCAGCCCATGAACATGAATGAACTCCAAAAATATGACGGAACACATCTTTTTTGCAAGGGGGCCTGGCTGCAGACTGGAGCTCCACTCTGGACAGGAAACATATGACCTCCACTCACTCAAACAGGGTTATTCAAAGAGAATCGAAAAGCCACCGTACGTTCGGTGACTTTTCGTTCTCTTCAATTCGGTACAATTTGGCGATCCCATTTCGGCCACCCTGTGGTGTATTCAGCAAGCACCACAGGGCTGCCGAAATGCAGGGAAACGTTGCCGCAAACCCGCCGAAAACTCACCCAAACCCGCAAAAACATCTGGATTAACCCGCCAAAAACGCCAGAAAAACCTGAGCAGGAGCCGATCACACGCAGCGCAGCCGTCGGAAAAACCCGACACCGCAGACGAATAGAGTGACTAAATTAAATAAACAGTACGCTTGAATGTTTGAAAAGTGAAAAGCTGTTTGCAAAGAAACTACTGAGCGAAAATGTCTGAAATTTACATATGAGATCCAATGAATGATAATAAAAAGGGCTGTTGCAGAAAAAATAAGTAAACTTAAAAAAATAAATTTAAAAAAATCGGATTTTTAAAAAAAAAATGTTTTATTTATTTAATAATATTAATGATATCATGATACTGTTACTATTATTCACAATATAATACTAAAATAATAATAGCAGCATTATCGTTATACAATAATAATTATGGCAGAGGTAGATGTGTAAAAAAAGAAAAAAAACCCTGCTGAGATTTGAACGCATAGAAACATAGGTTCTTATCTGCCGACATTTTCTTTCGGCCCATCTAGTCTGCCCAATTACATGGATACTTTACCTGGATTTATCTTTTGTTTAGGCTAGCCTTATGCCTATCCCATGCCTGCTTAAATTCAATCACTGAATTACTGAAACGCAGGGCCAACTGTTTACTAGATAGGCACATTAATCCTCCTATGGAGGATAGCGCATTGTAGCCCCGCTTGCATACGTCGTAGCTTTTTGACGGGGAGGCTGAAATCATGTCTGGTGGGAGTGTGCGCAACTCGTGCACGTGCTACACTGTGTGGCCTTCCCGATTGAGCCGTCACAGAGCTGTGATGGACGCAAGGAAGTGCGGTCAAACAGACGCACTCTGTGCGCTTGTGTGACCGCAGTCTTAGGGAGGCGGCACACGAGCATACTGTACTGCGTCCGTTACGGACGCACTTGTTCACAGGAGATATTGTGAGTACTGCGTAAAGTGCGTCCGTAACGTCTGACGTCTCCACACCCTAGGAAAATACACGGCGGCGTTGTTTCTGCGTCCGTTTAGCTTTTACAGGTTGATGTTATTTTTGCGTCTGTGTCCGTGAACAAGTGCGCAGGGGCTTTGTGTGGTGTGTTTAATTGACTCCTTTATAAAGCTACGACAAAAAGTGCGGTCAGACAGACGCAAAATGTTTGCTATTGTGCCACCAGCCTTAGTCAGAGATCCATGCTTTGACCCTTTCCCACTGTGAATTTTAAACAGTACTTCATACATGAAAACTAAAAATGATGGAGGAATCCTCTGATTTCCTGAGATGATGTATTCATAACTTCCAATCATTACTTTACTTTATACTTTGCCCTATCTTAATGTAATGAATCAGTTTATTTACCATTAATTATGAAAATCAAGCATAAACCAGTGCCCAGAATTATTGTTAATTACTGTTCGTCACATTAAAGTTGATTTCAGAGGAAAAAAAACTTTGAGCGGAGGTCACATGGGAGTGGAGGTCACATGTTTCCTGTCCAGAATGGAGCTCCAGTCTGCAGCCAGACTCTTCTCCTTCTCTGAGCCATCTTTATTTCTCTAGTCTTCACAAATGTACCTGCTGACGTCAGGTGTTGGCCCTGCCCATTCCGACCACCCAATCCTCAGCGGCCCTGCGCACATGGCAGGCAAGGGGGAGTGTGCTGCAGGTGGGGTCCCTTTCACAGAGTGAGCCGCACCGTCTGTGAGCAGAGAAGCCCCCGCTCTGCATGTGGTGGCCATGAAGGACGAGGAAGCCAGCCAGCCCACCCTGGGCCGCCCGCCCGAGCCCCGGACAGATTGGTGGCATCTCCTGGGACGCTTGGCGAGGAAGATCTTCTCCTGGTAATGAGTGTGAGCGGGTGCAGGGAGCAGGTGCCTGCAGGGAGTGTGAGGGCAGGATATACTGGGGGGTGATGTGCAGGGAGTGTAAAGGCAGGATATACTGGGGGGTGATGTGCAGGGAGTGTAAAGGCAGGATATACTGGGGGGTTGATGTGCAGGGAGTGTAAAGGCAGGATATACTGGGGGGTTGATGTGCAGGGAGTGTAAAGGCAGGATATACTGGGGGGTGATGTGCAGGGAGTGTGAGGGCAGGATATACTGGGGGGTGATGTGCAGGGAGTGTGAGGGCAGGATATACTGGGGGGTGATGTGCAGGGAGTGTAAAGGCAGGATATACTGGGGGTGATGTGCAGGAGTGTAAAGGCAGGATATACTGGGGGTTGATGTGCAGGGAGTGTAAAGGCAGGATATACTGGGGGGTGATGTGCAGGGAGTGTGAGGGCAGGATATACTGGGGGGTGATGTGCAGGGAGTGTAAAGGCAGGATATACTGGGGGGTGATGTGCAGGGAGTGTGAGGGCAGGATATACTGGGGGGTGATGCGCAGGGAGTGTAAAGACAGGATATACTGGGGGGTGATGTGCAGGGAGTGTAAAGGCAGGATATACTGGGGGTGATGCGCAGGAAGTGTAAAGGCAGGATATACTGGGGGTGATGCGCAGGGAGTGTAAAGGCAGGATATACTGGGGGGGGGTGATGCGCAGGGAGTGTAAAGGCAGGATATACTGGGGGTGATGCGCAGGAAGTGTAAAGGCAGGATATACTGGGGGGTGATGCGCAGGGAGTGTAAAGGCAGGATATACTGGGGGGGGGTGATGCGCAGGGAGTGTAAAGGCAGGATATACTGGGGGTGATGTGCAGGGAGTGTAAAGGCAGGATATACTGGGGGGTGATGCGCAGGGAGTGTGAGGGCAGGATATACTGGGGGGGTGATGCGCAGGGAGTGTGAGGGCAGGATATACTGGGGGGGTGATGTGCAGGGAGTGTAAAGGCAGGATATACTGGGGGGTGATGTGCAGGGAGTGTAAAGGCAGGATATACTGGGGGGGGGTGATGCGCAGGGAGTGTAAAGGCAGGATATACTGGGGGTGATGCGCAGGGAGTGTAAAGGCAGGATATACTGGGGGGGGTGATGCGCAGGGAGTGTAAAGGCAGGATATACTGGGGTGATGTGCAGGGAGTGTAAAGGCAGGATATACTGGGGGGTGATGCGCAGGGAGTGTAAAGGCAGGATATACTGGGGGTGATGCGCAGGGAGTGTAAAGGCAGGATATACTGGGGGGTGATGTGCAGGGAGTGTAAAGGCAGGATATACTGGGGGGGTGATGCGCAGGGAGTGTAAAGGCAGGATATACTGGGGGGTGATGCGCAGGGAGTGTAAAGGCAGGATATACTGGGGGGTGATGCGCAGGGAGTGTAAAGGCAGGATATACTGGGGGGTGATGTGCAGGGAGTGTAAGGCAGGATATACTGGGGGGTGATGTGCAGGGAGTGTAAAGGCAGGATATACTGGGGGGGGTGATGCGCAGGGAGTGTAAAGGCAGGATATACTGGGGGGTGATGCGCAGGGAGTGTAAAGGCAGGATATACTGGGGGTGATGTGCAGGGAGTGTAAAGGCAGGATATACTGGGGTGATGCGCAGGGAGTGTGAGGGCAGGATATACTGGGGGTGATGTGCAGGGAGTGTAAAGGCAGGATATACTGGGGGTGATGCGCAGGGAGTGTAAAGGCAGGATATACTGGGGGGTGATGCGCAGGGAGTGTAAAGGCAGGATATACTGGGGGGGTGATGTGCAGGGAGTGTAAAGGCAGGATATACTGGGGGGGTGATGTGCAGGGAGTGTAAAGGCAGGATATACTGGGGGTGATGCGCAGGGAGTGTGAGGGCAGGATATACTGGGGAGTGATGTGCAGGGAGTGTAAAGGCAGTATATATAGGGGGTGATGCGCAGGGAGTGTAAAGGCAGGATATACTGGGGGGTGATGTGCAGGGAGTGTAAAGGCAGGATATACTGGGGGTGATGCGCAGGGAGTGTAAAGGCAGTATATATAGGGGGTGATGCGCAGGGAGTGTGAGGGCAGGATATACTGGGGGGTGATGCGCAGGGAGTGTGAGGGCAGGATATACTGGGGGGGTGATGTGCAGGGAGTGTAAAGGCAGGATATACTGGGGTGATGTGCAGGGAGTGTAAAGGCAGGATATACTGGGGGGTGATGTGCAGGGAGTGTAAAGGCAGGATATACTGGGGGGTGATGTGCAGGGAGTGTAAAGGCAGGATATACTGGGGGTTGATGTGCAGGGAGTGTGAGGGCAGGATATACTGGGGTGATGTGCAGGGAGTGTGAGGGCAGGATATACTGGGGGGTGATGTGCAGGGAGTGTAAAGGCAGGATATACTGGGGGGTTGATGTGCAGGGAGTGTAAGGCAGGATATACTGGGGGGTGATGTGCAGGGAGTGTGAGGGCAGGATATACTGGGGGGTGATGTGCAGGGAGTGTGAGGGCAGGATATACTGGGGGGTGATGCGCAGGGAGTGTAAGGCAGGATATACTGGGGGGATGTGCAGGGAGTGTAAAGGCAGGATATACTGGGGGGTGATGTGCAGGGAGTGTAAAGGCAGGATATACTGGGGGTTGATGTGCGCAGGGAGTGTAAAGGCAGGATATACTGGGGGTGATGCGCAGGGAGTGTAAAGGCAGGATATACTGGGGGTGATGCGCAGGGAGTGTAAAGGCAGGATATACTGGGGTGATGCGCAGGGAGTGTAAAGGCAGGATATACTGGGGGTGATGCGCAGGGAGTGTAAAGGCAGGATATACTGGGGGGTGATGTGCAGGGAGTGTGAGGGCAGGATATACTGGGGGATGCGCAGGGAGTGTAAAGGCAGGATATACTGGGGGGTGATGTGCAGGGAGTGTAAAGGCAGGATATACTGGGGGTGATGTGCAGGGAGTGTAAAGGCAGGATATACTGGGGGTGATGCGCAGGGAGTGTAAAGGCAGGATATACTGGGGGTGATGCGCAGGGAGTGTAAAGGCAGGATATACTGGGGGGGTGATGTGCAGGGAGTGTGAGGGCAGGATATACTGGGGGTGATGTGCAGGGAGTGTGAGGGCAGGATATACTGGGGGTGATGCGCAGGGAGTGTAAAGGCAGGATATACTGGGGGGTGATGCGCAGGAGTGTGAGGGCAGGATATACTGGGGGGTGATGCGCAGGGAGTTTAAAGGCAGGATATACTGGGGGGTGATGCGCAGGGAGTGTGAGGGCAGGATATACTGGGGGTGATGCGCAGGGAGTGTAAAGGCAGGATATACTGGGGGGTGATGTGCAGGGAGTGTGAGGGCAGGATATACTGGGGGGGGATGTGCAGGGAGTGTAAAGGCAGGATATACTGGGGGTGATGCGGGAAGTGTAAAGGCAGGATATACTGGGGGGTGATGCGCAGGGAGTGTAAAGGCAGGATATACTGGGGGGGGTGATGCGCAGGGAGTGTAAAGGCAGGATATACTGGGGGTGATGTGCAGGGAGTGTAAAGGCAGGATATACTGGGGGGTGATGCGCAGGGAGTGTGAGGGCAGGATATACTGGGGGGTGATGTGCAGGGAGTGTAAAGGCAGGATATACTGGGGGGTGATGTGCAGGGAGTGTAAAGGCAGGATATACTGGGGGGGGGTGATGCGCAGGGAGTGTAAAGGCAGGATATACTGGGGGTGATGCGCAGGGAGTGTAAAGGCAGGATATACTGGGGGGGTGATGCGCAGGGAGTGTAAAGGCAGGATATACTGGGGGTGATGTGCAGGGAGTGTAAAGGCAGGATATACTGGGGGGTGATGCGCAGGGAGTGTGAGGGCAGGATATACTGGGGGGGTGATGCGCAGGGAGTGTAAAGGCAGGATATACTGGGGGTGACGCAGGGAGTGTAAAGGCAGGATATACTGGGGGGTGATGTGCAGGGAGTGTAAAGGCAGGATATACTGGGGGGGGTGATGCGCAGGGAGTGTAAAGGCAGGATATACTGGGGGTGATGCGCAGGAGTGTAAAGGCAGGATATACTGGGGGGGTGATGTGCAGGGAGTGTAAAGGCAGGATATACTGGGGGTGATGCGCAGGGAGTGTGAGGGCAGGATATACTGGGGGGTGATGTGCAGGGAGTGTAAAGGCAGGATATACTGGGGGGTGATGCGCAGGGAGTGTAAAGGCAGGATATACTGGGGGGTGATGCGCAGGGAGTGTAAAGGCAGGATATACTGGGGGTGATGTGCAGGGAGTGTAAAGGCAGGATATACTGGGGGGGTGATGCGCAGGAGTGTAAAGGCAGGATATACTGGGGGGTGATGCGCAGGGAGTGTAAAGGCAGGAATATACTGGGGGGTGATGTGCAGGGAGTGTAAAGGCAGGATATACTGGGGGTGATGCGCAGGGTGTGAGGGCAGGATATACTGGGGGGTGATGTGCAGGGAGTGTAAAGGCAGGATATACTGGGGGTGATGCGCAGGGAGTGAAAGGCAGGATATACTGGGGGGGTGATGTGCAGGGAGTGTAAAGGCAGGATATACTGGGGGTGATGCGCAGGGAGTGTGAGGGCAGGATATACTGGGGAGTGATGTGCAGGGAGTGTAAAGGCAGTATATATAGGGGGTGATGCGCAGGGAGTGTAAAGGCAGGATATACTGGGGGGTGATGTGCAGGAGTGTAAAGGCAGGATATACTGGGGGTGATGCGCAGGGAGTGTAAAGGCAGTATATATAGGGGGTGATGCGCAGGGAGTGTGAGGGCAGGATATACTGGGGGGTGATGCGCAGGGAGTGTGAGGGCAGGATATACTGGGGGGGTGATGTGCAGGGAGTGTAAAGGCAGGATATACTGGGGGTGATGTGCAGGGAGTGTAAAGGCAGGATATACTGGGGGTGATGCGCAGGGAGTGTGAGGGCAGGATATACTGGGGGGTGATGTGCAGGGAGTGTAAAGGCAGGATATACTGGGGGGTGATGTGCAGGGAGTGTAAAGGCAGGATATACTGGGGGGGGGATGCGCAGGGAGTGTAAAGGCAGGATATACTGGGGGTGATGCGCAGGGAGTGTAAAGGCAGGATATACTGGGGGTGATGTGCAGGGAGTGTAAGGCAGGATATACTGGGGGGTGATGCGCAGGGAGTGTGAGGGCAGGATATAGGGGGTGATGTGCAGGGAGTGTAAAGGCAGGATATACTGGGGGTGATGCGCAGGAAGTGTAAAGGCAGGATATACTGGGGGTGATGCGCAGGGAGTGTAAGGCAGGATATACTGGGGGGGGTGATGCGCAGGGAGTGTAAAGGCAGGATATACTGGGGGTGATGTGCAGGGAGTGTAAAGGCAGGATATACTGGGGGTGATGCGCAGGGAGTGTGAGGGCAGGATATACTGGGGGGTGATGCGCAGGGAGTGTAAAGGCAGGATATACTGGGGGTGATGCGCAGGGAGTGTAAAGGCAGGATATACTGGGGGGTGATGTGCAGGGAGTGTAAAGGCAGGATATACTGGGGGGGTGATGCGCAGGGAGTGTAAAGGCAGGATATACTGGGGGTGATGCGCAGGGAGTGTAAAGGCAGGATATACTGGGGGGTGATGTGCAGGGAGTGTAAAGGCAGGATATACTGGGGGTGATGCGCAGAGTGTAAAGGCAGGATATACTGGGGGTGATGTGCAGGGAGTGTAAAGGCAGGATATACTGGGGGGGTGATGCGCAGGGAGTGTAAAGGCAGGATATACTGGGGGGTGATGCGCAGGGAGTGTAAAGGCAGGATATACTGGGGGGTGATGTGCAGGGAGTGTAAAGGCAGGATATACTGGGGGTGATGCGCAGGGAGTGTGAGGGCAGGATATACTGGGGGGTGATGTGCAGGGAGTGTAAAGGCAGGATATACTGGGGGTGATGTGCAGGGAGTGTAAAGGCAGGATATACTGGGGGGTGATGTGCAGGGAGTGTAAAGGCAGGATATACTGGGGGTGATGTGCAGGGAGTGTAAGGCAGGATATACTGGGGGGTGATGTGCAGGGAGTGTGAGGGCAGGATATACTGGGGAGTGTAAAGGCAGTATATATGGGGGTGATGCGCAGGGAGTGTGAGGGCAGGATATACTGGGGGGTGATGCGCAGGGAGTGTGAGGGCAGGATATACTGGGGGGGATGTGCAGGGAGTGTAAAGGCAGGATATACTGGGGGTGTGCAGGGAGTGTAAAGCAGGATATACTGGGGGGTGATGTGCAGGGAGTGTAAGGCAGGATATACTGGGGGGATGTGCAGGGAGTGTGAGGGCAGGATATACTGGGGAGTGATGTGCAGGGAGTGTAAAGGCAGTATATATAGGGGGTGATGCGCAGGGAGTGTGAGGGCAGGATATACTGGGGGGTGATGCGCAGGGAGTGTGAGGGCAGGATATACTGGGGGGTGATGCAGGGAGTGTAAAGGCAGGATATACTGGGGGTGATGTGCAGGGAGTGTAAGGCAGGATATACTGGGGGGTGATGTGCAGGGAGTGTAAAGGCAGGATATACTGGGGGGTGATGTGCAGGGAGTGTAAAGGCAGGATATACTGGGGGTGATGTGCAGGGAGTGTAAAGGCAGGATATACTGGGGGGATGTGCAGGGAGTGTGAGGGCAGGATATACTGGGGAGTGATGTGCAGGGAGTGTAAAGGCAGTATATATAGGGGGTGATGCGCAGGGAGTGTGAGGGCAGGATATACTGGGGGTGATGCGCAGGGAGTGTGAGGCAGGATATACTGGGGGTGATGTGCAGGGAGTGTAAAGGCAGGATATACTGGGGGTGATGTGCAGGGAGTGTAAAGGCAGGATATACTGGGGGGTGATGTGCAGGAGTGTAAAGGCAGGATATACTGGGGGTGATGTGCAGGAGTGTAAAGGCAGGATATACTGGGGGTGATGCGCAGGGAGTGTAAAGGCAGGATATACTGGGGGTGATGCGCAGGGAGTGTAAAGGCAGGATATACTGGGGGTGATGCGCAGGGAGTGTAAAGGCAGGATAAACTACTGGGGGTGATGCGCAGGGAGTGTAAAGGCAGGATATACTGGGGGGTGATGCGCAGGGAGTGTAAAGGCAGGATATACTGGGGGGTGATGCGCAGGGAGTGTAAAAGGCAGATATACTGGGGGGTGATGCGCAGGGAGTGTAAAGGCAGGATATACTGGGGGGTGATGCGCAGGGAGTGTAAAGGCAGGATATACTGGGGGGTGATGCGCAGGGAGTGTAAAGGCAGGATATACTGGGGGGTGATGCGCAGGGAGTGTAAAGGCAGGATATATAGGGGGGTGATGCGCAGGGAGTGTAAAGGCAGGATATATAGAGGGTGATGCGCAGGGAGTGTAAAGGCAGGATATACTGGGGGGTGATGCGCAGGGAGTGTAAAAGGCAGGGCTTGACAAATTTGCTTTGAATCTAGGAGCCAGCTGTAAAATTTAGGAGCCAACGTTTCGGCTAGGTTTTGCCTTTTATCAAGGTATTCCTCGCTGACGCGTTGGGAACCTGCCTCTGGGAGTTGGTTTGTACTGACCCAAATTATGATTTTAGCTGCTTCTATTTATTTATCACTTTGTTACCGGGTGCTTCTTGCTGTTCGGTATTTTTTATGCATGTGGTCGTGTGGCTTCCTTTTTGAGCCTAGAAGTGTAGACCGTTGCTTCTAATATCTGTTTGGCCGCTTATATATATTGGTGTTAACCTCCTGTATATTGTGACAGTTTTATTTGTTTACTTCTTTTCTTTGCTCTGTTGTCAACACACAACACACACACTTTTCGATGCCAAAGACGTATTGATGTAAAATTCTAGGAGCCAGTGGCTACCAGGCTTTGTCAAGCCCTGGTGTAAGGGCAGGGAGCGTGGGGGTGAGGTATATTAACTCCTCCCCCCCCCCCCCGCGTCCCGGATGTCAGAATGTCCCGTCCCCCTTTCCTGACTGTCAGAATGTTTCTCCTGGTGCTGAGCAGAGATGGTTTTGCAGAGTTGTCATAAGGTTAAAGTGTAGCTGCTATGCTCGGCGCATCGTGAGTTGGCGGCCGTCGCTCTTATATATGGTGTGTCTGTGTGTTACTGTTTTTCTCAATACACCACAAAAGAGGAACATGGCGGCACCAGACGCTGGAACTGGGTGAGCCAAAGGGAGAGTATAGAGGAGAGGTGTGAGGGAATGTGCATGTATGCTGGCCAGGGCATGGGGCAACTGTGCCGGCTGGGTGGAGTAGAGGTAACCTCACTGCTCTGCGTGGAGACAGGGGTTCAATCCCAGCAAGAGCACCTCTCCAGTAAGTGTCCTTGGGCAAGACACCTAACGGTACATATTCGCCACCCAGGAAATACTTGAAAACAAGAAATCTCAATGTATCCTTCCTGGTAAAATCCTTTCTCAAAAAAAAATACAAAGCCGTGGTGATGGCGTGGACCGGTGTACGTGGTGATGGCGTGGACCGGTGTACGTGGTGATGGCGTGGACCGGTGTACGTGGTGATGGCGTGGACCGGTGTACGTGGTGATGGCGTGGACCGGTGTACGTGGTGATGGCGTGGACCGGTGTTCGTGGTGATGGCGTGGACCGGTGTGCGTAGATCTTCGAGGTGGCGTTCATAAGCCAGTGAAATGTTCCTTTTTTTAGTGTGATGCGGGACACTTATACCTGCATGTCCTCCTGGTTAGGTCCGACCAGAGAACGTGTGCTCCGTGTGGTTTCAGTCGCGCGCCTTGAAATGTTCCTAAATTACAGAGTGAGGATATTAAATCGGGTCCTGTGACACACGCCTATTTAATACTAGCCCTTTAATGGCCGTAAATACACACAACATATACAGGTCGCTGTTTGTGACAGAGAATTGTTCCGTTGAAGTGACCGAGCCCTGTGCAAATACAGCGACTAAAGTGGAATAGTTTCTAGATTTGGCTCCGCTCGGCCTTTCTGTCCCAGAGCGAAGGAACGTCTTGAAGCCTTAAAGGGATATTCATGTTGTTTTTTTGTTGAACATTTTTATATTTTTGACAGTGATGTGAGCCTTGGCATCCCAGATATTTCAGAACTGCACATCCCATGATGCTTAGTCACACTTCTGGCTGGTTGAGGGACATGGAGTCCAGAGCAGGGGCGGACTGACAACTAAGTGGGCCCTCAGGCAGTAGGAGATCGCAGGGCCCCTTATGCCATGCCCACAGAAGGTCAAACCCCAAAACAACCCACGCGTAACAGACATGTTTATTTATTTATTTATTTATTTATTTATTTATAAAGGATTTTACCAGGAAGGATACATTGAGATTTCTCTCGTTTTCAAGCATGTCCTGGGTTCAAGAACATTGAAGTGTTACATTGTTGTGTTTAAAGAATTTCTCACAATTTTCAAAATAATGATTTTACGGAGTTAAGAAAATCCACTCGAGACCAACAGCGAATTGGGGGAACCCATTGTACCTCCTCCAAACTTACAGATGACCACCGCTCTGCTGCAGCAGCCATCACCAACTCACTGTAGCTAAGGCTTCACCGCGTCACAGAAAGTCCTTGTGGGAAACGGACAATCACTTTTCAGGTTTATAAGATACTGCGCATTACTGATACACTTGTACACACTGCGCATTACTGATACACTTGTACACACTGCGCATTACTGATACACTTGTACACGCTGCGCATTACTGATACACTTGTACACGCTGCGCATTACTGATACACTTGTACATGCTGCGCATTACTGATACACTTGTACATGCTGCGCATTACTGATACACTTGTTCACGCTGCGCATTGCTGATACACTTGTACACACTGCATTACTGATACACTTGTACACGCTGCGCATTACTGATACACTTGTACACGCTGCGCATTACTGATACACTTGTACACGCTGCGCATTACTGATACACTTGTACACGCTGCGCATTACTGATACACTTGTACACGCTGCGCATTAGTGCTCCACAGCAATTAAACTCACAGTAATGTGCGGTGTGTATGCGCGTATCACAGAATCCACAGCAATTAAACTCCAAAACAAAAACAATGCCGATTTTCTTTTAGAACAAAAAATATCCTTTTGACTATATCAAGTGTTTTTACACATTACATATTGATGTTGGGTATCATTGGAAAGGCCTGATGTAGCTCCTCTGGACCTGGAGTTAAAGGGATCTGGTAATACTGAGCAGGGGGAATCCCAGAGAGTGACATTGACTGGGGGGGGGGGTGGGGTGTTCCACGGCAAGCGCTGATGTCAGCCCGTTGTGGCTGAAGCCCCTGCTCAGGGCCCAACAGGTCGGGCATGGAGCGTCCTGCGTGCTGGGGAGGGAATCTCTATGACCCTCCACTCACGTCCTGGGTGCAATATCCACGAGCTTGGGGGCATTCTGTATATATTCTGTATATATAATCTCTCGGGGGGGGGATATATTCATGTGAGCTGGGGGCATTTTTATATGAGGTCTGTTCTTATTGGAAAGTGGTCACATGACATAAAATAAAAGTATCGGTACTCGGTATCGGTGAGTACTTTAAAAAAAAGTATCGGTACTCGTACTCCGTCTTGAAGTGGTATCGGTGCATCCCTGTATGTATGTATGTATGTATGTATGTATGTATGTATGTGGGCAAAAAGTGCGCTAAAAAGCCTCCGTGCAATAATTAAATAAGTGTATGTTTACAGAAGCCATTTGCACATCACAGCAATTCAAAGACCTGCATCCCAGAGCTCCTGTGCCACATTCCCCATGTGCAGCAAGGAATTCTGGGTAGGATATGCAAATGACATCTGTCTCACTTTTATGCATCCTGGGTCTGTTATTACACAGATCCCTAAAATCAATGCTATGTCACACCATGGCTTTGTAGCAGAGATAAGGTTATGCAACTGGTCAAAGCCACTCCTAGGACAGCACTGTTTCGGGTTTGTTGGATCCTCATCAGCTAGGAGCTAGGCATGATGACCAGTTGCAGTGGATGCTTGGACCCGTGGGGTAAACCAGTGCTTACAAGGGTTGTGGTGGAGGACAAAAAGTAATATGTATGGAATGTAGCACAGGAGCTCTGGGATGCAATTCATCGAATTGCTGTGATGTGCAAGTGGCTTCTGCAATAATAAACATAACCATTTTAGCGTGGAGGCTTTTTATCTCACTTTAAAGAGGTGAGGCCGTTCATCGGAGACGGTTTCAGGGTCAAAATGGAACTTTTTATTGGACAGGCACAGATATTTATGTGGTCAAACATGGGTTCTTTACATACACAAAACCACCCATAGGAAATGTTGAGGGACTCCCATGTTACTGCTCCTTCTTGGATTCTGAGACATAATTAAACTAGGACAGATAATGGGATAAACATTCTCTCAACATTCCTAAACAGATATAACAATCCTTTTTATAGTAAAGAGTACAGTCTAAAACCGCAGATAATGGGGCAGTGTTTGCCTGACAAAGCAGATTAATAAACTACTCAAACATAAACAGATATTAACCTCCTGACGGTTTTCCCGAGTGTGGCTCGGGGTTAACTTTTTGTACCGAAAGCGGTATCCCCGAGCCACACTCGGGCTGGATACTTACATGTCCTGCGCTCCCTCGCTGATCTCGCAGTCTCCTAGACGCTCACAACGTCACACTACATGGATCTCTTCTCGCGAGGAGTGAAACCAGGAAGTGTGACGTCGCGATCGACTGCAGTGTGACTGCGGGGACAGCGTGGGAGTGCAGGACATGTAAAACATTGAAAGTTAACCCCCGAGCCACACTCATACCGCTAGGGGGCCAAAATAAATAGGACCGATTCTGACATATAAAATGTCAGAATCGGACCGCCAGGGAGGTTAACACATTCCTGGGAGCAAGCCTATCAGCAGATAACAAGATACATGTGGACCATAACAGTTACAAGTACTTATGCAGTGCCAACAGATTCTGTAGCGCATTACAATGGGGAAACAGGTGACATATAAATAATAAAACCTAAGGAACAGACGGCCTTGCCCGTAGGATAATTGTACAAGTGCTCAGACAGACATCCCGTGAGTTTACAATCTAAGGGACTAAGGCAAGTGAAACAAAAGGGAACAGGGGGAGTGTGGAGAAAAGTAGAAAGACCATAACCTTATTCTTACATAATTCAGATTACACAAACACTCGACACACAAAAGAGGGCAAGCAAATAATACAAAATATCTGTCCTGCACCTCCAAAATAAATTTCCTGGTCTATGCACCCCAAGGCCAAAGTGACGCACATCACACAGTGCAATCCAGGGCTGATTCTGAGGTTGGGGATTAACCCCTCTAGGCTTCCCTGTGGAGATATTCCATACACCGAGGTTGTTATTGTTCGTGGGTTCTTTCCAGCAGCAAAACATACATTAAATGTGATCATTTTGTTTTTTGACACGCCCAACATCTTTCCGTCTACTCCAGGGCTGTCAAACTCCGGCAACCCCAGATGTTGCTGAACTACAACGTCCATGATTCTCTGGCCATCTGTTGCCTTCAAAGGATTCTGGGAATTGCAGGTCAGCAACACCTGGGGGGTCGTGCGTTGAAATTCCTGGTCTAGTCCATTATTCGTCCCATCACTACTATTATGTCTCCGCAGTGTTGTGTTTGTTGTAGTTTCATTTGTTGCACGTGTGTAAGTTATATTCATATTATAGTTTGAATTTTATTTGAAACAATGGAAGTGCACTTCGTGCAATGTTTTTATTTTACTTTTTGGTCGAAATTATGGTTGAAGATCCTTCCCTCATGAGCCGAGACCAGATGGACCTTGGGGTAGTCTTCTTGACCAAGTCCTTTCGTAACATTGATTTTAAGCTCTGGGTGGTCCAGGGCGTTGTGCATCCTTGTGAGAACTGATGTTCAAAGAAGGTCTGGCTGACGGGAAGCCGGGCTATTGTACGTTGGGAAGCCTTCCAGCAGGGAGCTTAGAACAGCAAAGCTTTCCTAGCTGTGCCGCAGGAAGCCTGAGCTCCTAGCTGTCCCGAATCACCTATTTAATGCCGGATGTGTGTGCTTCCCTCCTGTATATTTTTGTTAAAAAGGCTCTCTTGACTGAGAATTTAATCTTGGAATATATTCTTTTTCTTTCTTTGTAGTTTTTGCGGTCACTTTATAGATTTAGGCCATTTTTGGAGTTAGTTACGGATATTTAGGCTAGGGTCAGACGAGCGCATTCTATCTGACTGACAAGATAGTGGCCACACGGTCAGTTTTTGTGACTGATGCTTTGTTTTTTGGGGGGTTTTTGACTGATGTAGGAGGGAAAATAAATTAATGTGAAAAACATTTTGTCCGTCAAAAATGCAGTCCGTCTGACATCGCTCCGTCACTCGCACACAAAGCTATGCGGACGTTGCGGACGCAGCGCACTTTGTGCGTCCGTTCTAGCGGATTTACGCTCTTGCCTAACCTGCGTCCGTTTGCCGCGTCCGTTATGCGTCTGCAGTTCAGTGCGGACGTACTTCGTGTGTGGGGCACCATTGGTCATAATTATATGCTATAACGGACGTACAAATGTGCGGCAACATGGACATGATCAGTGCGCTCGTCTGACACGAGCCTTATACAGCACTAGCATATTGCATAGCACTTTTACAAAGGGGAGCACAAACAGGAGGCGTACATGATACAGAAGCAAAGACAACCCTGCCCGTAGGATAACCGTCCAGGTAATATAGCACTTTAAACCAAGGGCTCAGCCAGACATCCCGTGAGCTTGTAAGGGACAGAGGTAAGTGAAACAAATGGGAGCAGAGGGAAGGTGTAGCTGGTGGCCAGAAAGAATGTAGTAGGGATTGCATGGGAAGAACCAGAAGCTTGGGCTAGTAAGAGTAATTGGAGAGAGAGAAGAGGAGACAGCTGGAAACAAGAGCTGAAATTAGGAACTGTCAGGTACCTCTGGCAGCCAACAGCCTCCTCCACGCTGCTCGCTTGCCCAGCGCCAGATAATGCCCGCCGGCGCAGATCACGTGATGCCTGGAGGGGCGGGGCCACTAAAGCAAAGCGCGCAATCTGCTATTTAAGGCCTTCGGTTAGCCCAGATCAGCACGCTGTTGTGTTCTCACATTTCCACAGTGCTCCTAGCATTCTGAATACGATCGTGTATGATGACCTTTTGGCTTTGGATAAACGACTACTCTTGTGTATAGACCTGTCTTTTTTTTTTTTTTTTTTTATATATTCAAAATGTTTTATTTTGAAATAAGTCATCATACAAGTAAAACGTAAAGTGAGGGCCTCGCAGGGCCGCATATAGTCGTCTGTAATAACTCAGCGTAAAGAAAATAAAGAAAAATAGCATAAGAAAAGGTCATCAGGAATCATATGCATCGAAACTACGAGGCGTATAGATAGCAATATAAACAGCGAAAGTCATCAAATATAATTATAAAAAGGGGGGGAGGTGAGGGAAAGATGGCAAAGGCCATATTAATGCCGCCTCTGGCACATTCCCAACCGGTTAAAAACCGTGGGAAAAGGCCATGGGGGTTAATGGCACCAGGCCTGGGCACCCGGGGAAAAGCTGGGTTCCAGCCTATGACTCTTCCCCCTAGGACAACCCAGTGAAGCCAAAACAAAATGGGGGGCGGGGGGCACGGTGTCACAAAAGGGAGAGAAGAGAAAAAAAAAAACAAAGGGGGGGGGGGGTGAGGGGCAACATCCCTGAGTGGGGGGGGGTCTCATCAAAAAAGTCTCAGTATGGGGAGAGCGGGGGAAAGAAAGAAAAAAAAGAAAAAGGAAGAGTCAACTGCATGTGGCCAAAAAAGTCTCAGCCACCTCAAAATAAAACATAGCACAAACTCAGCAATGAGGTCGGGAGAGGGGAAAAGGGTACTCAGAGATACTCCTCAATGGGGAAGGGAGAGGGGAAGCTCCACGAGGGAGGCCGCTGCAGCAGGGAAGTGCCCAAGTCAGGGCAGGAAAAACAGTCAAGAATTTTTAGTTTGCAAAATACGAAATGGTCCCATACCGACCTGCTATGGTGGCCTCGCAGGGCCAGATATTGGGCTCATAAAATAAACAAAGGGGGAGGGGATCCAGAAAAAAGTTGCAGAATGTCCAAAAACTTGGGGGGGCGGGGGTAAACAGCAAGAATTCTTGAGAAAAATACACGTAAATAATATGGGGGAGTCTCAGCAGGATCAGAAAATCTGAAAAAAGCGTCTCTGAATGCGGGGGAGAGAAAAATCACAATGGGTGCAAATGAATACAGGTTTTCCCCAGCCAGGGAATATCTACATAAGCCAGCAGATAGAGAGAAAAAAATAATAATAAATAAAAAGGTATGCTCGGCCGGTGTCCCGGAAAGGTAGCAGACATAAGGCATGCAGGGTGACGCCGATAGGGCCAGGCAGGTTGGCAAGGAACAAGGCCGACAGGGCAAGCAGGTCCCCCCCTGCGTCACAGTGTCCTCCATCATCCTCCCGTGGTAAGACCATAAGCGGCACTGCAACGGGAGACAGCAGTAGGGGTCCAAACGGCATCTCTGGGATCTCAGATCCGGGGGGGACTCCTCCTCCACCATCATGCACTGTTCAGCACCAGCAGGCGTCGCCAGCACGCCCGGCGGCTCCGACCGGACAGACAACCCGCGGCAATCTGGGTCTCCCGGGTCTTGCCACGTGGACAGCTCCTCCGTTGATGCATTAATCAGCAGAATGCTGTAATTCGGTGCCCCAGCTCCGTCTCGCAGGACTCCGGCCTCCATCCCTTCAGAAACCTCACATCCGCACAGGACAATATCCAGCGATCCTTCACCAGACACATCTTCACGTATATGTTCGGCTGCCCGGCCGGTGCGCAGCACGGCCATGACGCGGCGCATGTCACCTCTTGTCATGGGGCGCTCATCATCTTCCAGTAACTGCAGAAGTGCCTCCAAATACATCCGGGAGACGTGGGCCCTCCATCTCTGCAGTCCTCATCATGGTCCGCAGCGGGAGCAAAACACTCAAGGCAGAACAGTCAGGAAGCAACGAGCGCAGGAAAGCGGGCCGCAAAATGGCCGCCGGCCGCACACTCCAGCCGGAGATGTCAGCCTGCAGGCGAGTCTCTGGACCGGAGGGGGGTGGAATGGGCTCTGGTCAACAAAATCCCGTTAGCCAACCGCTCAGGAGCCTCATGTAGGGGGTCTCAGCGGAAAAAAAATCTGTAAAATTACAGATATTCGGCATCTGTATATATATTCCTTTGATGTTGTTATCTCCTCCCTCCACAGAATACTCAGACTGACTGCCTCGCTCTCCCTCTGCAATAAGCATTGAGGAATCCACCATTCGACATGCCAGCCAACACTATATTCCAGACGGCTATATTCTTGCAATTGTATTTTAGGTCTGCGTTTATTAATCTCTGGCTGCCTAGTCTTTTAAATCTCCATTTATATTAAGAAACCTCCCCCCACTACTCTACATCATAAATAGGCGCCATCACCAAACCTCATACTCACACAGACTGACCTGCACCTCTCTCCCTCTGCAGTCCCACCCAACCAGGCACGGTTCCGGTCACGGATTCCCTATGGGAGATAGGTATATGATCCCTGTACGCAGGGTTGCCCTAATATTCAGATCCTTGTAGCGGTCGGTTATATTGACTAAATGGAGAACAGACAGAGACAAGAATAATTGTAAATATATATATATATATATATATATATATATATATATATATATATATATATATATATATATATATATATATTTACAATTATTCTTGTCTCTGTCTGTTCTCCATTTAGTCAATATAACCGACCGCTACAAGGATCTGAATATTAGGGCAACCCTGCGTACAGGGATCATATACCTATCTCCCATAGGGAATCCGTGACCGGAACCGTGCCTGGTTGGGTGGGACAGCAGAGGGAGAGAGGTGCAGGTCAGTCTGTGTGAGTATGAGGTTTGGTGATGGCGCCTATTTATGATGTAGAGTAGTGGGGGGAGGTTTCTTAATATAAATGGAGATTTAAAAGACTAGGCAGCCAGAGATTAATAAACGCAGACCTAAAATACAATTGCAAGAATATAGCCGTCTGGAATATAGTGTTGGCTGGCATGTCGAATGGTGGATTCCTCAATGCTTATTGCAGAGGGAGAGCGAGGCAGTCAGTCTGAGTATTCTGTGGAGGGAGGAGATAACAACATCAAAGGAATACTCTATAATATAAAGCCCCCCCCCCCTTTAAATAGGGCAGCGTCTGCCAAATTATTTGTTTCCCCTTTGCCAGTTTTTTTTTTTTGTCTTTTTTCTCACTCGCCACGCACCACTCTTTTCCAGCTCCGAGACTTCAAAACCCAGAAGTGTCAGGTTTTTCTACGCAATTTGTACCCCTTAAGCAAATTGTCTAGCCGAACGGCTTACGCTTTTGGCGTATGCAAGTTCCGTAGCGCTTGCGCAGATCCAATGCATCGCCTTTCTCTCTGACAACTACCGGCTTCGTGGACTGTCTCAGGGTGGAGACATCGGCATGCCGGGAAGTTCAAACCTCCTTGCTGCCTGGTCCTGTGAGTGGGTGAAGGAACATCTCCGTTTCACCCCGCATTTTAAAGAGTTCAAGGCAAACTTTTTAAAAAGCTAACGTGGTCAGGGTGTGTGGAATATCCCTTTTAAGCCATTTAATATTGTTCTCTGCTTGACCACTCTGAAGCAATTTACCTGTGCACATGGAAAATACGAGAAATGGCAAGATATCATTACTTGGGTAGGAGACCTCAGACCCTCTTGATGTCAGAGGTTCACTTAACCTCCCTGGTGTTACAATTCTGACATATTTTATGTCAGAATCGATACAATTTCTTTCCTTTTTTATCCCCCTAGTGGTATTCCTGAGTGTGGCTCGCGGTTAAATTCCTATGCTGAAAGCGGTAACCCCGAGCCACACTCGGATTGGATACATACCTGTCCCTGCGCTCCCTCACTGACCTCCGCAGTTGCATTCCGGCTGATCGCGGCAAACTGCTTCCTTTCTCGCGAGCAGGGATCCAGGACGCCGCGATCGGACAGAGAAGAATACGATTGCGGAAGTCAGCGAGGGAGAGAAAGTAAAGGTATGTATCCAGCCTGAGTGTGGCTCGGGGTTGCTGCTTTCAGCAGTGAAATTTAACCCCAAGCCACACTCAGGAATACCACTAGAGAGCTTACTCTCTTCACTACAGAGATCGTGATATCTTGGACTTCAAAGGCACCATCCGGTGCTCCGATATCGAGATCTCTCGATCTGCTCTACAGCCCAAAGGCAAATGAAATGTGATTGCTGCAAACCAATTTCGTTTGCTTTTCGGCTGCAGAAGGTGCCCCCAAAGTTGTGGCCATAATGCCCAAAGAGCTAAAACTGTAAAATCAGCTGGTGAATGCTGTGAAATATCAGGCTATCAGCAGCCAAAGCAGGAGAAAAATTGTCTGTCTGTCCCTGCAGTTCAAATCTCTGTAACTCGGTTTGGCAGCAGATAGTGCCATCTACTGGCCAAATAGGTTATTTACAGTAATAAATGGCTATTACTGTAAATAAGTAAAATGATTTTACAAGAAACCACTGGTTTCTGACAATTTTTTTTTTTTGGAAAATCACTTGGTAGTGAAGGTGTTAATTTTCTGAACTCACAGTGCATAGTTGGAGTCTACTGGAGTTGGCCAGTTGAATGTGGTAGGGACGTAGTACTCAAGTGTTCACAAACGATCCCTCTAATGTCTCCCTTTCAATACTAAACTAGGCTTTTTTGGTTTCCAGTCTCGTTGACAAAGTGCCTGAAATGGGGTGCTATTCCATGCTGGACGGTAAGCAGGATAATGCGTGCTTGCAGACTTTCCCTTACCATCTCCTTTTGCTATCTTGGCAACGTGCCCCGGAACGAAGCGCAATGCTCACTCAGCGCTCGGAGTATTATCTATACACGCATCGGTTTGCCACACTTACAAATAAGCTAACAGCTACCCAGTGGGCACAGCTGAATGGTGAGCTGCAGGCCCATGGGGAGTTGTTAACCATTTCAATGCGGTGGACGCGCTCAGCGCGTCCAACCGCATTGGTACTTGGCTGCGGAGGACGCGCTGAGCGCGTCCTCCCTTTGCAGCCCGCGATCAGCCGGTATTCCGGCTGATCGCTCGGCCCCCCGGTGTGGGCTGACATCATCGCTATCAGCCCAACCTCCGGGACCCCGGCGGGCACGATTGCAGGGAAGGTGCCTGAAGGACCTCTCCCCCTCCCCATCCGTGCGGGCCAGCGATTTTTAAAGGCAGGCACCGCCTGGAAGGGCACAGCCTGCCCTTCCAAGTGGCGGCTGTCTTTAACCCCTAGGGGGCTGGATCGCGATATGGCGCCAACATGCGCCGTATCGCGGTCCCCTCCCGGAGCTGGCCGACATCTTGGTTGTCGGCCAAGCTTCCGGGATATCCCCCTAATGACTGGCGTCATCGCGCAGAGCGCGATGGCGCCAGTTTTTATATTAACCCCTTGCTGTCACCTATAGTGTAGATAGGGGGTTCATTGGAACCCCCTATCTCCCGATCCGTGACAGCTAGGGGTTAATGTTTACTATCATTGGAACGGCCAGAGCGTGTAAAAAGTAAAAAAAAAAATAAAAAAAAAAGTTTTTTTTTTTTTTAATTTATTTATTAGTGCAACATTATTGTTCCCATTTCAATTATAATGTGAACAATGATGCTGCACTAACGATTTTTTCTATGGGGGGGCGTTTGCCAAAAAACACTGAATTTTTCCCCAAAAAAGTAACGATTCCTCATTTCTAATTTTTTTAACAAGCGCACCCCATAGAAAATATAACCGCAAACGATCGCATTTTAAAATGTGAAAAAAAACACTTTACACATTGTAAATTATTGAAAATTCAAATTTTATTGCATTTTTTGTTATAATATACAGACATGACATAACGTATACATATAATAATGACATATTATGAATCTGCACAGTCTGCCGGATAGAACGATATATAATATGTCTGGGTCATATATTAAAATAAGGCTTCAAAACGCGTTTAAACATGATGAGCGAAACCGGTAAAAATGAGCTCAGCACAGGGGTGGGAAAAGGCTCGAAAAAGGCAGCGACAGGGTTAACACAGTATGCTGAGCCATTTTTAGTAAGACCTGGGAGGAACACTTGACCGACCTGGCTAGTGTGTAGATAGGATTAAGGAAGCTGGCCTGACAACAAAACCCAGTAAGCGTCGGGAGCCCAATACCTGGGACTTGAGGTGGGTGGGGGACAGCTTAAACCAGAACCCACTAAGGTGGAAGCAATTTTCCAATGGCCCCAGACCAAGAAGCAAGTCTTTGGCATTTCTATGGACAGCTGGGTACTACAGGAAATTTATACCGCATTACAGTAGCATAGCTAAACCCCTGACTGATCTGCCTAAAAAACGGCTACCTAGTACTGTGTCTTGGTCCCCTCTATGTGAAGATACATTCCAAACCCTTGGCTCTCTCCAGTATTGAAAGCACCAAACTACACCAAGCGGTTAATAGTCCAAAGTGATGCGTCCCTCTATGGACTTGGGGCAGTTCTAAGCCAAATCGACCCCAGCGGAGATGAGCGGCCGATTCTGTACCTCAGCCTTAAACTGTTGGACATGGAGGTGGCTTATGCCACCATTTGAGAAGGCGTGGTTAGCCCTTGTCTAGGCCCTCAAAATAATACAGCTGTACTTGTATGGATGGGACGTTACAGTAATGACAGATCACAATCCTTTAGTCTGGCTACACGGGGTACCTGGTGAAAATGGCAAGTTACTTTGATGGAGCTTATCCCTGCAGTTCTACAACTTTACTATCCAACACAAGGGCACGGAACATGGAAACGCAGAAGGACTGTCTCGCAGAGAAGACTCTGGAACAGCCTAATCTGGCATGAGGTGAAGGGGTGAAAGCCTGGATGTCAGCCAGAGTGGGCCATCATCCACCAATTCCAGTGTAAGGGGGAGTTGTGACAGGAAGCTTCCTAAGTGTGTGTGTGTGTGCACACCTCAGTGTGTCTATGTACAGGTCCTGTTTAATTCTTCCCGCATATCTTTCCAGAGGAAATGGTGTGAATTAATTTGCATGGCACTTCCTGTAGCCTGGCTCCCCATGGAGACAAAGGTATGACAAAATGGTTTGGCCAGCACAGTTCATGTGCACCAGCACAATTTTGGAGCTGAGTGGACATCCCTAAGGGGTGCGTTCATGGATGGGGGAGGTGAGGGGTTAAATAGAACACTCTTGGCCAAGTGAGTTAGTTCAGCGTGGGGGTCCACAGCTCTAAAATCTCATATGGATTGAATTTTGGATTTGAAGACAACTGTAACCAGTCAGATACAGTGACCGTGAGTTAGCTGTTGTGTTTATTTCGCTTTTACTTTATGTAACTGTCTGTACCATTTATTCCTTTCTGTGCACAGTCTTTTTATGTATTAAACCCCTATTTAATAGCTTTCTGGTGTTGGCTGTTTGACTCGTGATTTGGGATTGCCAGTTATATCCAGTATTTTTGGAACTATTTGTCTGGGTCTGGACTTTCAGGACTTCTAAGAGTGAAGCTGGAGGGGGGAACTCTCAGTGAGTAGAGTGGTAACCCCAGGTGAGGGAAGGTGAACCTAGCGTGCAGGAAGCCAGCGTCTGCAGCCACACCCCGGGGTCACCTCCTGGCAGCCAAGCTATAGCACACTTGATCCTTTTGGGGACAAGCCCAGCGTTACATCACACCTTCTTACTTTTTCTATGTTCAAGTTAACATAGGGTACCTGACATGAAATTAGGTATTTAACCCATCTCCCATTATCTAGGTATCACTGTCGCAAGACAGTGGTTCCACAGTGATTGTTGATAGCGCTCCCTAAGTGCAGTATAGGAGACACTAAGTGCAGTAATCTGCTAACGGATTACACCCCCGTTTAGTATAAATTTTGGAATATCGATACCAGATGTTAAATTTTACTAATGCTAGAACTAACACTTGTTTATCGAGACGCCTCCATAACAACTATGGGATACAGTCCTTTGTTTTTGCCACGCTCTCTCAATATTGTAGGCATGACTGGTAAATCGCTAAATTCTTGAAAGTTGGTGATCTTTGAGGAATTTGGAAGTCTAAGACTAGGCCAGAGGGCTATTGACGGAGAGGCCATTCTTAGCAGTAAACACTACTTTTGTGCAGTGAGACCGGCCTCGCTTCTGTAACCTTGGACTTGACCAGTGAAAGTGAACATAAACATAGGCATTTTGAATCTGAATGTCCCACGCGGCTCCCACAGCCTTAAGGCTGCCAGTCCATAATGGAACATGTTGTTAAACATCTGGCTTTGATCATCAATGGAGTCCAACCATCAAACAATAAATTAGTCCTCACGAAGGGCCAGAAGATCAGCATTAGGGCAGATCTGACAAGGTCGTAAGGTTTCTTGCTAGAATAGCGTTGGGAGATGGATGGACCTGGTAGTCATGGGTCTCTTTTGTTCGAAATTTAGAGAATGTTCTTGTCTTTTAGAGGTGCTCATGCATTTCCAAGTTGCTTTAATTGCTGTATTCACTATTCAGCCTTACTTGGAAGCATTTCTGCATCACTCTGCTTTTGATTCAATCTCGTGAAGCCTCTTGTGATCATCTTCCAGGAAAGTGCTGAAGACAATCGTGATGGGCCAGATGGTGTCTCTCTTCATATGTGGGACGGCCGTTACCAGCCAGTTTTTGGCAGAAACCTACAGGGTGGACACTCCAATGCTGCAGAGCTTTATCAACTACTGCCTCCTTTTCCTGGTCTACACGGGCTGGCTGGCGTTTCGGAGGGGTATGTAATCTGTTGAACAGATTTAACCTGTATTTAAAATGTCATGTCTGGTTTCACCAACCAGAATCTTGCAACTGGAACCTTTTGCTCATAACGGGTCTGATTGTTTAGGATGGGGTGGGAAAATGTGGTGTTTTCACACAGATGTACTGCCAAACCCGCAAAGCCCCCATTTATGGCATGTCATTTTATAAAGACCACCTATTATACATGGGGCATTTATTTTGAGGTTTTTCACACTGTGGTTTTTATTAGGGCTACGCCGATACCATTTTTAAAAAAAAAAAAAAAAAATTTATTTGTTTTTTAAAGACAGAGTACCGATTTTCTTTCCTTTCCTTTTTTCCCCCCAGGTACTCCCAATACTCTATATTTAATGTCATGTGACCGCTTTCCAATAAATAATTTAGGATTTCGCTGAAAGCCTGCCCAATTTAAGTTACTATTGAAATGTATGGCCAGACACCCCATTTACCCACTGCCTGCACACACCCTGACCATACTGACACCAGACCTCACCTCCGATATATCTACCCACCCCACTCAGACCTGATAGATATGTCTATATCGATCCACGCAGACCTCAAATGCAGGGGCAGCTGTCAGAATGTACTTGAAAGCTTTCGGCCAGCGTTCCCCTCCGGCTGGCCTTGATCCACCAAGTGGCCGCCGGGCTGTGAAGCAGTCTGGCGACTCCTGCGAGGTCATGGATAGAGGCCACTAGACAACCTGGTAACGCAGCCGGCCGGATGGGGAACGCTGCCCAAACAAATACTTTTAAATGCGTTCAAACAGCTGCCCCAGCCCCTCGGATACCGGCAAGCCAGCCCAGCGCTGGGTTCTAGCTATCGGAGGATTTGTACGAATATGAAGTACTCGTGCAAATGGCGGTGTCATCACCCGTGCGAGTATCGGAATCTGTGCATTCCTAGTTTTTATAGAATATGTATTTTGGGAGGGATATATATATTTGAATATTTTCTCCTATTGGAAACTTCATACTCCCTGTATTGGGTATATACATCATCAGTTTATACCCTGAGCACCCCCTCCCACCACAAAGAGGAACAAATAAACATTGAACCTCCAAACCATCTGTATCCAAATCAGATTCATGCAATTAATATTTCTGTTTCACATGATACAAAGCGATATAAATGTTTTAGTAAGCAAATTTAACAGAATGACAGTCATTTTGTAGATGTAACAGATTGAAGGGGTCTTAAGTGATGTAACAAGGCCTAAATATAGATTTGTTCTTAAATAGCTATAATGTGGGTGCCCTCTGGACTCACGAAAGTCATACTTCAGCTTGCAGGGAGGAAAAAAAACCCTGTGGGAAACCTCTGGGGAACCGTGGCATTAAGGACTGCCTTTCCCTCTGGGCATTAAGAGGTTAATCTAAAGTTTCTGTTAAGGGAGATTGATTAGCTGGACACATCCAGCCAGCCGGATTCTACAATCCATGGAAACTGTGGTAGATCAGCGCTGTAAACTAAATTACCCCAAAATCATCTGTATAACCAACTGGAGGGGCAAGAATGCTGGCCCCTGCTGTGAGATGTGGGTACCAGAAATACAGGGGACCAATAGACTCCTGCATCTCCTGTATAGAGAATCCCCATTTGTGTTGTGATCACGCTCATGCACAATACCATCAGTGAGCAGGGGAAGCCATACAGCAACAGTCATCAGCCAAGTTGTCAGCCTGTTGTGGGAGAAGCCCAAAATTGGTGGTGGATCGGCAGCGATTCGTGGGACTTTGTGTCAGGCAGCAGTGAGCCAACTTGCCCAGCTATCGGCAAATAAAAGGTGGCCATGTATAATCGGCAAAGCTGATAGATCGATTATCGTTAATAAGGTGTATATAACATTAGATGTGTGTAGGACAAGGATCTACAACTCTGGCCCCCCAGATGTTTATTGCCTACAAATCCCAGAATTCTTTGAATGCAATAAATGGCCAGAGAATCATGGGAGGTATAGTTCAGAAACATCTGGGGCGGTCAGAGTTTGAGATCCCTGCTGTAGAACATATGTAATGTCAGTATATAAAATGTATGGAGATGTGCAATATGAAGTGTATTTATTGTATGTATCTAGTAATTGTGTACAATGAGCAAACACACACGGCTATATAGAAATGCCAACATATAAAGCCACACCGAGCAACCTATCCATATTTCTGTGCCTACAGGCTCCTGAGATGTAAATCCGGCCTTGGTTATATATAACCCTATCTGCACAGCTGTATATGCATGTTCCTGCCTGGTTTTGTAAAATTAGGTTTAGATTTTACATAATTCCAGTAATGGGCCACCAAAATCATCACCTCCAGGCCCATAAAGATCTTGATCTGGCCCTGCTTGTTATACATTATGCATGCAGAAAGTGGCTGCTAGGCTTTATGACCCATGCTACATGCAGGGCTGTGCCAGGAGCATTCAATACGACCTCTGTCCCTCTTGATCAGAAGGCCTCACGTATTAATAACATGGTGAGGTCTAGTAACCCACCTAATGATACGCTTTATTTTTAACATCGAGACTTGGACCCATAACATCCACTAACTCCCATCAAACCAGTATTTACCACCTAAAACGGGTTAATATCTGTGTTTTAAATACCTCAAAGTCCTATATTTTTCATGTCTGTAATTTCTGAAGCATAATTTCCACTTGTAACAGATCTCTCATCCTCCCTTCGTACCATAATTTCTGCCTCAGTATTTGGAGCAGAGTTCAGCTGAACGAGTTCCTTTGTCGTGCTGAGGAACCCACTCGAGGCCTTGGAAGACGTTCCTCCTCCTCCTCCTCATATTGACCTTGGCTGCGTAGATTATAAATACACAAACGCGACTCTCTTGGAGGGATTAAATAACATTTTCTGTCAAAGTGTAACAGATCCAGGGGCCCGGTAGCCAGGAACATGCCTAGAACATGCATATGCTGTGTATTGTGTGTCTGGATTTGTTGCGCCACATTATGACGGCACTTGTGGGATTGTGCTGGTGATGTAATGGGGTTGCCGAGATTTAAAGGTCTCTCTAGCCACCGTTACGTTGATTCAAGTACGGGGATCCAAGTTGTGCGCTGCTCGATGATATCAGACCATGAACGTGCACCTACATGTCTAATGAAAAGGCTTGTTTGATACGATTTTTCCACTTCTTTATTTTCTTTCTTCTAACACATAGTCAAAAGTTGAGTAATCTGACACATCTTGAGCAGCCGCGGGCAGGAGATCTGTCCTGCAGAAAAGCCGTCGGCTCACTACATGCGCCTGATTGTAGGCCCGGCGCGCTGACTTATCAGTCACTTCTAAAATACAAACCCAGAATGGTGGCACGTGGCCTGAACATGCATTTTTCATAAGGATGCTTCAGAGTCCGAGGTCTTTTGTGTAAACGTAACTCGAAAGGAGACCCATTGCATTGGTCTTTAATAGCTCTGCAATAAGCTCCCCCTGATGAGATGTCGCAGACAAATTGTACCATAATGGACTTTAAACAGATTTGCATTGTGATGAATGGAACGGGCTTGTGCGCGCGTCCAGCCCATGGTGACAGCCTTGGCGGTGGCTGTTTGGTCAGAAGAGACTAGGTGAGTATTAAAGGGACACTCTTGGATATAAACAGGAGGTGATGGTCAGGAGGAGGTTTTTACCCCCAACGCCTCGTTCAATACTCAGTCTCTAGTGCAGGGTGCTGTTGTGTTTTGTATAGCAGTCTTGGTTGTGTAATACCTGCTTTTTATTAATTCGCAAGGTTATTTACAGACATGGCTGCAGCAGAAGCAATGCAGCATGCCACCTTTTTGAAGGCTCTTCATCATTATAGAAGTCCTTTCTCTTACAGGAGAGAACGGCCTCGTCTACATCGTGCGGAAGAAGTGGTGGAAGTACATATTGTTGGCCATAGTGGACGTTGAAGCTAATTATTCCATTGTTAAGGCTTACCAATATACCACCATCACAAGCGTCCAGGTAGATGCCTTTTTGTAATGTCTTTTGGACCTATGTATCTCCAGTGCCGTATGTCCTACAGCAGGAGTCTGCAATCTTGGCCCTCCAAAGGTTTTGGGACTACATTTCCCTTGAGGTTCTACCAACCTAATGAGCAGCTCAGCATCCTGGGAGATGTAGTTTCAAAACATTGGAGGGCCAAGGGTGCTGACCCCTTACCTGCAGGGTCATATGAGGTACCGCGGCAAATGCCAGAGTACAGGATATCGGTCTATCCCTTGTTTTGTGCTTTGCCTTTGTTATGGTTTAATGGTCGGGGTTGGTGAAAGGTTCAGAATTAATATCCCGTTCATGCTGTTGATTTTACCAGCTTCTTTGCTGCGGGCAATGTTTGTAAGACTGTAAATGTCATTTTAAATTCCCTCCGTAATTCATTTTTCTCGTCTCTTTTCGACCATCTAGCTTCTGGACTGTGTTGGGATTCCTGTATTGATGGCTCTTTCTTGGTTTATTCTCCGCTCGAGATACAGATTGATCCATTACATTGCTGTTGTGGTCTGTCTGTTGGGAGTCGGTACCATGGTCGGAGCAGATGTCCTGTCTGGGAGAGAGAGTGGCAATGGTAAGGACTTTTTGTGCATAGCTTCTCCATGAACTAGACTTATTATAATACACTTTATATTGATTTATCTGACATGACATTTTTTCCCTTTTATGCATAGTGGAGGAATATACCTGTTCCTGTACTAAATAGTGAGTGTGTGTGTGTGCGTGTGTCAACTTTTGCAATCTGTGGAAATTGTTTCAGGGTCACATTAGAGTTCTGGAACATTTCTAAGTGAGAAGATACAAATAAGTCTTTGAAGCTGAATAGTCACAAACACGAAGTCCAGTGATATAACCCAACTGGGGGTCAGCCGGTGCAGGGGGGGACGCCGGCCTGGGTTTGACACCCCTTGCCACACTGAGACCCGTGACTCGGAGGAACTGGCTCGGAGTTCTCACGTCTGTGTAATACATACCTATGCCGCCGCGGTCCTCCAGTTCAGAGAGAGATGCACCGCCCATTCCACCAGTCACTGACAGTTTTGGAGTGGTGATCCGTGATCTTTCTCTTCCTCCTCCTCCCATCAGCCGCTTGCTTGTCGAGCTGCGGCTCATGTGCAGTGTCATGTCACGTGCTGGCTCGTGGCGTGCACGGCTCGTCCCGACTTGAAACTTTTTGAGCACAGCAACTCAGTGTGCCAGTGCCAGCCCAGCTGCATCCCCTCCTCAAGCTCCATCAGAGCAGGCATTAAGGTGAAAAATCAATATAATAGCGCTGAACAGTAAAAATCCCCCTCTTTTATTAATAAGTGTCTTGTGCCACTATACTAGTCTGCCACAATACCAGTCTGGTGCCACTATACCAGTCCAGAGTGGATGTTTACATAATGGGGGGGAGGAGATTTCCGCCCCGGGCGCCCATAACTCTGGTTCCGCCACTGACTCAGTCCTTATTCTAGTTTTAGAAGCTCTGCCTTCCAGCTGCTTCACTTCTCTTGTTTTAACCTCATCTTGCCCAAGCTCTCGGTCTGTCCTCCTGCAGTGTCTGCTATTGTCTTTCTGGTCATCAATTCCACACTTCCCCTGCTCCCTTTTTGTTTCACAAACCTCAGTCCTGTAGATTGTAAGCTCATGGGATGTCTTGCTGAGCACCTGTAGAAGTGCTGTATTAGCAGGACGATGATCCTACAGGTTGGGCCGTCTGTTCCTTATGTTTTAATGTTTCATGTTCATGCTTCCCCATTGTAAAGCGCTCCGGAATCTGTTGGTGCTGTGTAAATACTGTAATGTAAACATTCCAAGCAGCTAATTTACATCAAGTTTAGGGTCAAACTCGATTTTTACTCTTTACAGGAATCGAAATCTGATTTTTGTTATTGAGGTGTCTTTGGTGTTTGTTATACGGTCTGTCAGAGCATCAAGAGTTTGGCAACTTGCGTTAGGCACCTGCTGAACCTGACGGCTGCTCTGCCGACGTTTGGACACATGGTCCGCTAATTAAAATAAATATCCAGATTCCTATGTTTTCATAATCCTGAAAATCGAGAAGGGGGGAAAACAAAATAGCCCAGCCCTACTCCAAGCACCGCAACGTGTTCTAGAATAGACAAATCACCCAAAATTGCTGGGTTTTCTTTAGTCGGGCTGCGCTGCTGAGAGTCGGACAATTACGCATTTCATGTGGAATCCACACACACAAAAAAAAAATCCCAAAAATGATCTCTTACCCATATCTTGATACACGTCCTAGTTTCAGCGTGCATTCGCGTGACAGGTAAATGGTCACAACCTCATGGTGGTTTTGGGTACTTTCTGTAGGAGCACGGTTCATCCTATACAAATAATTTTTTGTCAGTTTTCCCACTGCTGGAGATTTCCCAAAATGCTCAGGTGTGTGTGTGTGTGGTGTGAATTTCCTGTCGTCCGATCACATGTTAATGACGCTGTCCCTCTGCTGTTGTCTTGTCCTGCAGCCACCAGCATGTTAATTGGTGATGTGCTGGTTATACTCGGCGCCTGCTTGTACGCAGTTTCCAACGTGTGTGAGGAGTATGTGGTAAAAAACCTGACCAGAGAAGAGTTCCTTGGGATGCTCGGCCTGTTCGGGACGTTTGTCAGCGGGATCCAGCTGTAAGTGTCTGTACACGGGTGTTTCTGTAACAAGGAGTTTGTGCGTGTGAAGCTCCGTGCCATCAACACTGTCATGTTATCAAATTCAACTGGTGTCTGCAATTTAAAGGGACAATCCAAGACGCTGCTGACTCTGTTCTCTAGGATGCACTGAATAAGAAATGCAAAGCAAATAACAGAAAAAAAGACCTGTATTCCAGACTTTACAGTTTCTGCAGGAAATGGGCATTATTCTGTCAAAACGATGAACTGCAAACTCCAGAAAGCTAATGCAGTGATATGTTTGCGTAGGCTCCGGTTCAAGGTCTCCTGTGCCCATCTCCCTGCATATCCAAAACGTTGTTATTGCTCCTGTATCTTGCTGTTGACTAGATTAACTCCTTCATTACCAAGTGAGTTAAAAGAAAAAACAGGAACCAGTGCCTTTTGGAAAATAATTTTTTATTGTACAGTAAGAAATATTTGGGAATATTCCCTATGTATTCCTTACTGTTAATAACCTGTTTGGCAGAGTTTGCCATCTGCTGGCCAAATGGAGTTACTGCAGTTCTTTGCTCTGCATGTGATCACTTGGAGGTATGTCAGAGACAATTCCCAGCAGGATATAAAAAGTATTGCCACGTTGGGCATCTTGCACCCAGCACTAAAACTTTAGGGGCTCCTTCTGTCGCCCAAATGCAAATGATATTTGTTTGAAACAAATTAATTTAATTTGCAGCAATGCAGCATAGCCCCAGATTGTGTTAATACGATCTCGGGCTGCGGTGTCGCTGCTGCTGAACTGTAAGTTCTGTAACCACCATCATGGTGGTGAAGTGGTTAAATAATTTTGCTTTGCGAAGAAAAAAAAAAATCTCTAGATTTCCCAAGCTTTACATGTCATTTAATCTATACAGTGTGATGCAAATGCGTTGCTTGTGCAGATAGTGTTTATCTGGTGTTTCCTTGTTTTGTATCGAATGCTTTGGAAATGGGCCCATGCGCTGCTATTCTAACAAATCAGTGGAGGAAGGAACGTATAGATTTATCTTTTACTACTTTGATCTGTTTGTTTTCGATGTCTGCCGTCTTTCTACCCTATTATAATCTATGTCAATGTCGAGTTTTGTTTTGCGTTCTGCTTTACGTGCACACTCTAACAGTATACACTTTGTTTTCCGTTTCTCCAAAGCATGATTGTGGAATACAGCGCTATCGGTAACATAGAGTGGAACTGGCAAGTGGGTAAGTTCTAACTGAATCAGATCTTTTTAATTGTAAGGTTTGTGTTTTGGGGGGGGGGGATGTCCCCCCTGTACCCGTGTAGGACCAGGATACATTTTATAGCTAGTTATACATTTCTTCAAGCGATGGGAACGCTTTAAACACCCAGCTATAACACTTTGCTCGTGAATATTCGCTGTGTTTATTAAAGGAGTTACTCACAAAGTGGCGGTATTGTAACGCCGCCTAATGCAAGTGTTCCACAAAACGAGAATCCAAAGAGCGAATGAACAAGCTGCACCGTGAGTGAAGCTTCTTCTGCTTCGCTTTGTGTTTTAGCTTTGTGAAATGCCGGCTTTTCATGGCAATGCAACACTGGCACTTTTTTCAAGTTCATCTCAATGTCCCCCCAGCCCCCTTATCTTTTATGTTTTGGGGTTTGTCTGTACGTGTAAAAGAATTATAAATTTAGGTAGGTGTGTGTGTATATATATATATATATATATATATATATATATATATATATATATATATATATATATATATATTATATTATATTACATAAATGTTTTATCTGTTCGTCATACACAATAGCTTCCTGCGCTTTAGTCTATGCAAGCAGCATTAGTAGTTGTCCCCCCCCCCTTTTCTTTTTGTGTATACTTGTACCACAAAAGAAAATGGTATCCAAGCACAGCTTTGTGGATGTTTTTATAAATTCCATTGCTGTTTACTAGGGTTGCACTGATCCTAGTATCGGTGCCGATACGGGTACTGCAGTGTCCCCGATACCGGAAGCCAGCATTGAGCCGGCATCCGAGGGGTTGGGGAGGCTGTCCGAATGCTCTATCGGCATTCGGACAGGCCCCTGCAGCTCATCGAGTTCATACTTACCTTCCCGAGCGACGCCGGCAAAGTCTTTGCGCATCCGCACGTTTGAAGGACCCCAGCCTCGATCTCGCGAACTCCCACGTGATCGCGGCTGGGGGCCTTCCAACGGGCACACGCGCGAAGACTTTGCCGGTGTCTCTCGGGAAGGTAAGTATGAACTCTGAGCTGCAGGGGCCTGTCCGAATGCCGGTAGAGCATTCGGACAGCGCCCAAAGTCTGGTCTGGGGTCTGTATGTGTAATATATACACATACACACACAGAGCTGGGGCGCAATATCCATGTGAGCTCATGTGCGCTGGGGGCATTTTTATAGAAGGTCTGTTCTTATTGGAAAGCGTCACATGACATAAAATAAAAGTATCGGTACTCGTACTCGGTCTTAAAGTGCTATCGGTGCATCCCTACTGTTTACGTTACAGCGGACCTGTACCAGCCAGGTTCACTTGGAAGTGATATCCAATCACGCTTTCGTCTTTTAGATTAATGCAATGTTTCAGCTGCTGATGAGATCGCAGTGTGTACTTGCCCAGAGCCGGCGCTGGGCACCGCCATGCTTCTTTTCCGTGGTCGGAGGTGTAAGAGGACTGATACAGAACATGATTGGTCTTCAGCGGTGCAGTGGGCTTACTGACTGCTATTGGGGGCATTCAGGCCAGCCACCAGAAATTTTGGGGCCCCTTACTGACCCTCAGAATGCCCCTGCCCCGTGATCCCCTCTTCCCATACGACACACGCACAAATATTTTGGCAAATATAAGAATTAAAAATGTTACATACCACTGCTGATGGTGCTGTTGATTGAAATGTCACACTTCTGCGTTCTGCTTCCTCGTGCTGCTCTACAGTAATAAGAAATGGTGAAACAATCGATTTTACTTTCATTGCAATGGATTTTGAAAGCCCTGCGGTTGGGGCGTGGGCACTGGCTGGGCCTGGGGTCGGTCTGGACTGGTACCATACTCACCGCTACACCATCTTCTGTCCTGGTCCTCTCTTCTTTTTCTCCAGCTTCTTCTCAACGTCTTCTGGCAATCGCGCCCGTCGCAGCTCTTTGTTTGACGTCACACACGTGACTGGGGGCGGTGCCAAAGCGGCGTGCATTGGAAGCACACGCACGCTGCTTGGCCAGTCTGCAGAGTGGTGCAGCCGCAGGACGGCTCGCAGTCGCATGGAACGCGCTGGCCAGACTCCAGAATAAATTTGTAGCACCGCAGCGGCCGCCATCACCTGCAAAGCGGAAGGGCCCCGGGCCCCTTACCTCTGCATGGGGCGGTCCTGGGGGCATTGGACAAGGAGGAGACTGTCCTTAAGGATTCTGCTCACTTCTCTGTAAGAGATGGCAGGCAGATGTCGTCAATTGCTGGCAAAAAGGAGTTACTGCAGTTCTTAGCTCCGTGCAGGATCAGTTGGGAAAAGGTCCATTAAAGACATTCCTCCGTTTGTTTTATAAAAAAAAAAAAGAAGGGGGGTGGGGGGGTTGGCACCTCAGGCGTTATACCCACAGGAATAATACTTTGGGGGAAACTTCTGGAGTTTAAATGCAAATGAAATTTGATAGTTTTCGATGATGCAGCATAGCCCCAGATCGTGTGAACCTGCTCTCTCGCTGCTGCTAATGTATATATGGGTTTAATAAACTAATGAGTAACTTTAAATCATTTGCAACCTGCTGAGTAACATACAATATGCACATGGACTGCAGTTACTATACCTTTTTATCTTTTTTTTTTTTTATTTTCTTTCAGGACTGTTGTTTGCTGTCTTTGCCCTGTGCATGTTCGGCCTGTACAGCTTGATGCCCATCGTCATAAAACTCACCAGCGCCACCTCGGTAAATCTGGGTATACTGACAGCCGATCTCTACAGCCTCTTCTTTGGTCTCTTCTTATTTGGATACAATGTAAGTCAGGTTTTCTTCAAGCTGCACCTTCACCCTTTATGTAAGAACCTCTGCGGTGTCAGCGTTGCTCTTACATCTGTTTAGGAAAAGTCACATTATTTTGGAGAAAGTAACATCTTTTAGAATCGGATGTATGCTGATGCCACAAGGAGACTGGTGGAACAGTGTAAACCGGCGCCTAAACCGAGATCCTTCACTGTAATGGAACTCAGCGGTAATCCTAAACATGTCTGTGTGATTCCTGCAGGAATCACGCGTGTGCTGCTGCTCTCTAATAATCTGCAGCAAGGGAAGCGCACTGCTTGGCATTTTCCTGCCTGTTCTGCAATTTCCCTCTGCTTGAAAGCAATCGCTCCCCAAGTCCTATCTGCCATGCTTTAAGTAACATCTGGTTCACTTGGAATAGATCTTTTCAGATTTGTTGCAGGTCTGCAGAGTAATCCTGTTCAGCCTTCGTTTCTCTAAGAACACAAAACGTTTTCATCCGAGCTCAGGATCCCATATGTCAACTGTTACGATGCTCTTTGGAACATCACCTAAACTACACAAATTGCAAACGCCCCATCTATGTGTGGGGACAAAATCAAATGACACGCTGACAAGTCACTTCTCTCAAATATCTAGGTATGTGGTTAGACCCAAATCTATCCTTTGGCCCCCACATCGAAAAACTCTCATCTAAACTTTACCCCAAACTAGGTGCCCTGTACAGAAACAAATCCTGCCTGAGCCCCGCGGTACAAAAGCAGATTGTACAACAAATGCTTATGCCGGCTATTGATTACGGAGATGTAGTGTATGCAGCGGCCCCGCAAACACACCTTCATAAACTTACTACATTGTAGAACTCATTCTGCTGCTTTGCACTACAATGTAACTACATGACCCACCAATGTGACATGTTAAAAGAGCTAAACTGGCAGTCGCTGGAATCTAGACACACCCTTCACCTTTAAACCTGGTGTTTAAGCGCTTTTCTGGGAAGCTACCACTCTACCTGACTAGGCTGCTTCCCCCAGCAGTTCCCTCATCCTATAACCTCCGATCCCGGACCTGCACCTTACTTGCAATACCACAATACAAAAAGAAAGTGGCTCGATCCTCCTTTTCCTACAGAGCACCACAATCACCTCCCAGACACCATCAAATCATCCCCGAGTCTAAAGTCCCTTAAGAGCTCCCTATTAACATACCTCAATACGGAATGCACTTGTAAACCTGTAACATAGTGACTATATTTTCTACATATTTATTTTCTATTAATCTGTGTATTTGTTTTGTGTTAATATCTTGTGTTTTATTACTTTTGTATTTCTGTAACAACGCCAATGTTCTTGAACCCAGGACATACTTGAAAACGAGAGAAATCCCAGTGTATCCTTCCTTGTAAAATCCTTTCTCGGGACCTGCAGGCTTTCGCTCTCCTGACCTGTAGCCTCGATGTTAGGTCAGTCTTTCAGATGGCCACTCTGTGCCTTCTGAGGGTGATTGTAGGTACCCTGAATGAGACACCAGGCAGGCTGTATGTTCGAACAGGAATAATTAACCTTTATTGAAAAACACTATTTATGCTCGGGTCCAACAGGGATCATTTGCATAAACCAAATCACGAACATTGACTTACTGGAACTCTAATTATGCAAAAGAAAGGTCTGCACCTCCAAAACACATCTGCAAGTTCACATACAGTAATAAAAGTACATTTAAACTAAAACCAAGCAATTTACAATACATTTTAAAATCACACCACGCAATATAAATTAACATAAAGTCTTTTGGGGTTTCTGCCAGGAAAATAAACAATGGTGGTTGAAGCTGGGAGTGTTATGTCAGTTCCATGACACTAATAAATTGCTGTATATTGGGCATATAAATTGTCACCCACCAGATCAAGTACAAACTAGGGCAGCGCATGTATCCATACCCAGCGGAGCCCGCTGACATCGCAAGCTAGGTGTTACTGGGCTAAATCAGGGGTCCGCATCCTTGGCCGTACAAAGAACTACTTGGCCCATGAGGCTCTGCCAACCTCTCAAATGGATATGTGGTTCCAAAACACCTGGGGGGCGCAAATACATGAACCAGCCTTGAGGCAGACTATATTGTGAAACACGAAGGCAATGCGTCTCGCTGTTCTAATGCTTGTTTTTTTCTTTATTCCGTTTCAGTTCTCCGGCCTTTACATTCTCGCATTTGTCGTCATCATGGTGGGCTTCCTCATGTACTGCAGCATGGCAACCTACCAAGCAGAACCCGCTCCAGAACCCGAAAGGACTAACCAGGGGCTTGAAAACAATGCAATGAAGGACGAGGAGGAGGGCCAGGAACCCGGTACCAACTTACAGTACATTCCTGCAGAACTTTCTACCGTAATGGACTAGAACGTCCTGGCACTGCCCTCTCCAAAGCCTCCTCTGACCTGTTCAAAACAAGATTCCTCATGAAGCATCATTTCTTTATTTTTTATTTTATAAAGTTACCATTTTGACGTTACTTTATGAATTGACGAATAGAGGGTTTATTTTGTTTGTGAGAGACTTGACAAAAACCTAGCTTCTGTAACAAATGCTATATCCTGCGCGGTTTATTCTCCCGCTCTGTGTAATTATCTTACCGTGAGGATCCAGAAGTGACCTTGATCTAAAGCGTGCTTTACCAGACCTAACTAGTGGCCAGGGTTTTACTAGTTGTTTGTCTTTTTCCGGATCTCCGTGGTGTTCCAGTCCTGACTTTATACATCATTTCAGTGAGGCACCTTCGGCTGATCATTCTCCTGATCCTTGGCCAGTTACCAGAAAGGAAGTCTTCTTGTGTTAGTCTTCCCACAAGTATGAAGTGTGACGATATGACCTTGATCTTCTTGTTTGGTTTATTATGTTTTAATGTTAACACAGTCGCCCTCCGCGTCACTGTCTGCTATTGCGCGGCTTCTGGTTGGCTGCGAATGGGACCATTATCAAAAATATATTCCTTTTTTGTTGATTTATCACTTGGTGAGGAGATATTGTCATATTTATTTTTTTGTTTTCTTGCCAAATGATTCCATCTTTCCGCTAGATGAACGGTTCATTTCGGAGACTTGTCAGTATCTGAATAAGTGTCCTTTCGGTGTTGCCGGCCGCGCGTGGCGTCGCGCTGTGCCCAAATCATGGTGCTGTTTTCTAATACCGTAGCGTTTTTTTTGAAAATACACTCTTGACCCCTTCACTGCTGAGCCATTTCACGTCTTAAAAAAACACTTATTATTTTTTTTCTTTACTTTAAACATGGTCATGTTTGGTATCATTGGAAAGGCCATACTCTGGCCTTTCTACTGATACCAAACACGACCCTGCTAGCTGAAAACAGTTGGTAGATATCAGGGTTCAAAGTAACCCCTATCTTTCCTTAGGATTCAATAAAGACGTTCCCCACACGTCCTCAGCAGTGACAGGGTTAAAGAGCACTGTTGGATAACGAATGCACGGTTTATTTTTTAAAACGAGAACTTTTTTATATTTCTACTTATTAGAGGGATTTGTGCTGAATGCCATGGTTTACTGTGTGTCTAGCGTTCAAAACAGATTGCGTTATGGGAGAAGCGTCTGTACAAGCTAGGTTACACATTTTGGTAAGTTTTATACTTGTTTTTTTTATTTTTTATTAAATAAAATGCTTATGCCAATGCATATAATGGGCTTCTTGTACTCCTCCACATTTAATAAAAGTGTCTGTATATATAACACACCCCTGAACCCAGACTTCCAAAACAAAAAGCCATTCATTCTGCAGCACCCCATTCTCACTTTCCTGACGCTTTCTCATCCATTCCATGATTCTTGGCGCCAGCGAGTAACACACTGTACAGCAGGAATCCGCAGCCTTGGCCCTCCAGATGATTTGGAACTACATCTCCCATGATGCGCAGCCACTCATTAGGTTGACCCAGCCTCATGGAAATGTAGTTCAAAAACATCTGAAGTGTCAAGGTTGCTGAGCCCTGCTGTACTGCGTGTCCTTCACTGGTGCTGCACAGGTTCACTCGCAGCCCTCCTGCAGGGATTTAAAATCCCAAAAACTGCAATAAATCTGAAATTCTCGTAGTCCCGTGCATGCTGGGTTACGTGTGCTCAGTGTGGACTTTAAAGCAGCCAGAGGTCTTATGTTTCTGTGCCATAATATAAGAAATAGATATGTATTAACTTTAATTAAAAACAAATAAGATTCAGATAATTGTTTTAAAAACAGAATTTTAAACTTTTTTTTTTAAAACTAGTTTTCTCCCCCCCTTCCCCATTTCATTTGTTTTAAAGAGGTAGTACACATATTGAGGGAATAGTCAGGAGGGCTCCTATAGGGCCAAAGGTTGTTTCTTTATTCTGGAGACCAAGGACAACCCACAGGCCCAGGGATTATATTCTAAGGGCTGTGCGTTAAAAGGAAGGCATTTGTGTACTGCATTAAAAAGGGAACCAAGGTATATCAAAGGGTTAATGGTATAAGGTGGATAAGGCTGTTTATTTGTTAAATCCAAGTATCGGGCTCCGTTCTGTCCCTCGGCATCTTTACAGTAAGACTGTACAGAGCAACTTCGCATTGCTCCTCCCACAGTGTAAACCAGGGGTCATTGACCTTGCAACTACATCTCCCATGATGCTCAGCCACTCATTGGCTTCGCTTGAGACTCATGGGAAATGTAATTCCAAAACACCTGGAGGGCCAAAATTGCTGAACTCTGATCTACAGTATCCTTTGTGTTCCAAACTTTACGGCTGCTTTTCTTGCGCTCAGGGAAGAAGGAAAACCGTACTCTGGATATACTACAGGTATTCTTTGGATGCTGCATTAGCCGCCTACACCGCTATTCCTGCTTCTCGTGGCATCTTTATGAAGCCGCGGAACAAAAAGTGCAGCCATGGTTGCTTTATGAATAGCCAATTTTATTTAATTTTGATTTATTTCTCTTGGAAATGCTCCGTGCGGTTAAAAAAGAAAAATCAATATTTTCTGAGTCTTCTGATATAATTTGTGGTCTGTCGGACATTGCGAGTGAAGGAATGTTTGTAAATAAATCCAAAAACTACAAATGGTAAAATCGTGTAAATGTCGCCTGCTTTAATTTATTGTTTGCTGTATACCATGTGTATATCTGAGCAGCAATATGTACAGGGAATTGCTATGCTGTCAGTCTTTACATGTACCGGCGCTGCATGTTAGGTTTTATTTAATGAACATATAGGGCTGTACTCCATCCTTGGTGTAAACTTTCCAGACCCTTTATAGCCTATGAAGTTGGGGTGTTTAAAACTAGATCGGATTATAAATTCAAACCTGTCGTGAAAATCGTTCCAGTAACTGATCGGCCCAATGGAGGAAACACATCCCTGAGCTGTCCAGAGGCTGACCCTGCCTGATTAGCCATGGAGCAGGAGAGTCACTCACCCTCTCTCCTGTCAATCGGTCCTTAGCACAGAGCTTTGCCATCGATTTCACCCCCCCCCCCAATTAAAATCTATTATTTGCTAATTGGACTTGCTCAAAATATAGACAGGCTTTTCAGGCTCTCTCAAATACACATTACTGATCCTATGTATAACGGGCTCACTTTAACCCCTTTACTACCATGATCAGGTATGCACAATCTTCAGAAGCTCCTACAGGAGCCCAACATCCATTAAACGCGATCTGGTCATATTCGGGAGAAATGGCAAGGAATTTTCTTTACCGCAAACAAAATTCCTTTGTAAATTGGCTCCAGAACGTGTTCCTAAACTTTCAGCACCTTGGACAGGTCATCCAAGGTGCTGAAGCTGGTTGAAAAGCTTGGAGTTCCGCTTCTTTTACAGAAACCCTAGGATCCAGCTGTGATGTACTTGTACATATACATGTATATATGTGTGTGTCTGTGAAAGCGCTTCTTGGGCGGGGGAGCCCTTTGTGTGCCATATAAGCTTACAGTCTATTTTATGAGGGGTATGTGCATTCTTACACTTTCTGCAACGGATAGTTTGTTTTTGAGAAAGTTAATGGGTCCTGGGAGTGGTTTTATGGAAAACAACTTGGTGTCAAGAGGAGTGAGTCCTGAAAAAAGATCCTCCGCCCCAAAACCTTTCCACTTAGTATGTATACCTCACAATCTTTCACTTCAAGGCTGTATCCTAGTGAAGGGATACAGAGCCAACGTGTACTTACTGCTTCATACAGTTCTTTTTCTTAAGCGCTGAATGACATTACAGCGATTTGAATTGGTTTTGCTTATTGAAACTGTTTCACAGTGTTCTTATGAACGTCTGCGTTAATTACTGCAATCATCTTGCTGAATTAACCGCTTTTTAATTGTCCGTTGTGTTTGACTCCGTGCTTTGTAATGTTCTGTAACTTTTTTTACAGCATAAAGAACTGGACTAAAATAATAAAGTGATCTGCGCTCGTTATCTCCTTCCCGTAGTTTTTCTTTTTATTTGTTGGAGATGCAGCACAAAAATGTATTTATTCCCTTTCGGAAATGTTCCTTGGAAAACACTGCAGCCTGGCTCGTATTTCTTTTACTTTTTCTGATTAGACTCCTGGCCTTTTATGTTTTATCTGCAAATGGCAACAAAACAAGGTGCGCCCACAGCTTATTACCAAAAACCACCTGCGCTCCCAGTGGGGGCAGTAACCGTGATATAGAAAGGGTAATAGATACATGGAATAGTCTCCCTGTGGGGGCAGTAACAGTGATATAGAAAGGGTAATAGATACATGGAATAGTCTCCCAGTGGGGACAGTAACCGTGATATAGAAAGGGTAGTAGATACATGGAATACTGCCCCCACTGGGAGACTGTATCTACTACCCTTTCTATATCACGGTTACTGTCCCCACTGGGAGACTATTCCATGTATCTATTACCCTTTCTATATCACTGTTACTGCCCCCACTGGGAGGCTATTCCATGTAACAGTGATATAGAAAGGGTAATAGATACATGGAATAGTCTCCCAGTGGGGACAGTAACCGTGATATAGAAAGGGTAGTAGATACATGGAATAGTCTCCCAGTGGGGGCAGTATCTATTACCCTTTCTATATCACTGTTACTGCCCCCACTAGAAGGCTATTCCATGTAACAGTGATATAGAAAGGGTAGTAGATACATGGAATAGCCTTCTAGTGGGGTCAGTATCTACTACCCTTTCTATATCGCTGTTACATGGAATAGCCTTCTAGTGGGGGCAGTAACAGTGATATAGAAAGGGTAATCGATACTGCCCCCACTGGGAGGCTATTCCATGTATCTACTACCCTTTCTATATTGCTGTTACTGCCCCAAGAATAGAATCCCAAGAATATCAATATAAAAAAATTCTCGTTAATATTTTTTTCCGCCATTTACGCTTTTTTCATTTGCATTAAAAAGTATTTTTATTCTTTTACTTTTTAGAAATTTTTAGGCGCTTTTCTGTATTTTATCTGTGAAATTTTTGATTCACATTTTTTAATGGTGTTTTCTTTGTTCTGTAACAGACTTTTATTTTATTTTTAAAATTGCCGTTAAGTTTTTTTCCTTCATCTCAGTTCAGGGACTGATAGGCTTTTTTTCGGCGGCTGATCATCGGTGTTCGCGGATCGTCGGCTTTTGCGGTTGTGTTTGGTGAATCGTTGGCTTCGTTAGGCAGTTTGCGGCTGCAGTCTGCGTGCTGTTCGGAGGATCATCGGCTTCGTTCAGCGGCTTTCAGCTGCATTTAAATGTTTCTTAGGCGGATCGTTGGCTGCTAGCAGAGGCGGTGTTCATCGGATCGTCAGCTGTGTTTTGTCAGGTATTTTTAGAGAAAGACAAAATGGATGCCTGTAGCCATCTTGTCTAATCATACAGTTGTGTTCAAAATTATTCAACCCCCAATGCTGTAAAGGGTTTTAGGGAATTTAGTGTACATTTGTAATTGTATTCAGAATGAAATCCTACAAGGACTTTTTAAAGAACCATATGCAACTAAAATGACATCAATTGGTTTTGTAATACAGTAGTAAATGTTTCTTTTGTGAATTCTTCATTGACACAATTATTCAACCCCTTAAAGACTACCACTCTGAAGAACAGAGGTTCATTCAAGTGTTTTCAATCAGGTATTGAAAACACCTGTGGATGTCACGGAGCAGCAATAAAGCATAATAAGCACCAATTAGGCAGCTTTAAAATGACTGTGATACTCAGCTCCTTCTAGACATTTACTGGTGTGGTTACAAACATGGTGAAGTCAAGAGAATGGTCCAGGAAGACAAGAGAAGAGGTGATTACTCTTCACAGGAATGGCGATAAGAAGATTGCAAAGATGTTAAACATACCAAGAGAGACCATAGGAAGCATCATTCGCAAATTCAAGGCAAAGGGCACTGTTGAAACGCTACCTGGTCGTGGCAGAAAGAAGATGCTGACTTCGACTGCTGTGCGCTACCTGAAGCGTAGAGTGGAGAAAAGTCCCCGTGTGACTGCTGAGGAACTGAGAAAAGATTTGTCAGATGTGGGTACTGAAGTTTCAGCTCAGACAATACGGCGCACACTGCGTAATGAAGGCCTCCATGCCAGAACTCCCAGGCGCACCCCCTTGCTGTCTCCAAAGAATAAGAAGAGTCGACTGCAGTATGCCAAAAGTCATGTGGACAAACCACAGAAGTTTTGGGATAGTGTTCTGTGGACTGATGAAACAAAATTAGAACTGTTTGGGCCCATGGATCAAGGCTATGTTTGGAGGAGGAAGAACAAGGCCTATGAAGAAAAGAACACCTTGCCTACTGTGAATCATGGCGGGGGGTCAATCATGCTTTGGGGCCGTTTTGCTTCTGCAGGTACAAGAAAGCTTCAGCGTGTGCAAGGTACCATGAATTCTCTTCAGTACCAGGAGATATTGGATGACAATGTGATGCAGTCCGTCACAAACCTGAGGCTTGGGAGACGTTGGACCTTTCAACAGGACAATGATCCCAAGCATACCTCCAAGTCCACTAGAGCATGGTTGCAGATTATAGGCTGGAACATTTAAGTCCCACCAGAGGTTCTCAATCGGATTTAAGAAAGCAGTTGCAGTGCGCAAGCCTAAGAATGTGACTGAACTGGAGGCTTTTGCCCATGACGAATGGGCGAAGATACCCGTAGATCGCTGCAAGACACTTGTGTCAAGCTATGCTTCACGTTTAAAAGCTGTTAGTACAACATCCTTTTACAGTTATAAGATTGAATGTCACTTGGGGGTTGAATAAAACTGATAATGATGTGAGCACAGCATAGACATTTGTGGTTATTTCATTATAAATGTTATGTTATGTTATATTTGTCTGACCGAAACGTGCCTCTTTGATTTAATTGTAAGCAAGATGACTGAATGATCAAAATCAATTTCAGTGGGGGTTGAATAATTTTGAACACAACTGTATATCTATATTCTTATATGAAACAAGTCTTTTTCAATTTTTATCCTAGTTTTAGAATTCTATTAATAGCACAGGAAATAATATTAAATATTTTTGAAGTATATTATAACAGTGTAATTACTGAAGAATAGAAATAAGCTGTTTTTAAATGTAAGTGTAACGGTTGGCCCCCTCTTGGGCCATCGTGGTGGCTTGGAACATGGAGTGTAGCCCTTAAGGCAGGTGAGCTACTGACTGGATACTGGACAGATCCAATAAAACAGACCTGTTTCTCAAACCAAGGAGCACAAAAGCAGGACTGAATTGCCACTAAGCTCCGACGGTTTCAAGACCGACAGATAAAGCAGGACACACTCAGAAACACAAATAATGAATGACAGTAGATGAATTATGCAGGCGGCAGGTCAGTCAACAAACTGACAGACTTGGCGAAACAGGACCTGAACTGAACACCACTTCGGGATGATACAGGAACCAGACAGTGACACATGGAACAGGAGGGCCAGGAGAAAACTAAAGGAATCCCTATGCTGGGAATACTTCTAAGAAAAACCCTCAAAAAGAATTAACAGATAAATATAAATAAGAAGGGCAAGGGATAAACAAGACAGACAAAACAACCTGCACTGAGGAGGTCCTTTTAATGGCCTCGGAGACTATACTAAACTAGGACAAACGAAATACATGAAACATATAAGAATGGTTGTTCAGGCAAGGTTGGCAACAGATCAGCATACAGAGTACCAGGAGTTAGCAGAAAAGGATCGTCAGGAAACACAGCCGAGGTCAAAGACACAACCACCATCAAACTCCACAAACCGTCAATGAGGCTCTGTGCTGCTGGGATATTTATAGGGAGTGGGTCTGTGTGATTGGGCCATGTGACCCCAGACCAGGAGATCACATCAGAACCCCAGAACCGCCCCAAACAGCACGGCCAAACACACCACAGGGGAAAAACAGACATGAAGACCCTTCACCACCAGGGGGCGCAGCCAAAACCAGGGAAAATGTAACAGTAAATTGCTGATCTAATTGCAAAGGAATCTAGCTGATAAAGAAGTACTTTAAATTCTTTGAAATGGATAGAAATGAAGATTTTAAATAACAATTTGACAGCCACAGACACCTCTTACATCTTAAGGTGTAGTAAATATTACATTTTAAAGAATAAAATGGAGAATTCCCATAGAGAAAATTTATCAGGGTTATCCAAAGAGCTTCGAAAAGTCACCGCACGTTCGGTGACTTCGTTCTCTTCAACTCTGTTCGTGTATTTCAGTGACCCTGCGGTGTATTCAGCAAGCGCAACAGGGTCCCCGAATAGCAGGGAAAGGCTGCCGCAAAACCGTCAAAAACTAACCGCAAAACCCGGTGAATGCATGCCGAAAACCCGCAAAAACATCTGGATTAACCCGTCGAAGACGCCGGAAAAACCCGAGCAGGAGCTGATCACACGCAGCGAAGCCGCCGGAAAAAGCCGAGACCGCAGACAGAGGAAGGTGAATAAATTAGGAAAACAGTTTGTATGAATGTTTGAAAGTAAAATGCTGCTTGCAAAGAAACTACTGAGCGAAAATGTCTGAAATTTACATATGAAGTCCAGGGAATGATAATAAAAAGGGCTGTTACAGAAAAATTAAGTAAACTTAAAAAAAACAAACCGAAAAATGCTTAAAATATCCTAAAAAATCTATAAATAGACTCTTTACTGCAGAATTTTATAATGAACGGTTTATTAGATATTGAATTAAAACTGGAATATTTTTAACATTGAAGCCTATGGGATTCTCCTGAATAAATTTGCCGAATTAAACCACCGACTAGCAGGGCATTTCGAGAACCTTTCACTGCAGGTTTTCGTTCTCTGAATAGCCGAAGCAGTGCTTTTTCATGGGGATTTCACTGCCTTCGAACAGGCACTGAACAGGCACCGTTTGTGCAGGCAATTCGCCAGGATTTCAGCGAATTGCCTGCTCTCTGGATAACCGAATAGCCAAGAAAGGTAACCGAACACTGATTTTCAGTGTCGAACACTGATTTTCAGTGTTTGGTTACCTTTCTCAAGCAATTCGGATCTCTTTGGATAACCCTGTATATTTAAATTAGGAGATTAATAAGAAAGTGACGTGAAATCTACTATAACTGGCCACGAACTGTTCGTTGTAGGCATTCAGATCATTCCAGGACATTACACCTCACTTCAATTAGGACCACTACTAAACTTTCCCTCATGGGAATGCACTATATTAACTCTCATGCATTGACTTGTCTCTCACTTATACCAAGGAGATGATAAAACATATAATTTTCACATTCCAAAACAATACATCACATCCAAAGAATATTGTTGCTGTAACTACAGAAACATTGAATCCAGATTTGACAGGTAATGTATGGGAAGCAAATTTAAGTGGGATTAACCCCTTAAGGACGGGAGTAATTTTACAACTTCGGCGCTGTTTCGGAAGTAGAAGTTTGCTGAGCTCATTTTGACCATTTTTAAGTCACGTATTCTTATACCACCCAGACAAATTATATATCGTTCTTTCCGGCAGACTCGGCAGATTAATAATATATCATTATTATATGTATATGTCATGCCCTGCCAAAATGCTACAACAAAAAATGTAAAAAAATTTGAATTTTCAATAAAATTTCAATCTTCCACAGTGTGTAAAGTGTTTTATTTTTTTTTTTTAATTTTATTATCCGAGGCTCTGCGGTCATATTCTATTGGGTAGATTTGTTAAAAAAATTAGAACGGTGAACCCATTTTTTTTTTGGGGAGAAATTGCGTGATTTTAGCTAAACCCCCCCAAAAAAAAAAAATCATTAGTGAAGCATCATTGTTCACATTATAATTGAAATGTGAACAATAGTGCTGCATTAAAAAAAACAAAATTTTTTTTATTATTATATTTATTATTTTTTTATTTTTATTTTTACTTTTTTTACACTTTTATTTCACTTTTACCATGGTCATGTTTGATATCATTGGAAAGGCCATGCTCTGGCCTTTCCAGCAATATCAGCCATGACCCCCTAGCTGCCACCGATCAGGAGATAGGGGGGTTCTTTGAACCCCTTTATCTCCTGCAAGGGATTTCCATAGGAAATCCCTTTGCAGCTAGGGGGTTCCCGTTAACTGACATCATCGTGCATGGCGCGATGAGTCAGTTGACCGGGGGTGACCCAGAGGTGGGGGCTGCCATCCAAGATGGCGGCCCCCACCGGAAATAGGCCGCGATCGGGCACAAATTAGTGCCCGGTCGCGACCTGGCAGCTAAGGGGTTAACCCCCATACATCGCTGGAAAGGTCAGGCTGTGACCCTTGCAGCGATGCTGGCCACAGCCGCCTGGTCCCCGGCGATGGGGAGATAGAGGGATCCAAAGGATCCCCCCTCCCCTTCAGGCGCTTCCCCTGCTCCGGCGGGGGGACGCCTGAAACTGACGTCGCGCCTCCCGGCACGATGACGTCAGTGCGCCGGAGGAGGAAACCCCGCCGATCTGACTCCGTGGGACTCAGATCAGCGAGGGAGTCGCCGGAGGAGGGGAGTATCTCCCGGGGGGGCTGAAAACGCCAAGGACTTACAATTACGTCCTGCGGCATCAAAGCCCGCCTAATGCAGGGTGTAATTGTACGTCCTGCGGCGTTAAGGGTTAATGGGCAGGCTTCATCCCTCACAGTATACATTTTATCATAAGGGTAAAAACCCACCTCCTGGCAGACCAATAGTCTCGGGAAATGACAGCCTCGCACAGAACATCAGTATTTTTGTTGACACGAATTTTGCGTCCCTTTGTTTCTAACCTTCCTTCCTTCACGACTCGAAAGATACTTTAGCTCTTATAAACGATCTTCCTCTTCCATCCCAATCACTACTATGTGCACTAGATGTCGAATCTTTATACAGTAGTATCCCTCGCGAACAAGGTTTAACCACTTCAATGCTAAGGACGCGCTCAGCGCGTCCTCAGCATTGCCGCTGGTATGCGGAGGACGCGCTGAGCGCGTCCTCGCATTGGGGTCAGCGTTCGGCCGGGTTCCGGCCGAATCGCTGGCCCCTCCGGTGCGGGCTGACATCCTGGATGTCAGCCCGGCATCCGGAGCAGTGGCCGCCATTATTATGTGTCATCGCGCCCCCGCGATGACACATAATTCAGGCGCCCCCCCCCGCATGTGCGGAGGAGGCGCCTGAAAGGGAGGGGGGGAGGTCCTTCGGACCTCTCTCCCTCCCGATCGGCGGCTCACAGGGGCTTAACCCAGGCATCATTTGGAAGGGCACAGCCTGCCCTTCCAAATGATGCCTGGCATTAACCCCTGGGGAGCTGGATCGCAAATCGGCGCTGAAAAGCGCCGATTTGCGATCCTTCCCGGGAGCTGGCCGACATCTTGGATGTCGGCCAAGCTTCCGGGAACTCCCCAGAGGACTGGCGTCATCGTGCGTAGCACGATGACGCCAGTCCTAGCATTAACCCCTAACTGCCACCAACTGTGGAGATAGGGAGTTCCAATGAACTCCCTATCTCCCGATCCGTGGCAGTTAGGGGTTAAATTTTGATATCGTTGGATCGGCCAGAGCATGGCCGTTCCAACGATACCAAACATGAAAGTAAAAAAAATTGTAAAAAAAAAAAAAAAAGAAAAATAAAATAAAAATTAAAAAAAAACTTTTTTTTTTTTTTTTTTTTTGTTTTGTTAATGCAGCAATATTGTTCCCATTTCAATTATAATGTGAACAATGATGCTGCATTAACGATTTTTGTATGCGGTGCGTTTGTTAAAAATGGTGTCATTTTCCCCAAAAAAAAATGTAACGAGACCCCATCTCTAATTTTTTTAACAAGCGCACCCCATACAAAATATAACCGCAATTGCTCGCATGTTAAAATGTGGAAAAAACACTTTACACGCTGTAAATTATTGAAAATACATATTTTATTGCATTTTTGTTATAATATACACCTGACATAACGTATACATATAATAATGACATATTATGAATCTACCGAGTCTGCGGAGAACGATATATAATATGTCGATGTCATATACTAAAATAAGCCTTCAAAACACGTTTAAACATGATGCGCAAAACAGGTAAAAATGACCTCAGCACAGGGGCGGGAAAAGCCTCAGCAGCGAAAGGGTTAAAACATGTAGAGATGTATCTTCAAAGAAATGATAACTTCTCCCAAAAGTTCATGACCTTTATCCGGGATCTTTTAAAACTTACACTTACTCATAACTATTTTCTTTTCGAGGGTAAATATTATTTACAATGTCACGGTTCGGTGATGGGTACACCTTGTGCCCCCACAAACGCCAACCTATACTTAGGTTAACGTTAAGGGGTTAACCCCCCATACATCGCTGGAAAGGTCAGGCTGTGACCCTTCCAGCGATGCTGGCCACAGCCGCCGGGGACCAGGCGATCGGGAGATAGAGGGATCCGAAGGATCCCTCCCCTCCAGGCGCTTCCCCTGCTCCGGCGGGGGGGGACGCCTGAAACTGACGTCATCGCGCCACCGGCGCGATGACGTCACAACGCCGGAGGAGGGATCACACTGATCTGACTCCGGGGGAGTCAGAACAGCGTGGGAAGCGACCGGAGAAGGTGAGTATCTCCCGGGGGGGCTCTAAACGCCGAGGACGTACATTTACGTCCTGCGGCGGCAAAGCCCGCCTAATGCAGGGCGTAAATGTACGTCCTGCGGCGTTAAGGGGTTAATGTAAGATATATACATAGAGAAAGGTGAATATATATTGCAATGAATGTAGACTGAGATTTATCTCAGATTATTGTTAGATCAGAGACTGATATATTTCTAACCTGCAGTATAGAAATATGGGAAGAATCTGATAAAAGGATTTTATCCTAAAGTATTTGATGCAATGGTATATACATAAATATATATATATATATTGAATTTGGAAGTTACTGTGATTGAAGTAAATAAGCAAGAGATTTATAACTACAATATAAAAAGCAGAAGATTAGAAGCTTAATTCTCGTTATTAGGGGAGGATTCACTAAATAAGTTTTTATTACTTATCATTCTAGAAACAGAATAAGGGATAGCCCATCTTTTGTTTATCCATGTAGCATAAAGAGATTCATATATCTCTACAAGATTGCTAGCTTGTTTTAAACTGGTGCTGGGAATACATGTTAATTGTTTTCTTTAAGCAGAGATGTAAATTAACCATCTGTGTATAGTTACTAACTGATAAGGTAAATGATATGTCTCCTGTTAGTCACTGCATATATGATTAATATCTATTGGGGAGCTAGAAATCTATGTGCAGATGGATGGATGATGTTGTGTTTTATAAATCTTTGATCATGTTATGAGATTTAAGACCTTTTTGTATACGTAATATATATGTTTTTATCTAGTTGTTTGGTTAGTTATATTTTTTAAAGCAAAACACATACAATTAAAAGAATTTAGCAGAATTTCTGGGAAGTATAGACAATTCATATTTATATCTCGTATAAGTTTCTTATTGAATATATCTTCGACAGTTTCGCGGGTTGATCAACGGATCCCGTTCGGCGCACTTTGGGAACCATGCGGTGAATGCTGAATTCACCCCAAGGATGGCGACTTAAACTCGCGGAAGTGCGCCGAATGAGAGAGCACCGACATTTCTGTGAAATTTCAGTGCTTTCTGAATAACCCCCTAAGGGAAAATTTAAACTAGTATCCAGGACAGCATGTTTAATGCCCATTAACCCCTGAAATGCCGGTAACATAATGGAAAATATAAAACTGTACCCAATGCTGCATCTTGAATACCCATTAACCGCTGAAATGCCACAAAACCAGGGGAAAACATTGTGATTAACACATAATGGGTTATTCAAAGAGATCCGAATTGCTGGCGAAAGGTAACCGAACAGTGAAATTCAGCGTTCGGTTACCTATCCTGGCCATTCGGCTATCCAGAGAGCAGGCAGTTCGCATAAAAGTCAGCGAATTGCCTGCACATACGGTGCATGTTCGTTGCCTGTTCGAGGGAAGTGAAATCCCCAATAGAGAAGCAATGCTTCGTCTATTCAGAGCCCAAAAACCAGCAGTGAAAAGATGCCGAATTGCCCTGGTGTTCTGTGGTTTCATTCGACCGGTTTATTCAGGAGAATCCCATAGGCTTCAATGTTAAAAATATTCCCGGTTTAATTCAATATCTAATAAACTGTTGAATATAATATTCTGCAGTAAAAAGTCTCTTTATCTATCGATTTTTGCTTTTATCAGACACATAGCAACCATTTACAGAATCCCGGGGGAAAACGGGCTTTTACTTTCAATCCTCCCAAGTATAGCAACTTTTGCTAATCTAGACCACCTGTGAATAAGGGATCAAAGACACATATAAACAAGAGACCCTTTAATGAAATAGGGTCCTCTTAAGTTAATGCATTAATAATACAGGTCCGTCAGTATCCCCGTGTCTTTAGGCAGTTTCGATACACTATTACGTTTTAACACTCTATCCTCTACCATTGACATTGAGAATGTTTGCACAGACAAACATGACAGTGTTCCACCTTATGCATTTTTTCAGCTCATCAGTATTTAATATATGTTTTAGGCTAGGGTCAGACTAACGCATTTTTCGCGTCGTCCGTGGAAAAGTGCGGTCGAACGAACGGACGTATTTTTTCACGGAATGCGCGAAAGCGGTCATACGATGCGCCTTTTCGTCCGTGATTTTGTACGGATCATCAATAAAACACTTTTTGTGTCTGGACGTTATGTTAGCCGGACATTAGCAGCGTCTGACGTCTCCCAATCACGCAAACACGCCGCTATGCGGCCGCAGCGCACTCTGTACGTCAGTAGTAGCGGTTTGACGTTCTCGAAAAAATGCGTTTGTTTGCCACTTGCGTTGCGCGGACGAACCTTCGTGCGGCCGTACTTAGTGTGTTCCCCGGCATTGGACGTCATTTGCTGCTAGCACGGCCGTGATTTTGTGCGGCTAAACGCACGTTAAAACTGCGTTCGTCTGACCCTAGCCTTACACGAAAAGACATTGCTGGTGAATATTTTTTTTGGATAACGCATCATTTGTGAAACAAAGCTGTGTCGTGTCTCCAGTGGCGGCACTAGGGTTGGTGTCACCCGGTGCGGTAACTTATGGTGTCACCCCCCCCTGAGTTTTACGGATTTTGTTTAACTATTCTTACTCATAAATCAGTACTCCCATATAACACTGAATGCTCATACGCAGCGCACATTACTGTGAGGTTTATTGCTGTGGAGCTCTCTCATATGCTCACACAATTTTTTTCCAACTGCCAGCAAGTAAGGTGCCTGTTCGAAGGCAGTGAAAGCACACATGGATATATATTGCCCCCAGCTGCTCTGGATATATTGCCCCCAGCAGCTCACCCATGGATAATATATTGTCCTCAGCTCACATATGGATATATTGCGCCTCAGCTCACATATGAATATATTGCCCCAGACCAGCTCACATATGAATATATTGCCCCAGACCAGCTCACACATGGATATATTGCCCTAGACCAGCTCACAAATGGATATATTGCCCCAGACCCGCTCACACATGGATATATTGCCCCAGACCAGCTCACACATGGATATTGCCCCAGCTCTCATGGATATGCCCCAGCAGTTCTCATGGATATGCCCCAGCAGCTCTCATGGATATGCCCCAGCTGCTCTCATGGATATGCCCCAGCTGCTCTCATGGATATGCCCCAGCAGCTCTCATGGATATGCCCCAGCAGCTCTCATGGATATGCCCCAGGAGCTCTCATGGATATGCCCCAGGAGCTCTCATGGAAATTGCACCCAGCTCATGGATATGCCCCAGCAGCTCTCATGGATATTGCCCCAGCAGCTCTCATGGATATTGCCCCAGCAGCTTTCATGGATATTGCCCCAGCTCATGGATATGCCCCAGCAGCTCTCATAGATATTGCCCCCAGCGCATGGATATGCCCCAGCAGCTCTCATGGATATGCCCCAGCAGCTCTCATGGATATTTCCCCCAGCTCATGGATATGCCCCAGAAGCTCTCATGGATATTGCCCCCAGCTCATGGATATGCCCCAAGAGCTCTCATGGATATGCCCCAGCAGCTCTCATGGATATGCCCCAGAAGCTCTCATGGATATTCCCCCAGCTCATGGATATGCCCCAGAAGCTCTCATGGATATTGCCCCCAGCTCATGGATATGCCCCAAGAGCTCTCATGGATATGCCCCAGCAGCTCTCATGGATATGCCCCAGAAGCTCTCATGGATATTTCCCCCAGCTCATGGATATGCCCCAGCAGCTCTCATGGATATGCCCCAGCAGCTCTCATGGATATTGCCCCCAGCTCATGGATATGCCCCAGCAGCTCTCATGGATATTGCCCCCAGCTCATGGATATGCCCCAGCAGCTCTCATGGATATGGATATTCCCCAGCAGCTCTCATGGATACTGCCCCCAGGCCCCAGCTCACCTCCTGACGCCGCCGCGTGTTCGGCTCCCTCTGAGCGTCCTGCGGCATAGAGCTTGGGCGCTCGCCTGGGGGAGCCACGTGACCAGCCGCGATCTTGCGAGATCTTGGCTGGTGACGTGGTTTCCCCAGGCGAGTGCCGAAGCTTCGTAGCTTTGGACGCTCGCAGGGAGCTGAACACTGCGTCGCAGGGTGAGAAACCCGCCCTTAGGGTGACGGTGTCACCCTAAGTGCATGTGTCACCTGGTGCAGGCCGCCTCCCCCCCCCCCCCATTTGACGCCAGTGCGTGTCTCCAGGGCTCAGGTGGAGCAGGAACTCATGGGAATGCAGTTTGTTCAGTATTTTTTTAAATTTAATTTGGGGACAGAAATATTGAGGTGCTATTCCGAGAGCACGGTGCCAAGTTCCATATGCCGCCTCTGCGTTGAATTCAGCACTCACCGCAGGGTCCCCACAGTGTGCTGAAGGGGTCCCCTGATTGCCGCCGATCAACCCACCGACCGCAAACGCAGCCGACGATCCACTGAATAGATCGGCGGACGCAGCCGATGATCAGCCACCGAACACAGCCAATAAAAGCCAATCAGTTTCCAAATGGGGGTGAAAAATAAGACTCAATTTTTAAAAAGCGTTTAATAGAATGAAAATGCAAAGAAATAATAAGAATGGTCCTATAAAAAGTAATAAAAGTGTCTGTTACAGAATTTTAAAAAAATGGGAATCAAAAATGTTGTTAAAAAAAATCCCGAAAAATGCACAAAAATTCTAATAGACTTTTTTGCTGCAAATGAAAAGAATAATGAAAACATAATTTTTTTCACATTGAAACCTATTGGATTTTCCTGTTTAAACCCGCCAAACAGAAGCACCCAAAATCTGGGCATTTTGCCCAATTTTCGGTGCACTTCGGCATTCTCTTATTATATTTACCATTACTTCTCTATTGGGAATTTCACTGCTGCCGAAGGTCACTGAAATGTGGCGATATGAGGCGAATTGCACCATATTTTGCCTGCAATTCGCAATATTTGGCGAATTGTCAACTTTTTGAATACCTGAATTGCCATGAAATTGCACTGTACGGGGAAATTCACAGTTCAGGGCAATTCGGCGACAACTTCAGCTCTTATTGAATAACCCCTGATGAGTTTCCTTAACTATTTTTCTGGGACTTGATCCCTGGCGGTCACTGACATGTCGAGCTGGGGCATAGGGTGTTACGTGTAAGGATATAGGGTCACCCAGCACGCAGACAAAACCCAGAAAGGCAAGAAAGGACCCTAAACTGAGAAGCTGGTCCTTAGAATGGCCAGGTACTAATCTAGAATACACAGAAGTACAGATCAGGGACAGGAGAGATATCGTAGTATAAACAAGCCAGAGGTCGGTACACGAGGTAAACATATGCCAAGGGATAAAGCAGAAAACACAGTCAAAATACAAGCCAGAAGTCAAACCAGAAAATCAATAATCATAAGCTGTAGCAACGCGCTGAAGGCTAGAAATAACCACGTCAGGCTCAGAGCACAGACTGGAACTGATATTTAAAGGCCTAGATCCCTGACCAGGTGTGGCATACAAAGTGGCCTGATTCAAAGACTGGCGCCCTCTCTGTTGGGAAGGCCGTACTGCAGGAGCAGTAGCAGGCATGACAGTACCCCCCCCTCCACGAGCGCCCTCTGGGCGCCGAGATCCCGGAGCAGTGGGATGAGAACGGTGAAAGGCACGGACCAGACGGGGGCATGGAGATCAGAAGTAGGAACCCATGAGCGTTCCTCCGGGCCATACCCTCTCCAGTGCACCAAATATTGAAGACCACCACGGGAATGACGGGAATCAACAATGGACTGGACCTCAAATTCTTCTTGTCCCTGGACCAGAACAGGACGTGGTCGAGGAATAACAGTGGTGAACCGATTGCACAGAAGGGGCTTCAACAAGGAGGTGTGAAAGGTATTCGGTATACGGAGGGTATGAGGTAGGTCCAGCGCATAACTGACTTCGTTGATACGTCTTAGGACTTTGAATGGACCAATGTACCGCGGAGCAAATTTCATTGATGGCACACGTAACTTAATGTTACGGGTAGACAACCAGACTCTCTGGCCTGGAACATAGGAAGGACCCATCCGCCTATGCCTATCTGCATAGGTCTTCTGTTGGACTGCAGCGTGACAGAGGTTGGAACGTACCAAAGTCCACACTTTATGAAGAGACTGAACATAGGAGTCCAAGTCAGGAAGACCAGTGTCAGCACTAGGGGATGGCAAAAAAGTAGGCTGGAAACCATGGGCAACATAAAACGGGGAGTGACCAGACGAGCATTAACATTACTGTTCAGAGCAAATTCAGCCCAAGGAAGCAAAGATACCCAATCATCTTGCCCTTGAGAAGAGAAGCTACGAATGTAGTTCTCACTAGACTGATTGGCACGTTCGGCAGCTCCATTGGACTGTGGGTGATAAGCAGAAGAAAATGATACTTAATACCCAACTGTGAACAGAAATTTCTCCAAAATCTAGAAATGAACTGTGGACCCCGATCAGAGACAATTTCATGAGGCAAACCATGTAATCTGAATACCTCTTTGGCAAATATGTTGGCTAGACCTTTAGATGTTGGCAATTTCTTGAGAGGAACCAGATGAACCATTTTAGTAAAGCGATCAACAATGGTCAAAATCACTGTATGCCCTTCAGAAGGTGGCAAATCTACTATGAAATCCATAGAAATATGTGACCATGGTTTGTCAGGGATGGCTAGTGGTTGCAATAGCCCTGCAGGACATTGAGTAGAGGCTTTGGATTGTGCACATACCACACATGCCTGTACATATTCTCTCACATCCTTGGCAATGTCTGGCCACCAGTACATCGTGTAAGGGCTGACAATGTCCTTTTTATACCAGGATGACCGGCTGGCCTGGAGGCATGATAACAAGAGAGTAGTTCCTTTCTTTCTGCGTCAGGAACAAACAACTTGTCAGAAGGAGTCTCAGGAGGAGCTGTAGTTTGCATAGCTTGGATACGAGTAAGGAGTGTAGAAGTAAGGGTGAGATGAGTAGCTGCCACTACTCTCTCCAGAGGAACAATCGACTCCACTGGTCTATCTTGCTGTTCTGTGACCTCAAACTGCCTGGAAAGCGCGTCTGCCTTCGCATTTCTGTTACCGGCCTATAGGTGATTATGTAATTGAAATGAGTCAAAAACATCGACCACCGGCTTGACGGGATGACAGTCTTTTGGCATCGGCAATAAAGGTCAGGTTTTTATGGTCAGTCAGAATCATAGTGGGAGTAGGAGCTCCTTCAAGTAGGTGTCTCCACTCCTTCAAAGCAGAAATGATAGCCAGGAGTTCTCGGTTACCGATATCATAGTTCCTTTCAGCACTAGATAATTTCTTGGAAAAGAAGCCACAAGGCTTGAGTGGTTGGTCAGGGGATTCTCTTGGGAAAGAACAGCTCCCACTCCTGTCTCAGAGGCATCAACCTCTAGGATGAAAGGCTTCCTTGGATCAGGGTGGACAAGTATAGGGGCCGTAGAAAAAGCCTCTTTAAGAGTCTCAAAGGCTTTAACGGCTTCAGGGACCAAATACGGGTATTGGCTCCCTTCTTGGTCATATTGGTAATGGGTGCCAGTATTGTGGAGAAATTGAGTATGAACCTGCGGTAGTAGTTGGCGAACCCTATGAATCTCTGAATAGCTTTAAGCCCTATAGGACATTGCCAGTCAGTAACAGCAGTAAGTTTAGCCGGGTCCATGGAAAATCCCTCTTTGGAAATGACATAACCTAGAAATGCTAACTTAGGTTGGTCAAAGAGACACTTCTCCAATTTGCAGTAAAGGCCATTGTTCAACAACGTCTGAAGAACCTTTTAACCTGCAAGTGGTGAGTAGCGAGATCAGGTGAGTAAATAAGTATATCATCCAAATACACGATGACACAGTCGTGTATGAAATCACGCAAAACATCATTTATAAAATCCTGGAACACAGCTGGAGCGTTACATAGCCCAAAGGGCATTACAAGGTACTCATAGTGACCAGATCTGGTATTGAAAGCGGTTTTCCATTCATCACCATCCTTAATGCGCACTAAATTGTACGCGCTTCTTAAATCAAGCTTAGAAAAAATCTGGGAACCTTTTAACCTGTCAAAGAGTTCAGCAATCAATGGAATGGGATAGGCATTTTTCACATTTTATTTAAACCCCTATAATCTATGCAAGGTCTTAAGTCCCCCTCTTTCTTAGAGACAAAAAAGAACCCAGCACCAGCAGGAGATGTGGATTTCCTTATGAAGCCCTTAGCAAGGGAATCCTTTATGTACTCCTCTAATATGAGGTTTTCATGTTGAGACAGAGGATACACTCGTCCCTTAGGAGGAAAAGTGCCAGGAAGGAGAGTAATAGCACAATCATAGGGTCTATGCTCAGGTAAAGTCTCAGCCCCTCCTTTGTTGAAAACCTCCCTGACCTCCTCATACTGTATAGGAACCAATACAGATAAAGGAGCAGCAGTGGGTACATTTATAGTGTGCACAGACTTGACAGGAATCATGCATGAATCAAAACAAGACTTGCTCCATGACAGAACAGTGTTTCTTCTCCAGTCTATGACTGGATTGTGTTTTTGTAACCAGGGATACCCCAAAACAACAGGACATGAAGAGATGATAGGAGTTGGCATACCACAGTCTCTTTATGGAGAACTCCTACAGACATGGAAATAGGACTGGTCTCCTTAGAAATATATGGGTTGGAAAGGGGTCTGCCATCTATAGCACGAATAGCTATAGGTGGGTTTTTTTCCACACAGGGAATCCCTTTCTCCAATGCAAAAGTAGTGTCCATAAAATTGTCATCTGCCCCTGAATCAAGAAGTGCATCTACCTGAATAATGGAGGAACCCACCTCAATCATAATAGTAAAGTAACATCGCTTTCTATAAACAGAAGGAGATAATGTCATGACCTCTGATACCAGTCCCCTCTCCTCTGACGGTTTAATCTCTCCAGACTGCATTGGTTGAGGTACAGAGTTGTCAGATGC